>PVKB01000375.1:97220-797410 GCA_004027205.1 Ctenodactylus gundi
GCCCCCCCCCCCCCCCACAGCCCCCTCTTTCCCTTTGTCTTTCGTTTAAAGTTCCATGAGATGGTTGTGGTCTGGGTCTCTCATATCAGAGAGACCGTCCGATGTTTCACCTTCTGCTTCTGACTCACTTCACTAAGCATGATATTCTCAAGTTTCTTCCACTTGCCTGTGAAAACCTCCACGCTGTTGGACCTTACAGATGCGTAGTATTCCATTGTGTATAAGTACCACAGTTTGTGTATCCACTGATCTATTGATGGGTATTTTGGTGACTTCCATGTTCTAGTATTGTTAGTTGTGCTGCTATGAACTTGGGTATACATATATCTCTGTTGTATGTTGTTTTGGCCTCTTTTGGATATATTCCCAGGAGAGGTGTCGCCGGATCAAAGGGGATATTTATTTCTAGTCTTTTGAGAGCTCTCCATACTGCTTTCCAGAGTGATCGAAGGAATCTACACTCCCACCATCAGTGCAGGAGGGTTCCTTTCTCCCCACAGCCTCACCAGCACTGATTGCTATTTGACTTGTTGATATAAGCCATTCTCTCTGGAGTCAGATGGTATCTTAGCATTGTTTTGATTTGCATTTCTCTTATGGCTAGAGATGTTGAGCATGTTTTCATGTATCTATTGGCCCTTTGTAGTTCTTAGTGAGTGAACTGCCTCTTCATTTCATTTGGCCATTTTTCAGTAGGATTCTTTATTTTGATGGGCTTAATTTTCTTTAGCTCCCTGTGTATTCTAGTTATGAGTTTCTTATCTGAGGTGTTGGTGGTGAATATTTTTTCCCAGTCTGTTGGTTTTTTATTTACAATGTTGACAGTTTCCTTTGCTGTGCAGAAACTTTTTAATTTGACAAGATCTCATTTGTTGATAGTGGGGTAATTTCTTTTTCTCTTGGTGTCTTGCCAAGAAAATCTTTGCCTACCCCTATGTCTTTTAGAAATTTGCCTACTTTGTCTTACAGAAGGTTTAGTGCTTCATTTTTAATATTTAGGTCTTTAATCTATTTTGATTTGATTTTGGTGCGTGGTGATAGGTGTGTGACTACATGCATGCTTCTGCATGTGGATGTCCAGTTTTCCCAGCACCATTTGTTGAACAGGCTGTCCTTTTTCCATTGTATGGATTTGTCCCCTTTGTCAAAAATTAGGTAGTTGAGGGTATTTGGGTTTGTTTCTGCATCCCCGATTCTGTTCCACTGGTTTATCTGTCTATTTTTATGCCAGTACCAAATTGTTTTTACCACTATGGCTTTATAGTATAGCCTGATGTCTGGGATTGCAGTGCCTCCTGCTTTGGTCTTGTTGCTTAGGATTGCTTTGGCTATTCGTGGTCTCTTTTGGTTCCATGTGAATTTAAGAGTTGTTGTTTCAAGTTCTTTGAAGAAACTTGTAGGTATTTTGATAGGAATTGCATTGAATCTGCATATCAGTTTTGGTAGTATAGCCATTTTGACTATATTTTAAATAAAATATTCTTAAAGTGTATAGATGCTTAAAGATGGTCACTTCTTATTTGTGTGTGTATGTAATCTTTGGTCCACATATTCAAGCAAAAGTTATTTGTACATAAATACAGATATAAGTGTGCCTTGGTATAGTCAAGAATATTTACATAGTTTATGGCATTAGGCTCTTGTCTGCATACAATTTTTTTTCTGGTACAATGATTCTTAGCCAATGAATTTTTACATAATATCACATATTAGATATAGCTCACTGAGAACCTTTTAAGTTCTGCCTCATTAAAAATAATTGGTCTATTCACTAATTTATTTCTCCATTCAACATCCAGTGACTCACTGCTTTATCTAAAATGCCACCGTCAGCACTATTGGAAATACGCATATGCAAAGTGCACACTCTCAGGCCTCAAATAGATCATCTGCAGCTCCCAGCCTTAGAAAAGAGCCAGTTCTGTCGTTTGCCCAAGGCCTCTGAGCAGCGCCTATGAGACCACATAATTTAATTGCTGACAAGACTTAGGACATTTGAGAATAGAATAGAAATTCAGAAATACTCAGATACCGAAAAGATACTTCAATTTCTGCAGTGTGGCTCATCTACCTTGTGCTCTTTCAATAATGCTTTGTGATTATGCAAATAAGGAATGTCTCCATTACTAGTTCTTCCCTTAATGTACTTTTATGTGAGGCCGATACTCATAGAATGCAGCTGTGCGGAAGAGAGGACTTCAGTGCCAGGTGAACTCTTAAGAGGGCCACTCAGCAACAAAGAGACTTTGGGAGAAGAGATAGATTCTTATTCCTGGTCTTCACAACTGTAGCCTTTTGAGTCTGAGGTTAAAACAAATAGCTACACTTGTTTTTTGTTGATGTTGTTGTTGTTGTTTTTTGTTTTTTTTTTCTTTTTGGGACCTATGAGAGCCCCAGACACAAAACTCTGACTTTAATACTTACGAAACAGTACTGTCATGGCTTATTTACAAAACTTTCAGTTAAAATAAACTATGTTTTAGGCCATTAGGCTATTCTGTATTTATTTAGTAAAATGTTTTTACATAAATATATCTAATTTAAATAAAACAATTTATTTTTAGAAAGTTTGTTCGATTTGGGTAATGTATATTATTTAGAGCCTTAATAAATTATTTTTAAATGTGATTTGGGACTCTATTTGTTAGATAAATACAACCTGGTGATCACTTTATCTTGATTTGTCTTTAAAGGTAGTATCTTGATAAAGACTGAATGACTTCTTATGAATTCTGTAATAATCTTTTTTGGATAAAATTTGCCATCCACTCATTCTTTGGTTCCACGATTACTTCCTGTGTGTATACAAGGCACAAGGTTTTGTGCGAGATGCAAGATGTCCAACTGGCTAAATGAGACAAGATCATCCAAAGCTGACAGGAGAATAGTTTGAATAAAGAATGCCTATGATGCCTCGTGGTATAAAACACAGTGATTTGAGGAACACTATGGCATTCTAGGCCTTTTTTGAGAAGAACAGATGCAGAAGGTATTAGGATAGAATTATCATTTCATTTGTGGGGAGAATAGGTTAGCATACTCTCTTTGGTGCTGTGACAGGTTTAGCAAAGTAAACCTGAGAATAGTGTTAGGAAGTTCATAGATTGCAAGAAGTCCTGTTTGCAAGCCACATTTCGCAGGTGCTATAGCAACTTTAAACATTCTGCTTCAAGTAACTTCAAAGCTACTACTTTGGTTGTCATTAGACCTTTTGTAAGCAAGTATAAGGCGGTTGTGAGTACCAACAGAATAATTTGAATTCGAGTTCTCATTTTTTCCTCGTTGTTCTCTCCCCATCCTGAAACAACTTTGTCTAGTAGTTCGGTATGGAAAATTTCTCAGCATTTCCTAAGTTAATTTCAAAGTCACTGCTGTAAGAAGCCTTTTCTGATGGGTTTTTGCTCCTCCTCTGTGACCTTTAAACTACATTATGCTACAATTCATTGCAATTACACTGACATTACACCTGCAGGGTTCGTGGGATTTATGTGAAAGTGATTGTGACTAACTCACCTTTGAACGCCTTGTGTCTAATGTCTGGGATAAAGTGAAACAGAGAGTAAGTCAATGTCCACTGAAGGGATGAATAAACTATAAAACTTTCTGAGGAAAGGCTGGGCTGTAATACATTCTGTTGGCCTCTTTTCTTCTTAGGCATCAAAAACATCACTAATGGGACTATTTAAAATAAAGCATATACTGTTTTTGTATGGTTATTGTATAATACATACTTTCTATCAAAATTTAGGAAATTTTACAAAGCAAATGACAGAGAAAAATATCAGAATATACCATGTAGCAATAATCAAGCATAACTTTTTGAATTTATGCTTCACACTTTTCACTATAAAAAGGTAAATTTAGTTTAGTTTTGATTTGTATTGTGTACACTGATTTGTGATCAGTTACATTATACTGAATATATCATAAAGTATTTTATTACATTTTGTACCTTGTCAAATAGTTTAATGATTGCATTGTATCTCATTATATGGGTTTATTATAATAATTTTATTAGGTGTTTTTCCTTCTGGAACATTCATATTTTGTTTAGTTTTGTTACTTAAAGAGCTGTGCATTGAGTTAATAATATAAAAATATTTTATATCTATATTTTTTCTGTATGACTGGTTTTACAGAAAGTTATATAGAAATAAAACAGGTAGATAAAAGGTATGGCAGTATTGAAATTTTTCATAGGTATTTTTAAGTTGACAGCTGGAAGCACAAAAAAATTCATACTTCCATCAGCAATGACTAAGGATATGATCTTCCTTAGCAACTTCATATAATATTAATGCAAAAATTATTGATTGCCATGTTGATACATGGCACGTGATTTTGAAATTTGCATTATTCTAATAATAGAGAATTTTAGATATTTGAATATTTTCCTTTTAGACAACATTAATTTTGCAGTTTGTACATTTTTTCTAACTGCGCACTATTACTATGAAAATGTAATGTTACTATTTCTGTGAAAATGCAAACTAATATCTATCAGTTCTGTGGATTTTGTGACTTCTGTTTATTAAGAATGACTTTGGAATCCAAATTGAGTTACTTTCTTCCTAATTAAAAAATACAGTTGTTATATTTTACTAAATTTTCTGTTATTTATGCCTAGCTGATTGTTTCAGTCACATTTCCTTAATGAGCCCTATTACTGGACATTCAGAATTTAGGGAAGGAAAAGATTATTGTAGATCACACGTCAAAAGTCTTAGTGCATTGGTGGTCAGGAACCAGGGGCAGATGGGTACGGCAGACGGTCTAGTTGGAGGAAAGCTTTTCACCCCTTGGTGGAAGGAAGCAGGGACAAAGCCTGCAAGGGAGTACAGATCTTTTCTGGTCGTGTGCCACCGCCACCCGCTCTGGCCATGCTCCAACTCTTAACAGCACATGAAATCCTCAAAGGATTAGTACACTAAAGCAATTAACTCCTGTGATACATTCATCTGCCAAACACATGGGGCTTTTAGGGGACATTCCAGATCCAAACCATAAAAGTAATATATTCCATCTAATACTTACTCAACTAGAAGTGTTTCTTATTATCTTGCAACTGATGTGCGAATTACATGTGGATTTCTTAACGCTGGATAACTTGCATACCTGATGATTTGCATTTTATATGGCATTCTTATTCTTTTAAGAAGAATCAATTGGCTAAATTTGTACCTGTAGCAATAAATAAACTTTCTCATTCAATTTCTTTTACTGATTTTTGTTTTGATCATGTTTTGACTTCAAGGTTGATTAGTCACATACATGGTTTAGAAATTTGCAGGTTTTGTTACATTTTAAATAAGCTAATAATTTGTGAGTTGTATAAAATTATTCCTCTTCAGAACTAGAGAGATTATCTACAGGTAGTTATTACTATCTTATTTAGAGTCACCCTCTCGTTCCTGTATGATTTCAGCAGCCTCCTGACCAGTGTCCCAGTGTCCACTCTCACTAGCTTACTCTCAGCTTTCCACGTGGCAGGCAGTGACCCTTGCAAAACAAAGTAAAATCGTCTCAGTTGTTAGTTTGAAAGGTTTTTTTATTTCACCTAGATTAAACCCCAAACTATCTTACTATGAATTCATTATGCTCAACTTGTAATGTAGAGAATAGTACCAGTTACTAAGAAATTTACCGAGGGCACAAGTGAAGTAGGAATGGAGCATTGGGGGTGGGGATGCTTGTCCACACAGCAGCAACTTTACCCCAGTTCCAGAGAGAATTGACATGGAAGTTGACTCTTCTTAGAATCTCAAGGAATCTATTAGTGTTTAAGAGTTTCAGGATGGAAGTATCATATTAAGTAATAAAATAGAGCACTATACTTATGTTTGTATGATAAAATTATATACAATGTGTAGGACGGCACGTTCCAATATTATTTTAGACTTGGTAGACAAAAACACATAATATTTCATATGAAAAACTTAGAAAAGTATAGATAATCAACTTAGATAAGTTAGTTTCTAAATTCTGAAAGAACAAATAAAATGTGACTCTTCTGATACCTTTATCCTAGTATTAGGAACTGGATAAGCTTGGCTGGAACTTGACTATTCTCATGCCAAAAGAGGTTTTGTTTCTTTATTGATCTACAACAATTATATTGGCATGTTTTATGCAATTATATTCATGTGTCTTTCTTTTTTCTGTAAGTGATAAAGAAGAAATTGAAAATGATTAATGTGTTTCTATTATAAGGGAGAGAGAGAGGGGAGGTTGATTATAAAAACAGATTTCCCCTTATAGAATTTGACTCTTGTTTTCAATAAATATCTTCAAGAACTTACTACAGACATACTAGAGAAATGTACATAGAAATAATATTAAAGCAATAAATTGCTTTAATCAATCTAGAAATAAATGCTGGAAAGACATTTTTAATTAATTAATTGTTTTTTGAGGCACTGTCTTGCTCTATAGTCCATACTTGACCTGGACTCACATGTAGTCCAGGATGTCCTCAAACGCCTTGAAATCCTTCTGACTTAGCCTCCTGAGTGCTAGAATTACAGGTGTGTGCCACCTGTAATTATGGAGTGCAGGGGATGTGAACCAAGAGCCTTGCACATTCTAGGTAATTGTTTTAACCACTAGGCTATACCCCAGCCCTAGAAGGACAAATTTTGAAATGTGCATAAAAGTCTTGACATTGCAGAGCCCTGCTATGTACATATGTTTCAAAATCTGGCATAAACCAAAATCAAAAACCCTGGTACAATGAACTATTACACACAGAAAATAAAAGGAGACATTGGTGTTTAGATTTTAACCTATTTTCTTAACTACTTGTCCTGTGATTGATAGATTGGTTATTATAAGTCCATCAGGTGTAGTTAATAGCAAGATTTGTACTGAAGAGCTCCAGAGAGAATGCTGTATTTCCATGTAGTGAAAGGAGATTTCATATAGAGTAGAGCAGTAGATTAGTAGGTGTATAATTAGCACAGGCACTCAAGTAAACTCCTACCATTTTTTTCTTTTTTTGTCTCCCATCATTATTATTTTGGTTAGGCATGTTTGGGAAGCATAACAATTACATTCATTTGGGGAATTGGTGGATATAAGTGTCACACGTTAGTCATTTTTTTCTCCCTTCCTCTCCCAGCAGCCAGCGTTCTTGTCCCAAGATCTCCTTCCAAGTTCTTAGCAGTTCAGATTCTTCACTTCCTCCTTCAACTAAAAAAAAAAAGTTTGTGTGTATAGTTTAACACTGTATGCAGCAGCTGCTGCTATAGGTCAAAGAAAACCCACCACTAACCTTAAGGATGCTTTTGAATTTTGTTAGATGTTAATAGGATTTTAGAACTAATATTTAAATTTATTTTTGTTGTAGCTCATTCATATTTTTACAAATCAAGAAGATCAAGGGGATTGCTTTCCATTTTCTATGGTGTGTTTACAACAAATCTGTCATGAGTTATATTGACCGCTTAACTTTGTATTAGACAGTGTATTGTGGATATTCCTATTTTTATAGGGAATTAGATTCCCCTGTTTCCAGTGTCCAGGTGAGAAGGGTCTGGTAACATTGCGTGTTTCTCAGAGGCTTCTCCTAACTTGGAAAAGAGTAAGGCATCCTGACCTTCACATTGCCTTACTTCAAAGACAAAGTATACTGCCATTAGGCTGCTCATGACATAAAGCTAATGAGCTAATGGCGAATTAATGGATATTAATAACCAGATGACAGGTTTCCAACCTGAAATACTAATTTAAATCAGCAAAAATACCAACTTAGTCAAGTTTTTGTTGGAAAGGCAACACTGAATGTTTAAAACACTGAAATCAAGTATCTGACTTATTAGTGGGCATTTCTGTTTCGGAGATAGAACAAAATCTTCATAGATGAAGTGTTATAAAATAATACAGAGAATGTTCAAACTAAAAAGTTTTTTATTACGGTAAAAGACATATTGTCAGTAATTCCTCCTCTCCCATCTCTCCCCAGAACATTTCTGAAGTAGTTGTAGAAGTCCTCTTCGGTGAGTGTCTGTAGGTGTTACCATGGCTATCCTGATGTCCTGAGTCAATTAAAATGCCTCTTTCATTTTTATGTTGACTTTGGAAAAGATCCAGAAGTCACAAATTGCTAGAGATACAGTGAGTAAGGTGAATGAAAACACACAGTAATTTTTACTTGACAGAAGTTCCCCTAATCCAAATCAAAGCAAATGCTGATCAATGCAGGGTGTTCAAATAGTATGATGCTTATTTAAATAAATAAGATTTTTTTACAGTAAAAGATACATCATCAATAAACCTCTTAAAGGGATCCAGCATTCTGTGCCTCACTCCCAACAGTCTTCCCACTAACCTTGAAAATGTTCTCTTACTGTACTCTTATTTTTAATTCTACCATCCACTGTGTCTTTTGATCAATTCTGTATTTCCCCACATCTCACTATGAACAGCTTCAACTCAATTTGATTCCAGGTTTGAAAATCCTTAAAAATATTAACTTCTAAAGAGGACAAATGACTGCAATCACACTTTCTCAGTTCTCACTTATCGATTGTGTGCACAGTTGTTTGTATTCTGAGATACACATTGTTCTGAGAGTTTGATAATTTACTTTTCAAATTTTGGTAAATTTTAATCTCAGTAATGGTGGCACGTGGAAACTCTGAGACATGTTACAGATTTCAAACCCTGGTCTCATCCCTTCCTAGGTATAGATTCCTGGGACCATTGTTAGTGTTGGACTTCAATTTCTCATCTGTAAAGACAATAATAAACAGCCTTCTTCGGAGATTGCTAGAATTAAATAAAATAAGGTATATGTGCTGTTTGCACCATTCTGTGCATTTCGAAATCAGGTATTTATTTAATATGATAATTTCACCGAATATCAACTGTGCTTTGAGCACTTTAAGCACTATGCCAGAAACTGCAGTTGTAATGAAGTGCAAAGCATTTTGTTTCTGCCTTAAATAATTTTATTTATTAATATAATTCATAAACCATAAAGCTTACCTGTCTTAGTCACATTCCTGTCACTGGGACAAAATGTCTGACACCCAATGCTTCAAGGAGAGGCTGGTTTTGGCTCAAGGCTTTTAGAAGATTCAATTTCCAATCTCCTGGCTCCAAGGAAGACAGGACAAGGTAAGAGGCCAGAGTGGAAAACAGAGACTAAACCCACAGCAGCCAGCAAGCAGCGGGAAGAGTTGAACCAGGACAAACACACACTCATCAGGCCAAGAACAGAGACGCATCGGCTAGCCCACTACGTCCCATTTCCTAGCGGCACAGTCAACACTTGGTTCTTCCATGAATGAACACACAGGTGAGCGTACAGCCTGCATCCTCCGACCGCCTTCCCGACACATGGAAACATGTCAGATCTAACCCATAACGTCATTCTTTGTAGTTATGCAATTAAACAGGCTCTACTATATTCACAAAGATGTCGATCCATCGCTGATATATTTTATCAGATGTAACAAATGTAATTAGTTTCTAAAAATCTGAACAGATAGATTATGAAATTGGAGAGTTTGAACACAGATTTCCATGTTACCAGCTCCACAGGGAGACAATAAGCATATCTTCCACCTCCAAATGTTTTCTTGTATTTCCTTGTTTTGTCGGTTTTGGTTTATACTGTGGAGGAAACAATTAACACAAAACCTAAGAGATTTTTAAATGTCCAATATTTCATTGTTCACTATGGATATACATTTGCATAGGAGATCTCTGCATATTACATATCTTGCATATATATAGATTTATAATCACTGAGCAAGAACTTACCATACCTTCTTTCTCCCATGCTCTGGTCACTACTATTCTGTCTTTCTGTAAGTTAAACTGTTTAATTTGTTTAATTATTTACTTATTTTTTTTTGAGATGTCTCACTCTATAGTTTAGATTGGTTTTAAACTCTCAATGTAGCCCAGGTTGGCCTTGAATTCACATGAATCATCCTGCCTCAGCCTCCTCAGTGTTGGGATTAAAGGTGTGCATCATTGCACCCATTTTATGTGGTGCTGGGGAATTAAACTCAGGTACTTAGCACTTGCTAGACAATCGCTTTAACTGCTAAACTACTCTCCAGCCCCAAGTCTGACTATTCTATGAGTCTTCTATGAAAGGAATTATACAGTTTTGGTCTTTATCTGACTGATCTATTTCATGTTACACATGTTATCGGTTCGCTCACAGTGCTCTAAACGGTAGCAGGTCATGTGGATGAGCAGCATTCCATTGTAGGCGTAAACATCATATCAGTTCTCTATCAAAGGATATGTGGGTTTCTGTATCCGTTATTTTGGATGGTGCTGCAGTGATCATCAGAATGCAGAAATGCCATGGAGAACTTGATTTTAATTACTATTTTTATACATGCAGAAGTCATTTTTCTGAAGCACCCTACTGTTTTCTGTAGTGGTTGCATAACTTTACATGTTTCGCCAGCAGTGTACAAGCCTTCTATTTTCTCTAAAGCTTCTGGAACACTTATCTTCTTTTTTTGATAGTCATCTTAATGGAGTGTCAGGAGACATTGTGGATTTGTTTTGCATTTCTCAATATTTTCGATCGAATATATTTTATATCCCTGTTCACCATTGTGTGGTGTCTTTGGACAGGTCCTGTTCCAGTCCTTCCCCAAGTTTTAATTAAATTGTTTATTGATTACTACTGAGTTTTAGGAAAAAACTATGTTTAAGTGCACTAGGAAAAGAAAAAAGGAAGAGGAGAGAAGTCGGGGGAGGGGAGCAAATTTTGCTGACAACATGTTTTTATTGTCCAAAATGTAGACATGCCTACAGTTGTGAATTTTAGCTACTAGGATTCTTTATTTCAACATTGCTTTGTTATTTCAAGTACAGGGATTTTTTTTTTTTTTGAGTTTGACAAGAAGAAACAAAGCTCCTTGATGCTATTTGTCTCAGCTAAACAACCTTGTATTTTAACCTTCTATTCTTAAGGTTGGTAATAAAAGTTACAATAGTGAACACTAGATGGCGGCATTTATGAAAAATTAAAATGAAGTAAACTACCCTGCTTCATTTAAAAAAAAAAAAAAAAAAAAAAAAAAACTCACCAGTGTTGTTACAGTGACTTGGTTTTCCTATCTGTCTTACATTCATTTTGCTTCCTATTTCAAAGGAAAGATTAAAAGGTCAAGAGAAAGAGACAGAGGCGGTGAGGCCTGGGAAACGCATCCCTCTGGTTTTATAGGCAGGCCCCATGGAGCACTTCGCACCTGAATGCTCCTATCAGCGTTTGAGTTGTGAGCTCTCCCCAGGAGAGTGACTGAAGAACAGCATGCCCTGTAAAAGGACCCATGTTTAGTAGGTGTTTGCTGAAGAGAAACATTTTTGAAAAAGATCTTTCTAAGTGCAACTCCTGGTCTTTAGGTACAAGCATTCTAGAAATGGTTACACTTTTTTCACACATAAAGAGTATTACTAGTGGAATTAATTGAGTGTTGAGGGAAGTTCTATGCACAGGGTCAGAGCTATATACCAGCCACCTCATTAAGCTGCTCCACTACCTAATGACACACACACACACACACACACGTCCTGTTTTACAGACAAGAAGATGGAATTTTTGAAGGCTTTCAAAGTTCTGGAAGTTTATAACATTTTTAAAGGACAGAATTTAGTTTCAGATTTGAAATCTACATCATTCTGTGTCTAGGCCGAAATTATAATCATTTTGAGGTGCAGATGTTGACCTTATGGACTGCGCTGACCTTTGCACAATGCACAATCTGAGATAAGGCAACAGACAGTGTCGGTCTACAGCTAATGGGACTTTGAAGTGACTTGACCTGTAGAGCAGAACCAAATTACTTAGGGAAAAGAAAAGATAATAAGAAAAGAAAAACAAAAGGGTATCCTAATATTCAGAGAAAAGATATGTTTTGTGTGTTTTGCAAAATCGTGTCAATTAAAATGAATTACTTTTCACTTTAACATGTGTCTTCTGTTTTTAATAGTCATCCTAATGGTTTGATGTTTGAATACAGTCAACAAGATGTTTTTATAAATGGAGCTCTAAAATATTACAGAAGACATTTTTTATTTATTATTATTCTTTAAAGTCAATAATTGATAACATTTATGAAAAAGATAGTTTTAGCAACATATAAGTTAAAATCTTGATTTGACGTAAATTATAGGAATACTTATGACTTTCATATCTGCAATGTTTACTAATTATGATGAGGTATAGGTAAAATGTAGAACGTGCATATTTTGAGACTTGATTCCAAAAGGTTCACTTTGTAAAAATAAGAATGTTTAATAATGCAATTATATACGTTCATTTAATTAATCTAAACTTATTTTGAATTTGAGAAGTTAATATAAAATGCAAAGACTTTAAAATTATTAAAATGCTTAGTATTAACATTTGTTTTTATGTAGCTACTAGTGATAGAAATAATCACTGAAGTAGAATTTTTCAAAATTCCCAAGGTACACTGGAGGCATAGCTCAGTGATTAGAGCATTTTTCTAAAAAGCATGAGGCTCCTGGTTTGATTTCCTCCAGCCACAAACCAGCTGGAATCCCAGCACTCAGGAGGCCGAGGCAGGAAGATTACCGGGAGTTCAACTCCAGTGTGGACTACCTAGTGACTTCAAAACCATCCTGGACTACAGAGCAAGACTCTGTCTCAGGGGAAAAAAAAAAAAAAAAATCAGTTCCACAATGATTTAGCCAAAAACAAAAACAAACAAACAATTACTGATGTCAGGATATCAGGTTTAGTTGTTTGTTCATTTTTTGAGACGTGATCTTTCTCTATGGTCCAGACTGTTCCTGAACTCACTCTGGAGCCCAGGCTGGCCTCGAACTCACAGCAGTGCTCCTACCTCAGCCTTCCAAGTACTTGCCCCACCAACCTAGCTTTATGTGGTGGTGGACAATCAAAGTCCAGGCCTTGAGCTTGCTGGGTGATTGCTTTAACCTCTGTGCTATGCTTCCTGACCCAAGATTTGGTTTCAATTTCACAAATAAAAATAAATTTTGGACACCTGAATACTAATCTTCAAGCCAACTATTTTAAAATACTTTTTTTATGACCTGATGTATGTTCAAAGTATAAAATTTAAAAAACAAGTATAAAAAGTGTCACTAAACTACATGTATTGTATCCAATTACATGCAATCATCTTTCCTATTTACTCTGTTTTATTCTAGTGTTCTCTTGATATAATAACTATGACTATGAAAACACATGTGCACAGCCAGAGAAACACAAACACACTTGCATCACACGCTCAGTGCTAGACCTCAAGACTGAGTAACTGAATATCAAGCTGTAGGTCTTATTGCCTTCTTTTACCGAATATTACTGTGTGTCCTTGATCATGAACTTTTGTTCTTTGAAAAATTGTATAATTTTATCGTATTCATTTAGCACAATTTATCTAAACATTCCCATGTAGATGAGCACTTGAGTTTTTTGTATTATTCACTGAAATAAATATTTTTAGCTTTTGAATACATACACACACTTTAAGTATTCTTATTATTTCTTTCAGATAGATTCCAAGAGACATAAGTGTTGAATCAAAGGACATGAACACTTTTAAGACTATGTGTGTGTATATAAATATGACAAACCACATTCTTGAAAATTTGACTCTTTTTTAATTCCACCAGTACCTTATACAACTACTTTTCATAGCATACACATTGAATGGTCTTTAGCATTTGTGTTTTAAAATCTTAATATGCATGAAAAAATCATATTTAATTGTTGTTTTAATTCCCACCTCCTTGATTACCAGAAGGGCTGAACAGTTGTTCAAGTCTGTATTTTGTATCTGTGTTGCTTTGGTGAGCTGGCTGTTCATGGTCCCCTTTGAAATGAATGTACAAGAATCATCAAACAACATAGCTGCCGTACAACTACCAGTAAGGTTGAAGCTGCCTTAGCTCTTTTTCTTTGTTAAGAATATGAATAATGTACAAAAGACATTTACAAAAAGAAAAAATGTACCTTGAGGGTAGAAAACATTCTAATCTTAGCACTGTTTTTCATGGAAATAAGAGTGCTTTGAAGTGTTTTTGCTACTTCTATTCCCTTGGATAAATTTTGTTTTCACAATTTCTATATAGTTAACCTTGGTATTTTTAGTATTTATCTGGTCTTGATGCTTTCTCCAAAGCTCCCTCCCTTATTGATTCATGTTTTGTAAGTTGATGTGTCTGTGGTAGAAAAAATAATTTCATAGTATATCATACTACCCATAAAACCATTTTTTCACAGCACACCTATTGCTTTAAAAAAGTATCATGCGGGCATAAAATATAGGCAGTACTATAATTTTGAACAATATTTTACATTTGCATAGCAGTAAGGTGAAACTTCTTAAAAACAATATTGTCCAGGCCTTACGTGGTGGCGGACCTTGGCTACTTTCCAATATTCATTATTTGTATTCGCACATACAAAGTGGGCCTACTGCTTTGAACATAAGTATTATGATAAAACTTATTATCATTGACATACATAATATTTATGTACATTTATATGTAAAATTAAAGATGCATTTTCTGTGATGACATACATGGATGTACATACCCCACCCCCACTCCTCTCAATCTATCTGTAACGTATATTTCTTATGTTATTATCAAAGCTCTTATCCATAGAAAATGTGTAAAAAATGCTCAAAGAAAATTAAGTCATACGTCACTTTCAGTTTAGTTAGCTAGGGTTTGGAAGATTTTGTGTTTGCATGTATATAACTGGGAGCTTCTATTTCCTCTTGAAAATGACCCGTGCAATCCTAAATGCTTAGCTGCCTGGGCCGTGAGGGGCTTGTGGAGCAAGCAGGACGGGATCTTTGGATGTGTCAGCGAGGATGCTTGTGGACGAGATGAGCGACTGTGTGTGCGTGCAGACTGCGTAGAGAGGACCCGCCCTCACCAGTGAGTGTCATCAGGTCGCTTGAGGACCTGCGCACAACACTCAGTGGAGGGAGGGTGTATTCGCTCTGTTTCTTTTCTCTACTTTGGACATTCCCCGTTTTTCTGCCATTGCTCATGGGAGCTCTGGCTCTTAGGCTTATAGATTCCGATATTTACAACGTCCCCTTCTCCCTACAACCGGAGTCTTCCTCCTCTGCCCAACACCTTTCCAGGCCTTTGGACGTAGACTGAATTATATTGCAACACTCTGGTTCTTCAACTTGTAGACAGCAGATTAAAGGGATTCTTTCTGAATTCCACGCAAAAATTTGTATGCAATTACTTATTTTCTACTCTTTTTTTGTTTGGTTTTGCAGGATGTAATTTATAAATTGACTAACGTTTTACGTAATTATGACACAGCATCACTTTGGATTGGAATAAAAATCCCTCAAATAGCTGTGACATATTTGAAGCAAAAAGCAAGACACTGTAGGTGTTTTATTTGATTTGGATTGAAATACTCAAAAAATCTATTAAGATTGAAGAATACCCATCAAATTAGAAGAAAAATGTATCTTGAGATGTAAAATAAGTGAAATTGTTTTGCTCTTTCTCAAGTGTTAAAAAGCAGGTCTCTTTTCAGGACCAGCCTGGACTGTAGAGCAAGACCTTGTCTCAAAAAAAGTAGATCTCTGCCTTATCCCTGCCTTATATTGCATAAAGATGACAACTGAATTTATAAGAGTAGATGACAATTCTATTCAAAACACATGACTATTAGCTCTGACTTGAAGCCAATAGATAAATCTCTGTTTAGGTGGGAAATACTTATTAAAACAGCATTTTCAGAGCCTGAACTTTCTTGATATAAATTTAATTTAAATGTCTTCTTTTTTACACTGTTATTCTCAGTATCCACCATATAATATCCTCTTTAAAAATAACCTGCATAACTTAGAATTAGCTACATAGTTTTTGCTTTAATAATTATCTTCTGTTGTGAAAATAGATACATCTTTGCTAGTGTATTATCCATATTTTAAGTATCATGTTAGTTTTTATTTTCTTTTTTATTTAGCAACTAAATGTTTTTCTGATGGTCATCTTAAATAATATGCAAGAAAATCAGACCAAAATGGATCAAAGAACTGGACATCAAGACAGAAATACTGTGCTTACCGAAGAAAAAAATAGATAAAACACTAGATGATATAAGGACAGGAAAGAAGTTTCTAAACAGATCACCAACTGCATGAGAAATGTCAGCAAAAATCGACAAATGGGAATGCAATAAATTAAAAAGCTTTTGCACAGCAAAAGAAACAATCAGCAAGATGAAGAGACAGCCCACAGAGTGAGAAAAGATTTTCACCAGTAACGCTACAAAGGATTAATACTTAGAAAATATAAGGAACTGAAAAAATATAAAACCCCTAAAGTAAATAATACCATCAAGAAGTGAGCAGCTGAAATGAAAAGAAACTTCACAGAAGTAGAAGTATAAATGGCCAATGAGCATATGAAAACATGGTCTTCATCATTGGCCATCAGAGGAATGCCAATAAAAACAACACTGAGGTTTTACCTCACTCCGCTGAGAATGGCCTACACCAAGAACGTGAGGGTGTAGCGAAGAAAGAACTTTACTCCACAGCTGGTGGGAATGCAGGCTAGTACGACCCTTATGGAAAGCTGACTGGAGGTTGCTTAGAAAGCTGAGGATGGAAATTCCATTTGAACTGGCTACTGCCCTACTGGGCATGTTCCCACAAGAAATAAAGTCAACATAGCACAAAGGCACATGCCTATCCATGTTTATAGTAGCACAATTCATAATAGCCAAATCCTGGAAGCAACCTGCCTGCCCTTCCATAGAGGATTAGAGAAGATGTGATACCTACACACAATAGAATACTATGCATCCATAAAGCAAGACAGATACGAAGCATGTTAACAAAAATGGCCACCTAGAGTCAGTAATGCTCTATGAAATGGACCAAGCATGAAACACTGACTGTAGACAGGTTTCCTTCTTATGAAATGCACAAAAACAATAATGTAAAAAGATCTCAACACAAGTGTCAGGGTAGAAAGAGAGGTCAATCATCAGATAGAAAAGGATTGAACCCCTGATAAAGGGATAGACACAGATGCTCAGTAATTCCAAAAGCTCCAAGGCTATAATGTATTAGAGTATTAGGAATTAATTTATTTACAAAAAAGTTAAATTTTATACCATGTGAAAATTTTTAAAGAAAATTAAAAAAAAAAAGACAATACCCCTGAGTGGGAGACACAGTTCAATGACTAATGCCCTCACCACCTAGCAAACACATGTCCTTGTCTTTGTTTCCCTGGAACCATGTAAACTGGGCACAGTGGTACACACCTGTAATTTCATCACTGGGGAGGTTGAGGCAGGAGAATTTTCATGAGTTCAAGGCCAGCACTGGCTACAAGGTGAATTCAGGATCAGCTTGGGCTAAAGAGCAAGATCCTGTCTCTAATAATAATAATGATAATAATAATAATAATAACGGTATCATGTATAGTTTTACTGTATTTATTCAGTTGTTTTCAAAGAAACAATATTCAACATTATCCAGATTTTTAAATATTTCCTACATAAACATGGAATCTTGTTTTTCATATTTTTTCTTTTGTGTCCTCAGCTGAACAATAACACACACAGGAGAGAGAGAGAGAGATTCACATCTGGCTGTATTTATCTATTTGAGCACACCTGTATGATAGTTAGAGAAATAATCTGTACATTGCCAAACAAAGATCTCAAGGAGCTGGTCTATGTTACTGAAAGCTGAAATCACCCAGGTAATATTTTCCTTATTGGACTGCATTTATACTTTTTTAGGTGGAGATCATGTTCTCAATCATCAGAATTAATCCTAAAATGTTAATGCAAGACATCACAAATATAATTGGAGGATATTCAAATTTGAATTTCAGATAAACTAAAAATACATTTCTGTATATATGTACACCTACTTAGTAAGGACTATGTAAATTAAAAATGTGTAACTGGTCTCTAAACTCCAAATTTATCTGGCTACTCTGTATCTTATCTGATAACTTTACCTTTCAGCATGTGCACCACGGGACAGTTTGTCCCAAATCTCTGTTGGGAGGCCACTGCTGCCTTGCTGTTGAACTTTGATAGGCACACGGATGATAAGGGAGATGGGGACTCCTCTCTTGTGTATCAGGAACTGTGTGCAACCACTGCAATCAGAGATATAGAGATTAATTAGGGCCTTTTCCCTCTAAAAACTCACAACATGTTGGAGAATGCACCCTCCTTCCGCACTACACTCGGCGCTTTAGAAATAGAATAAATAGTTAAACCTGTGATGACGGAAACTTTTTTTTTTTTGAGTTGTTTTCTTTTACATTCTCAACCCATAGCACAGAGGCAGGCACAGAGCATGTGCTAGATTACTATTACTGAAGGAAGGAAGTACGGAGGGGAAATCATAAATAAGTAGAGGAATAGGGAGGCGTGAATTTTGTCCTGTAGGAATTAAATACCTTGAGCTGAGATTTCGTATTTACTTTCCACCAGAACGAATTCTGTGAAATGACAGTGTGTCTAATCTTCATTTCTCCACGAATAAATCATTCCCTACAGTTCCCTAGCGCTGCCTGTGCAAACCATGGATTTTCGGAAGTTAAGTGTAGACAAGTGTTAGTGGATGTCCCAGGTGGGAGATCACATCAGCCTGTCAGCTCATCTGCAGCGAGGGTGGCATCAATGGTCTTCACAGGCCCAGGACTTGGCTTGACAGGCTTTGTGGAAATGCCAGCTGGCCTGATAAATGCATCATCCTGGGGAATAAGGGCGGTGGTGATCAAGTGGAAGACATTGTAAAAATGTGGGGACCCTGAAAAGAATGTCACTGAGAGAAGATTCACACAGGCAGAGAAAGACAGGAAGGAGAGCAAGAGAATTGTCTGGGGGAACATTAAAAGCTAAACATTTGCCCTCGATACATTATCAGAGAAAAGAAATTATTTGTGCAAATCTTGACTGTCTCCTTCAAGTAAGTAAATAGTGGGTAGGTGTCTGTTTTGCTCTGAGCAAGACGTTGAGGTTTTCATGAGGAGTTCAGAGACAGTTACTCACTGGAAATATTTATCATTACATTCTTTTGCTTTCATCAGGGACCTTATTTTGGGTGGGTCCAGTGTGTGGATGTTTATAGATGCTCGGGATCAGGAGCTGCTTAAAGAAGAGTTCTACCCAATTCATATTCCGCGGGCGAGGCGGCTGAAGGGTATAGATGTCAGCAACTTCTCAAGGACTTTTTTTTTCTTTACACAGCCTGCCCGTCCAAACACAGAATCCAAAATTCTTATTTTTGGTCAGAAATGTTTCTGCAAAACAAGAAAGCCCAATTACTCTTTAAAGTATAAAGATGTGAAAGTGGTTTGGCTTGAAGAGAATCAGGGAGTGGTCCCAGAGCTCAAGTCCTCCCATGGTTCGTTATCCACATGCTTAAACATGTTCAAATAATGGGAGTACATCCCCTGTATTAACGTTTGGGAATAAAAGCTTAAAAGTCAAATGAGAAACCAAAAATCCGTAGAGCTTATTGTAATGTGTATTCTTAACTGGTGTATTTAACTTACTATATAAGACAACTCTAAGTTGTGCTCGGCTCATGTACATTTTGAAAGGTGCCAACATGGCAGGTATCAGTTAGTCATGGCCTGATTAACTAGTCTGTTATAAAGCAATCTAAAACCATGGGATGGATGAGAGATTCATTTAAATAGATGTGAGTTTCAAGCTTGGCTGTGCTCCTTAGAAATTAGGAGGTTTTAGAGGGGGTTAGAAAACTCCTTGTTCCCCAGTTCCCTCCATTATATGATTGTATTAATAGTTTTGAGAATTAATACTATAATAAATAGCTTTTATAAATAATTTCACACAAAACCATAGCTTGGTGGTTCATAGAATTTGAGAATTTCAGACAGTTTGAGTTATGAAGTGCTACCTTTCTGGGACCCCTTTTTACCAGGTATTTGAACAATATCTAAGCTATCTCTTTAGTCTAAACAATCACTTCAAGTAGTACTGGGTCAGGTCCAGCTAATGATACAAATAATATCATTACTCATAGAAAGCTGCTCCCAGCCTTTCAGAGCATGATACCTTCTGAGATGAGGGGTTACAAGGAAATGATACATGGAAGAGAGAAAATTTTACTCTTTCATTTTTTCTCATTGCTTATATTTTCCTATCGAAAGGGAAGGTAGCGGAAAGTGCCTCTGAGGGACGTCATCACAGGAAAATGTTATTAACTGGCAAAAATCCCCAGTATCAATAAATATGCAATATACAATGGTTATATTAGTTAGAATTTTGTACATGTATCTACATCTCTCTCTCTCTCTCTCTCTCTCTCTCTCTCTCTCTCTCTCTCTCTATATATATATATATATATATATATATATATATATCCCCAAATTATTACAATTCCCTTCCCTTCCCCTTTTGAGCTTCATGTCCCCTTTCTTTTTCCCTCTGATTCCCAATATTCAGTTTTTTTAAAATTATAAATTACCTATTTCCTGGATCTCTCATATTGGAGAAACTTTGCAATATTTAACCTCCTGAGAGTGACTCACTTCACTAAAGAGAAAGGTCTCAAGTTACATCCATTTACCTACAAATGCCTTGAATTTATCTTTTCCTATAGAAGAGCAGTACATCCTGTACAAATCCCACATTTTTTGTTGATAGATATTTCAGCATCTTACATAATCCAGTTATTTTTAAGTGTATTGCTACAAACATGGCTAGACATATATCTCTATTATTTGTCATTTTTAACTCTTTTTGGACCAGAACACTCAAACAAGAGAAAATTTAAAAAGAAAAAAGAAAAAAACATATAAGAAAGGAAGAAGTTAAACTATCCTTACTTGTAGATGACATGATTATCTATACAGAAGATCCCAAAAAGCCTATCATGAAACTCTTAGACTATTTAACAAACTCAGACAAATTGTAGGTAACAAATTTAACAAAAAATAAAGAAATAGCGTTCCTCTATGCCAACAATGAATTCGCTAAGAGCTGAGAAGAAAAATCTTATTCTCAAAAACTTCTCAAAAAATCAAATGTCTCCGAATAAACCTGACTAAATAGTAAAAGACTTCCACAAAGACAACTACATTACACTGAAAAATAAAAAGATGAAGAGGACATTAGAAAATTGAAAGACATTATCTGCTCCTGGATAGGCAGAATTAATTTTGTCAAAATGGCTACACTATCAAACTGGCATGCAGATTCAGTGCACTTCCTATCAAAATGCCAACAGCTTTCTTCACAGATCTTGAAAAATCAATCTTAAAATTCTTATAGAGCCAAAAAAGATCCAGCGAGCTAGACCAATACCGAATAACAAGACAGAAGCAGTTGATATTATAATTCCAAACATCAAGTCATATTACAAGGCAACTGTTACAAAAAATATATAATACTGGAATAAAAACAGACAGGTTGACCAATGGAACAGAACTGAGCATGCAGAGACCAATTCAAGCACCCTCAGCTACCTGATCTTTCACAAAGCAGCCAAATACATACACTGAAAAAAAGATAACCACTTCAACAAATGGTGCTGGGAGAACTGGTTATCCACATGCAGAAGAATAAATTTAGACACTGATGTATCATCATGAAACAAAATCAAATCTAAGTGGATCAAAGACCTAAATATTAAAACAGAATTACTGAACCTTTTCTAAGACAAAATAGGCCAAAAGCTACAAGTTGGCATGGCAAGGACTTTTTTATTAGGACACCTGAGCCAAAAGAAATGGTCCTCAGAATCAATAAATGGGACTATAGCAAACCAGTAAGTCCTGCACAGCAAAGGAAACTCTTAGCAGGACAGAGAACTACCAGAATGGGAAGACAGTTTGCCACCTTCACCTGACAGGAGCGCAAGACTAGAACATACAAGGGACTGAAGAAAACTAAGCCTCTCATAATCAAAAGACTCTATTTAAAAGTGGACAACTGGAATGAATAGGCAGTTCTCAATGAAGTAGCATGAAATTACTAGTAGCCATTAAATGTATGAGAAAATGTTCAACATCCTTAGCCTTTAGAGAAATGCAAACCAAAACATCACTAAGATGGCTTCTACCCCAGTGAGAAAGGCATCTATCAGGAACTCAAACAGTAATATTTACTGGTGAGGTTGTGGGAAAGAAAAAACCCTTTTTGCATTGCTGGTGGGGCTGTAGTCCAGCACAACATTATAGAAAGCAATACGGGGATTTCAAAAAGCTAAAAAGAAATATTCAATTGAATTCACTGATACTCTTGGATATCTTTCCAAAAAAAAGTTAAAAGCAGAAATTCTTTTATTCTCTGAGATCTCATGTTGTCTAAGAGGAAAAGAGGGTATCTGTTCCCCCTGTTTGCAGGTGAGGAAACAGAGCAGAGGCATTCCACATGCTTCTCTGCATTGCAGACATCAGGAACTCATGACTGAAATGTGAGCCTTCCACCCTGGAAGACTGTTTCTGTCTTTAGCATCGTTCATTGACAGCATTCCTTTCAAGTGCCTTGAACTGCTGAGCAAGCCTTTTCTGTGACATGTACCATGTCAGCCTGCGCCTTACATTATCACGACCCTGATCACCAATAGTTGTTTGGATTTTCTTCACCGTGTAGTCATATTTATGATGATCCCTTTAATTCTGGATTCAAGGGAAAGATTCCTTCCTTACTAAATATGTCAGTTGAGAAGGACATGCAAACTGTTAGTGTCAAATGCACCTATGAGGAGGTAGACACCAATTGACTATTACCCCGGAGATGAAAAACTAAACGCACAGGGTCAGATTTAGAAGTGACAGGCATTCCACTGGGAAATCTTCAAATACAAAAATTCACCTTATTGCATCCATTAAATTTCCAGAGACTGGGATCCTTATAAAAATAATAAAATTATGACAGCTAAGGAAAATATTCTAAAATTAAAACAAGAAAAGTTTAATAAAAATTAATTAGTCTAAGATGCATCAAATTTTATGAACACTAATTTTTACACTTGAAGGATTTCAGAATTATTAATCTTAATAGTGGGTGACATCCCCATCTTGATCCAAACAGCTGTTTCTTAGAAAATCCAAGAACATACTTTATAGAACCTCTATACTTAACCAGGTTTCTTTTAATTCAGCTTGCACTTCTATATATATTTAGCAAAAGACTGTTTGATATTATTTGAATGACAGTGTCAAAATAAAAGTATCTCAATACCAAAATTTATGTTTATATTTATAATCACACTGGCAGTAAATATTATAACTTGAATGACAATATTTAAACAAAATTGCTATATTTCAGAAGGTGGACATGTAGATAAGGAAAGTCTAGATTTCATTTTGTTCAAAGCACCAACTCAAGTATTAGAACCCCTGCTTTGAAATAGTTCATTACTGATGAGTGAATCTGTATTTGTGGAAGATTTTCTGAGACTGTAGAAATTTATTTTTCTTAACTATAACAGAAAAATAATAATGATCTTACACACTAATTTTCAAAATGACATGTTATGAAGCATTAAGCCCTACTCTTCAATGGGACAGATGTACAATACATTTGGTTGATTCTGTCCTTTCCTTTAAGGTGTGTTTGTATGTTTATTTTTGAGGCCATTAGCTACATGCATTCCAAGTATAATTAAATAAAACAAATACTGGACTATTCTATTACTAATAAAACGAGTGGAGAATTATTAATCATACAAATGAGCTGAGTATAAATCATCTCAGAGATAAAATTCTCTAAAGTATATAAAAGAAAGTTTATTTAGGAAAAATGTTACCATTTTACAGAAAATACCAAAACTCTTTTCCAACTTGATAAGTGAACTTTCTGATCCTATCATCTGAAGGCAATGCGAATCCCATTAATGAAGCTTATAGGTAAAAAGGTAGAAAATCAGCCCGACTGTCTCAGGCACCAAATCTTGTGACATTAGAATAAGTCGTGAGTTAGTCTCTTTTCCAGAGTTGTCATAGCTTCCTTGAACATCAGTCTCTCCCCCGGATGTCCTCTGCTGGTGCACTGGCACACACTGGCGGTTGTGTCGCCATCTCAGTTTAAAGCACTCCCTTGTGTTTTCCAGCGTGAGGCAAATTCCATTCTGTGGTTTATGGCTCTGCCAATTTCTTCTTCTCTGCAAGGCTAAATCCTGACTTTACAGCTCCCACACGCTAACGGAGAGGCAGACAGTGGTCTAATAGAAACTGCCTGAATATCTTCAACCAACACTCATTCATCAACAAGTATTGAAAATATAAAAATGCAGAATCATTTGGGAGGATTCAGTGAGGATTGGACTGCCCACTGCAGTGCCTGGAATATAGAGAAACTATCCTTAATTATGAGAAGCTTGGTCTAGTCTATATCCATCCTACTAGTAGAGCCTTTACAAATCTCTGTAGGAATGTAAAATATCAGTTAAGTCTTTCTCAACTACCTTCTGTTTAGCATGATAAGGATTTGTGGAGGCTTGAATGACAGAGGAAATATCTAGCAGGGTTCAAATCACTAAAGGGACCAGATGAGTTAGAAGGGAGCTGCATTTCGGCAGATGTGATCTATACTCGGATAAAGACTTAATCCCAAAAGACAGAAGAGTGAAGAGTAAAGCCAAAACTATATCTACATTGTAAATAGGTGAACTCTGAAATAGGAATCATCCCATGGAGAATGGCCAGGACCAGGAAAGGAAGCGTCTGGAAGGGAGTCAGCTCATGTGGGATACATAGATAAGGGGGGATCATGGGGTGATAACAGTGAGAGGCCTGGCTGCACAGGGCCAGAGACAGAGGAAATCCAGTGGCGTAATCCAAGGTGACAGCATCCAGGCAGGTTCTGGGCTCTGCAAGCTGGGTGTCTGAGAAAAGGAGTCTGGAGACAGGGAGAGTATCCAGTTTGCAGATTTATTGTAAACAGATTGTCCAAGCTGATTTGTATCATCACATGAGCCTAACCAGCTAATGCTGACCGCTTCTTGTCTTCCATATCCTTTAATATCACTTCCCCAGTGTCAATGAATATGTATGATTTTAGCATAAAAGCTAAGAGAAAGGATGAGTCCTGGGGAAAATTTGATGAAAGGGCAACTTAAGAATTTTTCTCTCTTGGTGACCTTGTTTGCACACTTGCACCCACTGATCTCATTTAAAAGAAATGGGTGAAATATGGTGACATGGTAATAACCTCATATTCAAAAGGTATTGTTTAATTTTCAAAAGGAAGACTTTTTCAGCATGCAATGAAGTCCTGTATCAACAACAATGAGGACAATGTAATTCATTCAGTTTCATTTATTCCTCAGAACAATTTCAAAATTTTTTGAACCATGCATCAGTGTGTGTGTATGTGCACATGCATGTGTGTGTGATTATACATGTATATATATACATATATATCACATATATGTATATATATATAATCATATGGCTAATTTATTGATGTAAATACTATGAATGTGTAGAGTTGTGTTTTATATGTACATATATGTGTTAGTGTAATTTTGTGTACAATGTTATTTGCATTAAGTTTATTTTAAAATTTATTTAGTTTAACAACTCACTGTGCTTGATAGTCAACATTTTTAAAGAGTTAAATCTGCATTCAAGTGAAGATATCCATTGTTAGTGATGTTCAATACAGAATCTGTTGAATAGTTGACTAAATTTTAATAAGGCAGAAAGATGCTCATAACGCTAATGGGGTAGGCAACACTTTCTGTTTGATTTGATAGACTCATCTGTGTGACTTATGTTTCTTCGTTTTGCTGATACCTTGATAGTCAAAAGACCCGGCGGCTGACTTCATCCTACATAAAGAAAAGAAAATATGGCAGTCGAATAAAAGAGCCAGTCTTCAGACAAACCCTGGTGTTTGTCTCAATGACTGTATCATGGGTTAGTTAACCGAACAGGTTTTTTGATATTTGTTTTGCTCAAAGTTGTTCTTTGTTACTGTTTTAATGTTTACCGCATTTTTCTATGGACATCACTCCATATTTTTCCTCAAAAATGTTCATTTTAGTATTTTTTTGGCTCTGTTTCAAGGATGAAGTGTGAGTTTTGTAAGTTTAGTGATTTGCATAAGTTCCATAGCAAAGTGGAAGACTTTCAGATAAAATTCATTTCATGAAAGCTCTTTCAACTCCACCTCAGGAAACTTTGAAAAGATTTACCTGTCACAAAACTGAATATGAGCAGAAGAGATCAGGTCACTGCATGTTTTGGTATACATACTAAGCAATAAATTTGTTGATGTGAGTGTATGTTTGTCTGTGATTGCGTTTATTGTGTGGATGATAAAGATGATTTAGATCAGATGCAGAGAATATTCTTAGCTTTGTGACATGTAGTCTTTAGGAATGGCACAACAAAAATGAAAAAGGTAGCTATTATTGGTGTTTTAATGATCCAAGAAAGGGTAAGACTTTGAAATTAGGCATTGGGTTAAGCTATGACTCTTCATGGATTTTAGTGTATCTTCTGATGCTTGCCTATGGTTGTATTCAGACACTACCCAGCGCATTCTGCTAATCATCAGCTTGCTCTCCTTCAAAAGACTGTCACTTTCATCCACAGCTTTTTATAAACACCAAGTATGTACAAGGACCTTTTTTGGGACTACAACTCCAATGAATTGATTTTTCATCAAGTATTGCTTAACTGTTGCTAAATTATACCTCATCTTACCAGTTTTCTTTCATTTGCAAATTAATTTTTTAATGCCTATGCACATTTCGACACGCATATCACTCCTGTCTGTATTAGCCTGGCAATAGATCACAGAACATTTAAATTCAGAATAGAAATGACATAATTTGTGCTTATAGTGAGAATATAAAACCGATCACAAAATAGAAAATGTAATTGTTTCTTAAATGATTATAATAGTGTGTCAAGCACATTTGTTAAATTAATAAACATTCTGCAAACTTAGAAGACATTATTTAAAGTCTAGCTGGAACTGAATTTTCTAAGAGAGTGCTAACAGAATGGTAGTATCTGAAGGGGTTGTGTTCACACAGGTTCACTGTGTCCCTACAAAAATATTATCAGTGTTGGGGGCACAGTTCAGTGGTTAACAGACTTGTCTAACATAAGCAAGCCCTGAGTTTAACTCCCAAACACCATATAAAAATTACCTGAGTGTGTTGGCTCATGCCTGTAATCCCAGCTCTTGGGAGGCATTGCAAGAAAATTGACTTGAGTTCGAGGCCAGCGTGGGCTATGAAGCGGGTTCCTGACTAGACTTGACTCCCGAGCAACACAGTGTCTCAAAACAAAACAAATATATATATGTATATAATTAGTTGCTTTTTGTTGATAGAATTTTAAAATTAACAGATCAATTCCGGCTCTATTTCTTTGTACATTGTCATATATAATGCCATAACATATGTAGATAGAAAATTGACAGATTTCATGTATGAGTAGACATATACGTAAATATTTGTAAATTCTTAGAAAAAGTTTTCAAACTACAGTGCTTACTGATGATGAAAGGAGAGCATGCACTTTTTATTCAGTCACATGGATACATTTTTCTAGACAACCTTGGTATTTTATTGTTCAATTCTTTTCATAAGTAAACATCAAAGTCCAAAATGCATTTCAAAAGTGCTTTGTAATAATGGTTTGCCTTATCTCCTGCAACAAGCCTGCCCTGTTTAAGACATTGGGGAAAAAAAAGAGGGAGAATTCCAGTCACTTGGTTACCTGAGCACACTGAATCTACACTGAAGAAAGGAAATGATAAAATAATATGTGGTTACAAAATTCCACTGGGAGGGAAGGTGCCAGTGCACACCTTCAAATCCCATTTGCATTTTAAAAGAGCACTCAAATAATTTCTTTTCCAACATTGTTAGGGCTGAATTTATTTTATATAACCCCCTCGGGACACCTTCATGTTAGCAATTGAACACATTTTCTTGCTTGAAAGTTAAAAGTATTTCTAGAGTAAGCTGTGCCAAAATATCTATCAAAATTATTTGGAAGTATAAAAATATTGTGTCACCTGTTTCTAATTCCAAAATAGTCCAAGTTATTATTTTATATCAAATTTCTTGCCAAAATACTCACTTAAGTAAAAAAATACAATTAGTCAAAATGATCACTGAAGTTTATAATCTAAAATTGGAGTTTAAACTGGAGCCACAAGAGAACTGAAATGTTTCTATTTGTCGATGACACTTCCATTGTCTGAGATTCTAGAACACCCACATTTGCAGAAAATAAAATACATAACTCAAATGCCATGCACTGGAATGGGTTTGGCTATTTCAGGAATGAAGAATAATAACATTTTTTCAGCTTTAAAAAATTTTTTTTAGAAATTACTCTCTCAAGTTTTTTATCTTGGAGATGGAGAAGCAAGGAGCAGAAATGTTCATTTACTCTCCTATGTAGCACAACAAGTAGAATCAAAGATCAAATGTCATCTTTTCTCCCGGTTCGTGTTTCCTAGGAGGCTATCTTTCTATTCACTACAAGTTTCAGAAATAGGTAGACCATGTAAACTTTTTTTTTTTTTTTTAAACACCTTTCTTTCCCTTCTGTTAGGAATATTCTGTGGCTTTC
This sequence comes from Ctenodactylus gundi, assembly GCA_004027205.1. Taxonomy (NCBI): domain Eukaryota; kingdom Metazoa; phylum Chordata; class Mammalia; order Rodentia; family Ctenodactylidae; genus Ctenodactylus; species Ctenodactylus gundi. The sequence continues at coordinate 125,781 of PVKB01000375.1, forward strand.
TGTCTGCTTTAGGACTTGACTGCGGCAACTTATCCCTTTGCATAGGAGAAAAACTTCGATGTTTTCTTTTATCCCAACTAAGCCAAATCACCTCATTTACCCACATTTGAAATTATGCTAGAGAAAGTTACTTTTATCTGAGGATAAATAGGCACATGTCTGGAATTCAGATCTACCAAACTGCCAAAAGTATTGCCTGGATGAAACTTACAGTAAGTGTCCAATAAGTACTGTTATTTTTATGATGTATAGATGTAACATGATTAATGAATGCAGTTATTCCCAAGCCAGCCCGATGTAGTGCTTGGCACGCTTATGTAGGCATGTGACTAGAGGAAGACAAGTGGCATTTTCAGTCCTTTCTGAACTATCAAAACACGGCCTAATTAACTCTTTCATTATGTTAATCAGAGGTTTTATAATCAATATAAAGGTATTTGGACAAGCTCTTTCTCCCCAACTAAAATGGAAGTTCTTTCAAGCCTATTTGTTAAGTTCATTTGTCCTCATGTTGTTTGTACCAAATGCATAATCTCAGCTTTTTTGTTCTTAAAAAAAAACTCAGTGATCACCGGCCCGTGGAAATTTTCCACGCCAATGCATGGCACAGTTATGAGCAAAGACATTGACCCTCCGCAGCACTGGGACCTTCCTTCCAGGTTATTCCCTTCTCTTCCTTCACTTCCTTGACTGCCTTCCTCGGTTCCCAGTCTCTTGCCTTTTGTAGCCAGGCCCTTTGCCATCCTGGAAATATTTGCCTTGTCTGAGCACCATTTTTTTCTTCAAAATCTGCTTCTTACAGAAAATGGTTATATGAGAAATCTGCAATTATGCTTGTCGATTTTCATTTTAAAGGGCTAGGAAAAAAAATACCATCCTGTCTAGTTTCCCACTGACTGAGTTTTCACTGAGGCTGGGACACTTAGCTGACAACTGTCTTAGTTACTTCCTCGTTGCTGTGACAGAATATCTGACATCCACAAATTAAGGGAGGAAAGATTTATTTAGCTCAGAGTTTCCAAAGGTCTCGTGCCGTCTGTTCATGAGCAGTGGGCAATGGTGCAAACACATGGCAGAGGCTGGAGAGCCGCTCATGGCATTGTAGACGGAAGCCAAGGGAGTGAGCGACACTGATCTCAGGAGACTCGGGCAAGGACTAAGTTTTCCTAGGAAGAAGCGATAACAATGTTTCTTCTTCCTTCTTTTACTTAGTTTATGCTGCCAGTTGGGCTCACTGCATGCAGGGTGGGTGACCCTCCCTCACTTCCTGGCCCATAAGTCCATAACACAAACTTGGAAGATCTTTCATCGGGCCCACACCCCCACCCCAGGCTCAACAAGTTGACACAATCCCTCCAGGTTCAGCCCCAAACATCTGCCCTTCCCAGCTAGGTTCTACCTTTCAACATCCCATGGTTCCACGGTCACCTCAGTGCATCCAAACGCATGAGGCTTTTGGGGGATACTCCAGATCCAAATCTTAGCAACTGCTATGCATTTCTTGCTTTATTTAATCCTCAGATAATCTCTCTGAGGTTCGTAATGGATGATTTTCATCTTCATTGAAGAAATACAGAGAACAGACTCGGATTACTTTTAGTCACTTGCCCTATACCAAACAGCTAGCAAATAGCAGACCTGAGGGGCTATCTTCTTTTGTCCCATGCCAGAGTCCTAGCTCATACACATTTGTCTACTAGTCCTCCCAACTCTACCAGTTTTAATTCTATAAGAATTCTCCTTTTGATTCTAACCAAGATTTTTTTGAGACAGGTAGTCCAGGCTGCTCCTGAACTCATTGTGCAGCCCAGGCTAGCCTTTGACTCAAAGAAATCCCCCTGTCTCAGCTTCCCAAGTGCTGGAATTACAGTTGTGTGCCACGATGCTCAGTTTAGGTGGTGCTAGGGAATCAAACTCAAGGCCTTTACACTTGCTAGGCAAGCACTTTAACTGCTGCGCCATTCTTCCAGCTGTTAGCCATTTTGAATCTCTCTTCTATTTTATAGTTCTTTACCCACAACAAATCAGTTATCATTGACCATCTGTATTTTGCTTTCTAAGATTAAACATGAACAAACCACTCTTGAGCTCTTCTACACATACACATATGACATTTTAATTTTTTTTCCTCATATTGGTCATTTTTTCAAGTAATGGACATTTCATGTAGATTTTGCTGAAACTAGCAAAGCTCAAAAATACAATTATTTCATACTCCTTTTTGGCTGGTAGAAAGTAGAAACGTGCTACTACATCAATTCTTCTGTATTACATCTGTTGATTTTGCTATTTTGTTTTTGAGCATTCATGGATAAAATTAATTAAAGTAAAGCCACATTGCATTCAGAGATAAATTAATACTTTTATAAAAGTATATAGATCTATACTTTTTTTTCTTCTTAGTATAGTGCCAAAAAGGTAGAAAAGGCATGTGGTGTTAACATGACTGATTTTCTCATCCACCTGTAAATACTTTTGTCATGTAAGCTGTGAGAGGGGTTTGGATTTCAGTGCTTTAGACAGATAAGGTGTAAAAGGTCTGTTTTCTACGTGGAAAGCTGTGTCAGATTATAAAGAACTAATAAAGTGCGTTCAATTTGTTAATATATGTTTGCATACATGCTTGCAAGGGCAAGACCCTGAGTTCAATTCTTCAGCATCACATGAAGCCAGACATAAACTGTGTGTGCCTATAATCTTAGCACTTGACAGGCTGAAGAAGGAGGATGACCAGGAGTCTAAGGCTTGCCTGGGCTGCCACGCACACAGCGATTTCAGGACCAGCCTGTCACAGAGTGAGACTCTGCCTCGAAAAAAAAGTATATATATATATATATATATATATACACACACACACACACACACACACACACACACACACACACACACACACACACATATATATATATATATATATATATATATATATATATATATATATATATAATTTTCTTAAAAGATTCATTTCTGGCCAACGTATCAGGGTAAGAAATATAGAACACAAAGACTGAGCCTTAGAGAAAGTGTATATTTTCCCTAATTTGTATAATTATAGTTACCTGGCAACTGAATTATAATTGGAATCCACTGTAGACTCCTACTGAGCCTCCTCTCGATCTTCATGACTGTTTCTGGGTTTAACTGCCTCTTTCTTGAGGTCTTACCAGGCACCTCTCATTCTTCTCTGGATTTTATTTCAATATTAGACCTTCCTGAAGCCAACACATTGTCCAGAAGAAAGTTGAAAACCTGTCTGGGGAAAGACTGACTTGCCTGTAAGAAAGCCAGGGCATGGTTCAGCCTGCCTCAAGTAGTCACTTCTAAAGGATTATTTCAGCTGTGTGAGGATGCTGATACTATCCAGACTCCTAAGGCAGCACAGAAGGATCTGTTTGCACACCCCTAGAAGAGTCCACTTGCCCTGAGACTTAGAAGATCTTGGATGATACTCTAGGTGAATTATCTCAAATGATTACTTTGGGAAATTGCCATGGGCACAATGGCAGAATGTAGACCACCATGTGGGGAGAAGATGAAATTGAGCATCTAGTGAGCTGCTGTGTCACTTAGTGAGTCAGGAGTGAGTCAAGAGAGATGCTGTGCTACCCTAGCTGTGAAGTTTTAAGACATGTCTACAAATTGTTTGACACTCTACACACACACACACACACACACACACACACACACACACACTTATTCTCTCTTTAATTCTCAGAATTTTGGTACTCTGCTTCTCCATGGAGTAAGTTCAGCTCCACTGGACTTAAGAGGCTTCCATAAGCACATGGAGAAAGAGAGACTGGGCCAAGGAGCCAGCTGTGCCATCTCAGCTCTCAGAGTCCTGGCACCAGCTTGTGAGGGTAGGAGGCCCAAACACAGCTGCCCAAGAGGGTGGCCACCAGAGAGGATTGAAGGGAACAACCCGCCGTGTGAAAAGAGGCTAAGAGAGGAATGCTAGGGAGAAAGGCATGTGGTTCCAACCCCAGGCACATCCTCATTGGGCAGTGGAAGACATCATGTCAGGCTACAGAGAAATTACCCATCTGTGCCCTGGACAAGCCTTAGACTTGTGAATCAATCAAAGCAATTACTAATTTAAGCCTCAAAATTTTGAGGTGATTATATACTCAAAATTAGCTAATAAAAGCAGCATACCTACTGTCATTGTTAATAATGTACAGCATAATAAGAACTATCTGCTATTTCTAAGTATCAAGTATTATCTGTGCAGGAATAAATTCTGAGAAATTCTTGTTATTATTAACATTCTTCAGATGTGGAAGTTACGATATCGAGGAATGAGGTTGGCTGCCTGAGTCCACGTAGTTCACAAGTGAATTGAGAACTCAGTTGAGTCTGAATCTGTTTACTTTTGCTTCATTATTCTCCACAATAATTATTAAATTAGTTTTTAAAAATATCTAGCTGCAGTTAATGTCCATTTTTTCATAATAAGAAAATTAAGACAAGAGAAAATAAATGGGTATTTTTTAAAAAAGAAAATGAAACAAGAAAAATAATAGAACTAGAAATCAGACCAGGATATATTTTGATTCTGTATCACTTGATTGTTTTACAGAACTGCAGCTCTATTTTTAAATTCTATGTTCCCTGATCACTATCCCTGCAGATTATTTTTTGGACAGTTCTCATGTCTCCTACACTGTCCCAGACATAGTGGGATTTTGATAAGTGTTCACTGTCAAGGACAGCTACAGAGGCAGCTCTCAAATTTTTGGAACTAAGAACATTGTGTTGTGTTAAAAGTTGTTGCAGGCCCTAAGACAAGACTGCTTAAATCTGTTGCAATATTGATGTATACTGTACTAGAAACTAAAACTGATACATTTCAAATATTATTGCTTCACTTAAGATAATCTCATTGTATTTTAACACATAAGACATTTTTATTAAAAATAACTATATGTTCCAGAGCAAACAAAAAAGATTTAGTAGAGTAGTATTTTGCAGTGCGTGGGAATCTCTTCAGTATCTATCCAATAAAAACAAGCACAGTTCTCTTATCTACTTTTTCTTTTGTCTTTTACAAAATCACATGTCCAAAAGGCTCTAATAAATCTCACTACAGACTTATAGGTGAATAAAAATGAACAAGATTGTGCTTGCATGAAAATAGTTTTGAATCCACTTAGCCCCTGAAAATTCCTAGGGAATCCTCACAGTGGATACCAGAGCACAATGTAAGTACCAACAGGTTGTAGGAATTTTACCTAATACATACATCATGGAAACTATTGTTACTATATGAAAAAAAAAAGTTGTGAAGCACACACTTTAATACAGTAAAATTGTTCCTTTACTCTTTAGTCTTCTTTAAGCTTCCAATAATTTTAGACTTACTTAAATTTTTAGAAAGATCTTTGGGTTCAGAACTCTCTCATCTACAGGATGACAGATTAGTCTTCTTACCACATACACCCACTTCGTGCATGTTTTATTTTATTTTATTATTTTATTTCATTTCATTATTTATTCTCAGAGCATTTAGTGAAACTAGCTCTCAGGAAACCACACTTGTGAAGAATTGTTTTACAAATATTTGGGGACCAAGTTGCTTCCAAGGACTGATGCTTTCCTGTGTCCTATTTCTGATGGAATCATCCATCTAGTTTCATTGCACTCTTCAAAAAAATGAGACGTTCTTGAGTTAAATGGAGATCTTATTTTATGAGAAGTCAATCAGAACTTGTGATTGAAGTAGAGTTTGAAAGCCCCATTGATTGTACTAACTACTAATCCTAGTGCTGTGACCTCAGGATAAACCTTTCTGGGTCTTCTGAATGCATACAGAATTTAGAAACGCGTTTGCTCGGGATGAATGTAATACACAGGAGAAAACGGGAATTCTAAATTATATTACATCATCCAGTAAATAACGTAGCATAAACATAGATTTGGGGAAATTTCCATTATTAACTAGTTCTGTTCTTCAACAAGTGTGCCTCACTTCCTGTCGCGTCTTGAATTAGGTGGTTTCTTTCGACTTTATGGTTTTCATTCAAAAGCATGCGCATTCATATTTACTAGGTCTCAGGAACTATATATGGAAATAGAAATATAGTAGTGACTGAAATAGATCAGTTTTTCCTTTGTCTTAGTTTTCCACTTCGAAGGTTGGATTCCTCCTGAACTCCAGGTTACTCCAAAAGCCCAGAAATATTTGTTAGTGATAGTGTGTACTATGTCTGTGGGTGATATCAGGTAAGAATCAAAGAGGAAATGACAATATTAATGTACTCAACTTCACAAGTCCATAGATTATCACACTACCGAACATGGAAATAAATATCTTTCAGTGAAATCAAGGGCATTGCCAAAGAATGTCTGAAGCCCTAGTGTAGTATCTGTGAAACTCTGACATTTCCATGTTCTTTACTATCTGATTATTCCAAATTATATAACCTAAGAAAGATGCTATTTTATAGCACTGAATTATAACTCCTAGTTATTTTAGTTTAAAAGATTTCAGACTTTGGAGTCAGCTCACGTTAAACACTCTAGGGCTCCTATCATTACTGCTATGTATCAAACTTGGAATCTTAGCACTGGGGATGCTGATATATTGGGATTGGCATGCATTCCTGGCCAGTCTGAGTTGCATAGTAAGTTCAGGATGCACGTAATCTACAGAGAGAGACCCTTTCTCAAAACAAAAACAAAAATAAAAACAAAAACTATTAAAAATCAAACAATCCTAAATCATGTTGTAATGATGTTTGGAGGTATTTTCAGGGGTAATTAGGGTTGAGAATGGTTTACACGGTGACACCCTATGTGTGATGCGCTATAAGTGTAGCATTGTAAGTTAAGAATGACCTCCGGGTGATTGTGACTGAATTGGGCAGTCTGACACCTTGTCCTCTCTCTCTTGCCCATGGTATGGTGCTTCTCATTTCCTATGAAGAATACTCTCAGCAGATTCTAAGTAGATGCCAGTGCCTCCCACCCACCAGAAACTTGACTGAATAAATCTTTATTCTCTGCAAATTAGCCAGTCTTTGTTACTCAGCTCTAGAGAAATAAAATATATTATGAAAAAGGAGAACACTTTCTGACACCTTAGAATTGCTCAATTAATGAAAATTATAGTTAGTTATTTTTCCTCTTTGGTTTCCGTTTTAATTTTTATTCTTGAAATTATTTTTAAACAATTCTTAGTTGAAAGATTATAAAATAATATCTCTTACGGTTCTGAATGCCCACTCTGTATGGTTAGACTGAGGTATTTAGTGAATGAAAGTTATTTTTAAAAGGGAAGGGACCCACACCCTCCAAAAAAAGAATTTTCTATGTCTGTATATATACAAAATTATTTTTCAGTGTTGATAGTCACTACCAAAACAGGATAAAAATAGACTAAAAAAAGTTGTGAGAAAGAATTCATGAGAAAGTCGATAGTCAAAAGCAGATGGGAATTGACTCAGGTCCTGAGACCATGCCAAAACCTCATTAGCCACCCAGATACTTTGCCTTGCTGTCCTTGACTCAGTTTGACCCCAGTCCTCTGTTGACATTTTAGTGCAATGCCTTAGCGGCCTTTGAATCATTCATTTGTTTGTCCCTTTCGTTCCAGGTAGGAAGAATTTATCATTCTCTGTTTGAAAAAAAAATGACCTAAGCTCTCTTTATCTTTGTCCTTCATAAATACATCACTGTGACTATTGATGAACATACTGTGTATATAGCCAGTGTTTTAAAGGTATGAATGTATTTTTCATAAATTCATTTGAGTAGGTACACTGGAAAGATTGGTACTGCTCAACAGTGATCTTTCCATTATTCAAATTCTAGGAAGAAAGTTAAAACTATAACATATAGAAATGAGCTACTAAGTTCAAATCACCAAAATAGTATTTTGTCAGAGGTGATCTCTCAGCTTTATGGAATTTTGTGGAACATCGGTGTTCTCATCTATACAGTATGGATAATTATTGTTCTTTATTTTAGGCTGTTGTGAGAAGAGAAACAGCAGCCCTTAGCTCTTGGAAAGCAACCAATATGTGTGTCAACATGGCTGTTGTCACAACTAGTTTAGCTACTTCACAAAGACATCCAAATTATAAGCCACAGAGAATGGAACAAGACATTCAAAAATGCACCTTTTTTTTGAACATCAGCCACATTTCAGGCCCTATGTTAAAACAGTTATTTCTGGGGCACACACTTGGACCTCCTCTTAGTTACTGGGTGCATCTAGCCCTCTGTCCTCTGCTCCTAAACAATGACTCATTCTATTTATTCAACACCATTTCTTCTACATCCGTGACTTCATTCCATTTCATTCTGATGTCACTGTTGAAGAGTGTGAGTCATGAACCAGGTACAAAGACAAATCACTGTCAACATTAGCAAAATTCTGGCACATTTGAGTCATTAATCTTTTTCTTTTTCTTTATTAAATTATGTGAAAGAAAATCCAAGATCAGCTGCTATTGTTAATATTTTATCTGTGGTCATCTTATATATCTATGAAAATAATGCAGGATCTCATTTAGTGTGAGCAATGGGTTATTTTCCAAAAAAAGAAGAAAAAGAGGAATTATTTCTAACTCCTTAAACCTTATAAAATAAGAACCTGCAAGAGTCAATCTACAGGTCTTATGGAAGATTACAAAACAATATCCAGAAAAGATAAACTATCTTCACTTACATTCCTTCATGTCAAAAAAGTAAAATGTCTAAATGTGTTTTCTAAAAAGTCACCATTTTCTTTCATTTCTAAATGACACTGCTATCCTATATTCCCATGAATCCTAAAATTTCTCCTCAGAATCAAATCCACACTGATTTTATCATCAACACCTTATTCCTCTTTCTCCATTCCAAGTGTAGATCCACTTCTCCTGATATCAGGGAAAAAGGCAGCTTCTCTAGGAGGCATTATGGGAGGGAGAAGAAAGTGAGAATTGATGGGGAAATTGTCTTTTCTTTGACAAGAAAAGAAATATATTCAAATAAACTATTTTGTGGTCACATTTGCTTTCTCTTGTTAAACCTCCATATCTGTGATGTATGCAACAATATGAAATTTTATTGATAAGAATGTTATAATTTCCCCAAATTTTTATCTACTAAGTCTTATAGCTTAACTCTTAACTCTATAAAATATTCTAAAATTGATGTTTTTCTTACTGAACTATTTCATTTGACTGTTATTTGTTTTCAGATATTCAGAAATATTGACACCCCCACACACACACTTGATTTATTTGGAGTTTAACCTCATGCATACTTCCCTATGGATACTCGGTTATCTGAGACTGGGTCTCAACAAAATTTTTTGATGTACATATCTTTCTAGAGCCAATCTCAGCTTTCCACTGAAGTAACTGCCTAGACATCTTTTCCCGCTTCTCAGCAATCCACATTTACTAACTTAGACCTAAATTCCTTAGTTCAACCCATGCTATCTGGACTACAGTGATTGCTCACGTGTCCTTCTTCCCCTAACACTCTTAGCACTATGTCTTGGTGGCAAACACTACTTGTTTCATATAAGACATCCCTTGTTCTTGCTGTCTTTTGGGTGTATCCAAACCAGCAATCTGCCCACTAATGGTTACATTCTTTGCACTTTAGGTAGCAGTGACTATAAGAGAGAAAAGCAAATGCATGCCAAGCCACCAGTGTTTTGGGTTTTGATCTGGGCAGAAATCGCATTGGCAGCCTCCTTCATGATATTAATAATTTCTCACACAGTACTGTGTATACATAGCTCTTTGGGTATGTGAATTATTTTTCAATACAAAGGGAAAAACAGAAAGTAGGAAGAAAACATTACCAACAACAGTAATGACAATAACAAATACCTATTGCAGCTAATAGTACTTACTTTTTTTTTTGAAACACTGGCAGACTCTTTGGGCTTTGTGATGATACTCTTGTTTTTCTTCATTCTCCTTTTCCTTTCGTGGACTCAGGCATGAACCTAAGACCTATAAAAATAGAAGATGCATGTTCTCATAATAAGGTAAGAGCTGTAGGAAGCTGGGGCTTGATTATCTTTGATAAGGATGTCTGTCCTGGTTGGGGCCTCTAGCATTGTTATTTGAGAAAATACATATTTTAAGTATTTATGACAACAAAGTCTTCCCTCCCTTTCTCCCTTCGTTTTCTCTCCTCCTGTTCCCAGTCTTTAATCTATTTTTTAAAAATCCTTCTTAATTTAGCTGAATTTAAATCAAACTTTTCAGCTTTTTCTGAGCCTTTGTAGTATTCACTGTGGACCACACTTCTTGACTAAACCCCACTACTATTATGACAAAACTGTAAGCTTAACACATCTGATAGGTAGGACTAAGAAGCCAATCAGTACAACCACAGTGACCATGTTTCAATAAAGGAAATCTCTTGTTGAGAATTACTAATTGCTAATGTGGCTAACATTACAGCAAAGTGTTTTAGACTATATTTTAAAATATTTTGTGTTAAGTCCCTTCAAATACTAACACTAACTGATGCCTCCTGAAAAGAAAGCCATGCTTAAAACCCAGTCGAACATAGGACAAGTACATCACATTCCTTGGTTTAAAATAATGAACAAAAATTGAGATAAGTACTCTGTGTGACTTATAAATTGAAATGCATTTCTTAGAAGGTTTTATGACTTTGGAACTGAATACCATCACTCTACCAAGTAGAGATTTTTAAATGTTATTTTAATTATAGAATACATTCCTACATGTAAATGTTGATGCTAGTGAAAAATAAAGAAATAACCATACTATTAACTATTCAATGAAAGTCACATTAGTATGTTCAGTTGAAGTCAAACTTTAGTTTTTGTTTGGGGTATTTCTAGTCCACCCAGCGCTTCTACCTTAATGGCAAAATGCCCGCAGAAGCCAGAGCCCAGTGATACAGGTCCATTATCTCAGGACTCTGGGAGGCTGAGGCAGGAGAATCATAAATTTGAGCTCAGTCTAGGAACCTTAGTGAGAGCCTGTCTCAAAATCAAAACTAAAAATGGAAATATAGTTTCCTGTGAAGAGCCTGGGCTTAGTCTCCATTAAAATCAATCAATCAATAAATTAAGAGATTTGGCATGTAGAATTTGTCTGCTTCTTCACGATTTCCTGCATCAAGTGGTGCCAGGTCTGCCCTAGACAGTTTTGATGGATTCCTTTTTCAAACTAGGATCTGACCCCTCTCAGCCATCTGGCAGTTTGCACACTGCTCTAAAGGCTTCCCTTGCCTTCCATATCCTTTATTTTGTGATTTGGCACAAATTCCTCTACTAATCCTTTTTACTCCTATAGGATGCTCACTTGCTGCTCACAGTACCTAGACAATTCTTATCCCAGATGTCATATTGACTCAAATCTCTTACTCATCACTACAAGGTTCCGTCAAAGATCACCTATCATCAAATAGCCACCAAACATTCCTAGTCAAATATCCCTCGTCCTGATGACCACATCACGAGCAAATGAAGACCGCCCTCTTCCTCCCCGTTTTCCGTATTCCTTTACCCAGTTTGTTATTTTGCCTAGCATACACCATGGAGATTAGCATGTTTTAACGCAGGCAATTACTTTTTGCAAAACTTCAGTCCGTGAGAACATGCTCAAACAAATGGGGTCAACTGATGCATGTTTTGAGGAATAACTAATCCGAAGTGCTGTCTCAACTTTAGACGAATGTCCAATTTCTGTTTCAAAAGTTGGGGCAAATAAGACAAAAGCCTCAAAGAAATCGGCGTTACTGGAGTACCTTGTGAAACCATTCTGACAATTCTCTGAACACGGCCATGGCCAGCACCATGGTTATCAGGAGCGTACGTCACATCTAACATTCTAAATGCGCGTGCGTGGAGAGGAGGAAGTAGCCATTCCAGCTGACAGCCTCACCTGCTCTGACCACTGTGAGGCCTCATATCTCTCCCTGGAATCCCTTGCCTGTGATGATGGACCGTCAATTTCAAGCAAAGAGACATAGAACAGGTAGAGAAACATCCCCCCGCCACCCCTGTTTTCAGGAGATAAAGGGCTGCCCTGAGTCTTTGGGCTTAAGATTTATGATTATGAATGTGATAAATCATCAGAGATAAGTGCGATTTGTTTCTCTCTTTTGGACTACATCCCTACAGAGTGCCATAAATGTCTGTAGATCACCATCTTATCACTGCAAAGATGGTGTTGAACTACGTGAAATGCTCATATCTGCTTCCTGCACCCTCTTCTTCCTCGGAATCTTTTCATTCCATTCTACACACACACACACACACACACACACACACACACACACACACCTTCCAGATATTGTCAATTTTTATCTATTTATTTTTTTCTGGAGATTTTCGACGTGCTTTGCACGAGCAGTTTCAACTGTGAACTCTGACCTGCTTATCCAGGCAATGCATTCCAGGTTTCTGTAGAGAGACTTTTTAATGAAACCATCATCTTAAGAAAGCAAGTGACGGTGCTTTGCTCAAACATATCTAATTCTTAAAAGGTTAGACAAACAACCTGAGACAAGATCACATTCAATCTTGTTTTTCTTTCTGCAATTGGACCTTTCTCCCCTCTTTTCCCCTTCTTTGTGGGGTTGTACCATTATGAGATCCGTGAATTAAACCAGAAAAGTTGGAAAGAAGCCAAATGTACTGAGTTCCCACTGCAGCGTTCTGAAACTCTCCAAGCAAACTACTGGGTACATCTTTATGTTATGAATATTCCATTTCGTAAATCTGAAAGTTATTATTTGAATGTTTAATTTAAAAATATTTTTAAATCATAAAACTTCTAGGTATTCTTCAAGCAAATTCAGTGTTCTATCAGAAACATTGAGAAAATCTCCACCATTCCCACTAAAAGAATGTTAATACTTAGACACTGAGTCCTCAATACATACAGACAAAGTAATTTACAAATTAGGAGATTAAGTTTTAGACAAGTGAGGTAATATTTCAGGGTACCTAGTTGATGCGCAGAAGGGCAAATGCATAGAGATAGGTATGACTTTCTGCTCTGTGTCTGTGTCTGTGTCTGTTTCTACATAAGAAAAGAAGCTCTATAGGGTGCTGAGTTAGAATGGCAACAATCTTATTACATCAGCCTGGGACTTTGATTCCAAGGAATATGAAATGATAATAAGAACTCTTTGTAGAAGAAGTACTATTTGATTTTTTAAAGAAAAAATAATCTTAGCAAGATAAAAATATTAAAGGTAGGGAAGATAAAGAAAATAAATCCTCTGGAAAGAAAAAAAGGAATGCACACTTGTGTTTAAGAAGCCTTGGTCAATTACAATTAAAATTCTATAAAAGGAATTCTTAGGACTGTACAGATTTTTGGGACTACCAGATGAAAGATTCTGGTAAAATGGGACATGAGGATCTTCAGAAACAGGGAAGTTTGGAGACTGTGTGCAGTGTGTAGACATGTGCAAAGCAGTGGGGTAGGATTATTCATCTGGTGGTGGAGTTGGGGGAAATGGAAAGTGAAAAAAATAGAGATAAAAGTGCAATTAGAAACCTGTCACAATGGACCAGACCAGATGGCTGCAGTTAATGTAGCTTTGTGGAGAATGACTATACAATCACGAGCAGAATATTTTGCAAGTCACATAAAAAGAATATTATGTGTTCTGAAGTTTGTGTTGCCATGGATGCATTCAATCTTTTTACTGTTGATGAATACCTCCTTCATTCTCAGGAATTTGAATACATAATAGGCAGCTATAGACCCTGACCTCTGATGAATTTCACACCTACTAAGAGCGGAAAAACATGACACCAGCCAATTGTGATACTCCGTATTTATGCTACAAAGGTGGTAAATATAGAGGACTACGGGGAATGCAGAAATTTGTTGCAGTGGAAGTTTCACATATTTATTTTCCATCCACAAATTTTTCAGTACAATTTTGAACCAGATTTCAGGTTTGACTTTAATTTCCAAATGACAAGTAAATAAGTAATCACATTAAAAATGTCAAGTGAGTGAGAAAATGAAAGCAGAGACTGTATTGGCTAAATTAACTATTTTAAAAGTAAGCCATAAACTTTGGAGAACAGGGTGGGCCAAATCACAGAGAATACAATTCCTCATGCTTCTGAACAGCAATTCAGAAGCTGCGGTACTGTCTGGACAACCACGAGTCACAGCTGTAATTAAGAGGCAACAGAAATTATTAAATGATATGAATTGGAGGAAGCAGTTTTCATGGTGAATTAACATGTTTTGATAATGAAATAGGTATTTCAAGATAAATTAACAATTAAGGCATTTCAAGTCTGACATATAAAATTACAGTGAAAAAATGTAGGAAGTGCAGCTATTTTTTTTTTCCTTAGGACGAATATGTTAGGTTTCTACAAACAAAATAATTATTTAATATGAATTTAATGTAAAACAGGAGGAAGCAGCATATCATCTGGCAAAAACAGTGAAAGGAGGAGACTGAATCGGAATGTTAGCATTCTTGTCTTAGCCACAGTGACCTCCTAAACTAATAATGATCTAAAATTTATGTTGCCATGAGTCACGCCATGTCAACTTGAATAAATTAAGAACCACCTGGCAAATCAGTAAAGCAAGTTTCTGAGTGTGTTTGGAGATGATTGACAGGTAGGACACTAAACTGAGGGAAGAAGACCCACCCCGGATGTGGGTAGTGAAACCCAAAGATGCGCCCTGCAGTTTTCCCCATCACCGTCAGACATTTATCTCCATTTTCTCCAGCTTTCCAGCACCCCTTGCTTGGGCAATTCCGCAGTGAGATCTCACACCTTGTAAACAGGAAATTACAATCTCTGAGTCCTCTTGTTCTGCTGCTTCCATCTTGCTGTCTGAAGGTCTAGTAGGTTCTCTGGTGCACACAAGCATTGAAGGTCATTTCCAACTCTTCCGTTTCTGATCCTACTGAAAGGTCTGGTAATCCTCTGCCTGTGATATTCTAAGTACACCTAATAAATCCCCTTGTATAGTCGTATATATTTGTGTATACATATGTGCATAAATAGGCAAGTGTGTACATGCTTATAAATTGTGTTTCTCTAAAGCACCCTAATTAATACAACAAGCAAACGTGTATGGAGTTTCTGGTCTTTTCCTTTCTGTCCTTTTGACTCTTTCACTATCACACATCTACTCACCAAACACATTTGCCTTTTCTCAAGTTTCTCTTCAACTTATATTTAAATTTTTTTATGAATGAAACAAAGCTGGGTCTCAAAATCAGAATATGGAGTTAAAGGTTTCTGAGCACAAAACTATTTAGGACTCAAAGACATTTTCCATTTTCTTCTCTCTATTGAAGCTTCTTAATTTATAAGGTAAAGACAACCTTGTAATATGGAGTTCCTAAAATAGTTTTGTGAACAGCAGTGACAATGCACATGACTTGCTTACCGCAATGCCCAGCAGATGGCAAAGAATCAATCCAGCCTTTAAAGTTATTATTACTTTATAGTAAGCACTTGGGGCTTCACGATTCAGTGTCTCATATACTTTTTCAGATGAGTTGTCATGATATCTAATAGACAGTTTTAGAAATCACCTGTACTCTGCATAAAACTCTCCAACTCAGTGCTAACTTAATGCATTCAAGTCACTAAGCTCCTATGAACCTTACAGAAAAGTTTGATACATTTTTGCATTCACATGCTCAAAACTCATACTAGAAAATACGTATGTACATGCACACAGACACATGCATCTTAAAACTGTCACACTCCACGTAGGAGAAATAGGATGGTATGATTTACTGATGAGTAGTTGCCAAGGAAATTCACAAATGCATCACTGGCTAAGGATGGATGCTTCTCATGGTCTGTGCGACTCTACCTACTTTAGAGGTACCGAGATAGATACATGATTGTTCTGCTTTGTCATGGTCTTATTTTTGTATTGTATGGAAGGAAAGCGCAGAAAACTGACTTAACATCCAAGATAGAGTATCATAGACACTCATTTTTCTGTATTTTGTAGAATATCTAGATGAAATAAGTGTCAAAATTATAAACGTTAAGGAATGTAAAAACATTAATTCATATAATAAAGAAGTTTTATGTGCAACTTTGAACATGAGACCTCTGTTCAAGAGGCACTTTAGAGAAAACATTGTAATATTTTGATTAAGGATCAAAAGCCTGTACTTCACTTGAAGGCTTTTATGTCTAACGAAATTCCATGATGAATTTTTAAATTTTATACCAGGATTACATAAGAATATCTCTATTTTCTAATGTATGGACAGTTTTTTTCATGAAATGTTTCGTTTCAGCATTTTACTCTGAGATTGCAATGGAATTCAAGCTTAAAAACAGCCATTTCTCATGTTTTATGACCTATCTGCTCCTGACTTATATAATAAAAGTTAAAAATATTTCATGAGAGAAGTACTGTGCAGGTGTGAACACACACTTCAAATATTTTAAAATTAAATACCCGTACTTCCCTCCTTTCACACACAATTTATTAACTTTTCAAAATCTTAAACCTTTAATATTTAGAGGAATATTGTCTTCTGAATCTAAGTAATTGTTGTAATAAATATAGATTCTTTTTATTTTTCTAGTGCAGAAAATAATCAAGGAAACATAGAATTTCAAACATGGTAGGTTTATAAAATTAGAATTTATCTGGTTTGTTAATTCAGAAGCAAAATTGCAAGCCATATCGTTTTGAACAATGGATATAGTTCATTGAAAATTTCTTCAGTTTCCTTTGGAAAATACACTCTAGCTTTACATAAGGTTTCTAAGGATGTGAATGAGTAAAGCTAGGGATGGAGAAAGGAAACAGATTTCAATATTAACTATATAAAAGACACGGTGACAAATCAGTCTGGGACTTAACAAACAGGATTTACTGTAAAAACTGCTTGGCCAAAGAAAACGAGGTCCTGCTCCTCCTTTCTGACTCCGTTGTTTGCCATGTGCACTATCACCATCGTGGTTGGCTAACTAAACGTTCTTGAGATGTGAACCAGCTGAGGAAGTTCACACCACAAACACTAGCCTATAACCTAATGAAACCATAATAGTCAATGAAGATGTGAAGCTGTCTCTCATCCTTTTTGCATCATGACCATTCTTACTTACTCCATCCTAAATCCCACTGTCACAAGTCGGACTCTGTTTTGTATCCAGGAAGGTTAAAGTACTCACAGATAGCTTTACTACCTGTGACCAAGGCGGTCCAGCCAAAGTTTCCTGGACCATTTGACTAGGAGAATTTGGTGAAAGATATGAGATGGATCAGAAAGAGAAAAAAGAAAGAGTGGGGTGGGGTATGAATGGTGAATAGCATGTACAAACAGACAACTCTTGTTCTTCCTGTCCCTTGTCTCTCTTTTTGTCTATTCCAGGGTGATGCAGGTTGATGAGACCAAGGCACTCCACTTTAAATTGCATAGTACTACAAAGAACAAGAGATAAAGACCTGAGACTTGCAATTTATTTTATTTTATTCTATCCTTAAGACCAATTCTGCTTCTGTTTCCCACTGGACCTTTCTCCTGGGCTTTAAAATTTGTATTTTCTGTCAGTCGGCATTTGCTGTTTCTCCCTTCCTTGGGAGAAATCTAGAAAAGAGAGAATATATATATATATATATATATATATATATATATATATATATATAGCATTTTCTTATGTTAAAAAGCCAGTCGCAAGAGGTCTTATTTATTTAAGCACCATGTGCTTTTACTGTGGTAAATCTTTTGCTTGAAACTTTTGGATTCATCACAAAACTTGTGAGTGGCGTTTGTTATATACACTTTTGCTTGAGGAGAAATGAGACTCACAGGTATGAAATGATGCGATAATATCACCTATGAAAGAGGAAGAAATAGAAAATACTTGCAAGAAACCAGATTGTGAAAATCAATAAAAACTAATTACAAGAGACTGTATACTTAGTATCAAGACTCTTCTAAGTACTTTGCATATGCAAACAGTTTTATCATCACCAGAATTGCCAGAGTAGATCTGCATGTACGGGATTTACTGTACAGCATCCTCTACAGAAATACTGTGATAGGTCCCATTTTAAAGACAAGGAAACAGGCAGAGAATGAGTGTCAGGCTGATGACACTTGTCAACTTGGCTTGGTATGGCCTCTGCGCGTTTTTTGGTCAAAATACTAGTCTAGGCATTCGTGTCAAGTTATTTTTAGATATGATTAACAGTTAAGCCAATAAACCCTATGAAAGGCTGTTATTTTTTCTTCTTCATTTTGGTCAGAACTCGGCCTATGGGTTGAATGCTTTAAGGGGAACATATGAGAGTAAGGAGAGTAAGGAATTCCCTCAAGACAGCTTCTCTTGTTCCCTCTTGCCTCTGCCTCAGTATGCACACAAAGTCTTCTCAGATTAGCATCCTGTCTGAGACACAGACCATGAGCCAGGTCAGTGTGATGATTACATTCAAATAAAACCTCAGCTTCCTCTCCACTAGCCAATGATCTTCTTCCAAGCTTGTTCAGAGAGGGTCAGAAGTAATTTCCTGTGGCCTATGTTTACAGGTCCTAGCTCCTAGGGGTTGTCTGTTGGGGGCCACCATCAACTTCTCCTGGGGAATCTGTCGTCTTCTGCCACATGTCCCTCTCCACAGCCATTTATAGTACAGATGGCTGCATTCTTAAAATCAGCAAGAATCTTTCTTCTTCTGAAGCCTGCTAACATAGAGATTTGTATAATGTAATGCAGTCACAGAAATATCCTTCTCTGTCACTTTTTATATAATGTAGCATAATCAATATCCCACTATTTTGTAATATCCTGTGGATCACTCCTTCCAGATTGTTCCCTGTGTTCTGCCTCCTCTACTCAGGCCCCCTATTTGAGGAGCCCATAGTTCCCTAGGCGTTGGACAGCCTAATACATGAGGTTTTTAGAGAACATTCCAAATTCAAATTATAACAACGTTCTAGGAAAAATAATGCAAAGAAAATGGAACCAGATCAAAACTTGTCTTGTGTAAATTAAGAAAGGGCTTCAGTCTTCTAATGGATAGTACTTCACCGAAACCCAGGGCATCAGGGATGGAGTTTGGCCACCAGTTGCTACATTTGTACAAGGCATCCGGGCAGAATAACTGACAGAGAGCAATGCTGTGAATGGGAGAGCAAGCAAAACACAGGCTTGTGGAAAGTCAAGTGCCCAAGAAAAAGAGTGCACACATGGGAGCTTGGGAGTTTGGCCCAAACGCTTACCGCCATTTCTTCAGAATCCTTCTCAAAAGTGTCCCATGAAATATTTTATCAATAGATGTGTGGATAAAGAAAGTGTTGGTCACATGCTTATAACCTTTGCACTGTTGGAGGCTGAGACAGGGAGATCCCAGTTTTGAGGCCAGCTTATGTAACTTAAAGAGACAGTGCTTCAAAAGAAGCAACAAGCATTGGGAATATAGCTGAGTTTAAAGAGTATGGGTTCAATCTCCAGGAACAGAGAAAAATAGAAAAAAGAAAACACCAAAAAAAATTACGTGGACACACACACACACACACACGCGCGCGCGCGCGCGCAGGAATATTAGAGAATAGTAGATACAAAGGAATACTATTCAACTTCAAAGAAAATGAAATCTTGCCACTTGCAGTAACCTGATGGCCCTAGAGTGTATAATGTTAGCTGAAACAAACCAGACTCTGAGTTGCCACGGAATTTCATGCGTACCTGGAGTCTATACAAACTGGCATCATAAAAGTACAGAGAACAAACGTTACCAGAAGTTGGGGAAGGTGAGGTGTAAGGAGTTTGGAGAGAGGGGGGGTGAAAAGTTAATTAGCTAGAAGGAATACATTCCAATGTTCTATCATGCAATAGCATATATTTAACTAATAATACTATTATTGTATATTTCATAAATAGCTATAGGAGAAGATTTTGAAAGTTTTTCCTCAAAAAAATGTTTGAGGTGATGGATTTGCTTTCTATTCTGATCTGATCACCATTCGATACATACCTACAATAAAATAGCACACTTACCCCATAAATTGTACAATTCTTATGTGTCAATGTTAAAAGGTCAGATTCAAACATGGGTTCTCGCATCAGTCAAACAAATACACTGGTATTAAGATGACCATCAGCCATTATGAAATTGTGAAAATTCCCACTAGAAAAAAATTCTCCATGTGAATTATGTTTGTACTCTTACAGTCCCTATGAGGTGACATTAGCCCCCTAGCCTGCAACTCAAGTGCTATCAGATGGCTGACTCTCAAATATTCTCCTCCTCTGTCTCCTTGTTCCCTGCCACCACTGGGTTCACTTAGCAGAGTCACTCGATTCTCTAGAGAGTTTAATTAGGCAATTCTTAGAGGAAGTCTATCAAGTCTACATTGATTAAGATTGCTTTCAGAATGATATTTAATTGGGATAATGGTCTAAATTGGCTATTGATGCAGGAAGATTTGATTGTGACTTGCTTAATTCCCTCTGAACAAGGACAGAAAACTTTCACAGGCCAGTGTTTTGCTTCTAGGATAATTTGGGAAAAAAAAGTATTAAGCATGAAAATTAGCAATTGAGAGTGTTTGACTGAAGTATTTGAGTAAAGGGAACCAAAAATGAAGCCAAGAGGAGTATGAATTCTTTAGGGGAGGCTCACTACGTGACACAATGACCCATTTCCACAGAACTGGCTGTGCATTTCCTGCTTATCTGAAGTTTCATCATGTATTTTAAGAATTGAAGGCAACAGCTGGCAAAGTCCTGAGCCTGCCAGGGGCAGAGGTAGGCACTTGACACTCTGTTCTTCCATTCTACACTGCTCTGAGAAGAAGCCATTATCACCCCCAATTAAAAGGGTCTGAAATATTATATTCATCCCAGGACCCACTGTGAGTTGTAAAAGGAGCTTCAAAGACCAGATCCCCAGAAGTCTCCAGCAAATCTGCCCACTAGTAATAAATGCCTGTTGCTAACTAAGTGTTCTTCATGACTGTACACTATTCTAGGCACTTGAGATTAAACAGAACAAACCATGTCCTGTCTTCAGGAAGTTCGCATTTAACAGAGGGATTCAGATGGTATGAAATAAAAAAGGAAAGCAATACTATGTCTGGGTACCAGACAAGCCAAGTTCTCCTAACACAATGTGTTCTTTTATGTCCTCCTCTTTCTCTAATAGGCTGGCATCTTTCTAATTATTCAGGTAGTACTCAATCATTTTCAGGTAAATGTTAATATATTCAGAGAAATTTTTAAAATAAATTTCAAAACTGAGATAAAATTCATGTTATTTTTGATCCAGGCACTGTATAATTTCTGCAAAAGCAAAATAATGAATTAAATTCTCTAATAGGATTTTTATTTTAACTACTGGTAGAAGTAGACCATTTATTTCATTTTAAAGCTATTTTGAGTGCTACAATTTCATAGAAATCTTCCATAAAGTAGAAGAGTCAGTCACCTAGTATTATCTGTTCTTCTCAGGATTAATTATTGAAAAACCATAATTGTCTTTTTTTTCCAGCAGAGTAATAAAAGTCTCTGCATTCCAGTAACATCCCCAGTACTGGCTGAATGTCTAAAACAGCAGATTAATCTGTAAACTATATGCATATGCAAAAAAACCTGTTTAACAGTTGAATAATTATCTAGATGTCGTTTTGGCAATAGACTCTCCAGAATGATCTCCTCTGAGGGGCCATATTTGTTTGAGATTGATAAGAAAGAGCGGGAAAGATGGTGTCATGTCCAATGCATTCAATGACAATAATTTCCTCCTTACTACAGGTAGCTAATTTCTTAATTATCTCGAATTTCTTTCTGATAACTTCAACACACTGAAATAAAAAGCCCCTCCCACTCCCTATTTAAATAGTTTCTTTTTTAAAATTATGGATTGACAGCTGCATTTTCATTTGAGAACAACACTTTGCTTTAAATAATTCAGTTGTGAAGAAAATGAAAGTAGAAATCCTCTGCAAGAGCACAGCTGAGGGACTTTCATAACATGGAATGGGATGTATTTGTTCTCTTCTCCTGCCAGAAAGCCCCTAATGAAATGAACATGCATCTTAAGAGAAGATGGTGGGTCTAGATCAAACATGCAACTCTTACATCAAAAACTGAAAGTACCTATTATGTAATATAAAAAAACAGCTGCAAACAATGTGATTCATAAAAGCCTAAATTTAAAGAATGGGCAAAGTCGCAGATGATAATAAGTTAAAAGAACAAAGAGACAGAGACTCAATGAATGGCATTATGAGATCTGTGGTTTTAAATCCACGTGCCAATGGAAGTAAGCAAAAGGAACATTTTGCAGAATCGATTTTATGTGGCCATGAACTTCTATAAAATGAATATTTAAATGGCAAAATGAATGTGTTTTAGAATTCTGACTGGTGAAATTACTCAGCTTTAGATCATTTTGATGCTGGCGAACTGACTTTCTAGGTGAATTTGCCTCCTTGGGCATATCACATACTTTCTGTGTTTCAGTACTGTAAGGACAAAGGGAGAGACAGGAACGTCACTGATAGCCCGTATTGTTAAATGCTAAAACACTAACGGTATGTGAAGGACACGATGGTTTTCCGGTATGAGATAAATGCCAGCTATTATTATTTCTAGCTTTTTACTTAAGTAGTCTTCTCTATTTTGTATGTCTCATTTATGCATTTTTTGCTTTTGTTGTTTACATTCTGCATTTATTTCTCAGGTTTGTTTCAGTGAAAAATGGCAGGTTTTTTTGATACCTACGGCTGTATTGTAATCATGGCCTTGAATATTTATATGCATTCATTGCTTTCATATATGAATTTGGTTCTTTCACATCTCTGAGATTATTCAGCTTTTCACATTCATAGGGTCACACTTACTCCACGCTTGTGAACCCTCTGTCCTTGAAAGACTTTTAAGATTTGGGCCATGCTTTCTATAATTTGATTTTGTAGAAGAAATTTATTATTTCTAGGCATTCTCTTTTTATGAATTTTATTTTTCTTAAGAACTTTCATAAATCTACTTAATGGAAAAGACTACGCTCACCTGTGATAAACATACATAGCCTTGTTCTGTTCACAGAGCAAACAGCAGATTCACTCTCACTCATCGTCTGACCAGTCACTACATTTTTTCCTATCTGACATCCATCCAGTTATTTAAGGAAATGTATACAAAGCACTGGCCAACTGCCAGGCCATGTTTTGGGTTGAGAGGATGGTTTGTTACCAACTAAAAACAGTTATTTCTCTTGCTGTAGATAGACAGTAAGGAAAACCTGTAAACACTCAAGAATGGAACATTTTAGGCTGATGTGTACAGCCAGTTCCAAAGGCACTGAGCTGGCAGCCAGTCTGTCCTATTAGAGGAATAGATAGACAGTGTGACAAATGCAGAAAAATATGTTTAAAACACATGTGCACAGGCTCTGATTTCGTTCACAGTGACTAACATACATGTGCTTATGTGAACCCGCTTGTGTGAAGACTATCTTTTGTTCTCAGGCTAAATTGGGCATATATGGATTTGCCATGTTCAGTGAATACCAAGTCTCTCCATCTTCCTATGTGCCAGTCTCTATATTTCAGAAATAGACACAATGTGGAAGAGAAAAAGAAAAGCAGAGCATTTTCTAGTGTCTTTGAGAGTACATCCTGTTCTGAATTAGACTGGAACATATGGCACTTGTAGAATTATGTGTTGCTTTATCCATTAACATTCATAGGATTGGTAAGAGTTTTATTCCTATTCAACATATGCTCATTGCGAGTTTTAATGCGTAGGTCTAGTGTTAATTTTCACTCTTACACATATGACAGAAAATAGTGAAACGAAGGGCTTAAAGTCAAACACACGTTGTCGGTACTTCCCTGTGTTTACCTTCTACTTTTGAGGACTAGATTCTGGATGTGATCAGATAAATCTACAAATCTTCTACTTTGAATTCTGCCGTGACTTGCCCAACATAAGGCAAGAGTTGGGTTTGGAAGTGTAGACATTTGCATGTTCAGAGTTTTGAATATCTTGAAGCCAAGAGACTATCTTTGTCATTTTAGCAGTCTCTGTGCTCAGCAAGAAAGATTTTCCAGAAGGCCCAGATCGCACGGGTCGAATTGAACCTTCTTCTTCAAAACTCCACTCAAATTTCATCTCCTCTTGGCAGTTTCCTTAATTAAATTGTGTATAGTTGATTATTTTGTCTCGAGTGATCTCAAAAAGGTGAACTCTTTCCTCCCTTGGCACCTATCTCACATGTAGTCCTATCTGTATATCTATACATGTAGATTTTTTCATTTTCTAGCATATCATAGAGTTTCATGTATCATATCAGATCACATGATATCAAAACATTTGGCTCCTGTGAAACATTAATGAATTATAATTTTTGGAAAGAAAAAAGCTAAGCAACATAGATAATGCCTGACAATTATGTGCTCAATGGATGCGCTATTAAAGAAAAGAAAGAGTAAAAGGATAAAGAAAATTATAATACCAAGAAAAGTAAAATGAAGCAAAATAAAAATTCAAGAAAGAAACCACTCAACTGAATCCTGCCTGGTTCATCTTTTAGAAGAAGACATTTTTGAAAAAATGCACTATTGTTGACAATAAAGTGTCTATTTCTTAACTAGGACGTTTTTGGTTAGTACAAATATTGCTATCATAATGATGGTTGGAAAATAATCCTCACTGACAAAAATAATGTTCTATATGTCATGAGTAAGTTTCAGAAGAAGATTAACTGTAAATTCATGGTTTCCAAGTTAAGCATGCATCTCAACATCAATCAATCTTATTTCTACAAGAAAATAAACGAAGCGAATGAATTAAGGTGATGGAATGAAATGTTCTGAAATGTCAGATGTTTAGATCTATTATGAGAAATCAGGGAAATCGGAGAATATATGTTGTTAAAATTGCGTTTTCTAGAGAAAAGAAAGAGAAAAACAAGAAGGAAGAGAAGGGAAGGAGTATTGTCATGTGATCTCATAAAACATTGCCTGGCCAGTAAGCAAGATGGTTGATGCTCCCTGTAGAGGGCACGGGGTGTCTCTTCTGCTGGAGGAAGGTGGAGAGGGAGAAATTTCCCTAAATAAATACTTTTTGGTTTCTTTATTTATGGGATTCATGCTTGAAATCTGACAAAAACAAAAGCAGGAAGCATCAGAAAGTTAAAAGGAACATCCCAGAGGGAGGGAAGAGACACTGGGGAACAGCAGCTCCTCCCTGAGAATTGCCCATTTTAAGAGAATTGAGTTAAGCATAGCCTTGAACTTTCCATTTTCTATCAGTCACTCACAGAAGGCAAAAGAAAAGGAGAGGTGGTTCAGGTGAGTCCAACAGATACTGTACGTTAATTGTATCTTAAAAATGGGCAAATATAGAATATTAGAATATTAAAGAAAAATGTGGCAAACTCATTAAAAGTAGATGACAGCAGGCAGAATTTGACATAGGGGAATAAGGAAGAGGGAGTCTTCAAACAGTAGTTGAACATTATGCCCTCCAGGGAAAACCAGCAAAGAAAAACCACTATTTTCTGTAGTCGACCCTGAAATGTGACTTCTTGACACCAACTTTTAAATGTATTGGCTTCTGAATTTTCTATTTACACACTAAATAAGACATGCTAAGAACTGAGCTCATATCTAATCACTAGGAAATAAAATAAAGGGCATTTTTCACTTTCAATGATTTATCATGATTAACATTTTCAGTAATAAGAATAATGACAAGGCCTTTTTATTTTCCAGTGGAAAGGTTTGGCCCAGGAAGGCAACTGGAATTTGATTTAAATTGATTGAAATGAAGAAATATAATGATATCAATTTCAGAACATATTTCACAAATTCCAGGCATAATTGGCCAGTTCTCTTTTTCAGCATTGAGGCAGAGATTTTTGACTTCCCAGAGTTCTAAGCCTTCAAAGTCGTAGAAGTAAGACAACATCGAAAATCAAGAGGAATCCCATCCCTGATGCATAGTGATGGCTAAGTAGTGAGCCACTGAGGTGTGAGGCCACCTATTTCCTCCCAATTTCCTTTATTTGAGTGTAAAATAAAAATCATTTCCTCATGTCTTTCTTCCTAGATTTATTTTGCTATAACATATCATGAACCTAAAATCAGAAAATTATAAAGCATGGAGTAACAGCATCACTTTTAATAATTTATGGAGGACCTGCAATTAATGTAAATAGAAATTATGGAAAATTATGCAAATACATATCAAACACACATATCAAACATAATGAATCATTGGAACTTCATGCTAATGATCATGCTAACATCAAATAATTCTGGGGTAACCTCTTAATTATATTAGAACTGGCAAGCTCTTCCTCTTTAAATCCAATAATCTCACCAAAGGCTTAGTTAGGTTTCTGGTTTTCTCCACAGAAAAAAGGAGACTTTGACCTGTGCCCTCACTGAGATGAGGAAACTTTACATAAAAATCGACTGCTTTAAAAGAATTCTCTTTTTGCTTGGTTTAATTTTGTTGTTCTCAAAGGATCCTTGCCATTGAAGGCAAGCTAATGGACTATTGCTCTTTTGGGGGCAGTTCATGAATTCCAGATAAGCAGCCCTTGATACTTTAATTAACTATATAGATTAGATAGGAGAATGACCCCTGTCAGATCTTCAGCAGAGATAATGGCGACCTTCATAAAGGGCTAGAACATTCTGTATTCTACCAATACATGAATAATTACTATATGAAATAATCACTCTGCTGCTGTGCCTGCTAAAAAGATGATGTAGATAAGAAACCAGGCTTAGAAACTTATAGTCAAATAGGAAAGATAAAACATATGCATAAATACGTGCATCCATAGTCAGAAGTAAAATGCAAACATCCTAAACTATCATAAGAATAGGCCAGAACATAGTAAGTTCTGTCAAAGGACAGAGCTACCAAAGATGGAAACACATGGAACATGTCTGCTTCCCCTAGGAAATAATATGTTTTTGTTTTGTTTGGAAAACATGGCAAATTCTACATGGAAAGACAGGATGCAAACTTAGAAAGTGAAGTTCTTTGATTAGTAAAGAAAAATGGTCACGCGAATTTGACAAGCTATTATAGAAATTGGCAAGATATCATAGAAAAGTAAATAAATAAGAATATTCTGTATTTCAGGTTTCTAAGATCATAGGAAATAGCTTCATTTATGGGGGTTGAACAAGTACTGAACACAATTGTGAGTTACAGAAGGTGACAAAATTTCATTCTCACCTAATTCCTTGTCCAGCTACTCCCCTTGTACTTATTTGATTTTTTCCCATTCTGTATGTAATTTTAACTGTCAATAGAATTTCACATCCTGATTGATCCACATTGAGACACTCATTACTTTGAAAACAGAGCAATGATAAATTTAACCTCAACATTGTGTCTTTCTGAAAAGCTAACCATACCACCGCAGTTTGAGAACTCAGATATCTCTTAGCAACCTTAGACATTCAATTTCATAGAGCTGGTTTCCTAATTAAAAAAAAAATGCTTTGTTGCATGATGAGGAACTAGAGGGCCATTTCTGCATGTACACCTTGTAAAATTAAACCAACCAAATGTTAAAAATATATTTTCCAATTATTTTATTAAATATTGCTAAGATGAGAACAATGACGGACTGTTCAGTAAGTTGATTTTTTTTCAAATTAGATAATTTTTTAATTATAAACTTATTTTAGCATATCATTACAATTCCTTTTTGAATTACCTTACACTTTTGGTATATCTGAGGCCTTGTGCTATTTGCAATTTCAGATATTTAAGAGATATACTGTCTGTCCTTTTATCACAAGTTAAAAAAAACATTAGCTAAAACATCTACTTACATAGAATTTAGGCCAAATGTAATAAAAAGAGTAGAATATCTTTTCAAAACACGGAAGAGAGATACTGTTACTGAGAATACACAGTAGGAAAAAAGAATCAGTAACTCACAATTTAAACTTTTAAGGATCAAGGGAGCGAGCCATCTGGATTTAATCAGCATAAATCTATAGCTTGCATTAGCGCCACAATTAAGACACTCATAAAAATCCACTGTGTTAGAATGAACTTTCCTGAATCATAATTTAACCATGATATTCTATCAAATGACTGTTTCATGCTTCAATTTAAAACCACAAAGAAAATGCATGACACAAATGGGTGCTGAAGAGAAGAAAAATAATTTTACCAGTTGGTTAGTTATTTTCCTCTTATTTATAACAGAAATGATTCTGATAAAATGTATGAGGGTAATTTTAGTAGCATTGAATATTAATTAATAATGTACAATATTTAGAAACTAACAATGACATGATTAAATAGATTCATTTTACATTTACTAAGCCACAATGAAACACATTTTGGATAATGCAATTTTGGAAAAAGCAATTTTCATATTTTAGAAGAAGCCATTGTAATATTGCCATCATAATGAGGTGTGAGAAAGGAACTCAGATACCGAAGAGGCTGAGGTTTAGAAACAACCTGCCATTGAGGTAAATTGATACTTAGGTTGCTGCATTTTACATATTTCCAAAAGCATTATTAAATTTCAGAAGATATTGAAGATGTAAGGTGACTTTAAAAGCAGCAAGTCTAGAAAATGCATTTAATTGCAATATGAGTGAAAACCCAAACACAAAGGTCTGAATCCTTGAGCAATGGTTTGATAGGATTGAAACCAAAACATTTATGTCAAGTTTGTCTCTTAGAACTCAAAGAAGAGCTCTAGAAAATGAGTTAGAAAAGGATATGTAGCTCAGGGGACACAGGACAATCTAATTATTATAAGTCTCTAAAGAAATATGGAGGAAAAAAGGAGATTCTCCACATTTTTGAGATGATATTGTGACCCAATTTTACTTTGATTTTAAAAATTTAAAATATCTCATTGGGCATTTGTTTTATGCAGGAAGCTTGAGGAAAAAAATATTTAGTTCTTGAAATTTTGCAAAAAAAAAAAGAAAGCAACTATGAAGCTGTAGGTAGAAAATTCAGGAGAGAGGCGGATCACAGGGAAATCTTCATAGAGAATGGTTCTGCTGAATAGAGATTCTTCTGTAGGTAAAAGAGAGTGGTTGAAGAGGATTTTTTTGGAACACACAGAGAAAGCAGTCTTGTGAACGAATAAGAACACTGAGCCATCACAACATGGCTGGGTCACAAAAAGGTTTGACGAAGGGAATTATTGGAGACACTAATTTGTAAGAAGATCCTTCCACCTCTCATTAGGAAGAAGCAGGCACTCCCAAATGAGCTAGGAGAATGTCTAGGAGCTTTATTACATACCTCTGTAAAGACTCATTTCAAATTAGCACGAGCCAATACACTTTGGAAGAGAATTGCTTTCAACTCTTTTACCTGTATTTAACCCAATGTTAAACTTTCTTTCAAGGAACAGTTTATTTCCATGAACCTGTGGCAAGTGTTAGAAAATAGGAATGTTGACAAGGCGTGCTTAGGAGAGAAGGTGTGAAGATCTAATTCTGTAGGGAACCGAGTTCTTGTTATTTTTCTAAACAATAAATTGCTGTTTCTGGAAACATTTATTTTCGTTTGTTGTATGGTAACAATTCTGTTTCTGAAGTGACATCGGGTTTTGAACTAGAATAGAGGCCAAACTGAGTAACAAGTTCTGATAAATAAGAATCGAATGTGCAAAAGGAAATAAATGTGTTTACTGGCCTCTTCCTCTACATTCTTTGAGTTGCCATAAAAAAATGCCAAGGCGAGTAGCGGAAAAATTGTCTGGAGGGTGTTCTCATGGTATCTGCGTTGGCAGAGAACTTCTGAGGACAGATGAAGAAATGGTTGATATTCCAAAGATAAATAAATCGTAATCTATTCATAAAACAATACTGACTAATCAAGGGAAGCAAACTATTGACATACATGACAATATATATAAAGTTGAGTGTTATGATGATCACTAGAAATCAGACACAAAGATGATATCATCTTTGACTGTGTGTATTTTTTGTGAAGTTTAAATATAGGTAACAATAATCCTTGGTGAAAAAAGACCAGAAACATTTTGACTTGAAGAAAATTTTAAATGCAAAGGGAAAAGAGAAGCTTCTTGAACAAATAGATTCTATATCTTAATAGGGGCATGTTTTATTCTGGAGTCTGTCAAAACGTACCACATTGGATTATGTCACCTGTAAGAGTTTCATAATAAAGAAATTATAAACAAAGCTTAAATTTTAGATGTAGGGTGTATACAATAATATGAGTTGGAAATTCAGAAACTACTTCTTTTCTGTGTATAGTGTGAGTTAAATATTGTAAAGATAATGAGAGCCAACTTTATCAACATTGAATACAGAAATTTCTGACATAGAAAGGGATAGGACTGAAAATTTCCAGTGATACTGGATTAGAATTGGAAATCTCAAAGTGAACTCATATTTTGCAAAGATAACATATGCATGCATATACATGTAGACATACAAATATGTATACATAGTCAAACATATGTATACACACATACAAACAATGGTAGAATTAGACAAACATATCTGCATATATATATGTATATATATCATAAACAGGGAGCAAAGGAAATAAGGAAATAAGCAAAAAAGTGATAATGATATGCACATATACATGTGTATATGTGTTTCCCAGCTCCATATGTTGAAAAGGCTTAAAGCCATTGGCAACTCATTGACAAATATAAACCTAGTACTTATGTTTTAATTTTCAAATATGGATTAAGAAGAACGGAAAATCTTACAGAAAAAAATAAGATTTAGGTTTAAAGAGTTTGTTCAAAGAATGATAATATACAACCAATTAAGAAGATCTCTCAAAAACAACAAAGGTCTCAACACGTCAAAAGAGGCAGCTGATGGATGATTCTGCTGCCTAAAACTGGGAAAACCTGTGGAACAAAATGGCATCGATATTGTGTCACAAATTATCAAATAAAACAACTCTCGAGTCTGCGGTTACATAAATACCTACCTACATACATAAGGAGTGAAAAAAATCTTTTCCTTAAAGTTCAATTCCAAGTAAAACAGAAGGAAAGATGGGATTGGGCAATTGTCACTGGTGCTCGGGTGAGTGGTGCACACAGGCAAGTCACCTACTCGGGAGTCTGAGGCAGGAGGGAGAAAGTTTGAGGCCAAGCTGGGAAGAGCAGCATTCAAAGCAGAACACTTGGCTATTGTGTATCAGATCTTGAACCCAAACCCAGTTACACACAAACTGCACACACACACACACACACACACACACACACACTCACAAGTAAAAAGAAAATCATTACTAGATGCAAAAACTAGTGTGTGGATGAATTTTTTTTTTTTTTTTTTTTTTGAGACAAGGCCTTGGACTCACTGCAGTCCTTTTGCTTCAGTCTTCTGAGTGTTGGAATTATAGGCGTGTACCACCACACACACCCAGCTTAGGTGGTGCTAGGGAATCAAACTCACTTGCACTTGCTAAGCAAGCACTTTAACTGCTGAGCATTCCTCCAGCCCTGTTGTGTCAAATTCTTTTTTTTTTCTTTTATTGATATGTATTAGTGCAAAATTTAAGGTTTACAATGAAGTTGAGCATTTTGTGCACATACTTATCTTGTCAAGGTGACAAGGACTTTCCCACTCTCCTTTTGTCCCTCCCTCATTTGTCCCACCCTCCCTCCCCTGCCCTACCCCCCTATATTACTCTGTTTTTCGTTTTAAGTTCCATAAGAGTTGTGATCTGGGTCACTCATATCAGAGAGACCAGTTGATGCTTCACCTTCTGCTTCTGACTCACTTCACTAAGCATGATGTTCTCTAGTTTCTTCCATTTGCCTGCAAAAGCCTCCACGCTGTTGGACTTTATAGATGCGTAGTATTCCATTGTGTATAAATACCATGGTTGGTGTATCCATTGGTCTGTTGATGGGTATTTTGGTGACTTCCATATTTTAGCTATTGTTAATTGTGCTGCTGTGAACATGGGTATACACAAGACCTTTCCGTATTATGATGGTGATTTGCCTGCCACCAGTTACCTGCCAGGTATGAGATGAAAAGAGCAAATTTTAGGTGAAAAACAGGTAAATATCTCCAGTGTTGCTGAAAATTAGCATCATGTGATATGGTACACTGAGAACATAAAACCTTTGGTATTTTTGCCAAAGAACGTAAACAAGTCTAAAACCAAATGCAAAGAAATTCTGCAAGACACCTCTTAAGAACTATCAAGACTTAGAAGGACATTAGAGGAAATGCAAAAGTGACAAGTAAAGCTGTGGAAGTTGCTCACTGAGACCTGGAATCAATGGCCATCAGGAACATTTTGAGAATAGTTAAAAATAGATTAAAAATACTCTTATCAGTTCTTTCTTGACAGTCTTCTTTCCATTTTATAGATTCAAGTTTCTGGTCTTTATAAAAGTTTTTTTTTTTTTTTCTTTCTAAAGAAGTTTTAACATTTCTTATAAAGCAGGGTCTAAAAGTTTCTTTAATCTTTATTTGTCAAAAGTTTTCTTTGATTTTCAACTTTTTGGATGGAATATGTTCCTGTATTTGAAATTCAAGATGTGTGTGTGTTTTATTTTAGTTATTTCTTTCAACACTTTCCTACTAACTCCATGTTTTCTTGTTTGTGTAGTTTCTGACAAGAAGTCTGCTGTAATTCCTTTTGTAGTTGTTCACCTGTAGGTAAAGCGTTTATCCTTCTTTCGCCATTGTCCTTGGGATCTTCAGTTGGAATATTATACTTTGAGGTATTGGTTTACTTGAATTTATTTTGTTTGTATGTGTGGAGGTAATATGTACCTTGCTGCTGTATTACAATATTCCTGGACTGTACTATGTTATTAGTTAATAGAACTGTCTCACCAGTATTTCTTCAAGTAATTATCTGGATCTGTTCTCCCTTGGCATTTCAATTGTGAATATGTTATTCCTTTTGTGCTCTACGTGTTCTCATCACTGGGTTCTTTTGTCCTCACCCATCTCTGTTTCAGTTTGAGAGGTCTCTACTGACTTAAGTTCAACTTCCCTGTTTCTTTCTTAATTCATCTTTGCTTGTTCATGATGAAACTATGAAAGAATTCTTTATTTATGCTACAATATTTTATTTTTATTGTTTCCCCCAATGTTTTAATTTCCATCTCTCTGCTTGCAGTCCTTATCTATTCTTTCAGCTACCTACATTTTTATTATTCGATCATTAAACATATTGTTGTACTTCCTCTATTTGATAATTTTTACATATCGACCATAATGATGGAGGCCTTTTCTTCTAAGATTATTTTTTTCAGATAATGAGGATTGTGTAGATATTCTACTATTTATTTAAAGCTGGACCTGGTACATACATTAGAGAAACTGAGAGAAATAAGCTTTTAAACTGAAATATATGTTGTTATGAGCCATTGTTGAACTGTATTTAAGGTTTTCTACACCTGCGTGTGCTGATTGCTTCAGTTTCATATATCCTTGTATTCATTTATTTTTTTTTCTCATTGGACATCTTCAGATATTCCTAGGAACTTCCTCTGATTTAAAGTGTTTTTGAGGTGTGTTCATTTTTAATCCACTATTATTTTCGTGGATAAATACTCAAGAGGTCATAACCTACGAGGAAGAAGACATGTTCTGTGATCTTATGGACTGAATTACATTTTTTATCTTAGCTTGTGTCTAGCCTTTACTGGTGTTTTTCTCCTCAGATCTTTTTCACCTTTGGAGAGAAAGAAGGATAGACATTACCTTTTTTTACAGGTGGAATAAGGCTCTACTACAAAATCAGTTTCCCTTTTGTGGAGGCCATTGTTTTAAGGAAAACAGCAAGAATTCATAATATTACTGTTGCCCTACTTCTTCCAGAAAAGGAGGCAACTTTTCTGACTTTTTACACGGACACCTTGGAAGGCTTAGAGGTATAAGATACAACATTAAGATTAATTAACATAAATGTAACATACAACATTAATGTAACATACAACATCTCTTAGCCCAGGAGTTCATCGTGCTCATTCGGGCACACACCTCACTCCTGCAATCTGTCAGGATGATTTTGTATCTCTTCCAAAAAATGTAACTTTAACAACTTCTACTTCAAGTAAACTAACCTGAGTGGCAAATTTTTGGATTATTCCACCCTAATTTTGTTCAGTTTTTTTCCACTATTTTTATTAATATACAAATGTAATACATAGTATTTACAATGAATTTGGGTGTTTCGTATATCTATGTTTCACATCGACTTCACAGTCCCTTCCCATCTTCTACCCTCTCACCCCCTCCCTGTCCCTTCCCCCGGCTCCAGCTATCACTTCGTATGATTCCAAAGAATGTCTCTATTCTGGGCTTTCCAAGTCTGAGAAACCATAGAGTGTTTAACATATTAATCTTCCACGCCTAAGTCATTTCACTCAAGTCACCACTCTACCCCAACTTCCTATTCCTCCAATGGGTTCGCAGTAGTCAAATCTTGATATCTCCTCTCTGAATCCAACCAATCCCTTCACTGGGATATTCACCAAAAGTTTTTTTTTCCCATATTTTCCTACATCTTTGTTTCTAATGTTAAACCTAGCCTTACCCACCAGTTCACACTAAAAATAATTATAAGCATGTAGTTCAAAAGAATAGTTAATTTGGGAAAGAAGAAAAAATAATAAATAAATAAAATTCAATTGCCTTATCTGAATACTGGAAGGTGCATATTTGTACATTCACAAGGTTATGTTTACATCAGTTTCCTTAGGATAAACTTTCATTAGTGACCTAATAAGTGAATTGCTACAACAAAACAAAGTTAAAACTATATCACATTGTTACATTCAATGAACTTAAATCTATACCACGTAAATACACTTAAAGCGACAGACATGTAGGCAAATCTAGTTATTTCTTAATTTCCTAACTTTCGTATCTTATTTACTCATATTTCACTGATTACTAACCTACTTTTTTCTCAGCTCATTCTCCTCTAGCTGTTGTCACTTTTTCTCTGGGGTCATTGGTGTCGCTGGTCTCCCTTTCACTATCCAAGTTTCCTTTAAGTATTTTCTGCAACACTGGCTCAGTGGCTACAAATTCCTTTAAGCTATCTCTGTCATGGAAAGTTTAAGTTTTCCCTTTAAATTAAAAGATAATTTTGCTGGATATAGCAGTCTTGGTTGGCATCTATGATTTTTTAGTGCTTGGATGATATTGCTCCACGATTTCCTTGCTTTTAGAGCTTGGATTGAAAAATCTGCCATTCTCCTGATGGGTTTATCTTTGTAGGTCACCTTCTGTTTTTCTCTTACCGCTTTTAGTATTTTCTCTTTGTGTTGGGTTTCTAGAATTTTAACTATGATGTGTCGTGATGAGGGTCTCTTCTGATCAAAGTTGTTTGGTGTTCTATATGCCTGCAAAAGTTCCATGTTCATTTCTCTTCTTAGATTTGGGGAATTTTCTTCCATTATTTCATTAAGCATGTCCTTTAAGCCTTTTGTTTTGTCCTCAGTCTTCTCCTCGATTCCCATAATTTTGAGGTTATTTCTCCCTGAATCATCTATCAGCCGTTGTAATGATTCACTTTCTTTATTTACTTTGTATTCTTCATGGCCTGTATGTTGCAGCTTAGTCACTTTATTTTCTAGGTGTGACATACTATTCTGAAGTTGTTTAAAGTGGTTGCTTATTATTACCTGTTTGTTTTTCATTTCCTGAATATCTGCATTCAATTTTTCTATATCTCTCTTGTGTTCATCTCTAATTTCTTCTTTTGTCTTCATTATCTTCTGGTATATTTCTTCTCTGGTCTCCTCTAGTTGCTTTTCAAGGCTTGCTTTTGGCTTATCTATGTATTGGTGTAGCTCTTCTGCTGTCAGTTTAATTTCCTGCTTTAATTCCCGTTTTAATTCACTGAATTTCTGGGCCCAGTAGTTGCCATCATTTTTGCCATATTCATCTTTATTTACCCTGACTTCATCTCCTGGGGTTTCAGGTCTTTTTGTAGGAGATTTGTGACTGCGCTTCCCCATTTCTTCTTTGGTCTCCTCTAATTCCTTTTCAAGGCTTGCTTTATGCTTAGCTAAGTGTTCTTGTAGTTCTTGTGCTGATTTATTTCCTTCTTTGCTTCCAGGTTTAACTCCACCTTTAATTCCTGTTTTAATTCACTGACTATCTGGGCCCAGAGGTTACCATCATTTTTGTCCTTTTCTTTGGGTTCTGCAATTTCAGCACCCCTTGCTCCCTCCCCTGAGGAGCCAGATCTTTTTATATGAGATTTGTTATCACGTTCCCCCATGGTACTGCTACCCCTGACTGTCTCTGGTGCGCAGGTAAAGTGAATGGCTCCTGCTGAAGTCACCGCCTGTGATGGCTGTTGAGCCTCGTTTCTGATCTGGGATTCCGGGATCTTTTCTTGGGCGAGCACACACTGAGTTTATAGTAGAAACACCCCCGGGTTGGTGCTTCTGAGGCCGCCCACAGCCAATGATTCTGACTAGTCCGGGTCGTGCTTACCTCATGCAGAGGTTTGGCCAGGCCTCCGGACCTTGTTTGTGATCTGTGGGTGCAGTCAGAGCAGCGCCAAGCCCGGCTGCTCCCGACCCGCCCACAGCCTCTTCTCCCGTTGTGTGCTCTGTCCTCTCCAGCTCCGTTCAGTCAGATGTTCAGGTCCCCGTGAGCATTCCTCTGTCTGCCCCTCCGTCCGCCGCTGCCTGCCGTTTGCCGCCTGCGGCTGCTGCGGCTTACTGGACTGCGGGTTTTTTGTTTTGTTTTGTTTTTCACCTCGGGTTTTGATGATCCTTCAGAGTTTCTGGCCTCCTGCTGGTCACCTTTCAGTTTCTGGGGATGCGCCTCTCTTTCCTAGCTACACCAAACACGCTTTTTCTAACTATCTTCTTGACTTTTTAAGTGAGTTGATGAGGAGACTTTGTGCAGTCCTGTTACTCAGCCGCCATCTTTACCAGAAGCTCCCAGTTTTTTTTTTATTATTATAAACAGGAATTATGTTTCCCAAGCTCATTAGATGTCAGAGCTGCATACAGTGTTATTTGGATTTGGCTTTTTAGATAATTGCCACTGTAGAAGGTGCACATCGTGTCTTTTCAACCTATGAAATAAGTGGCATGCAGTCTCCTACTGGGGAGGGGAAAATCATTCTTTGCAATACTCTGACATATCTTCTTGTTTTATTAGATGTGTAACCATTTCAAAGAGTCAAGCAGTATATTCTAGAAGTCCATCCATCAGTTTTGCCACAATCTATTATTGAGGAGGAAGCTTACTTTCCTAATAACTTGCTTGGACACAATTGACTGGTTTAATTTATCTAGTTCTATCTTAGGTAATACCAAAGCCCTTTTTTTTCACATGAGTTTTATTATTCTATCTGAAAACTGCATTCATTAGGGAGTTTCGGAATATAGCATCGCACTATGACCTTAGCACACAAGCCTCAAAATTACTATTTATTATTTATAACTAACAACTAACAAAGTTCAGAATGTGATAATGCTGTGTGACTCGTGAAGCTAGATTACAAAATATCAAGTAGATTCAGACTTGCTCCTTGGAATATTCACACTTTAAATCAAGAGATGACATGAAAATGCCAAAACAGGTGAAGCTGAGAAGAAGCCAATGTAACCAAATCTGAAGACAATACAAGAACAGCTTGAGATCACACATGTGCATACGTGCTAGCTTGTGCGTGCACACACACACACACACACACACACACAGAGAAACACACACACACACACAGATAACTAGCTGTCCAATCATCTCTTGGCCCAAATCCAGCCACCACAAAGCTGGAACTGTCTAGGACACCCAAAACAACAGACCTGCTGAGACCTTCCCCATTTTCCACAGATGGAAGAGAGAGTGTGAACTATATCACACAACTGCCGTTCTCATTTTATGTCACTTATGAA
Organism: Ctenodactylus gundi; assembly: GCA_004027205.1. NCBI lineage: Eukaryota > Metazoa > Chordata > Mammalia > Rodentia > Ctenodactylidae > Ctenodactylus > Ctenodactylus gundi. The sequence continues at coordinate 163,598 of PVKB01000375.1, forward strand.
TTGACACACAGCCATAAATTGCCCAACAAGTATTTCTTTTTTGTTTTCCCATCTCTTCACAAAGTTTCATAAGTTTAAATATCAATATATCATGTAATATATGAAATAAACAGACAGTGAGATTAACTTATTACATACCTAGAAAAGATTGATATTAATTCCCTGCAAAAAAACAAAACCAAGAGTACATATGTATGTGTGCATAAATACATGCACATGTGTGTCTATATGTATATCTCTGTGTACATAAATACACCACACACACACACACACACACACACACACATGAATGCACACACACATATTTGATTTTATTTTGAGCAATAGATGCATATCATGTGGAGGCATGGCAAGTCCAATACTGAAAGAAAAGACAAAGGAATTGGAGACCTGCAAAAGAGTTCTCACTGGCTTCATCTAAAGGCATCCTGCTGAAAAACCAAGGAAGAGCCACGCTGCGGGTAAAGTTAAAGGGAGTCTTCCGTCAGAAACCTAGCTTTTTGTGCTCACTGTGATTCCCATAGATCTGATGAGCCCGCTCATTGATAACCTAGATATTATTGTTCACTACTGGAAGGGAAATCTGCTTTTCTGAAAGTACACTGATTTAAATGTAAGTCTCACCCCAAAATCACCATCCCAGAGAGACCCAGAATCATTTATATTGGCGACATATTCTGATAACTGGAATTTACCTTTTTCTGTTTTTTTTTTCCTTTTCCCAAACCCAAAAACTGCTATCGTATGCTGTAAGAATATGGTATCATGTCTGAACTTTTGTTAAAAATTGTGGAGTGTTCGGTTTTGTTACAGCAGACAGCAAGTGTGGATTTACTGAAGCCTTGTCTTTCCCGAAATGATCAGTAACTAAGATCTCTGCTATAGAGCCTCAGTTTTCCAGTTGTTGCCCTCAGCCAAGCTCGTTGGTGTCTCCTTCATTCATATATGGTCGATGTGTCAGATAAACGAATGAAGAGTTTATACACAAGTTTGCGGTTCATCCTTAGTGCCTACTTCTCACCCAAGACTTTATCCCTTACATTTAAGATCTTAATGATGCTCACAATTTATTTTGTAACTTCTGATTAAAGTCACTTACCTCATGAATGGTCACAAGGTTGTAGCTGATGTCAAGAAGTAGAGACGGGTTGGAGGAAGTACGTACATCTTTCCTCCGGTTCCTTTCCTCTCCCCGATGGCCGTGGGTTCATCAGCTCTTCCCCACCAGATTCTTCCTCTAAGAATTTTCTTTCTTGCAGCCAGCCAAACATGGACTAAAGTCTCTGAAACCATGATTCAAAATTAATTTTTCTCCTTTGAAGTTGCACATGTCAGGTGTTTTGTTTCAACAATGGAAAATAAATGATACAAACATTTAAAACACATTTAATGTTTTTTTTAATTTTTCTACTCAATCCTATGTAAATTATTTTCTGTGATTTTCCATTTCATAGACTTTTTGTTGTTTACTAGGACTATTTACTAATATTAAAGTAGACACAAAATAAATAATATCGAGTGCATGCCTTTATTTTAAGGGTATATAATCAAGGGAATACATCAGAAAATGACAATATGATTAGATAAAAGACATGTCAAGTACTGTAGAAATGAAGTAAGAAATATTTTTAAAAAGTAAGTGAAATTTGAGAGGTTAGGAGGATTTTTGAATTAAATTTGAAAAATTTGTCCATTCTAACGAGGTAAGCTGTGAATAGTAAGGAGTCCAAGGAAAATATTCAGTCTTATCTTTCTCAGGGATTTAATACATATTGTGTAATGAATATTTTGTTTTTTTCAAATAGCAGAGATTTTTGCCTTTTATTTGCATTTTAAATCTTGTGTTATCAGTGATGAAGAGAAATGTGACACACAGAATGAAATTATAATGATTTTCTCTGTATCTCTGCTTGTGTAAAAATTGTAACATGATATTAACATCATTTAAATCAACATGACATATGTATTTTAATGTTATTAAGTCATATTATGGGATGGGTCCAGAATGGTTAATTTCATGTCAATTGGTAGAATCCAGATCCCTGTGAACTACGTCAAATTTTATGATAAATAGTTCCAGTAAATATATTTAAACACTTTTTATATCCAATTGGTGGCTGTTAACATCCAATAGTAGACAGCAAGAATTCTGATCAGTATCTTAAGAAGGAGAATTTGTGACATGAAGCATAATCTTTGTAGTAAAATTTGTTGTGTTTCCTTTCAAATACATTTAATATTGTCTGCATCTCTTTCTCTCAGTTTGTATGAGCTGCCAGGACAACATATCACTGTAGTAAAGAGTCCACAGGCTGAGTTGAACACACATGCTGCAAACCACTGAGAGCTGTCTGGGGATAGTAAATGTTACCACATGAGGGCATCCTGTTATTGTATTCTGTTATGCTCCTGAACTTCTAAATCTACTTCAAAATCATGGCTCTAGAGTAGAAAAAATTAAGGGAAAACTGACGAAAAAAGCATATGTCAGAAATGCTGAGGCAGCAGCAGAGTGGTAATTTACCATGCTAAATTGGTGTTTCCTGGTGGACTATGTCAGCGACGTCTGTATTTTAGGAAAGACATAGTCAACAGAAAAGACAGACAGAAGTTGACAGACTCTTCCTGACAGAGACCAGAATAGGAATTCAGACACACCAAGTTAAGTTAGTTTTGGTCAACCAGAGGTGCGTCAGCTTTTGATGTTGCTTCGAAGCAGAGAAAGCAAGAAAACTACTGCAAGTAGCTTAATGTCATTTAATGAAACTGTTGGTTGTGGAGACTGGACATGAATGACATACTGGATTGAAAAATACCTAATAATAAATTAAACGTAAACATCATATTTTCCCCAAGATTTTCAACAGAAATCTTAAATCAGGTGCAAATGCATTCAAATTCATAATTATTGATTGAGTTTAAGGAATCTTTTGTATTGAATAGTAAATAAAAATATCCCAAATCATGATAATGACTTAGTTGTTAACTGGAGTTAATCAGCAGCTGCAGGAGAAAACCTAACAAAGAAAGCCAAGACAGAGACACATGTTATGGCCTGAAGGAAAAATTCAAGTGTAACTTAAAGTACATCACATAAAGCTATATTAGAATCTTAAACTAGTAGAATCTACTGCTCAGAAACAATCCATAATTTTTGATGTGCAAAATATTTCTTAATCATCGTGGAAGTTGTTAGTTTCAACAACACATAAATCTTTCTAACAGCCCATTGTAAAAATCGAGTGACAAGCACTATTTTGTGGGGCCCAGTCACCTGTACATTTGGTGGTAGTGGTGGAGAGTTCCAGTAAGACTTGTTTTATATGAATAGAACGCAAGTGACAAGCTTGTTTCTTGTGTTGAAAATATTTTTTAAAAATTAAAATCAGTATGCCACATACAATACAAAGGACAGGTGATATATTTATACCAAGGAAATCAAATTCAAATTAATCTTAAAGTGTCCTTTCCACATATAACACAAAATATTACTGATAAGCAGCATGGTGCATTTTATGTGCAGACCATGTTTCAGTCTTAGGAAATTTGGTTCAATATCATCCATGACCGCTTTTTAATGAAGAAATCATGAGTTTTTGAAGATCTTTCCCCCTTCACGATTGAATCCTTAGCACTCAGGTAGCTGCTATTAAGCTATTAGCAGCAATAGCAGGTGAACAAAGTAATGAGCCTTATCAGGGAGTTTTTGGATAGGGGATTAGTGGCTGATGTTCCTTAACATATTGCTATGATCACTTTAATATGACAAGTCAGCATTTTAAAATGATCTACAGGTAAACCTTTCTTGCTAAGTTTGAACTAGCAATTGTCTCTATAAGAAATATTTGTTAAAAGTCTTCTCAAAAGCTTTATCTTGGATTTCTATTCAAATTAGTCTTTAATTCATCACACACACACACACACACACATACTCTCTCTCTCTCTCTCTCTCTCTCTCTCTCTCTCTCTCTCTCTCTCTCTCTCCCTCCATCATGAAACAGAGATTATGACAGCATGGATGAAATAGATATGTTTGAATTTCCCAGAGAGCTTTTATATGAGAGAATGCTGTAGAGGTAGCAGACTAGAAAAAATATTTATTAAAAAGTTGAAAGTTATTTATAGTCAGTAAACTACTAAGGAAAACAAGAGACAGAAGAAATCTGGTAAGGTTTTATTTGAAGTAACTATCCCAAAAACATATATGTGTTTGACACAGTGAATGAATACACTTACTTGAGGGATACGCACAACAAAGCAGATGTTACTCAATGGATTTCAAAGGTAACAGTCCAAAAAGCCAAAGGAGATCATCACTATGAAATTTCCAATCACCCCATAAATGAAGGGTGAAGGCAGCTGAGAGCAGAGTTAACTCCCTTTCCATCTATGCAACAAGCTGCTCCTGTTCCGTGAAACGGAATGAAATGATGTCATGGCCTTTTAATGTGGCACCAGGGGTCTCTTTGTTGTGCGAGGACATTTGCTGAATAACCATAAAATGCGCGGACGATTTTGGAAGTCAGCTAACATCTTCCAGGTAGAGGCCCTCAGAGCCACCTCTCCACGACGTCTGTTCTTCCAGCAGCGGGTATATCATTTTTCTCATCATTTTCAGCCGCCGTGCCTGCCCCTTAGAAAGATGGGAGTTTGAGAAAGCGACATTGACGGTAACGGGGAAGAGTCTTGGTGTGACAAAGACTAGGGACCTGGGAAATTGTCATTCAGTGCCCATTAATTTCATTGAAAGACTGACGAGAGAATGTGTTTCAGAGTTTTCTCTCAGCAGACCTCTGCTCTGGTTGACCGTGTGTGTGACATGACAGGAACGGGCTGAGAGGACAAGGTTGACACGTGTGTTTGGTGATCCCTACAGGCATCTCTTACCATGTTGCAGAGGGGTGGAAGGATTTATGAATGGATACGGAGTTCACTCAAACCTGTAACTTGAGTTTGCATATCAACTATAAACATTTCAAAACAGGACTTTCTGGAACTTTCCTTTTGCCCTAACTTACCATACAAATCACACAAGGTAGTGTTTATGTTGGCACCCAATATTTAAAAGATAATGAGATCCTGATAAATATATATTAATACTGAAAAATATAAAATTCCATTAGCTTATTTAGCAAGACAGCATATTCAAAAAACCCTGAAAATAGCAATTATGAGATTTTAACCAAATGAGACAAACTCAATCTGAAATTTCCCTTTTTCTCAACCTCAGTTTTTCCTCTACTTCTTCTGTATGTTCTGTAGCAATCTATGCACTGAATTTTGGAGGAAGGCTGGAAGATCAATGAATTTCAGTTTGAAAGGCATTGCTCTATAATGAGTACAGATTAAGTCATGGAAAGGGCAGAGACTACAACTCAAACCACTTCAGTGCCACCAGAAAGAAAAAGGGTATTTTCTTAAACAGGTGTCACATTCAATAAAGGCAATGAACAGCCACTGGCTAGTGGGATACTGGCCTTACTTAAAACTAAATAGATGCAAATGTTTATTTCTCTGTGTTCGAGTAGATGTCCTATTGTTGAGCCCTGGTATAAATTGTGGATCCTATTTCTAATGGTGTGATTAGTCACACATCCTAAATAAGCATCCTGATAAAACCAACAAAGTATTTCAAAATACAATACTCCTTAAATGTTGGATATTGCTTTACTGAGAAAATGTAATTAAAAAAGTCATCAGAGTCCTAGAGCAAAGAATAAAAGAAGAAACTCTGGGCAATAAGTAATCTCCAAAGCCCCCTGAAGGTTCTAATAAGAAACTCACACATTGGACAAGATGTCCTTAAATGCCGCATCACATGTCTTTGGAAACTCATGGAGTTTCTAACTATTACTTGAATGTTGCACCTCCCTGGTTGAGAAATGCATTTATACTCAGAAAATAAATTTTAAACTATGATAGAGCTTAGAAAAGAATTTGCTATACAAATATTCATTTAACCTAAAGACAACACTATGACTTTAGAACTTTTATTTCCTGGTTAAGAGATCAGAGGAGAAGCAGTTAGTGAGACCAAAACCTCATTTACAGTTTGGAATAAAATGCAACTTTTCTGAAGTTAAAGCCTATTTATTGTGAAACCCTATTCGAAGAAGTGGCAAATTTCACCTTCTAAAAGGATCTACCTGATACCCATAAAATATTGTGATCATGACCTGAGAAATGGTGATTTTTTACATAACAGATTATTCAATGCGTTAAAAAGGAAAAAGTGAAAGTATTCTTTGCTTTTTTACCTGTTGATTCAAATTAGAGATAGAATACAAAATTGAGTTTCAGAAAAGCAGCAACACCTGGCTGGGTGTGGTGGATGTAATTCCAACACTCTGGGGGCCTGAGTCAAGAGGATCACAGTGACAACCCCATTGGGTACAACATAGGCTTACTGAGATGCTGTCACAAAAATACATATTTTGCAAATGTCTGGGATTGTAACTCAGTGTTAATGTCATGGATTCAGTCCCCAATACTATTCACACACCGTAATGGTGCCCACTTATCATTTCAAACTGTCTTCCTAGAAAAATAAGATAATGTCTCTTAACATAGCTCCCTGGGTTATTAAACGTAGTGGATCCTAGTCATGCCTTTTTTGGTAGCTGGATAAATCAGTATTAGGGCAGTTGTCAATATTTAAGTCTAAAATAATACTACTTGGTTGTCAATCCAAGTCTTAGTCTTCATTGAAAGCACTGGGCTACTTATGAATTTGCAAAGGGGTTTCAATTAGTGCTTCTAACTAATATCCATAAGGAAATTTTAATGGGTAAATAGCCTAATACTTTGAATCAGAGGTCTCTGATGAAAAAGAATCCATATTGGAAACTGTCCTACTTACTTGCTGGTTGTTGGGACATAATACTCACCATCTATAATATAAGCGAGGAAAGATCTGTTCTGCTCACAGCTTCAGCAGGTCCCACACAGTCTGTTCATGGGCAGCTGGCAATAGTACAAGCACATGCCTGAGACTGGAGAGCTGCACACCGCATTTTGGAGAGAAGATGAGTGAAGCAGGAGACAAGGAGGAGCAAGTCGACATCTGGAGACTCAGGCTAGGCCAGAGCTTTCCAAGGAAGAAGCTACAATGATACTTCTTCTTTTTCTAGTACGTAGCTCAAGCTGCCCCTCCCTCACTTCCTGGCCTAGAAGTTGATGACACGCTTGAGAGAGAGCTCTGCCCCAGATCCTCCTCAACCCCCATTCTCAACAAGTTGACACATGCTTTCCAGGTCAAACCTGAAGCATCTGTCACTTCCAGCCAGTCCAACTTCCCAACACCGCATAGATCCACAGTTGTTCCACTACAACCAAATAAAGTATCAAGTGCATTAATTATTTAGAACATACCTCTCTGAAATAGACAATATTATTTTTTTAACTTTATAGACAAAACCAAACAAAAACAAAGAGCTTAAGTGACATTTTAAGGTGACATATGTCAAATAATTAACAGACTGAACATGACCCAGCAAACTAGCTTTTAAATTGCATATTTAAGTACACGTCAGAACTATTTTTAGTTATTAATAAAATGTCTCAAGTTTAGCTAGCACATGAAGACAACTTTTTAACAGAACGGTCATGGATTTGATTTGAAAGCTACATATCTCTCTGAGCGTTTATGAAGACACTTCCAGTCCCTTCAGCTCTGTAACTTACTTGCTACGTAAATAGAACGGTGAAGGTCAGCCAATGGTCTGATCATCAACACGTCTCGTGAGATCCCCGTATGGTTTTACTGCTAATCTGCACAGAAAGGCAGATGCCTTTGCCTAGGGAAGAAAAATGTCTGGCCGTGTTCATGATTATTCCATATTTTATGGATCAGTATTCCAGAAAGGGCAGTAGTTGTTGTTTTGTTCAATTGACTTTCATTTTTTAACTTGAGCTTGTGCCCTCAAAAGATTTTCAACCACAGAATGCCCTCAGTGATAAGCTAACTCACCTGGGAACAGACTGGGATTCCACTGTCTCAAGCTTGCCTACAAGTGAGGTATTTCATAGTCCCATCTTCTGAGAACTGGAAGGGAGAGAGGACTCACTCTAGACACAACCAGCCACTTCTTCCTTGGCCCCAAAGGTCACCGAAGGAGTCACACTTCCTGATGATGTTTGTGACTGGCTCTGCACTCTGATGGGTCCTGTATTGTAACATGTTATGAAGAAAGAAAACACCTGTTTTTTTTCCCCCCATATTAGATTCATAGCTACATAGCTGAGGACCATAAAATAAATGATAGGATCAAAATATAGAATTTACTTATAAGTTTCATATGAAACAAATTATTCATAAGAAAACAATGACCCTAACAAACCTAGGTTTTTAAAATTTTTTCTCTGTGTGCCTTTCCTCAGAGAGGAGGATGTTCCTTTTCTCAGAGAATAGAGAAAGTATCTCTTAGACGAGGGTCTTATAATCTATTTCTGGAAAATATCAGAAATGTATTCTTAGGAATCATGACTTGATTTGGCCAAAATGATAGGAGAGAAGTCAGAGTATCTTACTGTTTCTTCTATTTTCTGAGGTGTCAAAGAACTATCTTTTGGAGCAGCATTTCCTGAGCCTCTCACTCATATTTCTAAATACTTAAAATAATGCCTTTTACCTATAATACCATACAAATAGGTGGTGTATTGCAGTAAGAAGTAAGTTTTTTTCTCGATCAGCAGAACTCAATAGACATTCTGCATAAATATGACAATAGGAAAAATTCAAAAATAGAGTAGTGAACCCCACCCTATGTCTATCCAATCTGTATCTCTGGCAAATTGCATCCCAGAAATTTCTATTTTTAAAGAAAATTATGATGCTCATGCAGGTGGTCCTGATGCAGCCAACTGTGAACAACAGTTTTAGCAAAATTGATGATAACGAGATGATATTGAGGCTCCACATGGTATGATGTCACACTAAACTGGTATAAAGGGTTCATCCATGTATATTTATAAAATGTCTATTTGGGTAGTTTGCTTAGTTTTTCAGCTGGAGTAGTCATAACAATATTCACATTCATCCCACAACAAAGGAGAGGATTTCAATACTGCTCCAAATAACTGCCTACTCCAGTGTTAATACCACTGGGAGCATGAAGCCGAAACATGGGAATAAATAAACATTAGCCGGGAAAAAAGATAAAGATCAGTCTACTCTTTTTGGAATCTAACCTAAAGATGGTGGGTGAATATTTCTTTCACCCTTTCTCAGTATGATAGTTGAGGTAGTGATACAAGGAAAATGCTTAGCAAGTGAAGACTCCATGGTATGAATGGGTGTTATAAGGTCTTAGTGCAATGTCAAGAGCAACAATGATCTGCGATTGGATGAGGAACGACCTGACTCAACACAGCAGTGAAATTTGGGGAAAGGAAAAGATTAAGAGTTGAAGTATTGCTAAAGATAGTATGTCAATAACCAAGAGAGATGACAGCCAGGTTGGTGGCACAGGTCTATAATACCAGCACCCATGAAAGTTGAAGCAGAATTGCCATCTCAATCCCAGCCTGTGCAAGTTAACATCCTTGCAAGACTCTGTATCAAAATATAGAAATAAAAAAGTCCTGGAGATATAGATTATGTGAAAGTCCTGTTTTTGACCCCCAGTACTACACACACACACACACACACACACACACACACACACACACACACACAAACACACACTACTGACATTCCAAAGAGTTAAAAGAATCGGTGCCCTTTTACTTCAGGAGCATCAGAATAGGTTCATCTGTCTCTCTTTTTAGGGATTCAATGACTCTTGTGTCTCACACACACACAGGCTGAACTTCCTCAGGATGAAGGGCTAAATTTCAGTTTAATTCCATCTAAAAATGGAAAAAGACACGCTAATGGCATTTATAGCCTCAGGTTGCTGTTAATGCTTAGATAGATAATTTGCCAAACAAAAAGGTGCTTTTCATATAGCAAATGTTATATGACTCAACAAATATCATACCTAGAACACAACTTGCTAAACCCTTATTCAAAATATTTAGAACCCAGAGTGTTTGAGATTTCAATTTATTTTTTGGATTTTGAAGTATTTGCACACATATATGTATATGTAGGAAAATATATATGTGAAGTTGTCTTGGGAAAGGGGCCCACGTCCAAATTGCAGAGATGAGAGACTGGTACCCAGGATCCTTTTCTAAGAGCTGGCTTTAAATTTCAGCTCATTTACCATCTTAACAAAGTCCAGCAAAAAATCAAAAATCTAGCAAGACAAGTTGGGGTGACAAATTGTAAGAAGACTACTAAGGGACATTGAAAATAGAAGGAGTGAAATTTGTCAGTGCAGAGTCCTTTGGTGAAGTATCCAGGCCCGGAAGGTCTAGTGTTGTCTTCAGTGCTGAGTCTTCGTTATAAAAATGGAGGATGGAATCTCATCATTCTTTGGAAACGTATGACAATTTTAAAAAAGCAAATAGTGACAGAGCAGAGAGCACTTCTGCATCTGCTTCTTAAGTGCCCTTAGCTTATGGGTTCTTATGCCAAGGAGGCCTGACTTGGAATGCTGGGAATGTTGGGTTCTTGAATTGGTGGTTTCCTTAACACCATAGTTGGAGTGGCTTACACAAGAAATTTTTGTTTTTCACGGTTTTGGAAACTGAAAGTCTGAGTTCAAAGTGAATCCCGGAGAGGTCTCTCTTACTGGCTTGCCAATGGCCACCTTCTTACTACGGCTACCTGACTTTAACTTAATTTGTAATATGGCAGGAGACGGGTAAGAAATTGAACTCTGGTCTTTTTTAAAATTCACTGATTACATTCTGCAAGACTCAACTTTTTATGAGGCAGACATTAAAAAAGATTTTAAACAACTGAAACACTGATATTTCCCTCCCTAATGTTGTTTTTATTTCTGAAATTATGATAATTTTCACAAAAATATACTATTAATATCCTCATGTATAGTCTCATTAGTTTTGATGAAAATATTATATATTTAAAGAACATTTACAGATTTAGTTTTTAATGAAGGAAATAGTAAACATAATGTAACATAAGTTTGTGTTGTCCACAGTAATTTTCATAATATTAATGATAATGTTAATATTTACAATAATATTTATCAATTGTAAAGGCATCTTAAGAGCAGAACATTTAACACTGAGTGACAATAGAACATTTCAAACTATTCCCAAAGACCAAATTCTTAGCAATTTGTATGTATGATATAGGTATAATTTCAATGACTGGGTTTTCATTGAATATTTTAGGACAGGAGTATAATATTGTTTTTCAGAAATATATATATTTAATATATAATGATGATATTGCTTGCATCTTATATAAATGGTTCTCAGTAGATTGAATGAATGTCAAAAGACATTTTAAGCCTGTGTGTGTTGAGATTATTGTTACCAGGGTTAGCAAATGAAGACAAAAAATTAAATTTAAATTTCTGGTAAATAGTGAAGAATATTTGAATATTTTAGTGCCAAATCTCATGAAATATTTAAAACATAGTTATTCCAGAATTAAACATATTATTATTACTCTGATTTAACTGAGGATCACTCCAAAAGATGCCACTGGCTGTACCCAAACCTGTTTTACATCTGAAGGTTTATTCTTTCCCTTTCACACAGAGGGATAACCAGCCATGGCTTTCCGAAATGATTCAGTGACATTATGTGTCAATTGTTAATATGCCTCACCTTGGGTTGTTAGGGAAAGTGAGAGACATTTAAGCTATTAAAGCCTTTGAGGAGAAATATGTGCTTTACACAATCGACCTGCACTATGAGATTTCTGAGGCAACTGCTCAAGGACAAAATCAGATCTTTTGGGTTGGAAGAGTCCTTCACTGTCAGCACTGGGTTGCCTTGAGAATAAAAGAGATACTGTTTCGATTCCAGATAATGATTCTTTTGAGTTTGAAGGCCAGGGCCATTCTACAGAAAGAGATGCTACTAGAACAGGAGATCAAATCTAGTTTTCTCTGGAAGGTTCAAGTGTACACCCACCCATCGTTCTAGTATCTTTCCCAGTTTATCACTATTCCCTCTACTAGTGACTGTAAGTGACAGCATGCTATATGCCATCATCAATCAGAAGGAAATCCTTCCTTGCTAAGCACTAGCAGAAAGAAAATAGATGCCCAAATGCTGAATCCCACAATTTCCTATATATTGATTTCTACTTCTAGGAATTTTTAAAACAACTCTGCTCTTGTTAATTATATAGTTTTATTTTTATCTTCTCTTTGAAAATTATTGTGAAATATAACACAAATAAACAGAAGTGCTTAAATTGTGCAGTTTGTTGGAATTTTGAAAATACCATGTCTGCAGTCAGGCTGCAGACCTTCACAGTTCCGTGGGTTTCCTCCTGAGCACAAGTTCTTCCTACAGGCAAACTGTTGACTTGATTCTTCTCTTACTGTTTTTTCTTTTTATTTGCATATATTCACGACACACTAACCATTACATTTGACTTGAGGAATTGGAACACATACATGATGAATCTTGATCATTTTGACTTCTTTCCTCTTCTAATTCCATTGCAAATTCTCCAATCCTCTTTCCTCCTCAACAAAATCTATATTCCTGAATCCTACCCTCCCGATTTTATTTTGTTCTTTTATTTATTTACACTTTGGTTTTTAAATATTAGAGAAACCATGTAATATTTTACATTCTGTGCCTAATTCATTTGGACAAGCGTAATTGAATCAAGTAACATCTTTCCTATAAATTTGTCTTTCTTTATGGCAAAGAGGTACCCCATTGTGTATATACACCACATGTGCTCTAGCTAATTAGGTATTGGTGAACAGATCGCCAACTTCCCAAGATTTAGACAACATAAGTGTGCATGCATCGCTGTTACATGATGTCTTTAACTCTTGAAAAATACTCAGGAGTGTAGCTGAGTCAAATAGAAAACCTATTTTCAGTTTTTTGAACAATCTCCATACTGATTTTCATAACTGTTATACCAGTTTACAGTCCAACTAACAGTAAAATGCAATGCTTCTCTCTTTTTTTTTTTTCTTTTTGGAGTATTTGAAAAGTTTTACTGAAGTAAGGTGGAACTTCGGAGTTGTTTTGATTAGGATTTTTCTAACTGCTGAAGATGTGGACCATTTTTTTCAAGTGCTTGTTGGTCATTTGTACATTTGTTCTGAGAACTGTCTTTTTCTTTCAATTGTCCATTAGTTTTCATCTGAGGGAGTTTGATTTTTGCAGTTCTTTTTATGTTTTAGATATTAGCTCTCTGCTCGAGGAGAAATTGGCAAACATTCTCTCCATACTCTGTTGAGTGTTTTCTTTGCCGGTAGAAACTTTTTAATCCAGTACCCCATTTGCTGATTCTTGATGTTATCTCATTTGTAAAAGGTTTTTCACGGACAAGTTCCTTGCCTATGTCTCTGTGTCCAAGATTTTTCCTGTTTTATCTTCCAGCAGGCTCATTGTTCCCATTTTAATATCTAGATCTTTGATTAATTTTGATTTGATTTTAATACAGAGTGAAATATGTGAATCTAGATTGCTTCTTCTGTATGTGAATAACCAGCTTCCCCAGTATTGCTTTTTAAAAAGGTTATCAATTTTCCAGCATATGTGCTTGGCCCCTTTGTCAAATATCAGATAATTAAAGGTGTTAGAAGTCATCGCTACATCCTCAATCTATTTCATTGGTCACCAAGTGCTTTTAGCTGCAGCATTATGTTTTTTTTTTTTCCATTGCCATTTGTAATCTAACCTGATGTCTGGGATTGTGATGTCACCTGTTTTTGTCTTTCTGTTCAGTATTGCTTTAGTTATTCTGGGTCTCTCTGGTTCCACACAAAATTCATGATTATTTTTCTAGCTCTGTAAAACTTGTATTGGCATCTTATTGGAATTTCATGAATCTGTTTTTCTCATTTAGTAATATGGCTATTTTGACACTACTGGCTGTGCCTACTGAGGAATCCGGGACGTCTTTCCATCCATTTTCTAATGTCTTCTTTGCCGTCATTCTTCATAATGCTATAGTTTTCATTTATTGTACAGGTCTTTTATTTTACTTATTAGATTGATTCCTAGTTTTTTTTGAAACTACTTTGTTTGGTGGTGTTTTTTCTGATTTTCTTTCCCTTAGTGATTTCATTATTGAACTACAGAAATGATATTGAGTATTGTGTATCATGCTGCCATTTGGTTGACTTTGTTTATTAGTTCTAGGAGCTTTGGGGGCCTTCTATGCAAAGGATCATGTCACTCACAAAAATACCTTGACTTCTTCATTTTTTAATACATGATCCATTATTTCATTCTCTTACTTGATTTCCCTAATATTTTCATATTTTTTGAGTATATATTTATTAGACACTCTTATCTTCTGGACTGTAGAGCAAGTGATTTCAGCCTTTCCTATTTGATATAATATTGGCTATAGGTTTGTCATAAATTTCCACTATCGGCTCATGTTAAGATAGTCTACAACCGTTTTCATTGGGTTTTTAGGAAAATTCATAGAGAGAAATTCCAACAATTTCCCTTAAATGTATTTTAGTAAAAGTAAAAACATAACTATAATTATAAACAGAGGAGAGGATTTCTCAGCAGCAGTAATGAGAGAAGAGGTCTCAAGGAAGCGGTGCTATCTTCTGAAGAGTGGACACAGGATTTTTCATTTCATTTGCAGTTTCAGGAGTGTTAGATATTCTGGGATGCAAAGATGATATTTCCATGCTGGAAATGGCTTGTCTTACGTGAAGCCCAACTTTGATAGAGCCTACCGCAGATTTTAATTTAATGCCATAAGGTAAGTGCGTGCATGAACTAAGAATATTTTTAAATTGTTCATATTGAGGTGTGTAAACAGATTTTATCTATTAAGTCTCTGAGAATAAGAGTATGCTACCAATTATTTCTTAACCAAAAGAAATATTTGGAATCTAGGGTTGAGAGTTTTTTCAATCATGGTCAAAATATTGCAAAATTAAACAATCTACATAGAAAAATCTCTGACTTGGTCTCAAGCTCTTTCTAAGTGCTCTTCATATTTTAGCTCATTTAAACCTCATAGCTACCTTCGATGTGATCTCATCTTATTTCTGAGAGATAAAACTGAACCCTGAAAAGTGAAGATTATTCTTGATATGTACAATGACTCTAATCCTATCTCCAATGGGAAAGTCTTTTAAAAACTAACCATTAGTTTCATCAACACATTGTCAGAAAATCTACAAATGTTTGGCTTCGGCAAATAAATGATTTTTGTATGTAAAGTACATTCACATCATTGGCCAGCAATCTCCAGAACTCCTGCCATCTTGCAAACTGAGATTTTTATATCCATTTAAAGCAACTGCCTATATTTCCTTCTTTCAGTTCATGGCAACCGGCAACTCTCATTCTTCTTTCTATCTACCCATGGGACTGTTCTAGGTACCTCATATAAATGGAGTCATACAATCTTTGGCTTCTTGTGACTGCCATATTTCACTTAAGTTGATGCTTTCAAGGATCATCTCGGTTGAAGAATCTGACAATATATTCTTCATATTATAGGCTGAAACATATTTTTGTTACATTGTGTGCATACAAAGCAATTTCTTTATGCATTTGTCTTTTGATGAACACTTGACTTCTGGCCACACTTTAGTTCTTGCAAATAGCATTGCTATGAAATTATTCATATGAGTATCTATTTGAGTTCCCAAGTTAAAGTATTTTGAATATATACCTAAAAGCAGAATTGTTTGATTGCATGATAATTCTAATTTTAAACTTTTGAGGAAGAGCTACGCTATTTTTTAATGATGCCACCATATTATATTCATAGCAACTGGGTCTTTCTTATTTCTCTATGCTTACCTTCTCACCAGCTTTTCTAAACTCACCCATTCATTCATCCATTTATTCATTTCGATATTAGTGTTGATGTGTTTAATGTGTTAACTGTCTTCCTTAAGCGAATCCCATACTGCCTTCACAGTTATTATTCTTTCTATACAGACTTCTGTTGCTTCTTCTCAGAATTCATTTATAATGAACCATACTGTTTTTCCAACTACTTCCATGCTTTTTCTCTGGTTGATTTTAAAATTGCCCTTGTCTTTTGTGTTGAGAACTTTGTTCTATGAGTCTTAGTGCTTGCTAATGTATTCAAATACATTTATCCAGTTAGTAATGACTTTCAAATAACCAAAAAAACAATACATGGGTTTCTGTTTCCAGTATTTCTATGTGATTTAGTACTGCTCTAGAGAAAAACCCTTGATGCATTTGCAATTTTCTTTCAGTTGTGATTTCAGCTTCATAATTTTTCTCATATCATGCCGGCAATTTCTGCTCAAAATTTCTTTTTGTTCTTGGAAGTCTAGTCTTAATATTACTGGCAGTTGTTTTTCCTTTACTTTTAATTATTTTTAATATGACTCGTTCAATGCATGACTGCTAATGCTTATTTAACTCTGGTTTTATGCTGCTTACTTACACTTTCATAAAACTTCTCTCTAGTGTTTCAGGAAATTCTTCACATCTGCAACTGCCCCTCTAGCTCTGACCTGAAGAATAGAGTTTTCGTTTTTTGCTTCAGAGACCTGATCTTGTTTAGACAAGTGCTACTACCATGGATCAGAAAGTAAATACGGCTATTCAGGTTGTAGCAGGCAGGGTTGGTTGGGTAGTTTGCTTCCTGTCCTCATGGGCATAGAGGATAATAAATCTGTTTCCATCTCTATAAGCTTAGGGTTTCCAATTTTTCATAGATAAAAGATGAAAGCAATAATACCATCACGGTGTTGAGTTTCTTAAATTGCACTCATGTTCTCCACTTGTGATGGCCCATAGAAAATAAATTTTAGCCTCTTCCTATACCTACTCCAACTTTCTCCGCTTCTGTTGACCACTGAGATGTTTTCTACTTTCACGAATTTAAACTCTTCTTAAGGATCCCAGGTCCAGATAATTAGTTCTGATTGTGCATAGATGTGTTTACATCATAGTCGTCGGTCTTGGAACAGAAACTATGGTTGCGTCCTTTGATTGTGCCATCCATTACCGTGAGATGCCTGCACAGGGAGTAGACCTTCCTGGCCTTACAGCTGACTTTCACTGCCGAGTCATAACGCCATCAGGACTTTCAAAGTGAAATGTCCAGAAAATCATCTGGAACTCTCCAGAATCCATCTGGTAAAGCATTTTCCCCATTATTAGACAATTCCAAGGTAATTTTCATGGTGTGTTACACTAGGTGAAAGTAGAATGTTTTAATTCCTCTCAGATAGACAGATTTTCATAGCAAGTGTTCTGGTGAATGTGCCTTCAGTCAGTGAAACACGGTTAAATTGGAATGTCCAAGAGAAGTAGTGCTGGGAAAATTTTTATTCTGCCACAGTCACTTGGATGTTTGTAACATCATTAGTGGGCCAAAAATATGACCAACTTAATAATTAGACTTCTATATTTGGCTGTACATTTAATTAACTCAGCACTAATGAAATGGCTTCTCTTTGGTGAGGACTTGGTCAGGCCAGACCTAATAATTGTGTATGGCCCACATGACAGAAATTAATTGCCATTCATTGGCTAAGGATTCATTTAATTGAATTAAAATTTTGAATGTAAAAAATGACTTGACAAAGTTTATATATTCACCTGCTGGTATGATCTTCAATATATATCCATACTCCACACTTCCAGTAATACACATATCATTGGAAATAGATCTGTCATAGTGTGGTCAATTTGCATCATTAAAAACATATTTAATGAATAAACTTTTTTCTGCTGTTTTACTCCATGTGGTACCGATAATTTCCCATAAATACTTTAAATTCTTTTGACAGTTTTGCAAGTTCAGGAGCACGTTCTATGTTGACTCTTCCCTCAGTGAAAGAAATAAAAATCTCTGACTGTTTTGCAATTCTAATTACTTTGAAAAACTATTTCCTATTAGATTTCTTCTAGGGAAATAATTTAATTAATATTTATTTTTTTAAAGTTTTGTAACCTAAAAAAAAACAAATATTTTTATATGCTTCAAATAGTTCCAAAAAGATGCCATTGCTTTCTTTCTAAAACCCTGCATTCTAGGAAAATTATGGTCACTGAACTGCTTCTACCTGAAATTTTGTCTTAAAGGACATTCCTAATTATACATTAGGATTTTTCTACCCCTAGATGACCTTCTAAAGTACGGATGCATAAAAATGATGGGCAATGACGTTCAATACCTATTGAGATTTTTTACTGTGCATCACAAACCATTAGAAACTCTTCACGTATTAACTATCTGCTTATCTCAAAGCGATGGTTGTTCTTTTGTCATTGGTATTCTGAGGAATAATTGAGTGAATGAAAAAATAGATAAGTCAAAGATCTGAAAGCTGCTGCATCTTGTCTAGAAGCAATAGTTCAGCCTGAATATGTCTCTCATTCTTGCAGGATCATATTTCTGGAAAGTCATTCATTTGAAAAATAGACTATTATTTCTTAAAGCAGGGATCCTTAGTATGAAAAAAAAATTTTAAAGATATTTGAAAACACAAAAAATCTACAACTGACATTCATATGTGTGGGTGTGCGTGTGTAGAGTCATCATCTTTCTCTAGACATTGTGTGTGTGGGGGGGTTTGTATGTGTACGAGTGTGTGTGTATGTGATTTCTAACTGATGGGTGCTCACTCCCCTTAAAATCATTCTGTACAAGTGTTCAAGCAAGGCTTTATGTCCTCATTTCCCTCCTCTCCAGCAGCTGTACCTGCCAGAATTCCAGATCCACTGGGTACCAGGCAATCTTTCAGGAAACTGGACTAGGTAATTACAGGGAGCTGTCCATTCTCCATCCCTCGTTCCGGCAAACCAAACAGCCTCACAGTTAAGCTGGGCAGTTTCTGGGAATTATCCCCGTCCCCTGCAATTCCCGGAAGGCAACATCCTACATGTTGCCTTTTCTTAGCACACAGAAGTTTCCCCTCCATTTGCTATCATGATTTAAGGACAGCACAGTCTAACTTCCAAATTTAATTTCAGACACATGTGCTTTGGATCAAATATCCTGCTGGTTCCTGTCTAAGGCTTTTTTCTTTTTCCACCTTGGAGTTTTTGACTTAATTACCTTTAATTCAGATAAAGCAAAATCCAAATTGTATGAAAACCCTATGTTTAGCTAGTACGGAATGATCTTCAGATTTAAGACCATTGCTGAGCATTATTAGAATGAAGTAAGTAATTGGGCTGCATATTCTTTCCTGGAGCAGTACTTTTTGTGTTTACGATTTTATTACACGTGAGCACGTTGGAGAGTATTCTGCTTTGCTTGCCGTCTTTGTCAGCTCTCCTGTAAACAAGTCTGAGCAGCAAGTTCTGGACTGGAGTTGTCGGAGGGTGACTCCGTAACCACTCTCCTTGGCCCCAGCGTGGTTCCATGGAAGATGGTGACCAGCTGCTCTCCCTGTCAGCTGAGGCAGGAGTAAGAGCAAGGGCATAAATTGCGGCTGGAGGGAATTCAAGTGATGTAAGAAGGAACGGAAGTCTGGGGGTAGCAAGCATGGTTAGGCAGAGCAGGAGTTAGCAGAGCAGTTAATTCCTTCCCTGACAACGTGTCTGGAATGGTTCCGTCAGCTTTCCATAAGGCAAAGGTTCACCCTGAAGACTCTGACAGAACTTTCTGGTTCCAAGATTCTGCCTTCATTTCTCATTGTGCCTTTCAATTGGTGGCCCCTGCGGTCTACTTTATGATGCAAATGATTTGCAAAAGTTAAATCAACAGAGACAATAAAAAATTGGACTGTTGAGGGCAGTTTTATATAATGCAGAGACTACAGAAATTGGGCGTTGGAATCAGGCAGTCTGGATTTCAAGTTATTTATGTGCTTTTTGACTTCTAGCAAGTTATTTTATGCTCTTTGGCTTATTTCGTGATGGTGTCATGAGAACTACACAAGTAACTATAAAGCAAAAGCTACAAATAAGGGAGAATATCCACATCTTCTACAATGGGTATTGGTGGACTTCGTAACTTTTGCCAGTGTATATATAAAACTTGTTCAGGTGCAAACTCTTAGTTTTCACCATAATATTAAAGCAAATTTTGGTGTATGTTAATGCTAGCAGTTGAGACTCAGAGTAGCTGGGGACTCATTGAACATGGTGTAGGTGATGGAAATGATCAGGAAACTAGAAATTGCCTTTGCTTCTTCATATCTAGATCAGCTCTTTCAATATTTACCACCTTTAATCTACTAAAACCCATAAAGTCACTCTGATTAAAGAAAGATAAGAACTATAACTGAAGTGATTAATACCTGTTTTGGAATAAGAAACAAAAATTTACAGTGCTGTGAAAAATTTTTATTTGTAGTTAATAAAAAATTCTCAAAAATGTTTTATACATTTTAGCTGTAAAGTCTTAAGAAGTTTCCTTTTCTTTTTAAATATAAACATCATATTTTGTAATCACTGACACCGACATATAGGGCCTGATCTGAGGTTTCTTTGAGCATATTTATAGGAGCATATTTCTATGTTGACATATCTTTACTTGAAGGAAAAAAAAACTGACCTTGACAAATGAGTAAACATATTAAGTAGTTTTCCTAAAAGAGTCTCAAAGATCTAAATTAGACTGAAGAAAAAGAATTCTTGTACTTCCCACTCTCCATTTGCCTGTAAATTGTGGGTCAATGTATGCTGCTAAAATGATCTCTTTCATACCTTGTGTTGGTTAACATTAGGAGAGTCATAGCACAGAAGACCATTGAAGGGCTTTCTAGGAGAAAGAAGTTCACTAACTTGGGAGAAAAGTGATGCCTCTGAGAAATTCAGGGCATAATTCTTCTGTGGAGCTCATGTGTAGAAGATCTGATGAAAGAACTTAATGGTTAGATCTTTCCTACTCACTATGGCCCCTGAAGGCCTCAGTCTTCCCAGGGCGCTCCAGCTCTGGTATACAGTGGAAAGCCACAGCTCATGCTAAGAACCCCTTGCGATCCACAGGCTTGGTAGACTGTACAGCCTGCTTGGCCTTGCTTCTCACCAATTAGTAAAGGCAAATTAAAAATGAGCATGAAAAAGAAGCTTTAAATTCTATGAGTAAAAAGGCTTACATAAATTCAGTTCACATTGAATAAATTTTTATGCTTATGCAACCGTGTTGTTTTATGAGGAATAGGTCTAGAATAACCCAGTTCCTGCCCACAACATAGAACATGACTTAGCTGAGTTACAAAGATCAGTTATGTTATATTTAGACATATTAGCGGAGGAAAAAAACACGAGTGCTATCATAATAAAAATATTGAATATAAATTTTTAAAATATAATTTTGCCTTCCCCAAAGCACAGGATTGGCAAGCACATTACTAAAATTCTAGTTTCTAAAGATACACATTCTTCATAAAAACACATGAATATAAATATATTTATATGTATATAATATTAATGATGGCATACATATATATCTATATAGTTATTTTTTACTCTTACAAAAATAAAAATATATGTCTCCTGTCAATGTAGGAGGCAGGAGATAGCCATCAGGAAACAAGTTAAAATTAACTTAGTTATTCTGGGCTTTTTTGGGAGTACATGAAAGGAAGCTGTGATGTACGCTTGCCTTCTTAATTTGATTGCATAGTGACATAGGAAATACTTCCCTCCCTCTGAGTAATAATCTCACCTGAACTTCATTTACCCCCATGAGAGTGTTAAAGAGGGAGATATCGACTAAGATATGGCAGGTCCTTACGTTTCTCATCTTTGCCCTACTTGAAAAGTACTGCCATTGGGGAAAGCCAAATCCATCACATGCACTATTCCTCTACAATGTGGTCGTGAGTAAAAATTCCAGTAATATCAGTGCAGTCCACCTAGAGCAGAGCAGCCTCCAAAGAACCCAGCCAAGAGTTCAAGATGAAATTCCCGCTACTGTAGCTAAAAGTGATGGAACTGAAGTTTGGTCACATAACTTTACATACTTTCTCTTCCTGAAAAAGAGTGAATAATACACATAAACTTGTAAGCTTTGAGGAGAACATTGGGACTTCCGTATGCAATTATAGATGCCAAAGGGGTACCAGTGTTTGTATTAATGCTTTAAGTCAGTTTTTCTTCTAACTAAAAAAGGGTACCTATATAAAAATGTGGATAAATACCTATTGCAGGGATTGTTTTTGATTTTATACTTTTATTCATCTTTCTGCCCTCATTGTATGTGGTGTTGGGTAAGAAGGGAATATGGCACATATTTCTGGAAACAAACACACAGTGTTCTTTACATTATCTTTTGCCTATTTTTTTGTTGAATAAGAAGGATAAGACCAGGTGTCTTAAAAAGCTGACTAAATTACAGGGTTGTGTGATAAAGATCCCCGCTCATGGTAGTCCGTCCTTGTCAATCCAAATGCCTCCAGTGGCACATGGCATTGGAACAGCAACTTAATTTTTTTTCTTTCGATACAGGGAACATTCATTTAAGCCCTGAACAAAGTTTCTGTAATAGAATAAGGAAGAGAACGGGAGCAAAAAGGGAGTGTGTGAAAGGGAACCTTAGGGAATTAAATTGGTAATAGACAGAGAGAGTAGGAAAATTGGTAACGGACTAGCAGGGCATTGAGCCTTGCACAAACTGTGACTGAAAGTCATTACCACCCACAAGCTGACCACTCAGCTGTTAGAATGTGTTCTCAGCATTGATTTTGATCCTGCTGGCCAAAGACCCAGGGCTAATCATTCAAGATGCCTTTGACGATAAAAGGGGGGTGAAAATTAAATAAGTAAATTAAAGCACAGGGGAAAGAGAGGTGAGCGCTGGATCAGTGTAGAGAGCAGCATTTTGTAGCGGAAATGCTCCCTCTGACTAGGTGGGCCCTTCCAGCAGGCCAATTATGTGCTGCCTGATTTATTTTATCTTATCACCTGCTCATAAGCTCCACACTTGGCCAGCATCTCTTGCAAGAGAATGGGTGAAATCAGAAGTCAACAAAATGGAAACCTTTTTGGTATTTTATATTTTGAAAACTTCTGTATTTTAACATACTAAGAGGAATTATATAATTGATCAATTGATCATGTGACTTAGATGCTGATGATAGGCAGTCGAGGATTAGACACTAGTGGGTACATTCACATAGTAAGTACCCTTCTGTAGATAAATTCCCGCTCAGAGTCCTCCTGCAAGTAGCTCCAATAAATCTACCCGTTCACCAATTAACTTTGGTGCCACTGTTATTTTGGTCTGCCTGCTCTGCCCTATCTAGGATGCATAGATGTTGATGTTCTCGTTTTCCCAGGAGAAGTTACTCTTGTGACACATGGATTGAGTGTCATGAATAACAGGTGTAACATAGAGAATCTGCTTTCTGGGATACAAATTCCTAGAACTCAGCTTTTCATTAGCAAGAGGTGAGCCACACTTAAAATGAAATGTGAAAGTCCTTGTCACCTTGACAAGGTACGTATGTGCACAAAATGCTCAACTTCATTGTAAACCTTAAATTTTGTGCTTCTACATGTCAATAAAATGGGGAGGGGAATGAAATTCCACTGTGGAGAGTAGAGAAAGGAGGGAAGCCATATTCCTGCTGAGATCCTTTTTGAGATGTTAGATCAGGCAGCCCCAGTGTTGTTCCAGCATGAGTTCTTCATGTGGCAGTGCAATTAAATCATCATCAGCACACAGTAGTGTCTTCAGGACAGGTCCCTGATAATTCCTCTGAGTTTTCTGAGTGCCTCCCAAGTTCTACTTTTCGTGATTCTGTTCCTTAATTTGACTTCATATCTTAGTGATCCCAAAGCATCATCTCCCGCCTTCTGACACTACTTGTCTGTTATTTTCTTGAATTGGGCAAGACTTTCTCTTTTCAAACTTTTTACACATGTTGACTTCTGTGGCAGATTTCTTTCATGGTCACTTTGTCCCACAAATAACATCCATTCTTCATGTCATATCTTTAGCAGCTTGTACTATGACTAATTTTTTATTTCATCCCTAGTCTATTTCTGAGCCCTGTAACAATGCTTTATATGTTCATCTACTTTTCATTTATAGTAACAAATCCAATTCATTGTTGGAATTTAGATGCACCACCAACAATTTTTTCTAAATATGAGAGGAAATCAACATTAAACAACATCACAGATAAATATAGATGCAAACATTGAGCAACATAATGATAGTAACAACATTTCTTAATGAAGAAAAGTAAACTCAACACATGAATTCTTATAAAATCAATCTTTAGATTGGGCACAACCTCTAGTATACTTATTAATATTTCTCAGATAAGATGTGTAAATTTCTACTAAGAATGTTATTGCTTTATTAATTTAATATTTTTATTTACTTCATTCTAGAGGTTAAACCCAGTTACTTAGCCATGCAAATTTATGTTCTACCACTAAAATACATACCCAATATGAATGCTACTTGTACATAAATTTTCTGAAATGATTCTCCACAAGTATGTTTCATAGGTTGTCTAACAGAGTACATAACCTAAAATACTCATGATAACTTTGACTATGAGTAAAAGAATGATATTTCCATGTAAAACTTACTGTAAAACACTGTCATTAGCTGAGAATGGTTAGGGCACCAGCTTACTGAGAGACAAATTCAGAAAACTATTTTTAGAATCAGAAAGGTGATTCACGTAGAAAGAAGATTCATAACAGAGCTTAGTAATAAAAATTCAAGGCATGTACATTTATGTATATATGTAAATACATGTGTAGCAGCACATACATCATTCGTTATCAAATATTTTGTAATAAACACAAAATATCTATTTTTAAAAAAATTTAAACTATAAGTCAAATATGGTGCTACACACCTGTAATCCCAGAACATGGGAGGCTGAGGTATGTCGTGAAAGAAATCACTATGTACTGCCAAACAAACAACAAAAGGAAAATATAACTTCAAAAGACATAGAATAATCTTATCTCAAACAAGGAGAGGAAAGACAGCATTGACCTACTCACCTAGACAGTAAGTTCATGTTAATTGTATATTATCAGGGCTCTTAGCTGGACTTTGTTCACCTATGCTGATAACTGTGGAGTCATATTGCACCACAATATTATATAAATGACCCTTCAGACAGCAAGCATCTGAATCCCACTGCCCTAGCCGTTCCTTAGAGCTGTCTGAATATGCATGACACTTTGCATCATTCATTCTGCATTTGCAAAGTGGATAGAAAGAACCTAATTCATTAAATTGATCATGAAGGACAGATTACATATGGCAGGCTAAACCTCTTCTCTAATGTTCAGAAATGGCCAAGTGGTAACATATGTTAGCTATTTGAGCATGTGTACAAAAAGTCAATGTCTTAGTTACTTTTTTGTTGCCGTGACTCAATACCCGACACCCAAATATTTAGGAAAGGAAAGGTTTATTTTAGCTCACAGTTTCAGAAGGTCACAATCTATTCAGGGGCGGCCGGCAACAATTGAAGTACTTGGCAGAGACAGAGGTGGAGGCAGCTTCTCACGTCATCACAGACAGGAGGGCAACTTGAGACTAGTTGAGACTAGTCCCAGTCATAGTCTTCATTCTCCAAGGAAGGCAGGATGCACCTTATGTATCCTTTCAGGTCTCCGCACAGTAATTAGTCCCTCCTGCATCCAGGTGTGGAAGGTGTGACCAGTACATACCATTAATTCTAGCTCACATGCCTTTAGTCTTAACTCACATGCCTTTAATCCTAACTTAACTGTACTCCAGTCCTCCAGACCAGATCCCAATCCACCAACATCACATGGTTTTATAGACAATCCATAACATTAAAATACATGAGACTTTTGGGGACATTCCAGATCCTAAACACAACACTCAAGAATAAGAATTAGCATAAAAGAGAAAAGGACTGGCATGTTTTAAAGCCTTAAAGTAAATATATACATGTATGTATGTATATATTTCATATATATGTGAAACAAAAGAACAAATAATAACTTTTGTTAGGACAAAAGGGAAAGAGGAAGCCCTGAGCTGGCGGTGGTACCACTGCTTTAGTCCGGCACTCTGGGAGAATTGCAAATTACAGCCCAGCCTGGGCAGGTGAGTTATTTAGTGTAACCCATTATCAAAAATAAAATAATGGAAAAGGGACTGAAGATGTAGCTCACCTCAAAGGTTTTGGGTTTAATTGCATCACTGTTGAAAAATGGAGGCGTAAAACAAAACATAAAAGGTTAAAAAAGTTAAGTTCAAATGTTTTTAAAATGACGTGTGAACATGTGAAATTACTACAAAATTTTCAAATTGAGTTGAAACACATGGGAAACATTCTTACATAAGTAATTGGTATATTATTATCAAAACTGAGGTAAAATTTATATCAGGAGCTCTTTTGTAAATGGATGAAATGTCAAAGAATTCAATCTTGCTGGTAAAGCGTTTTAAAATTAGGAGAATTTTTCAGTTGGAAAGATGTCAAAAATTAATTCATCAATTAAAATCTGAAGGACTTATTTATTGAGTCCAATCTTTCCCTTGTCTGAAACAATCTCCTGATAACTCACTAGTATAAAGCATCTTACTAAGTTCCTGACAATTTTTATTTATGGCTTAGAGTTCACAAGAGCTTAGGTTTGCCAGGTGAAAGGTTCAAGGGTTTAACTCACATTAGAAGAGCTAGAGTTAAAAATACACAAATACAGTCAGCTAACTGGCTCTCAAATTCATCTGACCTTTGTACAAAGAGGCTGAATTCGAACAGGCTGTCTTAATGCTGTAGCAAAGGCAAAAGAACGTAGAGAGAGCTACAGAAGGAAAAGAAACTTTAGTAGTGGATAGTTACAGTTAGATCAAGACGGCTTTGAAAATTCTTCATGGAAAAGGCCTCCTTGAGCAAGCATCTATACTCTGCTATGTACTTATTTATTTACTTCACCCTTTTCATTTTGTTGGAGCAATCCATCCCAGATGCCTCCTTCGATACATTAGTTTATCTAATTCACCTCAAATTTATCTTGAATCACTTGATTATGTTTTGTTTTTTTCTCTTTTCTTTCAAATAATATTTTTGTTCAACTCTCAATCTATAAGCTCATTCCTTCAAATATTCATAATAAATGCAGAGACTTTATTGAGTCTATCCTTTATATATGTGAATATATTTTCTCTGACTCAATAAAAAGTACCCTACGTTTCAAGGGTATTTCCCCCCCTGGTACATATATAATTTTCTGTAGTGACAACATATTTGTCCTTAATTTTTCAAACTGTTTCATATGGTAGAACTTTAGAAAATATAAATTAATATAGTTAAAAATGAATTTTCATTCTCAAATTTTCATTTTCGTGTTGTCAGGTTATAGGAACTTGCTTAATTTCTCTTTTGGGAATCTTCAAATTTTGGGTCAACTTACTGATTAAATTAATAACCACATGAGATATAAGCTACTCAATATGTGCTACAGTAAAATAAACCTCAATACCTTTAAAAATTCCATATTTTTCCTCATGAAACTCTCAATATACAAAACTATCTAGACTAAATGTGAAATCATATTTTCCCCAATAAATATTCTCCTAATATTAAAGTGGAAAGTCAACATAAAATGTATTAATTTCTTTTGCTTGAAATCCTTTTAGTAAATACTTCTCTGTCCAGAAATGGAAAAAAAAATGAGTGGATATTAATTCTAACCCCAGACTAAATCACTCACCAGTAAAGAGTATCTGTTCCTAAATTATTTTAATCATTTTGAAACTGCAAATAAAAATATGTGCAGTATTTTTAAGAATCATGAGCACTTTGAGATTTATGAAATGGGGGAACGCTGGCCATTTTTCCATTGAGCTGCTGCAAGCCCTGAGAGTTATTGATGGATTAACGATATGCGTAAGTGGCAGCGATATGAGTAGGTGGAAAGTTTCAGAAGTCTGGAATGTGTAAGTTTTATGTCAAGTGACTTTGAAATGGAGAACACTTGCGGTTCGCTTACAGCAACATGAAATAGCGATTCAGTTAGGTTCCAATTTGAGCCTCTATAATTGGTTCACTGAAAAACAATAATACACCAAAATTTGATTGGAGAAGTTTTTCTATAGCAACAATGCTTGCTTTTATTACCTATGCATTTTGGTCTAGATTTTTAGAGTCAGGTAATTCCCAAAGAGGTTTGTGTGTTTCCATTGAATTTTAAAAAGTAATGAGTTTTCAGCTTATAAATGAAAGATAGGATGGAAGGTTAATTTTGCAGTGGAAGAAGTGAAAGGAACCGACAGAAAACATTTGTGCTGCGTCTCAGCAAGGCAGGAATTTGCCGTATCTGTTCAATGGGGTCCACATAATCATTTCTATGAGTGGTTAATTACACAAAGGTGCAAATTCACTGCATTCTGAAGTGCAGATTGCTATTTAAATAATTTATCCATTTTGTATCTAATCAAAATCACGACCCTTAGTCAATGAGGCAGACAATGGGATCTTTTATCATTACCTGACATCCATTATGCTTTGTGGATTAAATACCTAGTAGCCAAGAGAAAATGTAAACTTTTTATTTACTTTTGCCTCAGTGGATTATATTAATAAATAATGACTGTGAGACCATAAGTGTGGATTGCTTTAAGCCATGAGATTTGTGCTGTTATTGTCATGTAGTAATAGACAAGTGGCACAGGGAGTCAGAGGACACATTGTAGCCAATATATTTATTTATTTATTTATTTTTGGTGCTTATGTTAATCTAAATCCTGAAGTGGTCACATGACTATCCACCTCAATAGATTTTTTATATGTAATACCATGTGGTTCCAACCACCATCATAATGAAATCCATTGGCTGTTATTCTTTATTTTTCTAATTTTTATCAATACATGTATTTGATACATAAAATTTACAATGAATTTGAGCATTTTTTTTGGTACACATATATCACATCAACTTTACCATACCTACCCATTTTTGGCCTTCCCACTCTGTCCCCAGTCCCTTTAACTCCCACCATCACACCCTTTTAACTCTGGAATATGTATATTCTGGGTTTCCATATCAGAGAAACCATGCAATATTTAATGCATTCTGTCTTCTGCATCTGACCCATTTCACCACACTTTAGCTCAGCTTCCCCCCCCCCCCCCACTGCCCCACCTCCCTCAGAATGTGCTGCAGTGACCATATCTTGGTGCATCTTCTCTGGGTTCAGAAGAGCCCTTTATTGGGACGATTTGCTGAAAGTTCTTTATTTTTTTGTATCTTGGTATATTGTTGTTGAGATTCTTTAACACAGCCTCACCCACAAGTCCACATAAGAAAAGAGCCATAATTATGAAATTCATAAGGCTAGGCAATGTGAGAAAGAAAAAGAGGAATTTCAAAATCCTCAGCTGAATACTGAAAGGTAAATACACATGCAATAGACATTCAAATTATCATCACATTATCAATTTTCCTAGGATAAACTTACATCAATGACTGAATAAGTGAATTGTTATATTAAGTAAACTCATGTCTATATCACAAGACTAGATTACACATAAGCAATAGATATAATGTCACACAGTTATTTTATAATATTTTTAGCTTTCATAAATTATTTACTCACATTTCACTAATTACTAATATTTTGCCAGATTTGGTTTATCATTTGATCTTCCTATCCGTCCATAAATTCATCCATATGTATTTTTAAAATATTGTATGCCAATCCCCATGTTAATTATGATTATTGTAATTTACAAGCTAGTATACTTTTAAAAATAATTATGGGGGGAAGTTTTAGAGATTTTATGAGAAAGCTCGTTCTCAGAGATAAAGGGCTCTTCTGAACCCAGAGAAGTATGATACCAATTAAGTGATTCAAATACCAATCTATTTTTTTGTTACACTTTCTTTTTTTTTTGTCTTTTTATTTTTTATTTTATTTTTTATTTTTCCCCATTTTATTGATATGTATATGTGCAAAATTTAAGGTTTACAGTGGAGTTGAGCCTTTTATGCACATATGTATCTTGTCAAGGTGACAAGGGCTTTCCCACTCTCCTTTTGTGCCACCCCCTTCCCTCCCCTCTCTCCCTCCTCCCCTACCTGACCCCCCTGTTTCACTTTGTTTTTCCTTTTGAGTTCCATATGAGCTGTGCTCTGGGACTCTCATATCTGAGAGACCATTCGATGTTACACTTTCTATTTAGATGTTTCCTTTCTTCCATTTTCTTTGGTACTTCCTGTTTCCTTTTCTCTCTCAGAGATCCTTCAAATATTTTCTGCAAAGCTGGGCTAGTGGTTACAAGTTTCTTTAGGGATTCTTGGTCTTGGAACATTTTTACTTCTCCTTTAATTTTCAGAGATTTTTTTTTTTGCCGGATACAGCAACCTGGGTTGACACTTGTCATTTAAAGCTTGAAATATTATGCTACAAGCTCTCTTGGCCTTTAAAGTTTGCATTGAGAAATCTGCAGTAGACTTTTAGAAGTCCACATATGGGGAAAAATTTACTTAGCACTTTTTCTATATAAATAATGAGTAAAATCATATACAATGGGTCAAATTTGAATGTGGACTAAATGGTGTTTTCTTTTTTTAGTGGAAACATTTATCACCAAGGACCAATTTTCAGTACCTCATAAAATCTAAAATTTTAAAATTATAATGCAGTAGTGCATATATGTTCACCAGAGAAATAGTCTTTTTAAAGATAAGGTGCATTGTCCAGTTAGGCTCAAGTTGAATTCCTTTGTTCTATTTTCCATAGTGAGGCTATCTATATTTTAATATTATTCAAGTTATTAATTTATTTTTATTACAGGTCTATTGAACAATTCTGTATAATTCTTATTTTTTATTGTTCATTTTCTTATTTCATTAATAAGTATATATATATAATACATAATGTTCACATTGACTTCCTTATTTTGTGCACATATATATCATGTCAGAGTCACAAACTCTACCCATCTCCCTTTTTGACCTTCCATAGCCTTTTCCTCCTCCCTAACTCCCACTATTTCATTCTCAATAGTTTTCTAATCAACACAAGTTTTCTCAGATGTTCCAAATTCAAATTTGGGAAAGCTTAGATACAGTGTACTCTTCCTTGGCCATCTATCCAAAACATCTTACTATATTTAAAACTGCAAGAAGTCATGAAGAAATCACTAACTCAATTTTGTTAAATGTATTTTATTATTTATTTTTATTTTCCCAAAGTAACGCTATTTTAATGTTACATTTTTGATGGTCCTTTTTGCTTTTCAGTAGGATACAAGAGCCAAAAAGTTCACTTCAGTCACAAAACCTTTAGAACTTATATTTATTAATGAAATTTTCTCCAGCTCTTGGGAAATATCTATGCAGAATTTCAGAATTCCATTGTCTGCCTTCATTCAATAATTATATTTTCCTATAAAGTACTGAATTTTTAAAATTTTGAAACTCATTTTGATGTTCTTTTTAATCATATTTTACTCAATTTTAATCACAAATATTATATTCAGTTCTGTCAATGTTTTGTTTTTATTTGTACTACTGTTACTATTGTTTGATTTAGGTATATACTTCTAACAAACTATATTTATAGGCAAATATAGACTTCTCTTGAGAATTAGAAGATTAAATGCATATTATACTCAAATTATAAGTCACTAGTGAAAAAATTGTCACAACAACTGGGAAATCTAGGTGAAGTTTATAAAGTTCTTTGTACTATTCATGCAACAACCAGTATGTTTGAAATTATTGAGAAATAAAAATGAAGTAACAATTACTGTAATACCCATAAACCAATTTGTCTTTATTATATAATTTATGACATTATCTAAGCATAATATATATTTTAATTTATATATACATTTTCCACTAACAAGCCTACAATTGATCAGCCGGAGAGCAGTGGGCATCTTCAAGCCATAACAGTGTTATCAAAATATAAGTTTTCAGGGCTGGAGGAATGGCACAGGGGTTAAAACACTTGCCTTACAAACACAAGGCCCTGAGTTCAATCCCCAGCACCATATGAAGCAGAACACAGTGACATATGCCTGTAATCCCAGCATTCAGCAGTCCGAGGCAGGAGAATTGGTGTGAGCCCAAGGCCAGTATGGGCTACATAGTGACTGCAGGACTATCCTGGACTACAGAGCAAGACCTTGGCTAAATAAATAAATAAATTACACACACACACACACACACACACACACACACACACACACACACACACACACACAAGCACTGGAATGGATTTTGTGGTATAGAGTATTGACTTTTTATTCAAATCCTTGTTACTCCTGCAGTGAAGTTCTTGGTGAGGAAGTTCTGTGTACTGGCTACTTTCTTCCACTCTCACACTTGAGAGTCGAGATCTTTAACAAATACAAATTTCTCTTAATCTTTGCTTTACCAGGGAAATTTAGGTTTAGGAGGGTGAAGCGATTTATGTAATGAGTGAATGACATCTTAGATTTGAACTAAATTAATCCCAAATATTTAAAATAATAAAAAGTTAGCGACTAACATGGAAATTCACAACAATGCAGAGCAACCTTAGTGGGTTTAAATAGAAATAAGAGGAAGAATAATGTTTAAAAAATTATAAATGGAAATGAATATGAAGACTTAAATCAGAAAATGGGCCTCCTTTAAATATTCATGAATCTTTGTCAAAATGTAAGTTAGTCAAATAGTTCATATATCAATGTCAAAACCATGATAAAATAATATAGATTTTTTTAAGCTAGAAGATTGCAAGCCTTTCGTCAAGACAATTGCTCCAATTCCATTGAATCAACATATCAAATCCAGCATCTATTAAAAACAAGACAGTCCTAGATACTGTAAGATACACAATTTATAAAGTATCGATCACTATCTTCATGAGATGGAGCATTAAATGGAAACCAGTGAATATTGTTTAAAAATTGAAATAAATAGATGGCAACTATTTTCTCTAGACAGAAAATGTGTCTGATTTTATATTTAATTTAAAAAATTTCAAGTGTGCTTAACGAGTTTCTATAGAATATTGTGTGATGGAAGCCAATGTGTTGATATTTAAACAGTCATATAATTGACAGTGGAAGAGGACTGTGGTGATCTTTACTGAGGCCTGATGAATTAAAATATTTACTACTTTGTAAAGAAGCCAGCAGGCAGACACTAACTTACTAAGCATCGAAAATTAGTATTACCAGTATGGAGAAAAATTAGACCTAGCTTTAAAAATACAACATTACATCGATATTGTTTCTGTCCCAGATGGCTAATCTGAGTCTATTTATAAAAACATAGCTGAAAGACTTAATTTAAATATATTTCTACAAGACAACTGGCCAGTATTT
Source organism: Ctenodactylus gundi (assembly GCA_004027205.1). NCBI lineage: Eukaryota > Metazoa > Chordata > Mammalia > Rodentia > Ctenodactylidae > Ctenodactylus > Ctenodactylus gundi. The sequence goes on from PVKB01000375.1 coordinate 196,861, forward strand.
TAAAAAAATGGTCAAGAAACCTAAAGGAAATAACAAGTATTCTAGATTTATTGTTAGAAAAGCGTCTTGGCAACTGGATTGGCTGAGAGAGAAAGGACAAAACAGAGTGGGCTTTGTGTCCGTGACTTGCTACTCACGCTCCTGGACACTGTATGGACAACCACAGAATGTGGACGGGACCTATGAATTAGAAGATGGAGAGGATTATATCAATACTAATTAATCGGCCATTTCTTTTGAATACTGTCCTTATTCTTAAGAAAAGCAAAGTGGATTTATTAATAGTTAGAAGTATTATGTCAGCAACTAATTCTCAACTCAATTTCTCCATTTATAGCCATATAAATTCACACAAATTACAAGGTAATAGTGATAAACTGTTAATAGGCAGGAAATCTACTGTAGGTAGAAGTTATAAAGATCTCTGCATATTTCATTCAGCTTTCTTTATGTTTGACATCATTTCAAAATAAAATGAGATGTCACTGTAAACATACTAATGAGCTGTTGTCTCTTTCTTGCTCTGTAATCATTTGTAATATTATATAATATATTCCATACATTTTGATTTATAAGTTCTTTTTCTAGTTCTTCTCCCCTTACAAACTCTACAAAATATTCCCCTAACAGGGCATCTTTAGTTCTCAACCTGGGTTACTGCAGTGTAACTTCTCACTATCAATAAGTAAGCCTTATTATAGAAAAGATAGATTTTTAAGTCTAGGCTAGGAAATATGTATGATGAATCTGAAACATCTGGTTATACCAGATCTTGATAACTCTGACAAGAACATCATCATGGAGTTACTCACATAGGTGTCTGAAAACACAGTCACTTTCCTCTCTTCCATACCTATGTCCTTTGTATCTTTTGGTAACCACTACTTACATGATACTTTGTTATTTCAAGACTCATGAATACCCAAGAGAATCCATCTGTATTTCAATTTAAAGGCTATTTTGCTTCAGATTAGTTCTCTTGAAACCTGTGTTTATTTCTAACTGTATTAATGCTTTTATTACAGCTGTTCATGGGGAGAACGACATATAGTTATATGTTTCTCACTTTGCTATCAAGAAGTTAGAAATCAATAAAGATTTTCTTTTCCAAGTTTACTCTTAAGCTGCAAATGCCAGATGCAGTTTTCTAACAGTTGTGAAATATATCCTGACCAAAATCACCTTTCAATCGTTATGTTCAAGATACTAATGTTATTAACGCACACACTTTCTCACTGTCTCTTCTTTACCAAGAAAGAAACTGAAGTTCAAAGATTATTAATTAAAAAAACACTAAGGGAAGTGACTGATTATGAGAGGGTGATAGAGTGGGAAATATCCATGTGGTTTTCATCTCAAGTTTCTGGCATAAAACATTGAAAATATTTGTAGGTTCCTTAGTGAGAAGATTAATTTTTGTAATTTACAATAAAATCTTTCCAACAACACCCAAGTTTATCCAAACAAGGTGACCCGATGGGCCTCTAGGTAGCGTTATGTTGGGGGCTGCTTGCCACAAAGACCAAGCCCTGCTTAGAAGGTTAGGACTTTTATTCTCAACTTCCACCATCCATAAAAGGAAAAGGTTTGAGTTAATAATTGATCATGAAAGATTTATTCAGTTGAGTTGTGGGATTCAAAAAGTCTCCAGGATGAATTTATCTAATGTTCTGGATATATGTCACAACCCAACTCTTTGAGGGCAAAAGCTTCTATATCCATGGCTCATATGGGTCTTGTCTTAGATGTATTTTCATCTAGTTGTTCATTTCTATTTTTTATAATAAACTAATGATACTAAACTAAAGACAGATATATTGTTTTTCTGAGTTCTGGGAGCCATTCTTGCAAATTATTGAACCTGAAAAGCAGCAGTTATGAGAATGCCTAAATTTGTAGCCAAGTTAATTGGAAAAGTAGGACCTCACACAACTAACTATCATAACTGGCACCTGAAGCCAGGGTAGTCTCAGATGAATAAGCCCTTAAATCTACGGAGAATAATTGCTAGCTCCAGGTGGTCATTGTCAGATTAAGTTGAATTACAAAACACCGGATATATGACTGGAGAATTAGAGAACTGATTAATTGGTATGGAAACATTTTATACACTTGACTTTGAAAGTGTTGTTGGTAAAAGCAACTCACAGTAAAATGAGTACAATGTAGATTTTCTAGTCCGAGTGGAAATTATTTTCACTGAAGCATCATATCTCCTATAGTGCAAGGAATTTTACATTTGATGGCAGTTTATTGTGGCTCCACATATGAAGACTTGGAGCAATGATACACTGTGCTCAATTCTCTGGCTACATTGGAAAAACTAGGCTGCTGAGTTAATTAATTTGATGTTCATTCACAGTCATCTCTGAATTTTTAATTTGAAAGACTAAGGAGAAATAAAAAGCACACACCCACAGACACACACACACAGAGAGAGAGAGAGAAAGAGAGAGAGAGAGAGAGAGAGAGAGAGAGAGAGAGAGAGACAGAGAAAGAGGGAGAGAGAGAGAGAGAGAACCAGGACTGTGACTAGTTGCAATATAGATTTTTGAATGAAATCTAATAAAAATATAATAGTTCAAACAAGTCCTGTGTATTAAAAAATGAGGCATTACAAATTTCCACATAGTCTTCTCTCTGATTTTATGTAATACTAGTAAGGCTTTTAAATTAAAAATATTAAAAAATGCAAAAAACACATACACACATTCACATACATGTGAGTTTACATAAGGAAAAAAACTATCTTAAATTTCTAAAATGTTGTCACTCCTCACGCCATAAAAACATAAAAAAATCTATTACAATGAGTGAAAATGCATTAAAAGGAATTTGGCCAAAAGAAACCAATTAACATTCTTGAACAGAAAAAGTAGATTTAAAAGTGCAAATGTTTTGTGTTATGTGAGCATACATTACAAAACTAATACAATGCAGTTTTCCAGAGTGACTTACTTCATGGGTGACTTGGACTACAAAATTCTTGAAATTATACATTTATTTGATATCTCAGAAAGAATTCATTTAGAAATGAGGTAAAGGAAAGTGTCATTGTTGGTTTTTACACAACCATCATTTTCTGAATTTTTACTGTGCCCTCAGGAAAGGCCTGAGCTCAGCGTGGAACGCCGTACACCATGGGCCCAGTTCCTACTCCTAAGGATATGACTGTCAAATAGGAAAATATAGCAACATCCCAAATTCAAAACTAATCTGTTCTAAACAGTGAATCATTCAACAATAAATTGCATGATATTGATGAAACCACAGTAAGAATTCACAGAACAACTCCTCAGCAGGGAGCATTGTCCTCTACTTTGACAAGGAAGCTTATATAAATGAATGAATTAAATACAGTCCTGAGAATCGAAGAGTAATTGGAAAGCAATCCAAAGGAAAAAGTCATAGGGAGAAAGACAGGGAGGTGGAGGCTGCTGACTGTAGAGTGCTTGGGAGAGGAATTGGGGGTGGGGTGTGAGATGTAACATTGATAGTGGACTAGAAGGTCAAACAAGGAGAAGGATGAAATGATTGATTGTTATGCAATAATTATTAGTTTTATTGGTATATAAATACTGTTACTGGTATGTAAATAACTACATCCATCATAGGGAATTTGTATATAAACATGTAATGTTTTAATAATTTTTATTTTCCCTTCCTGGACTTATTCCAAGATCCCCTTATCATTTACATGAGGTTTCTCTCTCTCTCTCTCTCTCTGTCTCTCTCTCTGTTATCACTGTTAGTCAATTTTTCTTTTTAAATTACTTTTATTTTGAACTACAGAGTGAGACCCTGCCTCAAAAGAAAAAAATAGTAAAATATTTTTATTTTATTTTTTACACAAAAAGAACCATGATATATTTAATCTTTCAAGTTGGGTGTATTTAACCTAGAATTTGAGTAGGAAGGTATATCCAATATGCTAAAAATGACTCAAATTTATTTTCCTTCTGGATGAGCAGTATTCCATTGTACATATATACCACAATTTCTATAAATTTTTTGAGGAATGCCATAGTATTTCAGTGGGCAGATTTTCATGGCATAACTAGTAAGAGCAAAAAAAAAAAAAAAAATCATGCTTTTATGTTTGATCACTGTTTCACCCAACACAGGGAACTGGATCTTATTTTAAGTGAATTAAAATCAACAGTAGCACTCTTCAGTGGGAGTTTCAAAATATGAATTTGAAAAGTGAAGTGAAACATAAGAATCACACACACAATGAGAGAGAGAGAGAGATAGTGAGATTCAAATTGCTGTCTTCTGAACTTGTTACTCTGCATAGACTCCTCTTACAGTACAGATTTCCTTTCTTTCTTTCCTTCATTTTCTCTTCTTTTCTTCCCAACTTCAGTTTTTTTTCTTTCTAGGACTCACTCAGCTCTCAGCCACTTCCCCTTGACAGCAGGTGAAGTAAGCACACCCCGCAGTCCATCACTGCTCAGCTACTCTCTTCTCCACACTATGTCGCACCATGATTTGGAGTTCGTTCAACATCATTGCAGCAGACTCTTTTAAAAAAATTTCTTAACATACGATAGATTTAAAAGAAATACGTGGTAAGCAAGAAAGGGATTGATATACAACAAAACACAATGTTGACTCAATGAATTGATGATAAGGATAGAATTATCCCCCAGAAAATCTAAATCCTGTTTTCATAGAGAGAAAGAAAATGAGAGAGAGCACCAAAAAATAAGTCTGAGACAAAGTACCAATTGTGCATCACAGAATACTTGGTTTTCTAGAAATTCCCTAACAAGTAAAAATACTCACATGGGCAAAATGCAGATAGTCTCCTAAGTGTTATTAGTCTCTTCCAGAATCTTCTGTGGACACCCTATGTGAGCAGAGAGCAGGAATAAAGTTCAGTCAGCCTTTCAGTGTTTTTATCTCCTCTTTATTTTATCATATTTTCCCCAGGAAACATCTTTCTTGAATCAAAATAAGGATAAAAGCATCGAAACACATCAAGAACCTTATACATTTTCCTTTGGCATTTTCTCAGTTGGTTAAAGACATTTATGAAAAGAGATTTCATGGAACATGGCAACTTCTCAGATCTTGCTTATTCATTATTAAAAACCGAGACATAGCTTCAATTAAGTAAAACTACAATGTGTGAGATTACTAAAATGAATGTCTCAATATAGTCAACGGTTAAGAAAATGTCTCTGACAGTTACACTTACTAGTAGCTTGGGAATCACCTAGGGACTAGCAAAGTGCCCTTTAAATATTTTTGGGTGCTGAGTTGGGAGCCCTGGCCGGTCCCTCTCTTCTTCCTTTCAGGCTCTGTTTCTTTGCTTTGCTTTGCAGCTGCAAGAAATAAGGAATGTTTCTAACCACACACTTCAGCCATTACCATTCTTCCTCAGAACTACCCAACAATGGACTGAACCCTCTAAAACCATGAGCCAACTAAACCCCTCCTCTAGTTTGTAGTTTTTGTGCCATTTGTTCTAGTAGTGGAAAAGCAAATACAATGTCTTCCTATTAAATATGCATCACATTATATTTATAAGCAACTCTAAATTTAAAATTTAACAGTTTAACACGCTATGACCTAGAATCAGTGTCTTTTTCCTTCCACTTTTTGAGGTTGCAGTGCTGTTGTCCCTCACATTTTGGAAAGCAGTATATGCAAATCTGGACTATAATCCAAGGAGAATGCCTATAGAATATTATGTTACTGAAACTATTATAATTTTTTTTTTATATGTCTCCCAGGGGTAGGGTGACAGAATTGATTCTTCAATGGGTCTTTGTTTTAACTTGCTTTACAGTTTTGACTCTAGTTTCATAACATCAAAACAATACAATATACACCAAGTTAACATGATTTATTTTCAATGGAATAAAAATTATATTCAAAAAGCAAAATTATTTATTTCTCCCTCAAAAATCTTTTCCAAAAATTCTGTTTGTTTTCGTTCTTAGTTCTTAGATACATTTTTTACAATCTCAAACTCCTGTGACTTTCCAATAGTGATTGCTAAGTTCTCTCCACCACTAGTGTCTATGGTTTGTACACAGCTGTGTTCCATATCCCAAGATTTAGGTTAGAGGCAAGAGAATCACTATTTCAAGTTATAATAATAAGATCTAAAACTATCTAAATTTCTACCAACAGGTTAAAAATATACAAAAATGAAAATATACATATGAAAGAATGCTAATGTTCAGCAAGAAATGAGTTACTATATATAAATATATACTAAGTATTTATAAATGTATATTAATATATATACTAAACTGTGTTGTGTAAGATCGTTAGCTTATATGTCATCTTTACTTTGAGTTAAATTTAAATAGGCGGAGGAGTCTTTGAGGTGTTTGTGGAAACAATCTGATTAGAGACAATTGTTGCAATAATATTTTTGTTAAAAATCATTCAATTGTACATATGCAATGGAGACATTTCAGAGAAGATAAATTACATCTTAGCAAATTTACTAAAAGGTACATGGGTGTGCAAAAGAGTAGCGTTTGGTGGGTGGTGAAAACGAAAGGTTAGATACAAGGGATTAGTTAGGAATATTTTGCCAAAACTTAGATAAAGAAGATTAAGTGAAAGAGGAATCTACATATCAACCGTGAGCTAGAAATAGAAATGCCCTCAGAGATCCTTGTCTTCTCACATTCCTGAACTTCAAATTAAAACTTAGCACAAACAAGTGCGTTTTATGTTTAACTAACTAGTTAGTTACTGAAAGAACTACAACTTGACCCTGTGTCCTGTGAGATAACTCTCACTTGCTGTCAATCATTCATGCAAGAATTGGCAAGAACTCCTCTGAAATTGTTAAAAGTGAAGCTATTTATATTTAAAAACAACACTAATGTTCTTTAGAGTTATTAGGAACTTTAAAAATGTGCTTTTTCATGAGCTGTGTTAGAATGGGCCTTGGATATGTGTGGAAAAAATGAAAATAAAGCCAGCTCAGGGGGGCTATCAGAGCTTAAAAAATAAAATAAATAACACGTGTTCCCAAGGAAACAGGAGTACTGATATGTCAAGGATAACTATTAATAGTGGAAAGTGTTTAGAATGTGACATGTGACCATTCAGCTTAGATGATAAGAATTTTGAAACTCAGTTTCATTCATTAATGTCAGATTTATCCCTGGATTTATTTAGGATCAGCCAAAAATTAAGGATCCAAAAAGTTATGATTTTCCTGGTCATAAGATGATCAAATTTTTGTTGTTCAGCCTGGAATTAATACTGAATGACTGAATTGTAGTTCTTGTAGCAAAAAAATAGGGACCCACATTGCATTTATATGTAATTTCAAGCTACTATTCACAGCCCACAAAGCATCACATGCATGTAAAATTAATTTCTGAGAATTTTCTCTTATGAAGCAGATGACATTTTAATAATTAACCTACCATCAGGATAACACCTACTATAATAAAAGATTTTTCTTACAAAGAATAACAAAAGTTTAATGTATTGTTCTGCATGAACTTTGCTGAGGAATAAATTCACAGATTGTCAACATCACATTTTCTGACTGAAAGGCATTGATAAAATTCAAATCGCCAGAAATATTCTACAACTAGAGTCATCAATTCTTAACCACCTGCTTTTGGACGTATAAGTTCTATAGGATCAAAGCCTTTGAAATGTAATCCTGGTAATATTTAATCTCTGAAGGCTCAGAGGAATTGTTTAACATCTTGAGTCTTGAATTTTCTAACTATAAAATGGAGCAATTAAACTTCTCACTCCTATCTCAAGATTTGTTATGTATTAGTCAGTTCAGGTGAGGCTGTGTCATGGTCAATTAAAAGAAAAGAAAATAACCCTAATATATCTGGGGTTCATTCCCCACTTCCATAAAATTTGATGTGGGTTGTTAGGATTTCTGCATCTTGTAGCTCTGCTCTCCTAGGCACACAAAGCCAGGCTAATAGGTAATGAGAGAGATGTGGAAGAGGTACACTGCACCTAGTTATCTCTGCCTGGAAGTGACACACATCATTGTCTCTATCAGCTCATCAGCCAGTAATTATCACATGGTCCCAGAAAATTGCTGTGGGATCGGAGAACGTGGAGGAGTCACCAGTGCACTCCGCCATTGCACAGTGTGCTAAATGGCTATAATATCAATATTATTACATAATTAACATTCATTGGTTATTTTTCATGTATAAGGTACACATTAAGTGCCTTGAAATCATTAGTTTATATTGTCTACTCTACAATTTTTCAGAATAGCGCTATGACGCTTCTATTTTAGAATAAGCTCATAGGTTTAATCAGTGTATATTGTTGTTCAAGGTCACAAAGTCAATATCATAGTCAGAGATAGGTTATCTGATTCAAAAGCTTTTTTCTAATCCACTCCACTACATGGCACAGAGACCTGTGCGAGAAATCTGTTTCTCATGATATCAAATACAGTGGGGTGTCCGAGCAGCTCTGACTTTCCCTAGTGATTAACTGCTCTATATGTTCTCTCAGTGAAGGCCCCATGTTTGTACTCAGTGAATCAGCATGGAGCTGAGGGACGATCGCCCCCTCATGGGAAACTGTGGGAGTGTTGGTCAGCGTACCAACCTCCACTGTCATTGACGCTTTATCCCATCGTTCTAGTGCCCATCAAGCCTTGGCAGATCCTGGCCAGTACTACCTGTGGCAGGTGGCTTCCATAAGCCTTGCAGTGAACAATGGAGTGACTTGGAGGTCAAGAACTCAAGTGACACATGGCACCTGAAAGTTAGAAAAATAATAGAAGGAAAGTGCTTTCAAATGTGACGGAAACCATGTTGAATTCAAGCCGTCAATTGCTTCAGATTCTTTCCTTGCCATTCGGTGGATTGTCTGTGAACAAAGTTCTGATTTCAGCACTTTTTTCTTTTTCAATTTTTCAAAATAATGATGGAGTCTTCACTAGGCAGTAGGTGAAATTGCATCTACTCCTCTCCTTTTGGAGACAAAATACTCTGATCTTGCTTCTGAATTAACTAAAACCAATTTTTCTCTGAGAACTGTTTTGCAAGACTAGCAATTTTACATGAGAGTGTTTCTGTATCAACTTTTAAAATTTAAATATTCAGATATTATTTGATATGTCACTAATATAATATGATGCTTACAATGAAAATTGGAATTATTAATAAGAGTAGTTGAAATAGACAATAAAAACCAAAGTAATAGACAACTCAATGCTAGGCTGCCAGCATGTCCTAGGATTTTTATATCCAGAACTGGATATCACTTTAATTTCCTGATGAAAGTTAGTTTGGAAAATATTGTTGGTAATTTTTTTCAAGTGTCCTGAATTTTTTCTGCTTTGGCTATGATAAGTCAAATGGAACCATTAAAATAATATCAATCATGAGAAATTACAGAACAACAGCATTTATTTTGACAATTTTACTTAGTGAAATTTTCTTCGGCATTTAGATTATCAGAAGAGAGAAACCTTTTGGTTATGATATTAAAGGATTGTGACCATTGGGGAGATTATGTTAAACTGAGGCAATCCAGAACTACACCTGGATTGGGGTTGAGGAACCACGCCTAGATTAGGCAATTGGGAACCAGTGTGATTTAGAGTGTGCTTTGTGAGACAGCAATTGAGGGAGGAACATGCACCCAGATGTGGAAGGCCCAACTGGGAACCTGAACTGTATAAGAGGAAAGGAGAAGAAAGATTGTTATGGCTTTTTCCTCTGGGGAGAGACTGGACTTGATGGGACTTAGCTTCCTGTTTGTGGTGGTGTGAGTGGCCTCCACCTCTGCCTCTGCCATGTACTTCCATTGCTTTCGGCTGCCTGAGTGAACTGTGACCTTCTCATACCGTGAGCTAAAACAAACATTTCCTTCCCTAAACTTGTGGATGTCGAGTATTGAGTCACAGCAACAGAAAAGTAACTAAGACAATGATCTATCATTCCAAAAGACAAGCTGAAAATGCCTAAAAGTGTCATAGCTATTATTTTATTATGATTTATTTTCCAAAGCACGAAGGGCACAAGGTCATTTCTTTCAAAGGTAAAAGCAAAATTGTCAAGCAATATCAATTTACATAGCATTGGCTCATTAATAACTTCGCCAACTGGGTTGAGGTCATATATTCAATTAAGTTCCACTAAAATGACAATCTACTCAATTGGAATGCTAATTTTCGCCTCATCTCAAAACTAAATGAGCCAATCTTGGGACTCAGCTGTGTTGTCATGAACGATTACAGTAACGTGTTTATGTTCTGCAATAAAAACTTTAGAAAAAAGAGAATTCTTGTAAAACATCACAGTTACGTTAAGTCCAATTTAATAACAGAATAAATTTCTAAATTGACCTTACAGTTACAATCCATTCTTAATGTTTTACATTATTAAACATGTTTGTAGCTAGATGGATACACATTTCCTAATGTGAAGCTTTCAGTTCATGTTTCTCTTTCTATTTTTTTTGTGTGTAAATAAAATATTTTCCTAAGCTTTAATTATGAATTACTATTTCACTCTAAATGACAAGATGTTCCCTTTCTTGAATGTTACAACTCATGGCACAAAAATATTGTTTTTTAAGGGCAAATCAACTAATTAGAACAATGCAGTGTAGAAAATGAATAAAGTTAATTGAATTGATATTAAATCATTTAGTAGTTAATCACTTCTTTTACAGTTATTATTCTGAGCTTAAATCATTGCCAAAACTCATTTCTATCTGTGTATTTTGTCAATGCTACTTTTTAAAGTGATGTTCTTGTTATATCCTAAGCACATGGAAGTTTGCAATGGAATCATGAGTTCATTTAAGGTTGTATGAATCTATGTATTTCAAATTGTTTCTAAATCTTCATTAAGATCCCATATATAGGGGCTAGAAGAATAGCAGAGAGGTGAGAGAGTCCAGCTAGCAAGCACAAACTTGTGCACCCATATGACACCAACACCATACAAACAAGCACCATACAACCCTGGTGTGGTAGCACAAGCCTATAATCCCGGCACTTGGGAGGCTGAGGCTGGAGATTTGCAGTGAATTTCAGGCTAGCCTGAGTTACAGAGGGAGACCCTGTTTCAAAAAAATAAAATCCTCTGTTGAGGAGGTATCCCATACCTCTGCTATAAATAATTAATAAGGTATTGAAATGGAAATTCTGAAGTGCATATTACTGTAAGCAATTGTGTTTAATGATAAATGTCTCTTGCGGCCTTCTTGACTGCCAGCTACACACTGGCAGCTCTCTTTACTCTGGCACCGCATTTACTTATAGGATTATTTTGGCTTCCATTTCCCAGAATTGCAATGGTTTTGTGTAATTTCATTCTTCTTTCCCAACCCCCTGCCAAAAAAGAAAAAAAAAAAAAAAAAAAAAAACTAACTCAAAGTTTTGAGTCTGCTTGTGTAAAAATTTGCTCTTTTTCTTCTGTACAAATCCCCCTGCCCTTTGATAGTTGAGCTAGAGGTTACTTTTGAAGTCCAGGACATTGCTGAGTAGTCCAAGCTCATGGTGGACTTAACAACCTTCATGGCTCACCTTCCCAGCACTCTAGGATCACAACTGTTTGCTACATATGTTCCTCTGGGTGATTTAATTTATTTATCGATTCATTTATTCATACAATAAGATTGGTCGGACTCAATTATCCATCCTATTAAGATATCAAGATTTCTTCTGGCCATCTTAAAATTAGACACAGCTATCTTTCAAGAATCTCTATAGGCAGGCCTACAATGGGGGTCTGCACAACCATGCTATTAAATTTAGGTAGAGGATGATATTCTGACATACAGGAGAGTTCAGATTCACCGTGTGAGAGGCAGTCTTTGTTATGTATTCATTGCTCTGACAGAGTACTCAACATCCACAATTTAAAGAAGGAAAAATGTACTCAGCTCACAGTTTCAGAAGGTCTCCCCTGTCTGTTCATGGGCAGCCGGCAACAGTGGAAGTATATTGCAGAGTCTGGAGAGCGGTTCATTGAGTTGCAGACAGAAACCAAGTGAAGCAGGAACTAAGCCAATAGATTCAAGAGAGGCTAGAGCTTTCCCAGGAAGAAGCTGTAACGATGTTTCTTGTTCTTTTACTCAGTTCAAGCTGACTGTTGGGACCCCCACCTGTAGGGTGGGTTCTGCTTCCTCATTGCCCGGCCCACAAATCAGCAACACATGCATGATAGCTCTACCCTGGTCCATTCCCAATCTCAACAATTTGAAACAATTCCTCCAGATCAAACCCCAAGCAACCACATCTTTCAGCCAGGCCTACCACCCAACAGCACAGGGTTCCAAATACATGAGGCTTTGTGGGGGACACCTAAGGTCCAAACCATAGCAGATGTACTTGTAGACAAACACCAGGTAGAGACATTCATTTAAGAGCATACAGTCCAGAATATTATGAACTATTAAACAAAGTAAGAATAATTATTCAGTTTACAGCTGTATATTTGACAACTGATGGTAGGAATATAGTCTTTTGGTCCTCAGAAAATTGTTTATTTCTAAATATCTTTTATTTCATAATATGGCAAGTTAAATGTTTATTTTAAAGTGTAATATATACCAGATGCTTTTACATGTTTATCATATTTAACCCTCACAGCTACTTTTTATTTGGTCTCATGAAAATCTTATGTTCAGAGAAATTATTTAAAGCTCTCCTGACAGAGATGTGATTTCGGGCAGGCTTGGTTGCAGGTTTGGAACTTTTCCTACTGTGTCCACACTGCTTTCCGACAGGATGAAGTGAAATGCTGCTACGCACGTAGCACCATGCCCCCACGGCCGTCTCAGGGAGGGAGGCCAGGGAGAGACAACGCAGGCGGGAGGCCTTCCCGGACGCCAGGTCTTCCCAGAAGTCAGAAATGCATTATGGGAGGACTTCAAGTCTCACCAAGGAATTTTCTTTGAATTTTCACTCATACTATAAGAAGGTATTCAGTTTCTGAATTTTAAATGTAATATAAGAGCCAGGCATGGTGGCACACACCTGTAATCCCAGTACTCTGGGATATGAAGACAAAAAAAATCATAAGTTTGAGCTAAGGCTGAGATTTAGAGACTTAGTGAGACACTGTCTCAAAATAAAGCATTAAAAGGTCTGGGGATATAACTCAGTGCAAAGGCACTGGTTTCAATCCCTGGTAATGAAAAAGGAAAAAGTCTAATTTAAGTACAATTTAGATTTCCTTCAAGACTGTCTCATAAATAACAGTTTCAATACTATCCACATTAATCATACCCATTAAGTAATCTTTTTATTTTATTGCATATTCATGAATGTTGGTATTGCTTTAAAAAGATAGGATTTTTTTTTCAATCTCAAACTTTAATTACAGATTTAGAGGCAATATTTCAATCCTCATTATTTTTGACTGTAACCTATGTATGGCAGACCAAGGTATTATTCATCATTTTCTTACAAGACTAAAAAAGTGAGTGACTGTAATAAAATATTCAATAAATTATTTTTGAATTAACAACTGATGGAATGAATAATAGAGTATCTCTAAAGGGATCATTGGTAATTGCTTCACTTTGACAGAGTTAATTTTGGTATTCTTTCAGTGAAGGCCAAGAAAACCTTTTAAGTATTATAAAAGGGGTGTTCCGAATTGCTGCCCCAAATCACGACAGACAGAAATAGTTTCCTCACCTGCTGAGCAAAGTGCATCACCTTCTTCACAGTCTGCATGAAGTCAAATGCCACTGCTGCCAAGATGGGATTTGAAATTCTACAAATCTTGGCTCCTTTTTCCAAGAATACATCCAAAACAGAATTCACAAAACCAGGCAAAGTGCTGCCAAGCAACTAAGATATTCCTTTCCAATTCCTGACTGTTTTAGATGGCAAATAACATCGGGAATTGAATTCTATTATGAATTAATTATGGAATTAGGTGATAACAATAAAGATAATAGACAATTTAAGCCAACTTGGAGTATTAACAGACGAATTAAAACCATGGTAACATGGCAACAATTGAGAGGATTTTAACACTGATAATATTCCCTTTTCCCCTTATTTCAACATAACCATAAACAATGAAAGATCAGAAACACCAATTATCAGGCTTCAGTCAGAAGGGAGTTTTGAGATCTGGTCCACCAGAATAACTTCTGAGAATAATGGCAGTTTGCCCTCAGGTAAAGTTGTTTGTATAATGATGCTCTGATTTGAGCTCAGGTAAAGTTGTTTGTATAATGATGCTCTGATTTGAGCTCTAGTGTCACAGCTGTATCATATTGACCCCTTCGTTCCTTCCAAAAATCTTATGAAGCTACCCAGCTATTCAGTGTTTCCTTCATGATGCTGTTCTGGAAGGAAAAAATAGGTGTTGATTGTCAGAACCAGGGTTTGAACTCGTGATCTCTGGTTCCAGTGTTTATAATCTGAAACACTGCTTATAAGACAATTTCAAAGCACCCTCTTTCAAGGAATATTTTCTCTTGATGTTCCTTCAGAATTTGTTTATTGAGAGATAATAAGGGAAATATATTTGGTTATTTAGCACTCAGAAAATGTATTCAAACACTCACACGTTCTATTACGACAAGGGTACTACTAAGCAACCTTCATTTTTTTTCCTCCAGAATGTAGTTACATTGTTAGACATACACTAGCAATGACCCATCTAACGCTGGAAGAGTGGAAATACAAATGCATCTATGAAGCAGGCTCTGGAATGAGCTGCTGCAAGTGTGACGCTGAGCTTTTCTAATGGTATCGTTGACCTTCTGTTGCTTGTGGGGATTCTTTTCAATTATTCTGTAAATATATGTGGAAAATACCCCAGCAGGAAGGGATGGCAGTTTGGAGAGACACCTGGTCAATTAAGGTAGGAGTTTAATAGATCAGGTTATGACTTCCTAAAGTAGAATGTAAAAAGATGAAACTCCACATCTCTTTAAGTAGTGTCATTTAAATTGTGACCAGATATCTAGATAGTCTGCTCCTAAAAAACCAGTGAGAAACTTTATTTTCTTCTCAACAGATTGTCTGCTTGACATAGAGAGCTCAGTAATTTCCTTTCCTCTTTGAAGAGAGAGAGAGAGAGAGAGAGAGAGAGAGAGAGAGAGAGAGAGAGAGATTTATGAACCTAACGTGATGCATATGATGTATTCAATTTCAAACTTTGATACTTCTTAGTCTTTATTCCAACCTGAGAGTCATCGTGTATAGGTAAGATATACCCCTTATTGACTCAGGCATTTTTGTTTTTGTTTTTTCCCCTTACTCTACAAGGCTGTAAAATCCTGAAAACATGACATGACATGATGCTGGCATCTCCCAGCTGTAGTCAATAATAACCTTCACCTGCAGGCTCAGTCCAGCCAAATTCCTGAGCTCATGTAAACCGATCAGCACCAGCTTTGGCACATGAATCCTTTCTTACTTACTTCTGCTTTTGGCTGGGTTTGTGCATTCATTCTTTAGTTTCTCAGCTGGGCACTCCACTGGCTCCCCAGGATGGCACCCCTTAAACTCTAGACAGTTTGGCTTAACCCTTTTGCCACATTGGTTTTCTGTTTTTCATGCTTCTGGTCTCCAGAATCTATGTGCGGTTGATTTAAGCGTGAAGAGCAATAAACACAAATGCCTTCACTCTGGCCTTCCTAGCCTTGTCTCATAGCCACATAATCCTTGGCGTTGAAAATAAGGAAGGTCCTTTGTAAAGACAAAGCCTTACTCCATATTTTATGCTTGATTGCTGACAGCCTTTAAAAAGAAAACAACAACAACAACAACAACAACAACAACAACAACAACAACAACAACAACAACAAAAAACCCCCCACCATTTCCTTGTTGTTTCCAATGGGAACAACGGAAAGACAAAGCACCGCAAAAGCCCATGTGATACACAGGCAATTGTTATCTGGCTTATAAACCCCGACCACTTTGAGTCAGAATCTTCCTACTCTCAGGTCACTTTCAGACCACCGAGGGAGGCCATTAAGCTCTTCCAGGAACAACTTCCCATACCTTCTTGGCAGATATCAGCCATTATTAGATTTCCCACCGGAATGATATTTTGTGTGAGGGCTTGTGATCCTTGGGAGTCATCAAAGTGTTCAGTTTTCTCACATGCGATCTCAATGCTGTGCCTTACTGTACTTCTTTATTCGCTTTAGATACTGAGCTCACTCCTGAATGTTTTCAAATATTTCCTCTGAAAAAAAGAGGGTGGGTCTGCATCTTGTTCACTTTCTAATAAATATTTTCTCTACCTCTTTATAGTTTTTTAATCCGGGCTTTGCTTAGAGTATGCTTTTTCCTTCATAGCACTTTTTGATGGAAAATTTTTGACCAAGTGTATCAATTATGAGCAATTCCACTTATTATTTATGATTTCTATTATATTCCAGCCCCTTCCCACAAACACAAGTTCATACCAAACAGATTTTTGTCTCATTTTAGCCTCATTCTTTATCCAAGAGAAACAGCCCTTGTCCTAAAGGACATCACAATCTAACAACAAAAAAATCTTGAATAAATAATTATAAACAAGACTCATCCAATTAACTGGGCACTCAATCCCACATATTGGTTTTCACCATGGGCTCATGTGTTATATTCTTCCCATAGAGTTCCTGCATCTTAGGTTTAGGCAGAAACCTTCATAACCAAACTTGATCTTCACTAACTCTCTGACCATTAAATTTTACTTTCCCAATAATCTCATAACCTCACATTCACTAAGCTTTCTAATTATAATATGAAGGTTACTAACTCACTAATCCTTCATTTCTTCTACTATTTTTACAGAAGTGAAAGACTGTAAATCTAATATCCCACAGAAAATCTCTTGGTACACTAGAATATAAATATGTGCCTCAACTTCCCTCTCCTCTGTTTGATTCTTATGTTCATTTTCATCTAACTTATTTTCCATTTTTCCTGAGAATGGGGTCTTTCCCATTTTCATGGAGTCATAGAGTCTCTGACTCTATCAGTTATATTATTATTGCTATTATCATTGTTCTTATTATCTTGTGGTACTGGGGACCAAGCACAGGCCTTCACTCTGAGCCCAATTTTTTCTTAATTTTTGTTTTGAAACAAAAATTGCTTAGTCACTAATTTTCCCAGGCTATCAATATTTTTTGCAACCTCTGAGTTACAGAGAAATTATTCCATTAGTACCCCACCCATTGGCTCTTCTATCTTCAATATTTCCTTCTTAATTCAAACAGTCTTCTCCTACTACTCCTACTAGGGCATCCAAATATCTCACTCGGGAGTCATGTGACCCCCAAACTATTATTCTAATCTCTCAAGTCATTCTCTAAGATTGTTTTAAAAATCACCTATACTTAGTAGCTTTTTTTCTCACATTCTCACTTGCTCTTGAACAATTCCTTAGAATCTGCTGAATAAATACCTCACATGCCATCAATGACTCCATCTCTTGAATATTGATGGATATTTTTCTCATGTTTATATTTTCACATTTTCTATTTTTTCCAAGTAATGCAGAATGCATTTTTCCATTCTGTAGCATCATCTTTTCCTGCTTCTCTTCGCGGCTCTGAAGCTCTTCCTGCATGCACGTGCTCTTCTTATCTGACAGACTTTCCAAAATCAAAGGCATCGAGTCCCTAATCGTGCTCATGTGTCTGGCTTCAACCACATTCACACACTCACTCTCAATGCTGCTGAAACCGATCAGCTCATGCATCGATTGCTGTATATAACCACATGGTCATTGGGACATCTCAATCTAATTTCCACCGAATCTGACACTATCCTTTTGAATTTGTCACGTTTAGGTCATCCCTCAAGCACTTAGCTATCATTCTTACATTTAGCCACATTTATTTACCAAGTCCCAAATATTCATATCAAACTTATACATAAAACACATATTCCTCATTACACAAATTATAAAGTAAGTACACGATCATATCTATCACTTCACCTTTCATTCCACTCTCTTAGTCCTTGATAATATCTCTAAAATTTCACTTGGGTTTATTACACTTATCTCTTAAAAGGTCTCTAATCTCACTCTGAACTCCTTAGATCATCCTGCCACTAGGGCTCCATAAATGTAAAGCTGGATGTGACAATCCTATTGAAATTTTCCTAGTCCCTACACAATTTGTGGTTAATACAACTCAGAGTCTGTGGCAAGAGGATCGCAAATTCAAGTCCCATCAAGGCAACTGAAAATAAGCAAACAAACAAATCAATAAATAAGGGCTGTGAAGGAAGCTGGGGGGGTAGAATGCTCCTGGTTTCAATCTCTAGTAACACACACACACACACACACACACACACACACACACACACACACGGGGAGAAACTTCCTAGTATATTAAGGTTTTGTTCTATTTATACAGGCATATTTTCTGCCACCTGCTGCCCTGTTCTTCACTTTTTATTGTCAAGGGGCAATGAATCACGTCTGTTACACTCACCACAATATTTCATTTTTTTGGTGTGTATATCACTGCCTTTCTCTACATAAAGCTCTTCCTTACCAATCCTTACTATTTGTTCACTTACTTGTTTAGAAAACTTCTACTTCTTATTAACTAAGATTCAAATTAAAGTTCACTCTTTCTATGCTCTGCCCTGAGTCCACTCCCTCATGATGTGCATACGTGGCCCTCTTTCACATGTACTTTACTTATTAGCTTGTGTTTTGTGTCTACTTTTGCTGTTAGACTGTGATGTCCTGTAGGGCAAGGGCTGTTTCCCATAAATCGTTGAAACTCCAGCACCTAGCAAAGTTCCTGACACATGGCTAATAAACTTTTATTGCACAGGGAGTCTTCAAACCATAAAACGATTCACAGGAGAATTAATGGAGAAGAAACATTGTCCGAGGGCTCCTTGGGGAATCAGTGGTCTGTGGGATGCTGGAGAGGTCACCCAACCTTCCTGCTTCTCTGTACCTTCATCTGAGAAGTGACCAGCTATATCTAAAATTTATTTTCTACTCCATATTTATGTGAAATACAGACCCTTCATGCTGCGTTTACCTTTTTGATTATAGAAACTTAACAACTCCCTGGAGATATTTTGCAGATATCACAGAGACACCCACAACTCTGAACTGAAGAAGTTGCTATGAATTGTCATTCATATCGATAATATCATAGCAAAGAAGTGAATGAAGGTACATACATTGTATTTGTAACTTTTAATATTTCTTCAAGAAATATGTATTTAGATAGAGATAGAGATAAGTAGGTGACAAATAGATGGATACAAATTTTAATCCAGACGCAATAAAATGTATCCAACTATTAGTTATTTTACTCTTCTTTGAGAGGGAGGGAAATGAAAAGTCTAGATAAGCTTTGTGATAAAGTTTTATTCATCAACACAATATTTTTTGTGATTTTTACTAAATGTAAATGTTTTTATATGCAATAGCAGCCCAATTAGCAATAAAAGTTATGTCAAAATTATCAATTTAGTTGTATTTCAATGCCATTAAATGCTACAGAGACTCTGGGGAACTTTCTTACTTATCTATATTCTTAGGAAAAATTTTATTCTGGAAATTTGCTAACATAATTAAGATACTGGCCTGAACACTTTCAACCTGTGTTGATAGTGCCCATGCCAGGCAAGATACTTGAATATTTTCTGCCCTAGAGTTCTTGTTTGTAAAATTAAGCTGAATATATGAGCAATTACACATGGATGAGTTTAACTACACAAGAGAGTTAATGCTTGCAATAGCAACAAACAAAAATATATAGAATTAAATGAAGTATAAAAGCATGTAGAACAACATGTTCAAAATACTGTAATAGATGCTCACTCAGTATTTGTTAGATTAACATACAATTGACAGGCAAATAGATAATAATCTGAAAATGTGTCACAAAATCTAACGGAAGGTGAAAAAAGATGGTTCAATAGAGAGGTAAGTGGTAGTATTAGAATTCAATTTTTAAAAATATCATTAGTATTGACATTTCCTTAAGATGTATTGGCATCAGTTTAAAAATTTATTAGATATGCAATATATGACATATGTGCTAGGTATTGCAAGTAAGGTGGAACACAACACAATTCATACCGTGGCTGTACTTAGAATGAGGAAGACACACATTGAATAATTTATTACAAATATTAAGATGAAGGCATTTGATGTCCTATAGATACACACAAAGATGGATTGTTTGGAGAACATGATGGAGCAAGTGATACTTTAATCTGACTCTGAGAGGTGGAGAGATTAATTTGAGTGGTTCAGGATGTGGAAATAGAAAATGGAAGAAGGAAAGAAACTAATTAATTAAAAGGAACAGGATGTGAAAAAATATGTTCTGTGTGAGATGGTTTGGATATATTTTGAGTATGTTTTCCATTGGTTCATTTATTTGAAAGTTTGTTCCTTCTGACGTGGTAGGGCCAACTGAAGAGACTATTAAGAGGTATAACCTAAAGGGAGGTAAAGCGACATCTTTGGTCTTTCCCATTTCTATGGTTTCTTCCTGGCCATGTGAATTCTTGTTGTCTAATCTCCAGTTTCTAATTGTACCATTTTCCATGATAAGATGAGTCCAAGGTTCCCTTCATCCCAACCAGTGTTATACTGTTATGCTGTTTTCACTTTTGGTTTTTAAAACAGTGGGGTAATTAAACCATGTTTATTTTTGTAAGTACTTAGCCTAAGATATGTTGTTCTAGTATTAAAAGCAGACGTGCACACTGACACATACATTTCCACAGAATATGCAGAATTTACAGGTCAAATTCATTATGCACATCGAAATTTCCTTTCATAACTACTGGCCTCACATACTTTCCTGGCTTTATGATTAAATGGGTCATATGCACTATGCTCTGGGCAATGACACACTATTGTATGCGAAAGTGAGTGTGAATAACTAATACATGGAAATTTTCTGTGATATCAACCTAAATTTTAAATCAAAATTTGTTTACTTAATTAACTTTTGAACCCAGTTGGGCCTTGAACTCATAGTAGTCCTCTAGCCTCAGGATCCCAAAAGCTGGGATTGTATACCAAAAAAAAAAAAAAAAAAAAAAAAAGGAAAAATAATGAGGATTGGACTCCATAAAGTCATATAGCTATTTGTGGGAAGTTATGGGGCCAAATCGTAGCTCTTGGAGATAAAGAAGTACAAAGCCCCAGCATCTCTGTACTGATCAAGGTCGACCCTCAAGAGTAAGCATGAGGGAGAAGACTTTGTTGTAAAGATATCTCAAGAACAACAGCTGAGAACCAGCCAGTGGTGCACATGCTGGGAGTCAGTATTATCAACCACATGAACTCTAGCCTTGTCTTCATGAAGTTTACCTCCTCAATAGTAGAGGTTAAAAATAAGAAAAGAAAACTAAATAAAAATGAATGAATGAGTTAAAGATATGTCATATTAATGATGGTTATGGTTAAAAAAAGAATTAGTGCAGAAATAGGAATATAGAATTTTCATGTGCAATTTTAGAACAGGCAGGGGACAGCTCCCTGGGATGGTAATAAGTGAGAAAAGCCAGGCAGAAAAGGAAGAAGAGAGACACATTGAGCTCTCTGAAATGATGGATGTACCACTCAAAGGCAGTTGCTACAAAGGCTTTGGCTTTGGAATACACATGAAACATGGTAACCAGTGTGTTTGGAATAGAATGGACAAGGGGTAGAGTAGAAGGGTTAGTAACAAACAGAATCGAAAGAGCCTTGTAATTGTAAAGAGTTTGATTTTTAGATTGAATGGGATAGACAGTCATTGCAGGTTTCAGGGCAATTGAAAGTCAACATCTTCCACCAAGTCTGTTTTTGTAAGCCTGAGACTGTTGAAAAGAACAAATGCACAAAGACCAATGAAGAAATTTCCAGAAGCACAGACAGCAATGTGTGTGTCACACGTGGTGAGAGATCGAATTTTGGTTTTTCTCAAGTTAAGACTGGATTCAGGTGTTAAAGGATGACAAGCATGAACACACCCTTCCAGTGTGACTAGACAAGATGGACAAGATGGCACCCCAGTCGTTTCCTTGCCTTCTTGTGGCTATGGGCTGTTGTTTTTTTTTTTTTGTTTTTATTTTATTATATCTATTTATTTATTTTGAGATAGGCTCATCCTCTGTACCCCAGGCTGGTCCTGAACTCACTATGGATCCCAGGCTGAACACTGCAATCCACCTGTCTCAGCCTCCCAAGTTGAGGGATTACAGGTGTGTGCCACCAAGACAGGCTTATGCGGTGCTAGGGAATCAAACTCGGGTACTTAGCATTTGACTCAGTGCTTGTTAGGCATGTGCTTTACCCACTGAGCCAACTGAGCCATTCTTCCAGCTCTGTTTTTATTGTCATTCATTCATTTATTAGTTATTTCACATGATCAGTTTGAGAAAGTGGAATGAAAAGAGAAAGAAGGATAAAGGAAATTAGTTATCTTTGGAAATGTTCCAAAGACCTTTAACATTTTTATATTTTTAAAAGAATGCCAATGAAGATGTTGTGTCTCTATTGTTTGTTTTGTTTTTCACCTAGAACACTGTTACTATTGCCTTAGCTGGGTTAAGTCAAATTTTCTGTTAAACTTGATGGGTTGCAACCAAATCAACAAACGTTATCTTCATACAACACCCTCTAAAATATAATAACACTGTGTCCATCCATCTACAAAAACCTCCCTTGACATGAAATTATTTTGAATATGATTTTACCTCGAGTAAAAGTCAAGTGTTGTTTTTCTACATAGAAATGCATGTTCACGAGTATGCAATTTTCTCAAACTTGGCATCTTGGTCCTTTTGAAAGGAGACACCTTGATGTGATGCCCTGCCAGCGTATGTAGGGAATGGCAATTGTACGTATTAATGTCAAAAGACGACAAGCGTGACATGAGCACTAGACTTCATGCTGAGGGGTCATGCACATGTCATTTCACAATGGCTGCCTCCCAAGATGAGGGAACATAACTGATGCCATAAACAATCACCAATTTCATTTTACAAGAGTCGCATGGAAGAACTGAACCAGAAAAAGCAATGATGATGGGCAAAACTGAATATGCATGACGCGCTGGACGCTCGGTATTCGTGCAAATTTAATGCTGTAGAGCCCAGGTTACAACCTGAGCCCACCATTTATTAGCTATCTGACCTTGAACGGACCGCTGATCTGGTTTACTCAGTGTAAAAAATGGAAAAATTAATGTAGACAGGAGAATTGTGTGAATCAAATGAGACAAGTCATGGGTGAAAATGTTGTAAGACACAATATAAATATTTGATGTTATTATTGAACAAATTTTCCATTTGAAAACCAGAAGAGGGGAGCTGTTAGCAATTATTTAAAATATTTAGATTATTTATCAATTATTGAGTATACTCTTTGCAGTTAGAAGTTGCCCACATATTATTTCATTGAATGTAAACATCTATCGATTGTCTTTGTATATGTCCACTAAATAACCCCGTTGTACACATCACAGTGTCACTATGTATGTGCGTCAAGATGGAAATTTAAGTCTGTTTTGATCCCAAGCCTACCCCAATGCTGTTATGTCATGTTTGGCTGCACCGTATCAGTCATGAGGGAAATAGTGGAGTTTAGTTAGCAGAATGATTTGACATACTTGGTTGCAAAGTTCTATGCAGACTTTGTTATGAGTAGGATCACCCCTGTGAATGCAGATGTGAAACCTTGAAACATTTGTGTTCTTCCACTGCTCTCTTCTCCCCTTGGAGTTGTAGGTGACTTTGAGTTTGGAAAAAGTGCTCTGAAGCACCACTGTCATCTAAGTGACCAAAAAAAGGCCTACAGTTTCTAAATGATTTACCCAAGAATATACATTTTAACACCAAATTAAGAAAAAAGACTTAATTTCATGGAACTTCAGTTTTGTATTTTTCCATGTACTTTCTTAATTATTCATACAACACTGATATTTGAAAGGTCCCCAGGAAGTGTCTCTAGTCCTGTTTTCCATACAATTTCTGATCCATTTAGGAGACATTTCAAGGAATTTGTCCTGTGGAGATAAAACTACAAATCACATTATTGGTGGAACTTTTGGAGGACATAGTTATTTCTGTTTTAGCCATAGGTTGCTTGCAGAATCTAGAATTACCTTTACACAACTTGGCGTAACCTCTTCCTTTAAAATCAAAATACTGTAGTAGTTAAGAACACAATCTTATTATTAAAATTATTAAATGCCATTTTAGTAGCTCAGTGTTAAAATAAAATTACACTAATTTTAATTTTAAAATGAATACCCAATCTCCACAGTCTTCTAAAAATAGACAATAGCATTTTCTGTTTCATTATTCTTCCTGTTTTTTTAACTCTCAGATCTAATTTCTGCAATGAATGCACATTTTATTCCAGTAAAGGGGTCATCTGCACTGGTACTGAGATTGAAGTAAACCTCAATTCATTCTCTAGTTGTGTTTCTATATCTCTTCCACAAAGAAATTTTCCCAGTTAAGCCAGACATGGTGGCGGATGCCTATAATCCCAACACTTGAGTGGCTGAGACAGGAGGATTTCCATGAGTACAAGGCCAGCCTGGACTCCATAGTGAATTCACAACCAGCTTGGATAGCAGTGTGAAATCCGGTCTCAGAAAAGAGAAAAATTTTCTAATCTTCAAATAAGAAATTATCTTGTGCTCTCTAATATTACCCTAATACTCTTATGCCCCTTTGCATAGCTTCTATTTTTGTAATTTTCTTCCTCTGATTAGCCACAATATTTGTAATGCATCTGCCATTTATGTAGGGGTTTTTTTGCAGAATTTTTTTTAAAGACAAGGTCTCACTCTCTAATCCAGGTTGGCCTCAAACTCAGTAATCCTCTTGCCTTACCTCTCAAAGGCTGGAATTATAGGCTCACACTACCATAGCCAGCTTTAAATTGTTGACATACAGTGGTAAAAAAAAATTGACTAGATGCCTGTTGCCTGTTCTGAGACAGTTTATACTCAAGAAGGGTTCTCTTATGGCCAAGAGTCTTAGAGACTTCATTATTTATTTTTCCAGTTGATAATTATTAAGCTTTGGTAGCAGTCATTCCTGATATCTGGTAGAAAGTTAATAAATTCAAATTATAACGTGTGTGTGTGTGTGTGTGTGTGTGTGTGTGTGTGTGTGTGTAGTGTGTATATGTATATGTGTGTGTGAAATTAATGCTAGGTTGAGATTTAGCATTGGTGAAGAAATTGATAGTTCCTGACTTATCCTGGGTTAGTTGTTCATGGAAGTCCTCTGAAGATTTAAGCTGGAGGCTGAAACATGCATGACAGAAGGAATCCCATTCTGTGGGTCAATACCCAGAAGTCACCATGCTTTGAGAAGTCCAAGCAGTGGTGAGAGGCCAGCAGGTGAGATACCACATAAAGAGAGAGTGAAGAGAGGAGGAGAGAAGAGAACAAGTGGGAAGAAGAAAAATGGAGGTGGAGAAAAAAATGAAGGAGAAGGGAAGGAAGGAAAGAGAAAAAGGGGAAATGGAAGAAAATTGGAAAAGAGGGAGAAAGAAATAAAAGATGAAGCCATAGGGGGAAGAGATGCTAAGGTGAACCGAGACCTCAAGTGTAAGTGGGGAATTCACTTGAAAGGGAATCTTCCAGCTGTAGCTGTTACAAAGCAGATAAAAAATTGACAGCCTGAATTCATGACCACAAGACTAAAAGAAGAATTAAATGGTCGTTTTAAGTCACCCTGCCCTCGAGTCATCCTTAAAGAACAAATAATTGAAACATATGCATTCTAAAATTATTGTGACATCCCACGATCCCAGTTGCTTATTATACATCAGACGAGAGCATAGACTGTGGAGATTCTAAACAAATGAAGTGAAGAATCACTGGTAGCTATTCGTGGCACCCCTCTGTCTCTGAGTTTTCATATCTTTAATGTAAAGTAAAGATGCTGTAAAATATCCCAAATATTCAAGGTCATCTAGTCAAGGACTGGAGGCATAGCTCACCAGGTAGAACGTTTGCCTGGAAAGCACAAGTACCTGGTTTCAATTCCCCAGCACCATATAATCCAGGCAAGATGAAGCACACTTGTTATGTCATTTTAGCACTCTGGAGCCAGAGGCAGGAGAATTTCTGTGAGTTTGTGGCCAGCCTGGGCTGTACAGTTAAGTTCAGGACTAGCCTGGATTCCAAAGCGAGACTCTTCCTCAAAAAAAAAATCGTCTAATTAAATAATAATGTAATGTAACATGTTTTTGCACTGTATTTAAGTAACATAACTATTTTATGTCACTCATTGTTTTTAATCAATGTTTAAAGCACCATATTTGATGTAGAAATTTATTAATATTTTATGAAATGAAAGAAAGTAAAACATAAAGGAATCATCAGACATTAAGTAAAGACACTAGGGTTATGAGGAGCAGAAGGGTCACTAATGCGTGTGGCCTTAGAGGTGCTAGTGCAAGGTCATTAACAATTGTAATGATGGCCTGTGCAAGGGATTAGAAAATCCAATTGTGGGATATTTGGTCTGCTTAGGAAAGAAATGTCTGGAAATATTTAACCTGTGCATGGATTTTTCTTCTAAGACTATGAGTGTTTATTAGGAACACAAGAAAAAAATGACATTCTTCATAAAAAGAAATGGTTTGTAGAAAGGATAAAATGAGGTGGACATGATATTTCAAGGAACTCCACATTCTGTGACTGTCTCAGGGTGTACTGGAGAGGAGGATGTCTATAGTCAGACAAGCAGAACTCTGATCAGAGCAGGCTGGGTAAGTCACAGACAGTATCTGACCTTCATTATATAGGGGATAGAAAGTCACAAATTACAATCAGAGGTCTGGCACTCTTGAACTGTGGTACTGGAAAAGTTGGTCTCAGTCACTGTCGATGAGTTGGAATGCATAGGACAGGGCAGAGAGTAGCTCTGGAGTGTTGTTGTGACCACAGGAAGAAGTGATATAAATCTGAATAAAATCAGGTGGTTAGTGACAAAGAAACAAATCTGGAGAAATGAAATAGGAACAAATTGCAACACGTGATTGACTGATTTTATATGAAATAGATTCAAGATAAGTTGAAAATATTGACTTGAATAGGTATCATATTAATTACATATTAATTTTAGGGACTACAACCATATAATCTAAACATTTTGGTAACTAATGGAACATTTACTTCTATTGCTTACACAATTGTTTATTTCGGAGATACTAATTAATCTTCACTGACCGTAATGGCAGGTTGTGGATCTCCCTCAGATGTCATTTAGTTTTCTTGAAGGCACCACCTGTAGTAGGAGTATCTCATGGAAAGTGCAATAGCCCAGGAGAAAAGGCAAAGAACACAAGGGTGTTAAGACACCAGTACATGATCCATACACAATGTCATTTACCTGCCTTTAGCCAAAATGAGGTAGCCAAGCCCAACATCGACAAGGCAGCAATGCATATTCTGGTCCAACCAGAAGGCAATGCAGAGTTATGAGCCAAAGGAGCTGGGCATAATATTCTAATATGGAAAGATGTAAGAAAGTTAAATAACAACCCAATTGCCCACCATAATGATACTGACATCAAGAGTAGACATCCATGAGGAGAGCTGAGGGGAGAGACAGACATTTCTAACACTAGGTTTCTTGCCACAAAGATTTGCCACAAAGATTACATGGGATTTTGAAGTCATTGTTTCATGGTGCAACCAATTCTAAGTCAGTTAACTTGTTACCTCACATTTGATTAATAAAAACATAACTATAATAAGAATCAGGGTGTCTTTCAATATTGGTCATGAAAATGAGGACAGATAGATATATCAAGACAACATAGTTTCAAAGATTATTCCAAAAGAAGGACTTTTCCTTAAGTTGAATGCCACCCAGGGTTAAAGTGCTAGTGTTTCTCTAAGGACCCAATAGGACTCACAGGCATTCTCCTACGGGCTAAAATCATGGTCAGTATAAACCTGAGGAAGAAGGCAGCCAAGAATTCAGCAGTAGATCAGGAATGACTCAAAGTAATTATCCCAATAATGTATCAGAATAAATTTCATAACTCTTCATGATCCATGCAGAGACCTCTTTCGATGACTCCTTGAGTCTCCAAGTTGCCTCCCCAGTAAAGGGTGATGTTTCATTGGGCTAAAGATCCTACCAAAAACAATATAAACTTATAACCACGAGAAGAAGACTCAGAGGGTCTTTGCAAAAACTCTGTGATAACCTGAATTATGGCCTCCAAATGTATTCACACCCTGATCCTTCCTTCTCTCTAGTAAGGAGGTAGGGCTCACTGGGAGAAAACTTGCCTCTTTCCACCAAAGTATAAATTTTATTTATACTACAGAATGGTACAATAGGTTAATTAAGAATATGTGTATATGATGCAAATTATAGGCATGTATTTTTATGGCATTGAGTTACATCCTGAGCCCATTTTCATTTTTGATTTTGAGATTAGGTCTCGCTAAGCTAGTAAGTTGTTCAGGCTGGGCTGGAATTTGTGATTCTTGTCTCAGCCTCCTAACAGTTCTAGAGTTAGAGGCCTGTGCCTCAGGGCCTGAATCATGTTAAATATAAATTCATAATTGATAATTATTATATAGGTGATTCATACTATTTTAATTATTTAATTAAATCTATAAATACATTGTGCTTCTCCTGCTCCAAAACAAGGCTGTGCTCTGTGCTGTGTGCATGGTAGACATGTTTGTGCTTTATACTAACACTTCCACACAATCGAAATTCTTTTCTCATCCCCACGTCAATGAGCTCAGATCAACTGCCACTGTGTTTATGCCTCCTTAGCATTTGACGATGTGACCTGGCTTATAAATCCTGTCCCACAGCTATTTATGGATTAATTAATTAGCACTAAGGTTGCTCAGTTGACTTAAAGCACTATTTAATTTATAAACAGGTTTGTTGACCGGACCACTTAAACATATGAGTTTCAGGTATTATGAGAAAGCTTTGGATAAATAATAATATGACCATATTCATCATGTTAGGTTGCTGGGACAATGAAAGATCATTATTAAAGGGAGAAAAATGTATGGGGACAAAAATTTTAAGAGCAAGAATGATTGATTAAGGAGAAATTAAAATATATTAAAGTGAATTGGTAATGTGAGTATACATTGAAAAATTAAACTATTTTATCTATCTATTCATTTGGGATTTTTGTTTGTTTGTTTTGAGACAGGATCACACACCATAGCCCATGCTAGCCTTCAACTCACTATGAAACTCAGGCTGGCCTGGAACTCATAGCAATTCTCCTGCCTCAGCCTCCCAAGAGCTGGGAATGCAAGCATGTGCCACCACATCTGGCTTATGTGGTGCTGAGGAGATCCAGCCCAGGGCATGCACTTGCTAGGCACCTGCTCTGACTGCTGAGCTACACTCACAGCTCTCTGTTAAATTTTGTGCAGTGTTATAGAACAACTTTTCTTTAATTTTGTCCTATCTCTAAAACTATAAATTGTATATGAATTTCATCAATATGCACAGAGGACTAATTAGTGTTAAATATCATCAGGACTCTTAAAACATATTGTCCTTAAAAATGAATATACTATAAATGATATTCCAAGAGTGTTATTAAAGGGAATAAAAGCTTTTTAAAATAACCAGGCTCTTTGGAAGCTGAAGACGCATAGGTTTCGTGTTATACTATTATTTGGTTTGACTGAGTTAAATTTTCCAAGTAAAATAATGACTTGGCTGATACACTATCACCCCTCCCCAATCAGTTCTCATTTGCTGTTACCAGTCCTTAAACATTTCAGATCTAGAAGACTTACAAGAATCTGACATTAAAATAGTGTGGCAAAAAGTGAGTAATGGTGTCTTGAAAACAGAGAAATTAGGCTCAAATCTATGAATAATATTATTATGGCTTTAACAATTTGCATTACATTTATGAAATTAAATTATTTTGGATTAAGGAAAACACTTTGGACTTCCTAACCAGAAGACTGGGCAAATCTGGGACCCACACATAATGAGATAAAGGCAGAACAAAAATATTTCGAAGTAAGACACACTTTATTCCCTACAATCATAGCTACAGATGAACAGACCAATCAAAAAATCAAAACATGTGTTGGCCTTTTTATTACACCGAGAGTGCAGCTGTCAGACATCCGCTCGCCCACAGTCACTCACAGCAGGATGAAAACAGCTGGGGCTGAAGGAAAAGGACACTAGAGTTAGCCAGCAGAGGCCACCATTTAGGACAAGAAGGCAATCTATGGGTATCTTGGTGGCCGAGACCTGGGAATGCAATTAGAAGGCGTGGGACCATGGCAGCTGTAAAAATGGCAGTGAAATATGAATGACGGAATGATGCTAATGCCATGGGACAGGGCTCATGTGGCTATTCATCATATTTTGTTTAAAATGCTCAGTGTGTTAGTAGAAAAGTATTAAATTAGTGTGTGTGTGTTTGTGTGTGTGTGTGTGTGTGTGTGTGTGTGCATGTGAACACGTGCTCAAACTCACATGCGTGCATGGTTGGCTTTTGACTACTCAATCATGTGGGTAGGTATTTCAATTTCTTTATGTCTCATGAGAATATTGAAAATGACTTTTCAGTTAGATTTTTCAAAAACGTGGAAAATTTGCCTAATTACAGCAATGACCTAGGAATCTCAGCTGGTTTCCAAGAGATATTTCGCCATCAGAAATAGAGTGAACTTTGTAGCATGTAGGAAGACATGCTACTTCTGCACTTTGTGCTGCTCACTGAGGACCAGGCTATCCTGTTGAGAAGACAACACAGTATGCTTCCTTTCTACTGGTTCCCCTTGTTCCAAGATTATGTAGTATATCAGACTTTCAAGCTAAATTAGAAAATGAGGAAGATTAAGCTAACAGACTGATATTTGTTCATTGAATCTTAGAAATGTCCATTTCTATTAAAAAATCACTGAAGCAAGAACTGAAAAAATTCTAGATGTGGACACTGTGGTATATACTTTCGTAATTCATATTTCGGCATGTTATGTAATGAGAAATGGCTCCAGTTTTGTTTGGCATAGCTACATAACTAAGTTTCTCCTTGCTGGTGGATATGTTAAAATTTTCTGCAGCTTGTTGAATAGAAAATCAGATTCCTCTCAGAGGACTATCAGATAGGTAGTGAAGATGCAAAGAAAGCATTCTTCAGTTGCTAACGTGAGGCTGAGTCTGTGACCCAACCTGAGAAGGTCGTCTATAGTAAGCCCCCAAGTCCCTGCCATTGCGATCCACATACGAATACAAACTTGGTAAGCACCACCTGATGTCCTGAACCCATAGGACAATTGAGCAGAGGAAAAGGCCCGGGAATGTGGCTTAGATATATAGGAAAATGACACAATACTTGAAAAATGCATAATTTACAAAACAGGTACAAAATTAGGAAAGAAAAAAGAAAAGGGAAGGAAAGGAAATGGGGAGGAAGGAGGACAGTGAAGTAAGAATCCTCGTGCATGAGGCCCATTCAATTAAAGCCTGGGGCGGGGGGGGGGGGGGGGGGGGAAGCATGACAAGGAAAGAGAAAAGTGTAATTTCTTAAAGAGCATTTTATGAAAAAGTAGAGTATATCAAGATTAAATTTAAAATGAGGATTATTTGAAATCCTAAAATAAAAGACTGGGTGAAAGCAGTGACCACAAACCAGAAGAGATGAACTTTAAAAATATTACAGCACAAAGACATAGACTAGAAGCAGTCAGTGCTGCTCCTTTGGGGCACATACTCTGGGGAACTGAAGCAGGAGAATTATGACGTTAAGCCCAGCCTAGGCAACTCAACAACACCTTGACTCAAATATATAAAAAAGAAGGAAAGAAAAATATCACAAATGTCTTCTGTTCTACACCCACCCTCCACCAGTGGAAAATAAACAAATAAATAAAAAACAAAGCTAAAAATCAAACCGAATGGAGGCTGTGTTTTGAGCCTGCCTGGGTTTGACATCCAGACGTTCCACTAAGTAGTCGTATCTGTTCAGTCAATTGCTTAACCTCTTTGACCTTATACTTCCTTGTCTAATTAATAGTGATAAAAAGAGGCATCTTTTTTGATGTTTGTAGAAATTTACGACGAATATACTTGGATAGGTATAGTGAAAACAGGACCTGGAATGATAAATCAACCCAGAAGTCCTTTGCAAAGCAAAAGTTCTTACAATTGTCTCCAAGGCCCTCCACAATCCAGCCCACTACACTTTCTCCTGAAGTTTCCTTAGGTCACCTGCTGCTGCTTACCAAGTCAATTACCCCGCTTTCCCTGTGAATGTCTCCACTCAAGGTTCTTGCCCTGCCTGCAATGAGCTCACTTTGCCCACACGACTCCACCAAAAATGGCCATTCCACCAAAACACAATTGTTTAAAAATACTCAAAACCTTTCCCTCTGGTGCCCCATAATTCTTATCATTTGATGAATTGGGAGTGTCACGTGTGTTATGTTTATATTTGATGGTCACCTGTCTTTGTTTCCCTGGAATGTAAGTTCTAAGAGGTTGGAATTTTGACATTTGGGGCCACGGATATATATCTAGCAACTGGCTGGTAACTTAGTTTTAATATGTATTTTTGAGTGAGTAGATTTTATTCACATATTCAATATTAAGATTTTGATACATACATATGTGGGAACACCATCCACAATCGCATAATCACTTATTTATGATCTAAGATATGCATCTGACTTTACTTGACAATTGTATTTATTTATGACAGCAATGCTAAGTTGGAATTTAGTGTCCTTATTTTTTAGAATATCATCACCGTGTGAAATTGGTTCTTTCTGATTTCAGCAAAAGTGCACTAATACACTTACTCTAGATAAATTAAATCATTCCGAATCACACAAATAACATAGAATCATCTTAAAGTTTCCTTGCTAATTTCTCAGCATTGACTTCGTTGCACAAAATTCTTGAACTGAAATTGCTTACTTTGGGTTTTAGCTCCTCGAGTTTATTTTCAACAGAGGTATCTAAGTAATTGCAAATTGAAACAAGAAGCCTTATTTTTAAATTATTTAGATATCATGAATTTTTATAAGTCATGCAGTATATAGAGAAATTGGCATTTTCATGTAAATTACCTTAATGAACGAGTATAGTAGAAAAAAGCATTGAATTTTTTTAACTATATTTCTTCAGTTTATTAAAACTCCAGAGATCTTCACTGTGATTTAATTTTGGCCTTTGCTCATTGACATGACAGGTCTGATGACCACGTGTCTGTATTCCAAGAGCCTCCTGTTTAACAAAAAAGTGCAGTTCCTCCGGAACACTCCAGTCCCCTCTCATCCTCTGACCTTTCCCCTCAAGACATTTATCACCAGTGACACTGACTGATGAGCAGCATGATCCCCTGACCTCCAATTTATTAATGCTGATGGTTGTGACACCCTTCATGGTCTCCCAGGCTCCATACGGCTGCCTAATATCTTGCATGGACCTTCCTTCCCAGAAATACTTTTCATTTGCTCACCATATGACATATTATACTTGCCCCTCTAATAAGAAATGAACTGTCATTCTTTTTTTTTTTTTTTTTTTACTTTCTTATTGCTTTTCAAAATCGTCGGTCACCCAGGTCATTCACCTGGTAACATATAGTTTGTCCTTTTTAGAGGGTCATTTTTTTTTTTTTTGAGAAAAGAAAATATTCTTCCTTGGAGAGGGTCCTCTTCAACCAGGTGAGAAATTCTACATCTGCAGTGAAGATAAAGCTCAACCCAATCAGAAGCCGCCTGCCTTCAGTTTATGAGATCTTGGCCTCATGTCATAACAGCTTCCATTGTTACTAGTTCTACGAGCCTTCACAGAAGGTTCTTTAATAAACCATCCCTGCTGTTTAAACTAGTAACCCTCAGTTATTGTTTTTAAAAATATTTTAAGACAAACCAAGGAGAGAGAAAGCAACAAGTCTAGTATTAATATTTAGAATAATAAAAAGCCTTCTCAAACACCCTGTGTTAGAAACCAGAGGCAGTACGAAAACGATGTTTTGTTTAATCTTTTAATCAACTCTAGAAGGACAAATAAATAATAAAATAAATAATCTGTAAACTTAATTGAACAATCTCACTCACCTCTACCTGCATACATAGCAGAGTGGATTTAGGATTTCATTTTCCTAATTGCACATCCATGTTTTGATATTCTCAGTGACAATTGCAGACCTTGCCCCATAGAAGACTGTTGATTAAAATGATTATAAATCATAATAAGAATATTTGAATTGTAAAAATATGATAGGGTGCCTGTAGAACACACGGAATGTTAATGCACATCATGTGTTATCATTGGATACTTACGTCGCCCTAAATGTACCTGAAGGCTGTAACAACCTTGTAGTCTTGTGACCTATAAGAATGCACAGTCCAATCACAAGGACAAAGTAATAAAAAAGAAAATATTATACATCTAGGTACTTAAGCATGTAGGTACTTACTGGGAGATTGAGCAGTCAGCACATTAGCAAAGGTTTCCTGATAAATTGATTAAATTATAAATAGTGCTTAGTAATTAGCTAACTGAAAAAAAAGTACAGAAAACACTAACTCATGTTAGTGTTCTAAAAAGACTGCATGAAAAAGCTGCAGTTGAGAAGCCACGCAAGGCAGAACTTCGCACGTCAGGGAGTTAGTGAAGGCCTGCACGACTGCAGAAGGGCAGCAAGGTGCTAAGATTTTGAGATAGAAACAATGAAATTACTGTTTTTCTATTTGTTCTGAGTCAGGTCCAAGAAAAATGGTGTGTCGGGGCAGAGAGTACTATTTTGAAAGTTGTTCATTAGATTAGTTTGGATTACAATTTGATCAAAATTTTAAAGAAAAAAAATCCTGTAATTTAACATGAATTTAAAAAATGTTACAGATGATGGTAAAAATTCAGAGGTATCTGGATTGGATTGTTTTTCTCTACATTATTATTATTATTATTATTATTATTATTATTATTATTATTATTATTATTGCAGGTGCTGGGATTAAAATCAGAGCTTACACAATGCGCTCGTTCCACACTCCTTTTTCTTCTGCTTGTCTCAGCATGGGACAGTCTCATTAAGCCACTGAGTTGCCCGGGCTGGGCTCACCCTCCTGATTTTCTTGCCTCAGCCTTCCATGGGGTTGGGGTTCCAGGCATGTTCCTCCATGGCAGGTTCTGCTTTGTTATTCAGGAGAGAACAAGCAAACAAATCTACTGCAGAATATAATTATAAATATAGAGTAGACACAAAAAGTAAACAGCTTAATTAACCAATTTAATTATTCAACAAGTTTGTATTGAATTTCTCACGTTACTTAAGGGAATTGACAAAGGGAGCAGTAATGGGACAGGCAGATGAGTGGAGTTGGCACTTTTCCTCCTTCACACACTCTCTCACTCTTGGGACTTCTCTCTCTCGGAGCAGGTGAAACTCTTGTTGGTGGCTGGCTCCTTACTCCTAGGACTTCTTGCTCTCTCGACTGCTATTGTGATGACCACTTGAATAACTTTTGGGGGAAGTCGTGGACTCTTATATTCTGTTCACTCCTTACAGTGTACAGCCGGTGGGTAACGATTGCACCCAAGTCCAATTTAGTGAACCAATGAGTTTATGGGGTCACTTACAGGAGTAGGGGTGAAGGCTTTACAGGCAGAGGCATAGATGAGCAGTGACCTAAAGAATATGGGGGAGAGGTGGCTTATCAGCCTACAGGTGTGTCAAATTTATAAAATAATGAATGAATAAGAATAGTGACTTGATTAGGTGATACATGACAGACTCTAGCTGTGGGATATTAAGCTGCGGTAGAATCACTCCTGTTCCTGTTGCTACTAGTGTAGCTGGGATATGATCAGCAAAGGGTGAGTTTAGGGATTCACCATACAACTCAGCGGACTTTCCTCCTCTGAGATTAGTGCATAGTCTTCTGCTTCGTATAGCAGCATACTAGGAAACAGGGAGGAAAAGGCGGTAGATGTATGGATTTCTGCGCACGCGTTATTGAACCTGAAATCATTACAGTATGCAAGTGGTTTTACACAAAGCTGCCATCCTCAATCGTCTGTCTATCCTCTATACACCCCCATTTTATAGATGTAAAGGTGAGAGTGAATCTAGGCTGCCGTTCCTCTCAGTGTGAGCTCCCGTGGCTTTCGACATGGCATTTTCCTATCTCTTTGGAACATATGTCTGACTGCGTCTTACTCCTCACATGAAGCACATGGTATTACTAACCACATATTTTTCGTAGGATTTCAAATATGACTGCCAAAGTCAGTGTCTATGTGTGGAATCTTCCAGCTTTAACTTTCTACTCATGAAGTCGTATGTCTTACAATTGAGAAATTTAAAAGTAAATGTTTGTCTATTAAAGGGAAATAAAATTTGAGCTAGAGGAATGGCACAGTGGTTATAGCTCTAACCTTGCAAGCTCAGGGGCCTGGGTTCATTTCCCCAGCACCACATAAAGCTAGGCGTGGTGGTACATGTTTGTAATTTCACCACTGCAGATGTTGAGGCAGGAGATTTGCTGTTAGTCCAAGGCCAGCCTGGGCTATATAGTGACTTCAATACCAGCCTGGGCTAGAGAATGAAGCCCTGTCTCAATAAATCAATGAGCAAATTAATAAACAACCAAACAAATAAACAAGTAAATGAGAAAAATAATCTTAGTTTCTATACTTTCAAGACCAGTTTCATCCAGTTGGAGTAAAAGTTTTTCACTTTCCATCTTAAGAATTTATTTTCCAGAAAATAAACAATATCACAAGAGAATCATAACTATGATTTCCTCAACAGTTTTTAATTGTCACTATTCAATTCAGTCCTATGATTTATCAATATTATGTCCTCTAGTGACTCTTGTCTAAAGTTAGTATGCATTCTAAAGAGAAAGGCAGCATCATTTCTATAAAACAGAAATAACTAAACGTTAATTTTACATATGAATGAAGATATAGACAAATGTGTGCGTGTGTGTGTTACTGATAAAGTTCAACACATTCACATTGAGTTATATTCCATTTTTATTCTTGATCTTTGAGGCAATTGCTTACTAAATTGCTAAATTATCCAAGCTGTGTTCAAATTTGTGATACTTTTGGCTCTGTCTCCCAGAGGCCTGGGATTCCAGGCCTACATCATCATGGAGCCAGCAACACCAGCTTTAAAAAGTACTGTGGATAGCAGAGATTGCTTTTCTCCTTTGGGTTGGCGGTTTGGCTTGGCTTTGTTACCCCAACTGCTCGGATTCCTGCGTGACAGGCCTACCAGGTGCAAGAATCTTTTGAGGTGAGGCCTGAGTGGGAGGTGGTTAAATCACAGGAACATCACTTGGAAAAGATTGATGCTGCCTCGCGAGAGAGCGTGTTAGTGTCATGGCGTCGTAGCTCCACTGTGGAAGGATTGAGGCTCAGTCTCTTCCTCTGTTTGACTTCTCTGTCTTCTCACATACTCTCACTATGATAACTCCCAGTGTTCAGCTTAAGACTTAGCCAGAAGCCTTTCACCAGAGGCTTAACAGACAGGAACACTCAATTTTGGTCTCAGAGCCTCTCAAGCTAAACATTAAAGAATGACAAAATTACAAAAACCTAAGTAATTACTAATATTATATGAAATACTTACTTAAGTTTCAAGCATATCTTTTCATTTTCAGTAGAACTTTTTTGAGATGTAAGTTCAAAATCACCTGTGTTCTTTCAGTCAGAAAAATTTCACCCTCACGTAAACAAGTAGTTAACTGCTTTTGTGCCCACATTCAGCTCGGTCTTGTAGTTGGAGGTTACTCAGTGTACAACACACTTTGCCAGCACTCACTGGAGTTTTTCCTCTCCTTCTGTGTAAACTTTTGTTTCCTTTGCATTACAGCTGGCTGTGGGATTCTTTTATCCAGTGACTTGCAGCTGGAAATGACACGTGTCATTTCTGGGCCTGGGGGTTTAATGGCAAGCGTGAGACTCTGCAGTGTTCTCTTCCACTGTTGTGGATGCCATGGATGTTTATGCTAGAAAGAATGACAATCTGGATGTCCCTCACTGGGTCTGACATCCTGCCATCCCCCTCTTCCCTGACAATTCATTTCAGACTAAATGCAAGATAAAATCTTTATTTCATTATTTTGGTTTCTTTTTGTGTATATTTGTCAACAGTTTTTCCTTTAATTGCTGTAGATATTCTGACATACTGAATCATGCTCATTCTTTGTGTCACCATAACGCCACACTTACCTCAGTACATGCATATGGCAGGCATTTAGAACATATTTTGAATTCAATTTTATTTCTCACATTTTGCCATTACTTGTTTCATAACTGAGAGAAACCGTCATATAGAGTTTAGGAATACTAACAATTTTCAAATATGTTTAAGTGCCATAGGCAATATGTTTATTATTTTTAAAATATGGGCCAATGGGATTCCAGGTTGGATGGAATTGTCCCTTATACATTATTATTGCTCCTTGTTACTTCTTCAGAAAATGCAGTCAGTTATTCCTGTTTGTGCCTCTTTTTTCAGAAAGAGTAAAAAGTCTTTATTTTAAAACAAAATACTCAAATAATTATAGCAATTGTTAAATGTTAGGATATCCCACAGTAAAATTTAGAAAAAAAAAATAAAACATAGCCAAGGCCATACTATAATATTTTTAAAATGCTGGCTCATTTTGGGGGACAGTCATATTTAAGCTAAAGAAAACTCTGCGCATGTGCATAGAAACCCAGGATGCATATGTGGGTTTTAAAGTAATTCTGGTGAATTTTATATCAAATACTCAAATGAGACCTCTGTCTGCTACATGCGGGAGGTAAGGTGTCTCTAACTGAAGCCCTGTGTATAATCACCAAGCTCACAATCCCATTGGGATAATATTTATTGTCATAAAGAATAGTGTAGCATTTAAAACCTGAGGTTAAACATTTACAACAAGGTTTACGAGGAGACTATGAATCTCAAGTGAAATAACTGCACGAGAAAGGTGAATTTATTATCAAGGGCATGAAAAGAATCAGTCATCTGAATACTTACTACACTCTGTTAAAGCTTCTTAATAAACTGTTCACCCCACTTGTGTGCTCTTCCAAAGTCCACAAGAAGAGATGTGTCTAACTTCTAAATTAGAACTTTCAAGGCCTTGCCAAAGAGTTAAATAATTTGCATGTATTCATTAAGGAAAATGTTCACCAAAGAATAGGCAATGTCACACCACTGATTTTTCTGAACTGGTTGGTAAGAGCAGATTCTAATTTGTTTTCTAATATAAAGGGAAAGCCCTGTAATATGCACCATGCGTTCAACATAAACTACTCTGGATCATGAATGTTATTCACGCAAGAAATAAATAGTGGAGCCACTAATTTTTCCAATCATCCTGGAAGATTCCAAAATGTATCTGTTTGGTTCACAGATACTACATAAATTGGTATGGGGCGTGCTGGCTTTTTAAAAAATGTGACTGACTTAAAAACCTCACTACGGAAAAGGTCATTGAAACTGAGCTGGCAGAATCATGAGCTGTGTGATACTAGAATCTAATTAGTACCAAATTCAATTCTGAAAGTATTTTGTTAGACTGAATAGAGCCTAGAAGGAAAATAGGAGATTCTTGGGAAAGATCCTTTCTTCTTCACCTATATGTATAATTTCCATTATGGATAATGAGAACTTCATACATGAAACAGTGGGAGAAAAGAGCAGAACGCTTTTTTTCTTCCTTGAAAAACACTATTTCAGCAGCAAAGTAACAGACTGCTGAGGTCAGCAGGGTCCCGGAGCTAGACGGTGTTTGCGAAGCCAGGTTTTCATGTGAAAGAAACGCCCCGTGGCCAAACGATGGAAACATAAGGAAATTATTCCGCTGAATATGAAACATGCTAAGCAGTATTTACCTCTCAGCATTAACTAGTGTGTAACAGGCTTTCATTTCCCTCCATGCAGTTTTCGGGCACATATTTTCTCTGACAAGTCACAAATGAGGAAGCCAGTCTGAGTCAGGCCAGAGCTGAGAATGGCGTGAGCTAGACTGGCCACTGAGCTATGAGCCTGCTGGTGAGCGCGATGCTGCTCCCGCGTGAGTGAAAATCAGAAGATGGGAGGAACCGAAGCAGCATTTTAGCCCCCTAGCTCGAACCCAGGATGCATTTCTCTTCAGAAACTCTAACGTATTTCATCAGAAAGAAAAAATAAAGCGAGACCCATTCATTTCCAAATCATTATATGATTCATGCCAGACTCATGTATTAAATATTCATAACACTGGAGCAATGGCCATGACTGTCTTGCATGATCATCATTTCACATTATTTGTATACCTTCAATACCATAATTTTCTTTTGTTTTAATTTTTCTTGAATTCCCATAATTGGGTATAGTAACAAAATAGGTCACTCAACTCATGTGTGTTGGTTAAAATGAATTAAACACATTTGAATACTTATTTTCTAGGTTTAGATAGACAAGAATGCAAAAACAAGGTATTTTTGTATGTGGTATTCTAAATACCTTTATACTTTTATCATTTGGTCCAAAGAAGAAAAAATGATTAAACTAATAAAATGAAGAAAACTTTAGGGCAATCTAAACAGAAAAAAATAAATGCTATGTTTTTACAAAGATCTTTTTTTCCTCTAACAACTATTGCAAAACCACCATATCAAACATATCTCAAAAAGAAAATCCTTCAAAAATGCCAAGTATTCTAGATGTCTTTATCTTTTCTACCATTTGGTCCGAAGGAAAATATATATATATATAATTTTTACATAATATATACATATGATATATATCACATATAACACACATACACATTTGTACAAGAGAAGCTAGGTGCTGTTGCCCACATCTGCAATACCAGACCTCTGAAAGATTTAGGCAGCAGGATCTATCTCAAGAACATAGAAACAGACTCCGAGAGAAAAATTTTTAAAAACTTAATATAAAGACTGAGATATGGCTCATTGTAAAGGTATTGGATTCAGTTCCACTGCTGCTAAGAAGAAAAACAAATAACTATGTCAGATTTGTACTTGAAGTTAGGTCCAAGTAATCAGCCCTGCTCCTACCTAGTGTGGTCAAGATGAACCAAAGAGAGTAAAAACCACTGGGAGAGTTCTGAGAGCAGCAGCGTTGAGACTTGCTAGTAGGACACAAAAGAGCAAAAGAAAGATCAAGTATACACAAAATTTAAAAATAATAGTGAGAGGATTCCACATGCATCTACATCGACATGACAAAAATCTCAGGAAAACTATTTTTGCAGAGTGAATATCCCCAAATAGGATTGTGTAAATAGTACGTATGTATTGGAGTCTGAAGTTAGAAACACACAATTTCAGAAAAAAAAAAAGCTTGTTGCAAAAGGTATCAGAAATGAGTTTGTGCCAAACCAGCAACTGCAGTTACCTAGGCGCTCTCTTCCACTTCACAGTGTCTTCCTTGGCGCCAGAAAAGCACCAAGCCATCTCCAGTCTCCAACTTTTAATCACTCAACAAAGAATGGCAAGGGAGAGCCACCAGAAATGCCCACCGATTTCCATGACAGATACAGTGGTGCTCTTTTAACTGCTGGGTCTACACAAATCAAATAGAAGTGGAACCTTTCTCCTATTGGCAGAGCCGCCTCAGGGAATGAAGAGATCATAACCATGCCAGCTGGTACAATACTGAATTGCTTCAAAACCAGCTCTTCATTGATACCAACTAAAAGGACCGTG
Source organism: Ctenodactylus gundi (assembly GCA_004027205.1). Taxonomy (NCBI): domain Eukaryota; kingdom Metazoa; phylum Chordata; class Mammalia; order Rodentia; family Ctenodactylidae; genus Ctenodactylus; species Ctenodactylus gundi. The sequence continues at coordinate 238,481 of PVKB01000375.1, forward strand.
TGTTGATTAAAATGTGGTGTGCTGAAGAAATAATATATACTACAAACCTTTAAAAAACAGAGAGGAACACAAAGTTCCAGAAACAAAGCAGAGTCCAAGTTATGAGTTAGGCTGAAAAGTAAGAACAAATAGAGCAGGAGAAATTCCACATATGGCAGCCAAGGATAACAAAGGCGCAAAGTGTGTTAAGTAACACCCTAGCGTGGCAGATGAGGTACATGGGCCACCAACTCATGCAGGTATTTATGTCTGGGAAGACTTGCTTTTTGACTGTGTAAGTGCTTTGGATGGTTTTCTCTTGTTATGTTACTTTTGCTCCTAATTTCTCAATGTTAAACGAAGACGGATATCTCATATTCGTTCAGTGAATAATAAAGTAAAACAGAAAGACAGCGATTTGTGTGGGAAATAAAGTAACAGGGATGGAAAAACTAAATTTGTTTCTATGGAACCCCATCTACCTTCAGGAAAAAGTCTTTTAAAAATTAGCTTATCCCATTTTGGGACAAGGATATGGAAGAGTAAATAAAAAACAATATTCTAACAGATTATGATTTCTAGCAGAATGGAAAAGTATAGTAAATGCCTTGTGAAAGAGTAGTCATTGAAAGTACTCTGTTTTCTCAGAATTTATTATCAATAAAGACGAAAGCATTTAAAATAAGGGGCAAGAGATGCAAGGGATGAGTGAAAATTTGAGAAGCAGGTAATAAGTTCACATACACACAGATGATAAATTATGAAACAAGGCATGAAGTCAATATATATTCTGATCAAAGAAGAGCAGAGACATCAGACTTAATTCACCACATCACTTGGCATTTTGTTTGTCAGAAAAGCCTACGGAACTTCACTTTGAGTATGCAGCTTGCACGGCACTTTTTTCCAGTTTGCTTGTCTGTTTTCTTAACACTCAAAATTAAAATCAATTTGGATTTCATCAGTGCATGGAGGTGTGATAGTCTGCAGTGAAATAAAATGAGAACTTTTAGGAGGCTCAGCAGGCTGACTCACGGAAGGAAGTCTGGGCTTTCTAATGTTGGAACAAATACTTCCCAGAAGCATTTGTCTTCCAAATACTGCATCAATACGAACCACAGGCATGGGTTAAACTTGAGTGAAAAGATGTCTACTTTGCAGTTTTGGATCTCTTTCAAAATGTAAGATAGTTTTACAAATGTCTAACCCTTGAACATGTACCTTGGGCAGATTGGTAGCTCATTATGTAAAACCCTTCATTCCCAGGCTTATTGGGTGCCTGAGATGTCAGGACTTAAACAGCTACTCCTAGCTAGAACACCACCTCAGCACAGCCTTAAGTGGGAATTGGGGAATTTCTATGCAGAGAAAGCAGAAATCAGCCCAAGGTCCTGGCACTAAAAAGATGCAAATGAAAGAGAATCATAAAACAGACTCATATTTCTCCAGGGAAGTATGCTTTGACTAGAAAGGGGAAATGTCACTGTTGTTGAAATTTTACTTCTGAGTCAATGTTAAATTATTAACATATGATTAGGAAAATGTTAAGTGAAATTATCCAAACTTATTTTAGATATGAATTTTGATTTTCTAAGGCAATGAGGAAAAAAAGGGTGTACACATTGACAGCATGTGCTTTTGATGCTCCTTTCCTCCGGAAGTCATTCGTTACCATAGAAATTTCATGAAGAAAAGTCAAATGTCTGACCTCATGTCCCCTGGGGTAAATGTAGCCTAGAAAAGGAGTACAGCAGGGTTGTATTTTGAAATATCAACCAAAGAATTTGTCTATTTAAGAAGTTTATGTTTCCTCTCTGGAGTCATCATGCAATTAGGAGTAGGCCAAGGGGATTACATTTATTACTAGAGATAAGAAGCAGGCAGACGCTGCCTAGAATAAGCATTTAAAAAGTCAGTGTTCAGCTTTAAATTTCTAACTAAGTGCCCCAGGTTGAGATCTTTGGAAGCAGATGTTGAGACAGAGTTTAGCATGTGGGAGATTTATTAGGAATTCACACCTGTACAAGAGTGAACAAAAGCAGGCTTAGGCAGCAGGAGATGTGAACTGACTGTGTAGGCTGGTGTGATGAAGAGTCCCATTAGTTTTCTGCAAGCTGAGGCTGCTCCAAAAAGCTCAGGTGAGGCACAAGTCATTCACGGATCAAGTATCTCTGGGTCCACATACTAGATTTGTATAATACCTTGGATACAAAGTTTCCAGCCATGATTGAAAATTTCTTAGACCCAAGATTTAACTTGCTGAGTCATTCTTTAACTTGTAGTGTTTTTTAGTTCTTCATGCCAATATTCTCCATGCCACAAAAGAGGTAAATGGTTGGGTCTTTGGATTTTTTTTTTTTTTTTTTTTTGACAGAGTCTCCTTCTCTCTGTAGCCCAGGCTGGCCTTGAGCAAATGACAGTCCTCCTGCACCAGCCTCACAAATGCTGGGATTCTGATCATGGCTCACCAAAGCCAGCTTGTACAGAGTGGGGAAACCAACTCAGGTCCTTGAGCTTACAAGGCAAGTGCTTTAATGGTTGAGCTATTCCTCTGTCCAAATACCATTTTTTAAAGGAAGTGTTTAAGAAAATATACATTTATGGAGTAAGCAACTGAATGGATTCTTATTCCGGAAATCTAGGAGCACTTAAACAATAGCTCAACAGGAAAAAAGCAAATTATAAAATTCTTGTATCATAAAAGAGAAGAAGAAAGTGAAAGTGAAAGGAAAAAAGGAAGAAAGAGAAGAAAGGTAAGAAGGAAAAAAGAAAGAAAGAAAGTGAAATAAAGAAAGAAAAAGAAAGAAAGAAATTTTTGGTAAAATACCAATCAGTAAATACAAAATAGGAGATGATGTAATGAAAGTTATTCATTTTCAGTTATTAATATAACAGTTGCATAAAGGATCTGACACAATACCCATGTAATGGTACATACATGGTACTTGAAACAGAAGGATCAAAAGTTCAAGCTCAAACTGGACATCTTAATGAGATCCTGAGATCCTAACTCAAAAAAGTACACAAATAAAAAGGTCTAGAGTTACAGACTAGTATGATGGCCCTTGTTCCAATTACAGTAAAAAAAAAAAATTACAAAACGTCAGATACATGCTTGAGTTGAAAGTAAATGTCTACATGTTTAAGAAAAAAGAGACATATCAAGTATCAATATATTTTTTGGCAATTTACTTGCCCATCACATTTATAAAAAATGGAAATTCTGGAATAAACTAATCGTGCAAACACAATCATATTCAAGATAGCAAAGCTGGGGTCACCTATGGGCCAAACTTACTATGTCACATACACTTGTATGTAGTGTATCTGGAAATGTGATGGGAGAACCTGAGATGCCCGGAATCCCTCACTGTGGGTAATCTGTATCTCTTCCAAGAAGAAATATTCAACTCTGATTAAACATGCTGCAACATCTGAAAAAAATCTATACACTTAAAAATAATAATTTAATGTAATTCAAAGACTAATAAACATTTCAAATCAATAAACATCAAGTGGAAATAACCAAAAGTCAAACGTATGTTTCTTAGGTAGGTTCATTTACTGAAAAAGTCTATCAAAAAGGCATTCTTAAAATCGTTAGTAAAATTTCGTTACAAAAAAAGTGTTGAAAATGTGCTCCATCAAAAGCAGATTTCCAGAATTTAATCTGTGTTCCATGATCATGTGAGAATGGCAAGATGTTATGAAATGGCACATTTCAGTGCTGTGGGTGAATTCATGTCTACGGGTCACTCTGAAGTAGTTGAGATATAGGCCCATACAGCTAATTGTGAATTTAAAAACATTTGCCCTTTGATTTCAGCTCCAAATTTACCCTTTTATCCATTTAAATCAGGCTCCACATCTCAGCTACCTCTTTGTGGGTAGATTTCTGGTAACCGAATGCACCTACTGCACGTTCTAAGGAAAATTTTTCCATAATAAAATGATTGATATTCAAAAGAAGTAAATCAAAAAATACCTATGTATTGCAGCCAAACATATGGCAGCCACCTGAAAAACAGGTCAAGAAAATAATCACAAGTTTGACTGCTACAAGTACTTTAAAACTATTAGCTTTACTTTCTGGCCTATAAAAATAATGTAGGCTGAGAAAATTTTACAGTAAATATTTTGATGGCTTCTCATACAATTTTATAACCGGTTTATAACTTCAAAGAAACCACTTTTTGACTTTGTGATATTTTAATGTTTTATCAGTTGCAAATGAAATTCAGCTTTTTATTGAAGTAGTAGAGAATCTACAATACATATCTTTGTAAATGGTAATATTTATAAATTACATTAAATGCTATGCAGTTCCGAAATTTTGATTTAGAAACATAAATAATAGTCAAAATGTATACTCTTTGAGATCTGGAATTTTTCAACTTCAGTGAAAAATACTCGGTAAGTTTAAGATAATTCAAGGTTTATCAATATGATGCTGCTTTTAATTAAGTATATAGGACATGATATCATATCTACTAAACCAAAATATGAAATAACAACTACCTATATGGTAAGCCATGAGCTATATTGTTGTTGTGGATAGGCGTAATCCATTTTTACCTGGATTATAAAATTGCAGGCCAACATACACAAGGCTAGGAGGACTTCCATGCTGAGTTCTCCATGCGGGCACAGACCTGAGTGCACTGTCTCTGGTAGCACGTGGACAGTTCTCAGAAGTTCAGTCTGGAGGAACATACGATTATACACTATGCTGTGGAAAATAAATGGATTGCGGTAGGAGGTATTTTTGCTTTCTGTTGCAGAATGTGGACTTTCAATGGAATTAAACTTAAAAAGTCCAGCAGAGAATCATTTTCTTTTGTTTTCATAAAAATGACGATGCATTATGAATGAAGAAAGGAAACCACATTTCTGCCTATCAAATGTTATCGTGTGTTTTTCATACTGCTCACGTTTGGCAAAATACGGTGCGTGATCCTCTAAGCACTTCTCTTTCTTAATTTTGAATCCCCAACTTTTTTCAAGGAAATTCAATCCTTATGTTCTTCATTCTTTTCTACTTAACTCATCAAAACATGACTCTACATAAGATATTTGACGTTAGACATAAATTTTATTAAACATAAGAAGCTGTGTTTTGCCTGTGGTCAACAGATCAAAATATTCAATTTCAAGAGTTAGGGATATACGTAGTTTGGCAGTGCTCATGGTTATATGCTTGAGTCTCTGGGTTCAAACTCCAGTATCTCATGAAAAAAAATTATTTTCAGATTGAGTTCATCAAATAATGTATCTTTGTTTGCCTGTGTATGGATGCTACATTTGGTAAAAAGTTTTATCCTCTGTTCTAAAAAAAAAAAAAAATACTGATTTTATCAGTCAATAGAAAAGTAAAGAAAGAGGTAAAACATGTTCATTTAACATAGACAAAAAATAATCATTTTTGAAAGAGAAAAATGTGTTTACACAGAACACATAAATTATGAATTAATTTTATGATCCTATTTCCTCCAGTGTTTAAGATGCATTCAATGGTAATAAATATTTTGTAAAGCAAATTTAATCTTTCAGTAAAAGAAACATCTGATCTCATTGGAAACTGTATATTTTATTTTTATTTATTATTTTATAACTGAGAATTAAGGTTTAGATCGTTTACACAAATGATAAATTTAAAGAATTTAAAAAGTAAGTGCTTTCAGTTGTATTCTCTACTTAAATGACTTAAGTAGAATTTATCTGTTCATATTCTAAGTTGCAAAGTTTAGAAATTTAAGCATCTTACACTTCCTCATTGTAATGGCGTATAGGCTTCTATTATCTTTTAACTTAAAGTATAATTGCCTTAATTAGACTCAATTTGAGTTAAACTTTTATTCCCTTACATTAGAAAATTATAAAAGATGACCCTTTGGTAAAACTTTATAATTTCTTACCTGATATGAAGGAGCTAGCGATTTAAAATCTGTTATTTAAAGTCATAGCTTTCACAGTGAAACTTTCTTTTTTGGTAAAGATTAATATCTTGAAGGTCAAGAAATCTATCATCACCTTTATAAGCAATATATTCAAGACAACAAATTTATATGGGTATTACTGATAGTCGAGAGAGTTGCATTCATTAATAAAATTAAATGAAACATTTTTATAAATCATTCAATCATGTTAAAATTATTTAATTATATTAAAATGTGGTTAAGGAACCACACATAGAATTTTGCTATTAAAACTTAACTCAGAGCATAATGGCTACTTTTAGTATTTGCTGTAGAAATACCGAGTATGTTTGCTTCTCAGGAAATATGAGGCAAAAGGTTTATTATGAATATTAATACTGAGTTGGAGGAGTATGTAGGAGATTTCATTTTGCCAGTTTGTAATAGCAACACACATTGTTTTTCAAAAAAGTTCATCTTGCAATTATATAAGAAATTCAGAAAGTGGTTTCAAAATTTAATTGGCAGATGCTTCATTCATGGCAATAAACTCAAAGAGCTGGTCAAAGATATATATAAATATATATAGAAAGATAGTAAAAATGTGAAGGAGATAGTGTTTTTGATTAATTTTGGCCCAGATATTTTCATCAGATGTTGGATTAGATCATTTGCCTTTTGACTGAGGTATTTCATAAAATTTATGAATAGGTAATATTAGGATTTAGACTTAAAATGTTGCCCAAAAGTCTCACATGTAGAGTTGGGAACTGTTCAAAAAAGATGAGCTGTGAGAGCAAGACTTAGAAAATGTGTCCTTGCCCTTTGATCCTGGCTTCCGCCCCTGCTTCCTGGACACATGGGGCAGCGAGCTCTTCTGCAATGCTGATGCATCACGTGGTTTCTGCCTTGTAGACAACTGGCCATGAAGCGATCACTCACTCAAACAGGGAGCCAAAATAAACCTCTTCTCTTTTATCTAGTATGTGTATTTTGTCCCCTCAATGAAAAAATCACTGATACAGAAATTGGTCCTAAAAGTGGAGTCATTGTCGTGACTCTGCTTGAGGATGTGGTTCAGAAGCATTTGGAATTGGCAGGCAAAGTTTAGAGAGGTCCGTTGGAGATGCTAGCTAGAGAAGCCTGATATGTTGTGAGCAATGTTTTATGTGTCGTGGTACAGCTCAGAAGTCCAGGATGCCGATAGAAATACATATAGTAAAGGTTGGGCTAGGGAGGCTTTCATGGAAAACACAAACAAACAAAAAAACAGAAGTAAACTGAATTAATCATCAAGGTCACTACATGAATAGAAACTCCAACAACAGAGAACAAATCTTGAGCTCTCTTTTCCATAGATGACAAGTTACTTCATATACAATGTCATTGAAAACGGTAAAAGCAAATAAACAGTTTAAATGCGAGAGAGAACTCTATCAAAGGACCTTTGTCCTTGTGGAAGCATGCATACTAGGTTTGCTAGGAAAAGACTTTAAATCAACCATAATAAATACATTTAAAAATTAGAGACTACCTTACATAAAATATTTTTGAAAGAATGAGTATTATGTCTTACAAATAGAGAATATCAGTAGTAGGTAGAATTTACTTTCAAAATGATCTTACAGATACTGGAGTTGATAGTAAAATAAAATAATAAATATTCATTATATTATGAGCAGCATATTTTAACTGTCAGAATGGATAAAGGATCAATGATCTCTAAGACAGTTAGATTGAGATAATTTCATGTGAGTAAAACAAAGAAAAATGAGGGGAAACAGGGTGGAACTATAGAGGCCTGTTAGATATCACCAAGCCTGCCAAAATGTTACATATTGGAATCCCACAAAGATGAAAAATTAAACCCCAGTAAGAAGAAAGACTATCTAAGGAAATAGTGGATTAAACTTTGCAATTTTCTAACATAAAACTGTACTCAATGAACTCAGTAAATTGCAAGTAGGATAAACTGGAAAGATGCTTGTAATGCCAGCACTCTGAGAGGCCGAAGAAGGTGGATCCCAAGCGTGACTCCACCCTGTAAACTTGGCTACTTAACAAGACCCTGTATTAAAATTGAAAGTGAGAATTAAGCTGGAGATAGACCTTGTGTGAAGGCCCAGTACTAATTCTTCATGCCATACCCACCCCTTCAGGAACACACCCAAAACCAAAGCCAAAAAGCAACTCAGACCTACACACATCCTAATTAAACTGCCATCAGATACGTGTCATTTTTAATAGTAGCAGGGGATGTTTTATTAGAAACTAAGGAGTCCAGGACTACAAAGTGATATATTAAAAAATACTGAATACAAATAAAATGATACATCAGAGTGGGGTTGTGGATGAGTAGCTCAATGGGAGGATATGTACTTAGCACATGTGAGATCCTCGCTTTTATTATCAGTAAAAGAATCAGGAGGAAAACAAGAAGTGAGCAAAGAAGGAAAAATAGGAAGAAAGAACAAGGAAGGAACTCTATACCCAGCACAACTCCTTACCCCCAAAAGAATGGCTCTTTCAGAAAATTCTGCCCAATATTTATTTGTATACATATGACATACAGAGGTTACAATGAACTTGAGGATTTTATGCACAAATATATCATAAAAATATTGCAATCCCTTCCCCCTCCCATGGTCCCTTTAGTTCTTTCTCTCATCCCCCCGACTCCTGCTATCACTCCCACTTGGTTCCATAAAATGCCTGCATTCTGGTTTTCTCATATAGAGAAATCATAAAATATTTCACATTCTGAATTTTATTCACTTTACTAAGCATAATGGTCTCAAGTTACATCCATTTACAGAAAAACCGCAAGTGTATTTATCTTTATAGAAGAGTAGTACTCCATTGTATGCATATACCACATTGTTAGTTGGATGGATATATATATATATATATATATATATATATATATATATATATATATGTATGACAATATTATATATTGTTTCTTAAACTTTTGGATCAACACCCAAAAGAGGTATTTCTGGATCGAATGGAATATTTATTTTCAGCATTTTGAGGAATATCCATACCGCTTTCCATAGTGGTTGTATCTGTGTGTAGTTCCACTAGCAAAGTAAAAGTGTATTATCTTCCCCTCACAATTGAACCAGGAGGAATTGCTGTTCAACTTTTTGATATTTGTCATTCTCACCGGGATAAGATGGAAGAAGAATAAAATAAGCAAAACTCCAGAAGATGTAGGAGTGGGCAAGGACTTTCTATTTAAGACACCTACTGGAAAAGAATAGTCCCAGAATCAACAAATGGGATTGTATAAAATCAAAAATTTTCTTCAAGGCAAAAAAAAAAAAAAATCTACAGGGTGAAGAAAGGACTGACAGAATGGGAAAAAGAAATTTTACAACCTACACCTCAGACAGGAAGTTAATATCAAGAATATACAAGGAACTAAAGAAAAACATGTCCCTCAAGTCAAAGACCTGATTAAAAAATGGGAAATGAATAGGCAGTTCTCAGATGAAGAAATTCAAATGGCCAGTAAACCCATAAAAAGATGTTCAACATTTTTAGTCATTAGAGAAATTCTAATGGAATTTTTTAACAGGTTAGAAATCTGGAAAAAATAGATCGTCCATCAGAACAAGTGAAAAACTGGACAAATTAAGGCAACGGTTATTACAATGTTTATCAGAGGAGTGGGATCTCCTGAAATCAAAATTAGATCTATGCTCAGGCAAAAGGCAAATACAGAGAAATAACAATCTACTGGACCAGAAACTTGCCAACAGAAATTTCTCGAGGAACCAGGGCTAAAAGAGAAAAACTCAGAATGTAAATAAAGTCTGCTGGTGTCTCTGTGCACACAAGTCTAAGAAACTAAAATCTCCAGTGGTCACATGAGGCTACTTCAAAAATTTAAAAATGTTTACCTCCTGGAGTTCTATCAGGTCCTAATAGTGAATGCCAAGGTCCCTTTAGTATCTAACTGGAGAAAGGGGAAGAGAACCATTTGGAAGAAAAAAAAAACACCTTAACTTATAATAATTTACCTATGGTCTATGTTGCAGAAGTTTTTTTGGAGGGAACTGACCTGGGAGAAGAGATGGGCACAGTGGCAACTTCTCCAGCTTTCTTTGGTGGGGAAAGCAACTACTCAGCTCCATTCACACCACCTGGTGCTTGGCACTGCTCAGTGGTTAGAGTCCTTGCCCAGGAAGTTCAAGGCCCCAAGTTCAATCCCCTAGCAACACATACTAGCTGAGTGGGCGAGGTGGCAATGCACACCTGTAATCCCAGCCTAGCACTCAGGAGGCAGAGGCCAGAGTACTGCCACGAGTTAAGGCCAATCTGGACTATATAGTGAGTTAAAGACCAGCCTGGAATACAGACTGGGACCGTTTCTCAAGAAAGAAAGAAAGAAAGAAAGAAAGAAAGAAAGAAAGAAAGAAAGAAAGAAAGAAAAGAAAGAAAAGAAAAGAAAGAAAGAGTATCAATGATTGAAGAAGCACCTGCGACATTCATATTTTAGATGAATGGACCCAAAGAAATATTAGGATTTAATTATAGTAACATAGAATTCTTCTTCCCTGTGACATTAATAAGCACTTATTTATACAAGTACTTTTATCTAGTATGTCTTACTTAGCTGTGAAGAAAAAAATATATAGTCACATAAATGTCCAAACAAAAGTAGTTTGAAGAGATAAGCGAAAAACTAAATCAGCCTCAGATATAGCAGGAATGTTGGAATTATGAAAACAGAATTTAACACGGTTTTGATTGTTAAATTAAGAGCTTTGATATATAAGATGAAAAATAAAAGAATAGAAGCACACTACAGAAGTCAAAATCTTAGCAAAGAAATAGAAGAAGTATTGAAGAGCCAAAACACTAGACAAAACAGAGATTGCTTTGGATAGACTCATTAGTCACTTAGACACAGGGAAAAGGGAATCTCTGAATTTAAATAGATACAGGAGACATGATATTTAAAACAAGAGTGATGGAGAATTTCTCCAAATGAATCTTAACATCAAGCCACTGACCCAGGCACTCCATACTACTCCACGTAGGATAAATACAGGCACACACAAAACAGAAAAAAAATGAGATAAAAGAATGAAAGAAAGAAAGGGAGAGCAAGGAAAAGGAAAGGAAAGAGCAGAACACTGAAATAATCATAAAGTGCATAAAATCAGTGATAAATAAAAATATCCTGAAAGAAGATGGGAAAAGCACCTTACCTATACAGAAACAAAGCTAAGACTTATACCTCACATGTCTCAGAAACCACACAAAAAAGGTAATGGAATGAAATATTTAAATTATTGAGAAAGAAAGAAAAAAATAAAGCCAATTTAACTGAGAATTCTATGCCTTGCATGATCATGTTTCACCAATGAAGGACATAACAGCAAAAATTGAAGAAATGTGTGGTCAATATGATCAGTAGACTTACAAGAAATTCTTTAGAAAGACAAATAAGGAACGCTTGGAGGTCCAATACAAATATTTGCTTCTTTATTCTTAATTAATGTAGTAGTTTCTCCTTTGAAATAACAGCAATATGTAAGTGCTAAGTATGAGACATTTGAATATGAAATGTATTTTCAAGATTTAATTTTCTGATTATCATCAATGAACCATGGTTATGAAAAAAAAAGTCTTCATCTCTTCCTGCATTTATAACAAATTACCTGCGACTGGGTGACTTTGAAATGGTATTAAGTTTTCTCTTGCAGTTGTGATGACTGGCCTATGTAGGCTCAAGGCAGAGGTAGTTTTCATGTCAGGAGGGCCTTTTTCTGACTCACGCATGGGGCCGTCTCTTACTCTTGCAGTAAGTTTTCTTTCATAATATGCTTCATTCAGGCTCAATGTCTATGGCCTACCCTTTCTCAACCAAACAGAGAATTTGAAGTCATGAATGGATTTGGCAGGGTGTCCACTCTGAGCATAATGGCACCCTATTCTCAGAAAATATTCGTTTAAATCTCAAGGAGTAAAGGGATACAATTTTCTAGTTTCATCTCAATTGTTTAAAAATAGACACACATAAACACATAGGATTTACTATATTTGTTTTCAAACTATCATGATATACTCTCAAATCGTAACATCATTTTGTATATAAAACTTAACAATACAAGCTGGGTTTTCCTGTTTTAACTTTTGAATTATTTTTATTAATATTTATTAAAATGTATAAATCACTAGCTTTTAACATTACATAGTTTTATGATGATAAAATTAAATATCATATTTAATATTTTGCTGCTTTTTAATTTGTGAAAATCTTAGGACTAGGAAGTTTAAGCAAGAGGATTATAAATTCAAGATCAGATGGGCAACTTAGCTACTTAGGAAGACTCTGCCTCAAAATTAAAAATAAAAATGATCTGACCATGTAATAAAGACCCCAGGGTGGGTCTTTAAAAAGCCTGAATGTCATTCATACAGTAATTTCTCCCAGCTTGAAGTATTTTATTTTTTAACTTTCATGGTGTGGGTTCATAGTGTGGTAAGATCTTTTGGTCTGAACAAAGATTTCATAGTGCCTTTACTTGTAAACAAAGTTTGGCCAGATATAAAAAGGTAGCCTTTGAATACTTGTCTGTGGTGTGTACTTACTTGAATGAGAAGGCAATCGCTATTCTTACTGTTCTTGTCTTGTGTGATGCTGTTCTACTATATATGGCCAAATTTTATCTTTATCAGATGTTTTTAGCCATCTAGTTATAGTGCTATTTTAGTGGAATTCTTTTGTTTATACTGCTTGGAATCCATTGAAATTCTTGGATCTCTGAAATTATAGTTGTCTTCAAATTTGGGGAGAAATGTAGCCGTTCTTCAAATAGTTATTCTGCACTCTGTGTCCAACCATGCTATTATACTCTAGGACTCTAAACATGTGTGTAACGAGGTGCTCAGTGACTTTGCCCCAGGCATTGGTTTTCATTCTCTGTCTCTGTCTCTTTCTCTCCCTCTCTCTTTTTCTCTCTCACTTTCAATTATTTCTGTCCACATTCAATGATCCTCTCTTTTCTGCCTCCTGCTCTTTTTCCATTTAGACCCATTCTGTGAATTTGCAAAAAAAAAAAAAAAAATCAGATATTGTATTTTTTTTGGTCCTGGAAGTGTTTCTTGTTGACTTTCTCTAGTTTCAATTTTTCAGTTACATGTTTTGCATTGAATTTCAAGCCATTTACAATGACTATTTAAAGTTCTTTTTTTATACTTCAGCTTCCTGTGCAATTTGTAATTCTGTTTCTTGACAGATTTTTCTTTTCAATATGATTTAAACATCTTTGGTTCTTTCCAGGTTTATTATCAGTTAATGGGATGCCAAACATTATTTAGTTATGTTTTGAGTATGGCTGTTATCAAAGTCTCTTTTTTGATGCTTAAGTTACTTGCATGTCATACTTTTTTATGTTAGTTTTATTGTAATCTTCATTTTTACTTAGGTTTTGGTTTTATTTTTAAGTAACAAATAATAATTTAATGCATTTATCAGATGCAATGTGCTGTCTGGAATGGTCAATCCTATAATTAGCATATCCATCAAATAACATGTGCATCATTTCCATGTTCAGGGGATTTAAAAATTTTCCAAAACATTCTGCCCCTGGCTACTGCTTTCAACTTTCTTCGTACATCAATTTGACATTTTTAACACCCATCTGTAAATGAGATCATAAGATACGCGGTATTCGTTTTTCAGTGCCTGGTTTATTTCAAACAACACAATATTTCTTAGGCTGATCAAAGTTGTTACAAGTGGCAAATTTTCCAATGAGTTCCTGAGGTCCTCGGGGAATTATCCCTATTATCTCTAGTTAGAAATCAAATGCCTTTTAGCCCTATACATTTTGGGGAGATATAAGCTCATAACTCACTGTTTTTTTTTTACCTCTTTTTATTAAAAGTGTTTTAGTGTTTCTCTATGTTTGTGCTACCTAGATACTCAAAAAGGCTCAAATGGAAACTTTTTGGAAAAAGAGCTTGTGATATAGTTCAGTAGTAGAGCAGTTTCCCAACACGTATGAGGCCTTGGGTTGAACCTCAGATCACATGAATGAATAAATAAATAATAAATAAAATGCGGAGACACTCTTTTTATTACCTTTTTCACCTCTAGGTTTTACTACCGTAGTTCAGATCCCATGGGTTTCTCTGGTCTCTCTCTCTACTCAGCCCAAGGAGCCTTTTGTCATAATCCACTGATCACTGATCGTCCTCTTCATCAGCAGCTCTATGGGAGGGGCTTCCAGGGAAACGGCTCATTTATCATTTGCCCTTCCTTCAGGACTCTTATGCTGGCTATTGTCTGGTACTTTAGAACTTAGATTTTCTCATAGGTTATCCATTTTTTTTGCAATAGTAAGAGAAAATCCAGTTTGTCTATCTCTGATTGACTTAAGTGCAAGTCAAAGATATTCTATTGTTTAAAATAAACTAAGTGTACACTAAAGCGTGACATTATTTAGTGTATTTGGCACTCTGGGCCTGAATATTTGGTATTTCATATTATACAAGTACTTAACATTTTTCCATAATATTATCCACTCTTTGTTGCCTAATATTTGATTTCTGTTTTATACTTTTAAATCAACACAACTTTAGTGCGTGAGAAGTCAGCTTCCTCTTTTAGCACTCTCAGTTCTTTGCCTAACAGAGAGAAATTTTAAAATAGAATTGGTTTATATTTATAAATAAACTCTTTAAAAATAAAAACCATACTTTATTCTAATAAAAAGTAAAGCCTACCATGGTATTCCCAGTAAAGAACAAGTGGATTTTTGAAGGTTGTCTCTTTTCCAGATGCCTTGGGGATTATACAGATTCTATTAATTTTTTTCAATGTATTTTTAGATTCATGTCTGCCATGAATGGCTGTGGAATTCTTGGAAACATAGTGATTTAGCAAATATTCTTCTCCTTCGTTTAAATTGATTTAGTGGAGTGAGCTTCTGAGTCCCTGAGTTACAAGCTGAGGAAGAACGAGAGGCTATGCTGAGAAATAACCAAGTACTCAGATGTAATCTCAATCACTACAATTTTGCTTTTTCTTCTAGCTCATTGTTGTAATTCTCGATATGTCGAAAGGTCAGTATGTCTGTGAATTTGAAGCTTTTATCAAAATAATCTCTTTCCTCTTAAAGCTCACAAACTGTAGTGTTACAGATATAAAATATTTTGCACTTTATCAAATTACGTGGAAATCTTGCAGGTCCCTGGAGTTGTCAAAGCTGGGTAACTGAATGCATTCTTCCTTCCATTTTAGTGTGAAGATCAGTTTGAGTTTCCACTTTTTATCTAATAGTGACCGCCAGGATTACATAAAAGATTCTGTATGAATTTTAAGCTACACACACACACACACACACACACACACACACACGTACAAACACACTCACAAACACACGCACACATATATAATATATATACATATATATATACATATATATATATATATATATATAGAGAGAGAGAGAGAGAGAGAGAGAGAGAGAGAGAGAGATGGGGGGCTGGGGAAGGGTGTAAGAGGGCCTAAAGGGTGGAGGGAAGCAATTGTAATGGGAACACTCTATATATGTGCATATAACACACACATACACACACACACACACACACACACACACACACACACACACACATATATATATATATGTACAATAATAAAATGGGAAATTTAAAAGACAAAATACTTTTGACAACAACATTAAAAATTCTAAAGACAGAATGGAGAAAAATGGTTTTGTTTGTTTGTTTTTGAGACAGGGTCTGCTCTGTAGCCCAAGCTGGTCCTGAACTCACTATGTAACCCAGGCAGTTTTGGACTCACGGCAGTGCTCCTGCCTCAGTCTTCCAAGTACTGGGATTACAGGTGTGCACCACCGTGCCCAGAATTTTGACCAAATATTTTTTCAACTTAAACTGCACCTCGGAGTTGGGGCTTGATGGATTTCCTGATGCTCAGCAGCTCCTCCTGCTGAGGCGACTATAGTCAACTGTGAAGACGTTGCAATCGCTACTCAGCCACTTTAATTCTTACTCTTTCTTCAAACAATTTATGGCCAGAACTTTGATATTACACAATTTAGAACTAGAATTTTCCTGTGTGTGCTTTCTGTATGTGGGAGAATCATGGCTACTCTTCTCAGCTTTCTAAGAACACAAAACTCTGTAATTGACACAATCAACATTGGAAATTACTATAACAAATATTATGGCTAAATGCCTCCTTCTATACCAACCGAAGAGAAAAGTAGATGGCAGTGGCTCATATTCTGCAATAGAGTGACCGCCATCCATAAGGATTGTATTACTTAAATGTGAACCCCATGAGAAAATAGTAAGTATTCCCTCAAAGAAGTATTCTGTGGTGAAGCATATGTGGTTAAACATGTCTCTTAATATGTTTTTACAGTTTTTATAGTAGAATATGTTGTAAATGTTAAGAATAAATATGTAGGGCCGAGGATGTATCTCAGTGGTGCAGTGCCTGCCTGGCACACACAAGGTCCTGGGTTCAATCCTCGGTTCCAAATTGAAAAAAAAAAAAAAAAGACCAGAAATCAGAATACAAATGCAGTATGCCTCAACATTATCTGATGCTATTGTGGAACTTTACAGTAGTAATAATATAGTAGCCTTACATCATACTTAGATTCTCTTTCATAAGCACCTATAGCACCTATATTACAGGAATTTTTACGTAATACTTTCTAGGTTCCAGACATCATTCTAGGCATTTTGTTTCCATACAACCTTTTTACCTTCTCAATGATGTTGTGGGATAGGCAATATCAGTATTCCCATAGAACATCTAAATAATATCTCCATCAGTGTGATGGCAGAAATTTGGAATCCAGACTCACTGCCTACAGACTTTGGGGATTTGGCTAAAAATGATGACTTGTAAGGAAATCATGAATGCTGGTAAAGTCAAGAACAAAAGTTAAGAAAGTAAATCAGGGCTTTTTTATTTGGGATTATGGATCATTTTGGAATTCAAAAGAAGCCACAGAATCTATCCTTATAATAATTTACAGAAATATACCCCAAGACACATGTACAGTGTTGGAGCATCACCAGTCTCCTAAAGGATCCCACATACAAGAGATTAGAAATGACACATTTAAAAACATTTATGTGAAGTGTGACTAACCCAATGAGCCCCGTATTCACACAAAATATGAAAGTGCATTATTGTGTAGTGGAAGCAGAAGAATAATTTGAGGCTGAGCTCTGGGGAATATGATCTACTCAATCAGCCAGAATAATTCCCAGATTTATTATGTTTACCTGCTCTTTCTTTCTTTCTTTCTTTCTTTCTTTCGTTTGAAATTCTTCATCTTTTTTTCTACTTATTTTCTTAAATATTCTTTAGACAACTGATTATCCCTATTTAGAATCGAAATAATCTTTGCTAATCTGTTGGGCTAGAACAGATCCATAGTACATTCATTTACTCTGATTTCATTAAATGCTATCTGCTTCTACCTCAATTTTGCTCAGTATTTTAATGTCTTCTTATGTGAAAAATGTAAATTAAGATTCCCATTCACTGTCTAAACCAAAACAGTGAAATTACATCAAAATATATTTAAATAGGTTTTTATTTCATTATCTAATCAAAAGCATACACTTTGCTTTCAATGACTATATTCATACAAGGACTTTGGCTATGCAAAAGTATACAATTTATTTGTTATAGGATATTTAATAATGTCAATATATTGACTAAACAGCAGATTAATTAAATGCAGCTGGACATAATGAAAGGCCATGGAAACTGGAGGAAGGTCGACTTGGGTTCACTAGTGGATAAGAATAGCTTATCCATTCAACAGATGCCATGCAACATATACCGAATAGTATAAATCTTATTCAACAAAGGAGAGAAAGTATCTGCTGTTACCCACTGTACACTACACTTTACCAATTTTGGTCTAGATTACATGGGTCATTACTTTACTTAAAGTACGTGAATAGGAATGATAATTTAGACAAGCTCCATGTAAAATATGGACAGCAAATCATCGGGATCTAACATCATGCCTGTTTCACCATAAATACTGGCTCAATCATAGCATTGTTGTGAAAAATAAATCAATGTTGAGATAATAATGAGAAATAATAAATATAAAAAAGCATTATTGTAGTTAGCAATACCCAGTACATAATAATTGTTGAAAATATATCCTTCTATTTCCTCTTTTTTCAGTTACAATTTCATACTGTCTGGAAATCTCAAGCTAACAATAGAAATTTAAGTGTCTGACAGTTATTAACTTGAGGATAATGAACACTTGCGGGCATTTTTTTTGTATTTTCTGAAGTGTCTTCAGTGCTTGCTTTACTCTTGCATATAATGCCTTGCATTGCGTCTTTATGTATTAAGAAACAGCGATTTATCAAGTCCCTATTCTGTAAAAACCTTAACAAGACATATAGTGTGGGGAAGAACAAGTTCCTCTCAAAAGAATAACGTTTTAAAGGAGGCAAAACAATCTTCACTCTCAAAAATACTACCTAAAGAAAGATATAACCAAACAGAGAATTGTCTTGCAAAAAAAGACGTGAACCACCGACATGTCTGGAACCACATGGGTCTAGTTTGAAGAACTCAATGAAAATGAAGTCTCTTTCTCTCCCATTAAGCATAACATCTAATCATTGAGCCAATGCTCGTGTAGATGTTGTGCATGAAACGTTTTATTTTTCCCTCCTAATAATGCAGCATAAAAGCATCATCATTTTAGAAATCATTAAACTAAAACAGAGACAAGTTAAATACTTTATTTCTAAAGATTATATATTACAATATAAAAAGCTACAATTTGAGCTTTAACACTGAAATGTGTTGCAGCCACTATAGAGAAATGAAATCAGATATTATCAGTCATATGTAAAAGAATATGTGTGTCAAACTAAATTGTGCATTAGAGAATAGCCTGTTCCACAAACAGATTTTGGAAGTAGGACAGCCTGTAGGCTCAATAGAGACAATCACTCACTGATGCCGTCAGGAGCCTAGTGTCTGTGTTTGTACAGTAATAGATTTTATGTTACATATGTCTCTGTACGTGTGTGTGTGTGTGTGTGTGTGTGTGTGTGTGTATTGAGACAGGGTCTCCCTCTGTAGCCCAGGCTGGTCCTGAGCTTCCTAATTTACCCAGGCTGGCCTTGAACTCATGGCAATCTTCCTGTCTAAGCTTCTTGAGTGCTGGGGTTATAGGCATGCACCACCATGTCCAGAGCTCATGTGGTGCTGGGGAATCAAACTGAGGGCCTTGAGCTTGCAAGTGAAGCACTTTAATCCTGTGCCATTCCTCCAGCCCCATATTTTATATTTTAAAGCAGTATCATAAGTCAGAAAAATTGAGGAGAATGAATAGGCATAAACATTTCCATATACTCTTTCCCATATCTATACATAACCCCCTCTGCTAAGAATTCTCCACCAGAATGGTATTATTTATGAACACTGATGGACCTATGTTGACACAAATTTTTTTCCTCAAAGTGCATTATTTACATGCATGTTCGTGCTATGAGTTATGCAAGCTGTGGATGAGGACAAACACACAATAAGATCCATAGATGGATCCACTACTAGGTTGCATACAGAGTACTTTCCTCATTCTAAAAAGTCCTTTAATTCCCTTCTTCATCTTCAACCTCCACATCCTGGCCACCTTCATCTTCTTACTGGCTCCATAATTTTCCCTTTCCTAGAATGACGTACTAGTAGAATCAGACCACATTTAGACTTTCCAGCTTTGCTTCTTTCGTTTAGTAATATAGGTTTAAATTCCTCTGTGTCTTTCCCAGGTGATTTATTGTAGGTTGAGCACTGAATGCCATTTCATTTTCTTCGTGTGCCACATTTTATCTTGCCACGTACCCAGCAAAGGGCATCTTGTTTGCTTCCAATGTAGGGCAATTATGAATAAAGCTGCTACACATCCATGCGTGCAGCTTCTATGTGGGAGTTGCTTTGCCTTCTTCTCGGTAATGAGGAGTGACACAGTTGAATTGCATGTGATGAGAAAGTTTCATTTTGTGAGAAACTATCAAACCATTTTGCCAAGCAGCAGAGGCAATCTGCATGACCACTAGCAGTGCACTAGGGCTGCTTTTATCCCGTCTCCTCACCAGTGTCCGGGGCTGTAAGTGTTCTCTGCTAGGCCATTCCAGTAGGCAATGCAGTAGCATCTTAATGTTACTTAACTTTGCATTTTCTTTAGTAACACACTGGTGTAGTGCATGTTTTCATACACTCACCTGCAATTGGTTGACCTTCATCCTAAATTGTCTGTTAAGGTTTTTAGCCTAATTAATCTGGTTGTTTTCTTACTGTTCGGTTTTAAAAGTCATCCACAGAGTTTGGGTAGGGAACCCTCCTCAGGCATGATTTTGACCACATTTTCTTCCATTCTGGGCCTGAACTATCATTCTTTTGACACTGTCTTACTCAAAGAGTAAGACGATATTTTTCTATATCAAAGATTATCTAGGATTATTCTGCATTATTTCCTAAGAGAGGTAGTTTCTCGTATTAAATTTAGATGGATGATAAATTTTGATTTCGTTTTCATAAAAGGTTGAAGGTTTTTGCCAGATTCTTTTTTTCCCCCAGCAGTTGTAGCATCATTAGTTGAAAAGCCTATTTTCACTATGTTGCATTGCCGTTGCTGCTTTATCAAAATTCAGTTGACCACATCCCGATGAAGGCCTGACTGCTTCTGTACTCCATCCTGTTCTTCTGTGTCAATACATCTGTTCTTTTGCCTGTTCACCGCACTGTCTTGGTAACTGGATTTTTTTCTTCTTCTAATTTCTCTGTTTGTAGAACTGTTGATAGGAATCAATCGTAAAAGGAGAGAAAGAGAGAAAGAGAGAGAGAAAATATTACAGAGACTATTTCGTAAAAGCCTTCATTCTTCATCCGCTTGGATCACTATTAAATAAATTCTCATAGAAGGGAAAGGTGAATAATTGTCGTAGTTTAAGGAATCAAAACTAATCACTGGAAATGTCAATTAGGAAGTCTTTCATTTCAACTGGCCCATCAAGAATCTAAAGAAATTGAAGATTTATTTCCCAAATCAATAATTGAGGAACTCATGAATTTAATTATGTGCTTTGGAAAAGGAATAAAATGAAGAAAATGATAGGTTTACTATGTTAATGAAGGATAGAATAAATTTGAACTCTCTAGGAAGACTGAAATTTTTAAGCTGAATCTAGAATAGTGGAGAGAGCTGGTGTACACTACAGGTTGAGGATGCTAAACAGAAAATCTAAAACTTTGGATCTTCAATTGAAATGAATCAGATACATGAGGTTCAAAATCACATAGTTGTCTCTGTCATGGAACGTTTTAAGTTCTCCCTTTAAATTAAAAGATAATTTTGCTGAATATAGCAGCCTTGGTTGGCATTTATGTTTTTTTTTTTTTACTACTTGGATGATATTGCTCCACGATTTCCTTGCTTTTAAAGTTTGGATTGAAAAATCTGCTGTTCTCCTGATGGGTTTATCTTTGTAGGTCACCTTCTGTTTTTCTTACTGCTTTTAGTATTTTCTCTTTGTGTCGGGTTTCTAGAATTTTAATTATGATGTGTCGTGATGAGGCTCTCTTCTGATCAAAGTTGTTTGGTGTTCTATATGCCTGCAATAGTTCCATGTTCATTTCTTTTCTTAGATTTGGGAAATTTTCCTCCATTATTTCATTAAACATATCCTTTAAGCCTTTTGTTTTGTCCTCAGTCTTCTCCTCGATTCCCATAATTCTGAGGTTATTTCTCCTTGAATCATCTATCAGCCATTGTAATGATTCACTTTCTTCTTCACTTTGTATTCTTCATGGCCTGTATGTTGCAGCTTAGTCACTTTATTTTCTAGGTCTGAGATACTATTCTGAAGTTGTTTAAAGTGGTTGCTTATTATTACCTGTGTGTTTTTCATTTCCTGAATATCTGCATTCAGTTTTTCTATATCTCTGTTGTACTTCTCTAATTTCTTCTTTTGTCTTCATTATCTTCGGGTATATTTCTTCTCTGGTCTCCTCTAGTTGCTTTTCAAGGCTTGCTTTTTGCTTATCTATGTATTGGTGTAGCTCTTCTGCTGTCTGTTTAATTTCCTGCTTTAATTCCTGCTTTAATTCACTGGATTTCTGGGCCCAGAAGTTGCCATCATTTTTGCCATAAGCTTAAAGGAATTTGCAGCCACTGAGCCAGTATTGCAAAGAATACTTAAAGGAAAGTTGGACAGTGAAAGGGAGACCAGAGACACCAATGACACCGGAGAAAAAGTGACAACAGCTAGAGGAGAATGAGCTGAGAAAAAAGTAGGTTAGTAATCAGTGAAATATGAGTAAATAAGATATGAAAGTTAGGAAATTTTGAAATAACTAGATTTGCCTTCATGTCTGTCACTTTAAGTTTATTTATATGGTATAGATTTAAAATCATTTAATGTAGCAATGTGATATAGTTTTAACTTTGTTTTGTTGTAGCAATTCACTTATTATGTCACTAATGAAAGTTTAACCTAAAGAAACTGATTGATGTAAAGATAACCTTGTGAATGAACAAATACGCACCTTCCAGTATTCAGATAAGGCAATTGAATTTTATTTATTTTTTTCCCTTCTTTCCCAAATTAACTAGTCTTTTGAACTACATGCTTATAATTATTTTCTAGTGTGAACTGGTGGTTAAGGCCAGGTTTAACAACAACAACAATGATGTAGGAAAATATGGAAAAAAAAAAAACTTTTGGTGAATATCCCAATGAAGGGATTGGTTGGATTCAGAGCGGAGATATCGAGATTTAACTACTGCGAACCCATTAGAGGAATAGGAAGCTGGGGTAGAGTGGTGACTTGAGTAAAATGACTTAGGCGTGGAAGATTAATATGTTAAACACTGTATGGTTTCTCGGACTTGGAAAACCCAGAACACAGACATACTTTGGAACCATATGAAGTGATAGCCGGAGCTGGGGGAAGGGACAGGGATGGGGTGGGAGGGTAGAAGATGGGAAGAGATTGTGAAGTCAGTGTGATACATAGACGTACAAAACACCCAAATTCATTGTAAATACTATGTATTTCATCTGTATATTAATAAAAATAGTGGGAAAAAAACTTCAAAATCACATAGTTCCTTTAATACGAAAAAACTAGACTATAAAAAAGTAAAAGAGAAAATTCAAGAGAGCACTGGCATGAGATTTTGGGGCATTTGTAATTTTGCAGTTTGAGGTTTGGAATGTCCAACATGGGAGATATACCAGAAAATATTCCATTGCAGCTGCCACATTGCAAACACTATGTTCCACCATATTTTAGATAAGCAATATTAAGCCTTTATTCAATTTATTCTACTCTGAGAAAATAATATTTCCTCTGTGTTATTTAGCAATAAGCAATAAGGCACTTCCCCAGATTACATGTAAAGTAGATGTCATATTGGTACTGGTTCAGATAGGTTTTCTTGGGGTCCTGACCCTGTTTTTTTCTAGCTACATTATTTTAACAGGCAAAAATTTATCTCCCGCTTTCCTCATCTATACAACACTAGCAAGAATAGTAGCTGCTCTACACCATTGTATAAAAGACTGAGTAGGATAAATGTATGTAGTACCCAGTCAAATACTCGACATTCTTGAACAGTTTAAATTAATCACTTTTCAGATTCCTTAGATCATATGCAAGTTTATTCTCCAAAGCAATTGTTCCACTTGTTATTTCTATCTAATATTCTGCCACAGTACTCTTTGTTAATGTCACAGTTTCTATCTGTGAAGAATTAAAAGTGGACCAGTAGGAACAAGGGTACACAAGTTGTTATGGAATTCTCGTAAACAGACTTTCATCTTTGATTTGCTATCCTGTTCCAGATCTCTGTTTATTTGCATAAAAAAGAGTGAAAGCTAGGAAGGGCTGCATGTCATGCAATCAGAGGGAAACTCGCCATCGCTTTGAAACGTTCTGGTCAAAGCACCGAAGACACATGCTAGGGGTGCCCGAGAATCTTTGGTTTTGCGAAGAGCTGATGGTGAGTTACATGGGGGCTTACAGGGCTTTAGTTTAAAGAAACAATATAGCAAGGAATAAAGAACACCAAGCGTATCAAGTTCAAAGGCGCTTGATCATTCTCATTTGCTACCACATAAGGTTATTGCCACCACTGACTATCAAACGTCATCGGCTTCTCATCTATAATACAGACCTGGGTAGTGTGAAGACTTCACAGAAGGAAAAATGTGAGGAAAACAAAAGCCTGGGTACCCTGCTTCAGCCATGTCTCCTGACTGTGAATAAGTTATTTAATAGCTATAAAAATCAATGTTATCTTCTGAGAACTTGGTATAGTAATAGAGATCTCTAATTTTGAAAGCACTAACTGGATTTAAGGCATTTCTAGCACATAGTAGGGTCTTAATAACCAGAGACTTGTCCCTTCCTATGTCTGTTTTGTTCATGAACACCACTTATTACAAAAGACACAAAGCAATAGAAAAAGCATTCGTGCACCTCAGCACGTGTTTATACAGGAGCCACTAAAAAAATATAAGAAGACTGAAACAGAACAGAGATAGAAATGATGAAAACAGAAGGCTGCAAAATCTAAATATTCATATTATGTAAAGAATGTAAGATTTCTAATATTCAGTACAATACAACAAACAAACAAATAATACTAATCTGTACTGCGATTCACAGAGCTCATTGTATAAAATAAAACACCTTGTTGGTAAAAGTCAAACTCTTCATTTAGTGCCCAAACTCCTACTTGTGAGGTCTCCTGAAATTATGAACTGGCAGCCCTTTGGTATAGCTCTCCCTGTTTCTGGGTTCTCAGGCTCCCTATGACAGTCATGCATGTAGGGTATGCACACCTGCACAATCAGGGGGTCCTAACCTGTGGACCTACAGCTTCCAAACTAGGCCTACTTCAATTAGTTTCTACTAGATCATGCTGTGGTAAATAAAAACCACCTCTGGAATTTGAGTGCTTAAGAAGTCAAGTTTGTTTTTCACTGAGTTTGCTTGACAGCCTCTGGACGTTGGCTGCTGCTGCCCTTGATCTGCCTTATCCTGGGTCTTTGGCTGAGGTAGAGGTCTTGTCTGGACAACATCCTATCTGAAAAATAGAGAAGGAACTAGAAAGCAGGCTGAAACATGCAATAGTCTTGAAACATCCACTTAAGAGTTATCTCCTCTTCTCCTAGATCACGTAGTTCTGAATTCCTCTTGTGAACGGGCCCTCACAGGGCACCATACGGGATTTATGGAGTCTGTGCAAAGGGTGCTGGGTGGTGGAGTGTCACCCTCTTACAAAGTAGGTGTTGCTTATCAGTGAGAACAGTAGCATAATCTGCAACTTGTAACAATTTGCCTCAAATCTCTCCATCACAACTGTCTTGTGTTACTGAAACTTTTCCGTGGAGGCAGGAACAAATTGTGGTTTACCCCAGAAATGGCGCAGCTGTCATACTTAAGTAACTATTACACACAAGTCCGCCTTGGTCAGCCAATGAGCTTTTTATGGTTACTTGGAGGTGTATGGGGTGGGAGGGGTTACCAATCTTTACCTTATTTACAAGAATAGGAAAACAGCAACTTCCATTAGGTGATTATATTCAGTGAAATTGGCTTTGGCATTAAATCAAAATAAATATTCAAAATGAATATTCAAAAAATTTAAAGTATTTCAGATACTTGCATCACTAATAAATTTCTTCTTTTCATAAATTAATAGTGGGCTGGAGGAATGGCTCAGCGGTTAAAGCGCTTGAGCAAGCGCTAAGCCAAGTGCTAAGTACCCGAGTTCAATTCCCACTATCCATCTGCCATATGTCAATTCACAAATGCCTGTCAATGTGTGTGTAATACAACCATCAGCAGTTCATTGACAACTGAGAGAGGACAATCAAGAATGCGAATAATGGTTAAAGTCTTGTCTCACTGAGGCTTTGGAGCACAACTTTTTTGCCCTTTCTCTCACTACCTTTATTTTGTTCACTGTTTTTCTTCCTCTAGTGAGACGTTCATACTTCTTCTGCTGCTAAATTGCTCCAAATGCCATTATTACTGCCCACTCTTTCGACTTTCCCCAATGGTCTTTCCCCTGTATCTGCCATAATCCATATTGTAAGCTTAAAATTGAGGTTCCTCTTCTTAGGACCAGCTGTTGGCTCATTTCCCAGAGAATAAGCTGAATTTTCTTGTAGGCTCTTCTCTCAAAAAAATTAAGATTTTTTTTTCCTGGGACTCTCTCATTGAACAATAAAATGACACCTTGTAATCAAAAGCTTTATTTTTTTAGAACAGCGATTTTGTTTTACAGCAATGGTTTAAACATTTTTTCCATGTCTGTTTCCAACCACACTTTATAAAAATCTATCCGATGGTGGTGCAAGCATCTGCTTCTAAATACCTGCTCTATCAACTGATGCCTTTCATTTGACTCATGATCTTAGCTTTTCAGTCACCTGTTATATACTTAAAATATTTTCAAATAATATATAGTTCTTCATGCAAATAGAAGATCCATAAGAATTTCCTACCATTTTCTCATTTTATTGATATGTATAAATGCAAAACAAAAGATTTATATTGATCTTGAGTATTTTGTGCACATACATATCTTGGCAAAGTCACAAATCCTTCCCTTCTCTCTTTAGACCATCCACTACCTCCCTCTCCCCTTCAGTTCCCATTATTTCCCACATTAAGTTCTATGAAATAATTGTGAAATGGGTTTCTCAAATCAGAGAAACCATTCAACATTTCACCTTCTGCTTCTGACTTACTTCACTAAATATAATGGTCTCAAGTTGCCTCCATTAACCTGCAAAAGCTTCTGATCTCGGCCTTTATAGATGAGTGGTATTCCATTGTGTACAAATACCACAATTTAGGTATCCATTGGTCTGTTGCTGGGTATTTTGGTGTCTTTAATATTTGAGCTATTGTTAGTTGTGCTGCTACGAACATGGGTATGCATGTATCTCTGTTATGTTGCTTTTAACTCAATTGGAAAAATTCCCAAAAGAACAGTCGCTGGATAAAAGAGCATATTTATTTCCAGTCTTTTGAGAGACTTCCATACTGCTTTCTGTAGCAGTTGTACCAGTTTACATTTTCACCAGCAGTGCAGGAGGGTTCCTTTTTCCCTAGAGCCTCACCAGCACTGATTGTTGTTTGTGTTCTAGATACATGCCATTCACTCTGGAGTTAGATGGTATCTTAGTGATGTTTTGATTTGCATTTCTCTTATGGTGAAGGATGTTGAGCATATTTGCATGTATTTGTTGACCATTTGAGCTTCTTCCTCTGAGAACTACCTATTCATTTCTTTTACCCAATTTTAATAGGGTCTTTGATTCAGTGGGACTTCCCTTTCTTCAGTTTCCTGTACATTCTGGTATATATCTGAGGTATTCATAATGAATATTTTTTCCATTCTGTAGGTTCTCTTTTTATACTGTTGATAATTTCCTTTGCCAGGCAGAAATTTTTTTTTTAATTTGACATAATCCTATTTGTCAATGCTGGGGGCTATTTATTTTGCCTTTGGTTTGTTATTAAGAAAATCTTCGCCCACACACATGTCTTTTAGATATTTGCTTAGCCTGACTTTCAGAAGGTTCAGTGTTTCAGTTTTAATATCTAGGTCTTTGATTCAATTTTGGTGCAAGGTGACAGGTGTGTGTCTATATTTCTTATGCATGTGGATGACCAATTTTCCTTTCCCAGCACCGTTTGTTGAAGAGGCTATCATTTTTCCAGTGTATGTTTTTGGCTCCTTTATCAAAGATCAGGTCGATGAGGATATTTGAGTTTGTTTCTCCTTCCTCAATTCTGTTCCACTGGTCTACCTGCCTGTTTTTGTGCCAGTACGTTTGCCATAGCAATCAGAGAAGAAAGTGAAATAAAGGGAATTCGCAACAGAAAGGAGGATGTCAAACAATCCTTATTTGCAGATGATATGATTCTCTACATGGAAGACCCCCAAAACTTCACCATGAAACTCTTGGAAATAATAAACAAGTTCAGCCAAAATGCAGGCTACAAAATCAATACTAATAAGCAGTAGCTTTTCTCTACACCAACAATGAATTCACTAAGAAAGAGCTCAGAAGGATTAAATTCATTATCAATAGCCCAACAAAAAACTAAATACCTAGCAATATATCTAACTTAGGAAGTGAAGGACCTATATAAACAAAACTACATTACACTGAACAAAAAAATTTGCAGATGACATCAGAAAATGGAAAGACATTCTCTGTTCTTGGATAGGCAGAATCAATATAGTCTAAATGACTATACTGCTAAAACTGATATATAGATTCAGTGCAATTCTTTTCAAAATATTAACATTTTTTCACACAACTTCTATCATTTTATATGGGTTCATCAATTAAGTTTCATCTTCTTCACTTCTATCTTGTTTTTTAAAAAATAACTTTTTATTAACTTGTATGTACATAAATTCCAAGTTCTATAGCATATTAGAGACATGGGATTTGGAAAATAAGTGAGCACCTATGCTCACCCCTTTTTCAGAGGTTCATCCTTTTCCTCATTGACCATTGCCCCTGTTTCTACCCTGTCATTACAGCCTTATTATGTCATTATTTTTGTGCATTTCATAATAGGGAACCTGTCTATAGTCAGTCTTTTTTTTATCCATTTTAATGACTCAAAGTGGCCTTATTTTAATTCAAAAGATTCCTATTTTGGCGGGGATTGTAGGGGGGCAAGAAAAAAAAAGGATTCCTATCTGTCATTGTTTATGGCTGCATATTGTTCCATTGTGTTTAAATACCACATCTTCTGTAACCATTCCTCTATTGAAAGACAGTAGGTTATTTTCAGGTTTTGGTTCTTATGAATTATGCTGCTATAAACATGGTTATCTATGTGCCTTTTGGGTGTGTTGACTTTCTTTTTGGAACATGCCCAGTAGCTAGATTAAATGGCATTTCTATCCTCAATTTTCTAAGAATTTCTCTATCTCATAGAGCATATCTACCCTTAAAGTCAATTCTGTCATTTAGTTATTTTTTAATATGTACATCATAAATTGATATCTTTGGTCATAGACTTGTACCATCTAAAGTTAATATGATGAGGTGGAGGGCTGGAGAAATAGCACAGCATTTAGAGCGCATTCCTAGTAAGAACATGACTCTGAGTTCAATTCTCCAGAACCACATAAGCCAAGCATGGTGCTGCACGCCTGTAATCCCAGCACTCACGGGACTGAGGCAGGAGGATTGCCATGTGTTTGAGGTCAGCTTGGGCTACACAGTGAGTTCAGGATCATCATGGTCTACAGAGTGTGTCTCCTTCTTAAAAAAAATAGAGTTAATATGAGATGATTCGGCAAAGTTAATAACCATGGAGAGCTATATTTAATCTGTTGATAACATGGATTTTCTTTGGAAAAATATAGTTTAAAGAGCATTTTCATAGAAATGACCTCATTTGATCTGTACAAGAGCAGAGCAAATTGTACTTTATTTTATAAGGGGAAAAAAATCTAACACTCAAATTAAATGACTTGTTCATGGTTATACTCCAAGTGAGTGCAAGAATGGGGCTTTCCTGGTCAGCTTTCTGCATGTTTTACTAAATAATTCAATCCCCAAGCTGGACTTTCGCACACTGGCAGTTTTTCATGTGTTCCTGTATTTCTGATGTGAAACTAGGACAAGTTTTATTTTACTTGATGTGTTGCAACTCATTCTGCCCCTCCAAACTTATTTTTCCCAATATTGTCCACATTCTTCTAAAAAATTTTGAGAGTTTTAACAGCCGGTAACATTCCCCTTACACACCCACATACATATATGCCAAGTCCTCATTGTTTTCCTGATACATATTCTTCAAATTTATCTTCCTGCTCATTAGGTTGGCTTTATTACTGTAAAAGTGAATTTTAGTCCTCCTCACAGAAATCACCACACTGTCTTTGCAACTTTTCCTCTTCTCTCCAAAGACTTCCTGCGACTTTCAGAACACTTCCGGCATTAAAATTTACATATTATCCGCCACAAACTGCCGGTATGCCAAGTCTCATCATTAGCTATTCCGTGGCTCAAGCACTGTAATTAGAAATCTCAATTGTCTGATTTTCCTTAGTTTACATGATACTCTCTCCTTAAAATGTCTCTCCACACTGCCTTTTTGTGGACAAAGTCTTCTTCTTCTCCACAGGTCCTCCCCCTTGCTTCATGCACGCCTTGTCATGCGAGCTCCACTAAGCTTACAGTTACTGTGTGAACGAACCCTTCTCCCATCTCCACACTGCCACAGCAACTGCACACATGCATCTATTACTGAATTCACATCATCTTTAAGATTTGTATTATGATAATTGGGTGATACTAGGTTTTATTTAACAGATCGTTTTTCAGTTTATTGTCCTTACATGCCCTCTTCTCAGAACACTGCGCAAGCTTTCAATGAGTCATGTTGATTGGTTATGTAATCTAGCACAAATGTGACCATTAAGCCAACTGTAGACTTGATTGGATTGCGAGATGCCTAGGGAATTCATAAAATGCAAAAGTGCACTTCTTGGTATGTGAGGGTGACTCACGAAAGCTGAAATTCAAGTTCCAAATGGGGGCCCTGGTCTCAGCCTCTGTGACGTTGTTCCTTTGTTCTGCTTCTGAGCCTTCCACGGCTTCCTTAGCATCTCTGTTCCTCTGTGCCTTTCCACCATGATGTGTCCTCCTTGGCATCAGCTGACCTTGGACTGAACCACTGAAAGCAGGAGATGAATCAAAAAGTCTCTTCCTTTAACTTGGAGTCAGAATTTGTACTTCGGTAAGAGGAAACTCTGTAATACAAACAACAAAAATGATATGGAGACAATGATCAATCACACATTTATATTTATTTACAGGTTATCTACATGCACATAAGCACGTGATCATGCTGGATATGTACATGCCTTTATAGTCACGTAACATGTACACAGATGTGTGCACATGCACATAAACATGACACACATATACATGTGGGTTTGTATTTTATGTTGCAATATTTTTGAAATGTTTCACAAAAAACTTGACATCTGATTCTAAAATATAAGTCCTATTCTGATCGATATATTTGTGTTTGCCAGTGGAAAGTGATGAGTGTATGTAAACTCTGAGGTCTAGAATGAAAATAAAATAAAACTTCTCTACTACTTCAGATCTATGCTTTGAGAGAAGTCAACACATAGAAAAAAATAAATCTATGTCTAATTTTGTATAATTTAACATAATATTCAAGAGTATGTATTCATTAAATGGTCTTAAAATATAGCTTGATAGATAAAGATGAATAAATACCTTAAATTATTCTGAAATATCTTTTACATTGCTAAATAAGGAGTTAGAAATTGTAATACCAGGAGAAGTTTGTTGGGCTTTTGGGTGGGCTATGAGCTCAGTATTCTTTTTCTAAGGTAAAATAGGCATGCATAGGGATCTTTCACCATCTGAAATTTTGACCACACACTTTGTGGGAACATATTTCTATAACTATGGGTGTGCACACCCACCCACATATTTACCAATTTCATCCATGTATAACCTCACGTTTTACATGAATAATACACATATAAACATATGTATATGAATTGTGTATCACATGAGCCAGAATATCACAGTCCTATCACTTTTTCACTATTTTACTGATATAATATGATTTATTTATTTATTTTGAGACAGAGTCTGTCTCTGTGGCCCAGGTTGGTGCTGAACTCACTGTGTAGTCAAGACTGGCCTTAGGGGCATGGGAATTCTCCTGCCTCCACTTCTCAAATGCCGACATTACAGGGGTGCATCAGCACTCTCAGCTTCATGGAGTGCTGAAGAATCGAACTCAGGACCGTGAAATTGCTAGGCAAATACTCTAACCACTGAGCCATTCCTTCAGCTCCTAATTATTTTATTGAGAGTCTCACTGCCATTGAAGTATACTTGCATTATAATGTTTTTCTATTCTGATAATATAGTTTTAGAATATTATATATAATTTCATCTTAAATCACATATGTGTCACTTTATTTCAATGTCTTATAATAATACATTCTATTCTTTAACTATAACACCTCCTTCTCACCTCAAGATGTCTTTGTGAGATTATTTTTGGTTGCACGCTTAGAGGAATGAGGGGTTTAGTGCTCCTTTCTGTTGCTTTCCTACGCATGGCGAGACCCGCATGCACACTGCGTCTCTGCGAGGCCAACACTGTGCGTGGTTGGCACGACTTCCCCCAGGTCAAGACGCTAACTGAAAGTGCCAACAGCCTCCTCAGCTAATTAATGATATCTGCCGATTCCAAGCCTAAAATTTCCTTTGATTTATTTCATGTTCAGGCTTAAACTGTTCTTTAGGGGTGTGAGTATCCTCATTTCATCAGTCCTAATAAAGCTCCATTTATTCAAATCCCTGGCAAAGACTTGAGCATCTCGCATTTAAAAACACAGTGATTATTGCTAATCCTCATTAAGCAAATTCTAATGACTACACCATTGACTTCTAGAAGGCTACATTCTGGGTGAGGGAATTATTCATCCCTAGGATGAAAATATCACAGTGCAAAGAATCCAGCTCTAGATAGCAGATCTCATATTCACTGTACAATCATAGGCATCCAATGACCTACCATGGCTTATTAATACAGTTTGCTGAGCCTCATCCTCAGAGAACTGGACTCGGTAGGGCCTTCGTGGAACCCCGTATTTACACTACTAACAAATCTTTCAAATATTATTGATGTTGTTCTAGATAAAACAAAGCTAACAGTTTTGCTTCTTACCAATTATGAAATATTCAGTTTGTCTTCCATTCTCCTGAGCCTCAAGTGTCTTGAAAACTCTTGAAATACAGTTTAGTGCACACAAGGGCTGCATGAGTGTCAGGCAACTGAGCTATGAGACAGTGAACATATAGCAAACATATATTCATTATACCGGATATAATGGCAGAAGTTTGAGCTAAAACCTTACCAAACGTCATGAGTATTTTCTGCAAGCATTAAAGGAATTTATTACACCAATTCTTTTTAAATGCTTTCAAAAAATTGAACACGTGAAGGTACTTTCTAATTCATGTTATTAGACCAGAATTTATTTTATATCAAAACAAAACAGAGGTGCTTTAAGAAAACCAAGACATAAAAAAGTGTTTTGTGAACATAAATATGAAAGTTAATATAATTCCAGCAAATTCATTCTAATTATATAAGAGAACATTAGTACTAAATGAGGTTAATCTTTGAATTGCAAGATTGATATAATATTTAGAAATGTATCAATGAGATACATCTTAATAATATAGGGCAATAAAATAGATAAACTTATGATCATTTCCATTGATTCTAACAAGCATGTGGTAAATCTAGCATAGAGGCCCAATCAAATATTCATAAAATGTAGACATATAAGGGAATAACTGCAACCTGAAAAAGACAATCTACAAAAACTATACACTTAACACCTCAGTTAAGGGCAATATGTTTGATGTTAATCCTCATTTATCAAGAATCAGAAAAGAAAGACTGCTTTGAAAATATATGCATTTATTATTTTATTTGTTAGTTCTATTGCATGCAAGTATTATGTTTCCTGTATAGGGGTGAGATATTTAAAATTATCTTCATTTGCAGTGACATGATCATCTACCAAAAAGCTGAAGGGACTAATATATACAAATAGCAAATTAAAAGAAAACAAGCTAACTATATTTTATGACAAATGTTTAAAAACAATCTAGAGTAGTTCTATAAGTCACAAGCAAAAAATCATTCTGAAATTAACACCAAAAGCTGTCATTAGATAAATCAAACATGACATTTAAACCAACATCAGTTGTTATGTGCCGCTTGAAATAACATCGGAAGGTAAGGGACAAGAGAGTAAGCTGAAAAATATAAAATTCTGCTGGAAAAAAATAGAAAACAATTTCAATATATCATGTTTATAGGCAGGAAGGTGATATTTTGTGTAGCAATTCTCTCTAAACCAAGTTATGGATTCAAAGCTATCCAGTCAAAATTTTGAGTAATTTTTGGAGAAATTGATAGTCTGATTAGAACATTCAAATTAAAATGTAAGTAGAATAGTCACCATATTTTGCAAAATATTAACATATTAACTTTTGTGAAAGATAAAACTAAATGATATCAATCAGACAGTGTGATAATGACATCGAGTTAAATGACCCAAACATAACAGAGTCCAGAAATTTACTTATTTATGACAAGTTGCTATTCTACGATGATGGAAAAATGATGTTCATTAGATATGTATGTGCAAAGAAATGGACTTTGGTCTGTGCCTCACACCACATGATGTAATTAATGAATTACAGCTTTAAAAGTTAAAGTCATAATTATAACGTATATGTAGAAAATCTTAGGTATGCATATCATGACTCTCATTTAAAGATTTCTTGTATATGGCAACCAAACCATAATCCATTAGAGAATAAACTGGACTTAAGACTGTTCAGAACCTCTGCTCTTTGAAGGACACCAGTAAAAAATAAATAAAAACACTGACAGATACTGAGATAAACTATTTGCAAAGTGCATGTCTAATAATGGATTTTTTAAGTAGAATGTAAAACAATCTAGACTAATAATATAAAAACAATTTTTTCCATTAAAATTCAAAACTGAACAGCCATTGTTCTAATGATATGTAAAGCAAAAGATATTGAATAAGTATGTGGGATATTCAAATGTATTAATCATAAACAAATATAAATTAACATCCTAATAATTACCACTTCATACATATTAAAGTGATACAAAAATTTATTGAAATGTGACTTTGCACATTAACATGAACACTTCTTATGGCTTTATGTCTCAGTTTAAAATAAACTTAATTAATTTTAAAAACTTCCTTTCTACCTGAATGTCTAAAAAAGAATTAAACATTTTGTTTTAGGTATTAGGTACATGTATACACATACACACTTCTATGTACACGCACACCTATATAAACCTGCCCTACGAACTGTCACTATTTATGTATGTGTATGTCTGTGCATGTACATATATGAATATACACATATTTCAGAAGTAAGGAGATCAAATAGTTGAGCATATACCTTTCTCTTATTATTTAAACTCATTATGGAAAATTGCCTACTGAATACACAAGTATTATCTTGTATTTCATGAGCTTTAATAGGATAAAAATAATTGCTTTACTTAATTACAGAGTGTAAAAAGACCTATTTAACATATAACTCCATATAACATTCCCCTCTCTAAAATCTCCACCATGAAAGAACATATAGTGCTGTATAAATGCAGATACATTCTTTAATTAAGCAGTGAGCTTCTCCACCATAGAAGCCAATGAATGCAGTGTAGGATTTGAGAGTTTTCCCAAAGTTATTATTAAAAGTTATATCATGCAGTTTAGGCACTATAAAGGCAGCAAATAAAAAAGGAGAGAAATGTGTGTTCTGTTCTTCATTCCTCCCTCCCTACCCTGATGCTAATGGGCCAATAAATTTGGCTTTAATTAAATGTTGTATCATGTGAAAATTGACTATCACATTTTGCCTGCTTTCTGCACTGGAGAGGGAAACGTGGTTGCCTCTGTACAAATTCCAAGCGCTTTGCAATTTCCATCCTCCTGGCAGACAAAAACACAATTTGAAAACTGGGATCTGTTATGGGCTGAGAAAGAGCAAAGTGACGTGCCTGAGAAAGGTGTTGTGTGGAAATAAACAGAACACACTGTAACTTTGCAATGCATTGCTTACACCAATGCTTCTTTTCTGCAGAAATGGAAGTAGATGTCCTGAGATGGGAGGTGACGCTCAAAAGGGCAATGTCACAGCAGTGACAGGCCTGGAACTTGAGATGTCTTCCAAGACACTACATAAGCCACATTTCAAAGATCTGACAACATTATTGACATATCCAAATCAACTAAAGAAAAAATGCCCGAGTACCAAATATTAACCAACACATGCTCTTGACTTTTGAATGGCTTTGGCTCATTCAGACAAACGTCCTACTCCAGTCTCAGTAGAGACGCTGGAGTTAGAAACAATACATCTTCAATTCTCAACAACTGGCCATTCCTAAGGGCCATGAGGCAAGAGTTAAATCAGGGTTTCCCAGTCTCAGCACTGTTGACTTGTAGGGGTGGATAATTATTTTCCTTTTTGGGGAGAGATGGGTAGTTGACTACACATTACATAAAAATTACTACCATCTTGTGTTTCTAACATAAGCTAATATCCTCCTGGTTCTGTCGTCCTCAGAATTCTGCATTCTTAACCCATGCTACCTTCTAGCAGGTCTGTGGTTCAAACATTCATGCACCCTCATCGTCAGCTTCAGAACTCTATGGCATCTGCTTAGACCCTTTTCCTGGAATCCCAAAATCAAAGGCATCATCCTACCCTGTGTGCTATGCAACCTCATTAGACAGTTTCTTTTCCAATCATTTGGGTGAAATGCTTAGAAATATTCAGGTAGGAGCTGATTAAAAGCCTCCACATGGCAACAGTCATTTTGCATACTCCAAACAAAAAGTGAGATTTTATCCCTTTTGTCTCTGCTTTCTTTTTCAGTGGGACATTTTTGATTTTTCATAATCGAGTTCTGTATATGCAGGTGTCTTTTAAAAACCTCGAATCTGTGTCGTTATGTCTGTGATTGACACACCTCATGTGTTGTTCTAGCTTTTCTTTTCTAATAGTTCAGGAGGGTCATGATGGTATTAGAACAATTAGCATCAAACAATTTCTGTGACGAGTTTGCCAATAATTATTGAATGAATGAAAACACAAGAGGTGATTAAAATTACCTGCAGGAAAAAGGTTCTGTTTTCCAAATAACTATCTTGTATATTAGCATTTTTGTTGATCATTTATTTAAATTCTTAGTATATTCCTTATATTAATCATCTACATTATTTGTTTCCCAATATAGTTAATATTGATGTATGCCAGTAAAGTGTTCTATTTGTAAACAAGTAAATTTGCTCAATCTTTCCTCCAAATCAATTAGTCATGAAAATGTTATATATTTAATATTTTGAAAGAAATATTCAATTCTAATAAATATTAATGGGGTACCTACCTCTATACATTCAATCCTTTAATCAGTAAGATTATTTTTTGCTACATGCTTCTAAGTGAGGCCAGACCTTGAACTTCAGTTTAAAATAAAAAGGTTCAACCATGATTGTAACTGATATATTTTAGGAATTTTGCAGATATTTATTTTCAGGGCTAGTCTAAAATATTGTGATTTGTTCAAATACAAAACTTCTTACCTTCTTGAATGTTCTAGTATTATATTACTAGAAAGAGATTTTATAATTAAATGAGCTCTGAATAGCACTAAACTCTGCACTTAAATCAGTTAAAATGATTATATATATTATATATATATATATATATATATATATATATATATATATATATATATATATATATATTATAATAATAAAACATATCACATTAGAAATAAGTCAGTGATTTGGTACACCTGTAATTCCAGTTAATGAGGAGGATAAGATTAATCTAGGAAATACAGTGAGACATACATTTTTTAAAAAGTTAAATAATAAAGAAAAAAAAGACAGACTAGTTTGGTGGTAGAGCACTTACCTAGTGTGTGTCTTAATATGTGGGAAGTCTTGAGTTCAAAGTCTAGTACAGAAAAAGTAAATAATAACAGCAATCATAATTGTACTACACGCTGGTTCGAGTCTTACTGTTTAATTTTTTTAAATATTGGAACTCAGACAAGTTAATTAATGTTCCCAAGGCTCCTTTTCCTTATTTTAAGAATGAAAATGAACAATTACACAATTTGTTTGTTTGCTAAGAACAGTGCTTGACAACAGTGAGTGTGCAGTAAATTTCAGTCAGCAATGTGCAATTTTGTTAAGAATTCGTAAGTGGAAAATTAGTCTTACAAAATATATTGGTCTTTTCACGTTCTTTTATTTTTACTGTCTTTGTTATTTTTTACATAAAAGTTAGGGATGCTAAAAACAATATGTCTTTCACTGACATATTTATTGTACTCTTTTATTTGTAAATTGTATCAAAAATAAAAATACATATCAGTCATTCTGTCCCAAACTTAAATTAGAACACGCGTTTGGACAGCAAGTTAAATTTTTAAATTGGCTTTTACAGGGTTAGAAAATGGCTACCTTTTTTTTTTATCAGGTTAATAGGACTTACCATTAGGAGATGTTACATTGGCGTAACACCCATTGTGTTCTTACTTAAACATTAATATAATTTGTAACATTACTCAAGTCTGTAATATAATCAAACACCATTTTTGCAAGTAGACTATTCTTTAATATCCTGTTAAGATCAAATAGATAGTATTTCACTTGTATTTTTCATTTATGCCCATAAGTGATGTAATCTCTCTGATACTTCATTTGTCAGAAATAAATGAGGTTCATAAAATCAGTTGTGCAATATCCCATTATATTTTGTTCTTGGAAACAGCCCATACAGTAATAAAATGAAACATTTTAAATAAACTATAAATTTTCTAATTTTGTAATATTGTAGAGATATTTTATTGGTAACGGCCACATGTTTCTTCTACTGAGATTGCTTCATTCTGAGTTTTCATTGTTCAACTTAGTTTTAGTAAATCTTGCTTTATCTTATAAACATTTCCTGTAACTATATGAAGCTTTACCTCATATAACCTCATTCAGTGTGCTTCTATTCCACATTTCTAAATCTCTTCTTGTTCTTATTTTCAATATTGTCTTCCATTGTTTCTTGAATTTATGACTTTTTAATTCTATTTAATTATTTTCCTTGAAGAACGTATCCTTGGCTGTTTCATTCTGTCCCACTTACGCAATGCTCACTTCTGCTTTGTATCAAATTCACTCTACCTATTCTGCCCTTTATTGATTCTGTTTAACCTTCCTCTAAACCCACAAACTAATGTTACACTGTTTAAATTTACTTTAATTTCAAATAATAAAAGTAATCAAGTCATGAATGCAGTAGTTAATGGCAAAAGCATACTTTTGTCAGATGTGAGTGTACCTAAACCCCTGACTTCCTTTTTGATGAACGAGGGATATGCTGCACTTTTTGAGGCTGTTCTGTTCTTGTTTTCACGGAATAGTGTCGAGGACGCATCACATAGTACGTGAGTCCATTGACACTTCTTTTTTTTTTTTCACTTATGTGTTTTTACACTAAGGCTTGTAATAAGTAGTAGAACATATTTCAAGTAGACTTATGTATTTTGACATAATACTATTTTATGTAAACAGAAATTACTAAATGACATTGTCACTAGGAAGATGTTATATTAAAATTTTAGGAAAGATTATTATAATTGAAAATTGTTTTATTATTGAAATACATATGCCTTATATAAATACAAGTATGTGCATATCTGTAATATACACAAATTTATTTATATAGTCACGTATCGCTTAGCTATGGGAACACATTCTATGAAATGGTCATTTTATGAGTGCTATAGTGTTATGCTTATAAAAACTAAGATGGGTATACTGCCACTAGGAAATACCTCATGGATCACTGCCACAGACTCAGCCCATCATTGATGAAAAATGTTATTTAATGATACATGGCTGTGTGTGCATATGTTTATAACTATAAAATGAATGCATATAGACATATTTTTATTTGAAACTATGTTTCACTAAAAGTTTACTGACATGATATCTTTAGCAGAATCAGTCAAGAGTTCAATTTTATGCCTTCACAGTTGAGGGTTCTTGTAAAAACTATTTAGCTTCTATAAGCTATGTTTTCTTATTCTCCTATATTAAATGGGAAATTGTAATATTTCTCACAGGATGAGAGAATCTATTCCAAGGTGTACAGTTGTGCTTGGATCATTAATTCGCACCACTGGCACAACATTAAGCCCTTCTTACTGCACACCATCTAAGGCTTCTTTGCCTCCACTCTTCCGTCATGGAGCAACGTGCTCCCAGCACCCAATCTGTAGAGTCTGTGCACAGCCAGGGCTGCTCTTGAATGAATACGAGACAGTTTCATCACTGGTAAATATTCCGCACTCAAATACCTTCCTCATTGCTTAGGATCCTTCTTGATTTTGGCTATAACCTCTTCCACGTGAGGATTATATCCCAGACCATGGTTCACACTGAATGAAACTGGTCTTTAAATAGTAAGTCCATGGTCCCGATTGTCAAAATGACCCAACTCTATCTGAATAAAACCCTGAACAGTAGAAGACTGACAGACCGTGACTCCAGTGTCACCCTCGGGAACTTGGTTGAACTATTTTATTGAATGTTAAACTTTGTATCTTTGTATTCTCAAAGGAGAAATTGTAGTCGGTACTCAGTGGGGTTGGGTGAATTTCTGAGATGCTGCAGGGAGAAGTTCTAGGAATACTGAATACTGGTTCTACCCATGGCACTGATGGGACTCAGACCGTCTTCCTGCTCGCCTGTCTTCCTTCCCTCCTTCCCTCCTTCCCTCCTTCTTTCCTTCCCTCCCTCCCTCCCTCCCTCCCTCCCTCCCTCCATCCTTCCTTCCTTCCTTCCTTCTTTCCTTCTTTCCTTCCTTCCTTCTTTTCTCTCCTTTCTCCCTCCCTTTCAATGTCCTTTCTTCTTTCTTTTCTTTCATTTCATTTTTTCTCGCATTAAGCCTGTCGTCTCTGTATTCTTATAATCATCAGAATTAGAAAATGCAACCATAAAGTCAAAAAGTGAGTAACTCTTCCTGAAGGCACATGTCAAACACGGAGTATAAATTTACAATGATAAAAGGATTTTGATTTTTTGAATAGTTGCCATCTATTCCTTAAGTTTTAATCCTAGAATATCACACAAATCCCTATAACTTGTAACTGTTAATTTTTGGAATAGATAAAATTATACATAACAGAAATTGGATCTAATTTTTTATTTAATATCAACTCAGTGCCTGACTTTCACTCAAAGATAATGATATACGAAATGTTCAAATTTTCTTTTTAATTATTGGGATAGAGTTTTAATAATCAATAAAATATTTAAATTGTTGAAATAAATGCTATAAAATGATATAAAATAGAAATGGATGAGTTTGAATTGCTTTCAACTTATTTCTTAAAGATAAAAAGATTCTAGTTCCTGTTATTGCATGGTGAAGTTGACTCCTTTGAGTATTTGGGTAATTTTAATTAGGCCTAAACAACACTAAACTTTGAAAATATTCATTCAGTTTTTGCTGTGCACATTCTTTACATTAAATATGTCCACTCAATTTCTCTCACATGTCTACATGAAGGAGAAAACGTTAGAAACAGAAAGAAATAAATTGTACAGGCAGGGAAATAGAAAGAAAGAAAGAAAAAACAAACAAGTAAGTCTCTGATATAAGAGATCCAGATCACAACTCTTATGGAACTTAAAATGAAAAAGAAAGTGAAACAGAGGGGGTAAGGCAGGGGAGGAAGGGAGGGGTGGGTAGGGGGAGGAACAAAAGGAGAGTGGGAAAGCCCTTGTCACCTTGACAAGATACGTATGTGCACAAAATCCTCAATTTCGTTGTAAACCTTAAATCTTGCACTAATACACATCAATAAAATGAGAAAAAAAGACAAGTAAGTCTTAGAATAGTGCAGCCCTATATACAGAGAGAGGACAGTTAAGAGTCGCACTTATTAGGGGGAATCATGGAAACTTGAAGGAGGGGGAGTGGGACAGTAGAAAAAGGAGATAGGTAGAATTTGTAATTTTGCTACGATATGTATATATACAAAATACACGAGTTCAATTTAAACTTTATGTAGTGCACTTATAGTAATCAATAAAATGGAGGG
Organism: Ctenodactylus gundi; assembly: GCA_004027205.1. Lineage (NCBI taxonomy): Eukaryota > Metazoa > Chordata > Mammalia > Rodentia > Ctenodactylidae > Ctenodactylus > Ctenodactylus gundi. Next base: position 280,232 of record PVKB01000375.1, read on the forward strand.
ATTAAAAAGAATAGCACAGAGGTTTTGCCTTCTCCCACCACCCCCTGCAAAAGTATAAAACGTTGGAGTGACACTGAGTTGTAAATTTTATTTGCTGTTTCTTTCATTTCACTTATTAGCATGGAACATGCTGAATTTGGTTTCCCTGGGACATGGAGCTTAGATGAAGGCTAATAGAACCAAAAGTATTTAAGTAGAAATGACAGTTTCCCAAGGAAAGCTTAAAACATGAAGACAGCTACTGAGGAACCCAGGATTCCATGCGTGTGATCACAAAAGCACCTTATCCACACAATACAACCTGTGCTGTTCCAATCAATCTTTGTAGCATCTACTATCGGCCGGCACCTTTGCTGCTCAGGGCCTCTCTTTTCCTACTGGGTGGTGCCTTCTTGTGTTAGGCTCTCTCCTGTGTTAAACCAATCCTTTCTCTCCTCTTCAGAGTTCTCTGCCACTATCCATCTGTAGGAAACTTCATTTTGGTTATGTTATCTATCCACTCTGATCTTCTCCAGTTTCATTACACTCTTACCAACATGCCTCAGAAATCTTACATGTAATTAAGTCACTTCACCTTCCCAAACATCTAAAGTTTTGATTAAAAATATTTTTTTTCTAAAGATAATAGAATAATGTAGGTACATGAGTATTCATAAATACGTGCAGGTTTTGCCTTTTACATACAGTGTTAAGTTTAAATTTGGTGACATATTTTTAATATCACACTTGGAAAAATCAGGCTTCATGTAATACATTACACAAGAAAATGTCAGGTCTGTTTTAGTAATGAAGAACCTGTTACCTTTTTAAAACATCATGTATAAATCAATATATATGAACTTCATTTGATAACTCATCATTTAAAAAGTTTCTGATGAAATGGATTGCCAGTTTATCATCAAAAATTATTAAGTTAAAAATTTAAATTAAAAATAAAAGAAGACCTCTTTTATTGTGAAAAATATACCTTGAGCCTCAGGAAATGTTTATATATGATAGTTTGGATGTGGTCTCATTTAAATTATGTACAAAATATTGCATTTGCAATTGTCATTACTTCTGATCATTTATCAATATCTTCCTGAATAGAAAAGTTTATGCAACATTGGGCAAAGGAGGATAAACTTGTTAATTTTTCAACCATAAGATTTAATTCAATAAAAATCTAAGAATATATAAAACAAATAAAAACAGTAAGACGATTTAATAAAAATGCTTGGGTCAAACCATACCATTATGAATAAGAAGCAAAACATAATAGCAAAAACTGACATTAAGCTTCTAAGCAAAAGTTTTAAAACTGTACAATTCAATGTCAAAAGGTTTCAGAAAACAATAAATTAATTTGAAAATTCAACATAAACTAAATTGAAATCTTTCTACAGTTTACAGTGGAATTTCACAAATTGATTCTAAAATTCCAAAGGGAAGATTAAGGACTAGGCTATCTACAGTAGCCAGGCGTAGGGGCCCAGGCTGCAGTCCTTACACTCCCGGAGGCTGAAGCAGGAAACAGAGGTCTGCAAGTCCCACAGTCCTGGAGGTCAAGGCAGGAGGACTGACGTTTGACCTCTACCTGTGCAACTTAACTTAGCCAAGAGTTTATGTCAAAAAAAAAAAAAAGCTAGTGATGTAGCTCAGTGCAAAGGTCCTGGGTTAAATCTCAAGTACTACAGAAAGAAAGAAAGAAAGAAAAAAGAAAGAAAGAAAGAAAGAGAGAGAGAGAGAAAGAGGAGAGAGGAAAGAAAGGAAGAAGAAGAAAATTTGCAAAATTGAATATAATCCTTAAACATTTTAAAGTATGTTAATTAAGATGACATGATATTAGGGTAGTGATAGACACATGGAAGTTAAAATAGAACATGAAGTCCAGAGATAGTCATAAAAATGAGGTCTTATTAAGGTAAAAGTTGCTGTCCAACAAAATGAGAAGAAAACATATTACTCAATGAAGAAAATATTGATTTAAAAATAAATCTCTCTGTAATACCATGCACAAAAATAAATCTGATGCTTATTTGAAATGTAAATATTGAAGTTAAACATCAAATTTTAAGAATAGTATGTAGTAGTTTAGCTTTATAGTGGAGGTAGAGCCAATTTTTTCATGGATACTAAGAACAACTCAAAAAAATTATACTAACACACAAAATAAATAGCTACTACAGAAAAAAGCAATAGTTACAAATTTAAAAGCTAAAGCAGAGGCTTGAGATAATATTGGCAATGTACGTAAGACAATAATTTAGCTTTCAGAAAACATTACGTCGCTCTACATGTTATATTTGTAAAAGAAAAACAATGCCTCCCATAGGGAGCAAAATGAGTAAAGCGTAAAATGCAAGTCATTGAATAATAAAGTTGAATTAAATAAAATACATATGAAGGTTTATGCCACAATCGTCATAATATAAAGTGAGCAAAGACAATGAAATTCTGCTTGTCACTTATATTTGCAAATACAAAACAATCGTGAGACGTGGATACAGAAGTATGAACAGCATCTTATAAACCGAATGCCCACGCCCTACAACAAGCTATGTCACTCTTTGATTCAATTACTAAAAGCATTCACCTATCTACATAGATTTGATTCTTAGAAATTTCATAACAAATCACCACAAATTAGGTGGTTTGAAAAAATGACTCTTAACTTCTGGAGGCCGGAAGCCTAACATCTAGGTGTTGGCCAGGTGTCTTTCGGGGAACACTCTGAAGGAGATCATCTTCCAAGCCTCTCACCTCCTTTCTCATGGCTCTGGGTGATTGTTTTGGTTACCAGGCTCCAGACTTTGTCCTGAAGTGGAATTCTTCTTTGCGTGTGTCTCCACTTCCTCTTCTCTTAAGGATACTATTTGTGGTATTTATACACAGTGGAATACTACGCATCTATAAAGTCCAACAGCATGGAGGCTTTTGCGGGCAAATGGAAAAAAACTTGAGAACACGCTTAGTGAAGTGAGTCAGAAGCAGAAGGTGAAACATCCAATGGTCTCTCTGATATGAGAAACCCAGATCACAACTATCTCATGGAACTTAAAATGAAAAACAAAGTGAACCAGGTGGGTAGGGTGGGGAGGGAAGGGTCGGTAGGTTATGGGACAAAAGGAGAGTGGGAAAGTTCTTGTCACCTTGAAAAGGTATGTGTGCACACAAAATGCTCAACTTCATTGTAAACGTTAAATTTTGCACTTATACATATCAATAAAATGGGGGAAAAGATATTATTAGATAAGAGCTCACCTAACTCAGTTTGACATCACCTTAACTTATATATAAGGACTTCGAAATAAAGTAACACTTTGAGCTTCCCCGTGGGCATGAGTATTTGAGAGACTTTATTCAACCCAGTATATTTCATAAGAAAAAAATCTATAAATGAACGTTCATATCAATACCATTTGTCGTAGAGAAAATGTTTAAATAATAAAATATCCATAAGGTACCAATGGATAATAAGTAAAGATTGCATACCTTTTAAAACTACTGACCTAGAACTATGAATATCAAAGTTGATGAGTCTTAAAAAGATTTTGAGTGAAAATAGAAAGTCATAGGATATTTGAAAGCTTGATACATATATATGGATGACGAATGCAAAAATAGAACTTTTTGGCACACACAAAATAAAATATACAAATATGGAAGATTGTATGCACACTAATTTTAGGGTAGAGATTATCTGCATAGAGTAGCGAATTAAATCAAAAGGAAATGAATGCTTCAAGCATAATTGTTTTTTAATTGGTTTAAAGTTGCTTGGGGGATTATACAAAAAGTGTCAAAATAGCAGATAGTGGAGTTGAATAATGGAAGTGGAACACAGCTTTTCCACACTGTAGTTGATGTATGGAAAAAGATTGTGTACTTTGTAGCCTCTCTTCAGGGACGGATGCTCAGACGCCTAGCACCCTCCATGGCTTTGTCCACTAGATGCCAGCAGCAAACCTCCCCATCACCCCCAATTAGGACAACTAGACACGAGGCCAAATACATTGCCCTGGAAACAAAAGTCTTGTCAAGAAGCATTAGTACATTTGTATATTTATTATATCCTTTTATTTACTTTATTCTAAATCTGCAATATTTTATGACATATCATTAGAAAATAGAACACTCTACACATATATTTCTGGGAATTTTTTTTTTCATAGAAACATGAAACTACGTAAGCTTACATATATATTGTACAATATCACATGTTATAGAGATATAAAAATGACTTGTGTGACCCATGGTTTCTGCCATAATTTTGTTGAGGTTATTTAAAATAGGTTACACAAAAGGAAAAACATTCTGGTTTCTCCTTACAGGATGTGTAGGATTTAGAAAGTGACAGAATAGTATTTAAATAGAAGCAGAAAGTGTGTAATATGTTTGAACAACCGTGAGTTCTTCTGTGAAACTGAAGCTGGGGATATCAACTTTTCATCTTTTCAATGGTATGTCTTGTATTTGTATAACAAATGGCTGTCAGAAATTTCTATTAGGCTCCGAGGCGTCGGCCTGTATTCTCAGTACTCTGGGAGGTTGAAGCAGGAGAACGGCAAGCTTGAGTCCAATCAGGACAACCTAGAAGGAGCCTATCTCAAAATCAGAAATAAAAATGCACTGAGGATTTAGCACAGTGTGAAGAACCTGAGATTGATCCCCAGTATCCCTATGCCTCTTAAAGGAAAAAAAAAAAAAAAAATCTAAAGGCCTTGGGGATGAGAGATTGGAGAGGACTTTTCACAGGCCAAGCAAACAGGTAAGAGTGTGAGATTCAGCTCATGTGCTTAATGGAGAGATGTAGCTAAATGTGAAATGTGGGCAAGACATGACAAATGTCATTTAAAATACAATAATCAAAATTGATACTCCTGTAGAATGTGGACGTAGAAATTTGAGACAAGTGCTGCTTGGTGGATGGAAAGCCTCAACATAATCTATCCATTTTCCTCACAATGTTTTCTGGGGAAATGCAGCCACAAATACATTGTCAGCAGATACTTTTTAATGGGCATTAAAACTTTACATGAAAGTATCAGGAGTCTGTATTGACCAAAGTGTTCTGACAGACATACAAAGTTAGAGGACTTACATCTTTGAAAGGTGCTATGATGCCACAGAGTCAAGAGGTGTGACAGAAACAGAAAAACCATCAAGCTCCTCAGGGGAAATAGTAGGTGGCCAGCAAGGCTTTCTCTTAGTTGGCCCTTTGGTTTTCGATGTTATCTATTACACTTTGTCTTTTCCAATAAACAGAATAAATGAATTACATAACCTGATATCTACTTTATAACTTAGGTAAAAAAGTAATTCAAGATATACTATAGATTATAACCCAAAAGTTAAAACTATAAAACTTTGGAGAAACTTTCATATTTTCCTTATAATTTTGGGTTGTGCCAATATTTCTTATAAACAAAGACCAAAAAATCCCCCAAATTATTGTATTCAAATTGGTAAAACACACTAATTTCTCACTTAACGATGTATGCTAAAGCCTTTGTCACCTGGACAAGATAGGTATGTGCACAAAATGCTCAACTCCATTGTAAACCTTGAATTTTGCACATATACATATGAATAAAATGTGGGGAAAAAGAAATCAGAGAAAAATAAATAAATAAAATTTAAATTATTTTTCAGAAAACGATACTAGTAAAATAAACAGTGAGAATCCCTCAGAGTCAGAGAATACGCTTGTTAAATATTTTTGACCTTGGGTTCCTACCTGTTATATTTTAAAAAACTTCAACCAAAATCAATACATTTCCCAAAGCAATCTACAAGAATAGTCAAATATTCTTGAAAATATATGTGCTGTCATTGGGATTCTGGAAATACCAATTGAAAGCTCAACCCAATACACATCAACAATAATAAAAATGATAATAATAATACCAAATGCTGAAAGTAAATGGATTAATCAATATTCTTTCACACTGTTGGGAAAGGGGGAAAATGGTGCAATTAATAGTGTTGGAAATTTAATTTTAATTTTTTTACTTATAATATATTCCCTGTTAGAGAACAAAATCAGAAAGGTTTCCTTGCATCTAAAACACTACAGATATTTTATGCATATCATTCAAACTCTCCCTAGCAGTGATAATGTGGCATATAGCATGTTAATTTAATGATGACTACCTTACCTATTTTAAAATGTTGTACAAGCCTTTATTGTCTGACTGGAAGCTCAAGATATTCACAATGAGGCTTCAAAAATGTAGGAGTATATCATGACATGTTGTAACTCATTATTTTCTATTCATTCTCTATGAAGATTTGTGTTAAATACAAAGTATTCTATTTATCATATTCAAATAAGTAAAAATGAATTAATTTCTCACTTAACAATGTATGCCTTCCAAGAAAATGAAATTCCATGAAGTCAAAAGATGTATCTTATTCGCATCCTTTTCCCTGGTGACTAGATAAATGCCTGGCATGTGGTAAAAAATACAATGATCATTACTTGAATAAATGAGTATTGCTGTCAGGGTCCAATATTTGCAAGACTATAAATGTTTATGAGTACACTATTTGTGTCTTCATAAAAGTTGACATTTTAAGGAGCCATGTTACTTGCTGAATATTTACTCTTAATAGATTTTATTTTGCCAGAAATTAAACTGTTCTTTTTTTTATCTAGGTAGATTTGCTTAGGTGCTTTTGGATCTATTTTAAATATCCAGTAAAGCATCAATTTGTATTGTGTCTTTTAATAATGCATATTGAGTTATAATTTGAGAAGACAAAGGCTTAAGTAAATGGTGGATGAATTTTATGTGTGCACATGTCCCATTCAAATGATTTTCATAGCTGATCGGCCTTTCAGTTAGGTGCAAGCTCTCTCGGCCTTCCCTAGTGATGGAACGCTATTTGGGAGACACATTTTCCCCTGCCAATTCCCCATCATTCCCTCATTTCGGTGCAGCAGTGTTTCTTTAATACATTAATAAGTTCACTTCGCTGTTGCTGCTTGTTTTTAAACCTGTACTTTTTCTTAGTAGTGTTAGAAATTAAAATCTCTGAGGTTTTTGTCTTTGTTGTTGTTATTGTTAGATTTTTTCCCAGATAATTTAATTTTCATACATTGGTGTTTCTTTGACGGTAGTAATTCATGTCATATATTATTACTGCATCAGTTTCCAAAAATACATACCATATACTACATATCAGGAAATTGGTTCTTTTTAAAATTTTTGAGGTTTCAGCACTCACAGAGATGTTGCTGCAATATTTCACTTCACTTGCACGATTAGTGGAGTTTTAGTTGGTAGGCAGCCAGAAAACAAAATAATGCCTTTCATGTTTTCAAATTAAAAAAAAAAAAAAAAAACAGAGTGCCTGATAATAAATTGCAAGTACCTGGTTACTTGTTTTAACTGACCACATTTGTGGGGTATAGTGATGTTCTGATACAGGCACACAACTATGAAAAGCACCGGGTAGCTCGCATTGCTATGTCATAGATATTTACAGGGGTCAGTTTGGAATAAACAGTGAGAATGTCTATTAGCTTAAATATTAACAGGATTATTTGAAAAAGTGAGTATTATGATATGATAGAATAAATTGTGGCAGGCGACCGGTTCTAATCCATACTAAGTTTATGTGTTTGGGTAATTTCAATTCTCTGCACCTCAGTATCTTCTGTAAAGTAGGAGGAGTTGGATCAGATAGGTCTTGGTTTTCTTTCAGTCCTAACATTCTCTTGTGGCTTCAGATGTGTCCTGGAGATGCTATAAAATTCCCAAGTACAAAGCAAAAAGCAGCCTTTTCATGGTTCTCCAATAACACACCCATTCCCAACCCACTCACTGTTCTTTAAATTCCAACCTCGCAGGTTCTACTAGAGGTAAATTATCATATTTAAGGATATAATTTGGGCAAACCATGCGAGGTCTCCTTACAGTTAGTGGAAGTTTCTATTTCTGTCTTTTTTAAGGTAAATCGTCTACAAATAAATGTATATATGAAGGCGAACAACAACAATGAAGAACTTGGTAGAAAGGAGGAGGAATTTAAAACAAGGATAGCATATTGCTCTCCTCCATATCGAGTTACCCACTATGGTTTCTCTAGTTCTCCAAGAAATCTCTCAACAGGCTGCATGATCCAGCCCAAGAATCTCTGTTCATTTATTTTGTCTTTCATCTATTTTTTTTCTTGATATACATATTTCGCTTTGGCTTTCTAAAAATCAGCTTTGCCTTTGAGCGTTTATTTGTTTGAATATATTTTCTATATTTTCCTCCTATTTGTTTTTTATGTAATCTGTGTTTTTAAAATAGCCAATCAAAGGTACAGCACTAGCAGTGGTGAAATAAAGCCACATTATGGTAGAACCGGCGCATATTTAATCCAAGGTAATTCCTTGGGGAATATTTATGAATCCCACACTATAGTGAAAGATCTACCTTTAGTTTGCAAAGACTGCCTCAAGATGACTGGGTGATAACATGACAGTGTCACAGTCTTTAAATGGCAAACATGCCTGCTGGATGGTGACTTTCCTGAGCTTTATTTTCTATACTGTATGGAGCACTTGTATTTAATATAATTCATGGCTACAGATTTTTACACTTTTCATAAGAATTGGATTTTCAAGAATGATTCTTCCCTCAGCAAATTAGGATGGTCTTGCCTCTCTGAGTCTCTGATGCAAGGTTTGATTAAATTGATGAGAACTGAGCGTGGTGAAATATGCCTGTAGTTCCAACACAAGGCCAATCTGGGTAAACCAGAGACTTAGTGATTCCAAGGCAATAAAAAAGGTACTATGGCTTAGTACAAAGACCCTACATTGAATTCTGAGAATCAAGTGGAAAATAAAGTTATAAAATAAAGGTCAGGAATCACATTGAGCCACATAATTTTGAAGAAAAGTGAGAGGCGTATTAGACAGAGGCTCATATTACCTCCAGGACACAAACCTCGGTCAGCTGGCTGTCTCTGGGACAATGTCTGACAATCAGAACCTCTGAGATAACAGTCTCTCACCATTTCCTTTTCCTCCATGTATATATGTTACTCTTTTCATGTAATTTAGAAAATGACATTTAATCTGGTAATATTCTTGCTGGTACCTGATCCCTTGAAGTCTAATCCTCACTGTTTTTACCTTCCTTGATGGGCATTCATTAAAACTCTTACTAGTCCAGGTGAGCCACGTGTACTCCATTTAGGAACAGTCATCTCAGACAAACGACTAGATATGTAACAAGTTACCCTCGAGGTTGGGGAGGGGGTGAGCATCTAATTATATCTAGGTTGAGTCATTCCAATTAAAACACAGACCTAGCAGACACTACAAGAATTCAAAGCTTACTCTTCTTAACAGAAGCACCATTGGCATTGTGTCATTACTCTAACTATCCATAGTCAGTAAGTGTACAACTTGGTTAACTCTTAACACCTACTGTATTTACCCCACATTGATAGACAAGACTGAGGACAACACAAAGGCGTAATAACTGGTATCGATTAAGCTTTCTGATTCTTGAGGTTGGCCATCATGGTTGAGCAGCAGCCATATAATTTTGAAAGCTGTAATCTATTTAAATCTTTCAAATACTATTTTTTAGGTTTTCCCCTGATATGTATGTGTGTTTGTACACAATGTTTACATTGAGCTTGAGTATTTTTGTGCATATATATATATATATATATATATATATATATGAGAGAGAGAGAGAGAGAGAGAGAGAGAGAGAGAGAGAGTCAAAATTACAACCCCATCCCTTCGCCTTTTCAGGCTGTCCCGCACCGTCCCTATCCCTCCTAAATTCCCACTATCACTCCCATTTTGTTATTTAGATTGACTCTGTTCTGAGTTTGTCATGATAGACAAACCAAGCGATGTTTAGCCTTCTGCATCTGACTCACATCTAACCTGCTGTACAACCTCTCACATTGATTACAAAGAGGAACTTGTTACTAACAAACTTCAAGCAAACTAAAAAGTACATCTATAGGGCTTTATCATTACATTGGCCTATTAAACTACATCTGTCCCCAAGCATCCTCCTTCCCAGTCTGTTAAGATGGGTTAACTTTACTTTCTTTCATGGGTGGCTACTACCATATCACAAACACCAGTACATGACTCTGGTCTTCCATATCATTAATTTTCCTATGCTATATTATTCATATGTAAATATACTACACTTTCTTCCATCTTAGAAATATATCACTTGAATTGATAAGTCCAACTATCACCTCATATCTCTCTTTTTCAGAGAACAATTCTCAAAAATGTTAATTAATTAATTGCACTGGTGTTTTCCATTTGCAGTTTCCCTTGGAACCACAGTGAATAGGATTTTGTAGCCTCCAGAACTATTTTTACAGGGTTATCTGCTAAAGTTGGAAGTCACTTCTGTGTAGTCATCTTTCCTGGTCTATCAGAAGTGCTTGACATAGCACATCTCTACTTCTTCATTGGGTTTGTAGGACCTAATTTCTTCTACCTCTTTGGTAATTAGTCACCCAAGAATTATGACATGAATGTATGTCCTCTAAATTTTACACAGTCCTCCCAGTGACACACTCACTCTCACGGGTTTGGTACAATCTCTACACATTATTCTCTCTTCCGTATCTCCTCCCTGCCATTCTATGTTTCTATCACACACCTATCAGCAAAGATCTTTCTCTTGAGCTTCACATTTATCTTCCAACTGTTCACTAACATTTCTTCTGTGAAAACCTAAATGGCAAATGAATTCCTTTTTCTCCACACTCTGTCTTTCCTCCACTTCTTCTCTATCTCAGCAAATGATTGAATCTTGGCTCATTTGGGTTCACTCTTGACTTTTCTTTAAAAAATATTGCATTGACTTCATCGGCCAATCTTCTAGCTCAATATTTCAACTATATCTCAATGCTTCTATTGCTGCCAGTTTTTCTTTAACTACAAAAATCTCTACTGGCTTACTGCAGTCATCCCTCTCCTCTGTGTTCTGTCATTTGAGCAATCTCTTCCAGACACAATATACATCATTGTCCACCTTCTTGACTTCCTGAAGTATTTCCAATCTGACCCATGTGTAAGTTTCTCGAATCCTTGTTCCATTGATTACTTTGATTTTTTTCCCCTGGGCTACTCACATTTTTATACACTGAATATTTTGAACATTTTGTATTATTGTTTTTTATGTTCACAGAAGAATATGTTTCCTAACAGATATTTTTGTGTACTAGTCATTATAATAAAAAAGGAGTGAAGTTTAAAATAAAAATATTATACTGTAATTCAAATGATATTATTATTTATATAAAAATAACCTTTTCCTTATTGGAAATATATCTTTTAACTATATTGTAGAATGTGACCAATTGGGTATTAATATTTAGACTTGTATAAATAACTGAATGCTTATGAGTACACTATAACATACTTATTTCTACATTTGATATTTTTTGTTTCTTCTTCTCAGCAACAGAAACCTGAATGATTAAGGGAGTTCTGACCACCAGTATTATGTACGTTAATTTTTGGAGGATATCTGTTAAGCTCCCAAGGTCCCTTGGCTAAAATTTCTCTCTTCCTTCCGGTCCTAAATCAATTTTCTGACAAGTTGGACATGATTTGTCTTAACACTTATATTCCCTCGTCAAGACAAATGCAGTCTGCTCAAACATATGGTCTTTTTTTGGACAATATTTTAACTTTAATTTATTCTGCACACCCCTGTGACTTGACAGTCTCTGGAGACCCTGCATGCCTGGATTGGAGGTGGATCCAATGAGGCCCTCTTGGACTCAATGTCAAGTAGGAGGGTTGTTCACCACTCTGACATTAATATTAATCCAAATTGAAAATTTATCACAAACATTGATGGTTCTTATGGTAGCATTTTGCGTTAATCTGGAGGAATTTTACCTTGACTTCTATTCTATAGTCAAGTAATCTAAATATTGCTAAAGTAAAGTAACTCACTTCTGACTACTACTCTTAGCATAATTCTTATATATAAGAACAGAAAGCAGTGTTTCTTCTGGATTTTAATTTGGGAAAAGATATGAGTTATGTTGCAATTTCATCATTAAAAATAAAGAGGCTAATCAATCTTAAATTACACATAGACTTCAACTTTATTAGTGACCAGCAATTTCTTGTGTATTTTTTTCATAATGGTACCATTTTGTAAGATAGATAGGGTAAATATTTATAACAAACTTGTCTCTTAAAATTATATATAAGACAATAATTTTGAAAATATCACCAATCAACATTCAAAAGCACCCTTGGTTATGGGGAGGAAAAGTCAAGATATTGTAGATTAGGTTAGTTGAATCACTGAATTATCAATCTAAGAGATAAATATAAATGAATATATATACGCAAAATTTTCTGACAACTTCCTGTAATTAAACTGTAATGTAGTGTCTAGAATAAATATTTTCCCAATGAACCTACTTTGAAGAAATATATTCATACACATTTTCACATTCTGAAATATTTAATAATTTCACAGTAATAAGCAATAATTCTCAGATATTTGGAAAAGAACAAAGATGTCTTTTTAGGATTAGTATGCATAGATAATGATAAAAGCTAAGATTATTTGTACTTTTTGTGTAGCAAACAGTTTGCTATTTTTACATAACCATTACGTATTTTTTTTTCTTTCATGTGTATTGATATCTCGATCTGTATCAAGTTCTATTCTAAAAATTTTGGATAGATCAGTAAACAAATAAACAAGTGAACAAAAATAAAGGCTATCCCTACCATGGAACAATGCAGTGAGTCTTACAGAAAACAGTAGACACAGATTGTAGTAGCCTCAAATAAATTGTGGCATACTTTATAAATTCAATTATATAACACACGAATTTATATGATAAATTCTAAGTTTCATTGCCTCAGACTGTGACCTGATTTGGAGAGAGGATCTTTACAAAAGCAATCCAGTGGAAACAAGGTCATTAGGATGGGTTCTATTCCAGGAAGACTGATGTCCTTTTAGAACAGGGGTCAACATACAGATGCAAATACAAAGACAAAGGCAAAGATCACAGGGATGTTTTCACAATCACAGAGCACTAATAACTGCCAAACCTTCACAAGAAGAAAGGCAAAAGATGCAAAATTCTCTCTCAAAAATCGGAGAAGAAATCAGTCTTAACAACATGATCTTGAATTTCTCCAGAATTGAGACAACAAACATTTGCTTTTCATATACTCCACTGTGTATTTTTCCTGGAAGTCCAACTATCTAATAAAAGTATGTAACATGGAATAAGAAAAGGACTCCAAGGATGGCCACAAAGCTTCCTTTATCTCCCCATGGTTACGGACTGCTCTTCCCATCTAGCAATAACACTAGTTACATTTAAATCTGAATTAGTCCTGTGACTTATATTGAACAGTAGCCTGAGGTGAAAGTGAAGGTTCATCTCTGTTAGAGCTAGTCTGTGAAAGACCTAAGAGTATTAGCTTGTGCTCTCCAGACACTGAGCCATCGTGTTTTAAATTGGAGCCATGACTGACTTCTAGGGACAGAATGGCCACAGAACACTATTTCATACCCAACCATGGGAACTAACTGGCTGGTGTGCCAGTGAGGTGGTCTCGCACATTCTGACACCTACCCAATACCCTACCTGAATGCAGCTGCATGAGTAACCTGAGCACATTATAGACCATAAGAAACACATAGCTGAGCCACAGCTAATTCTTATGTTGACAAGTAATCACACACCATCGAAGTTGGCATAGCAAGTGAATTCCTCAAACTGAATGTTATTACTTATACATCACAAATACATACTAAATGGAGAGATAAGTGGGAGTTAGGGGGGAAGGGCAGAGTGTGGGAGGGTCAAATAAGGTAGAAAGGAAGGGAATGTGACTGTGATGCCACGTACCTATGCGCAACACACTCAATTTCAAGGTAAACATTATTGCATATATACATATTAGTAAAATAGGGAAAATAAGAAAAGAATAATTTGGGGGAAAGATTCTGATTTATGGAGATTCATTTTATAGTATAAGATAATTAAAATGTAGAATAAGAAGTCCTGGGAGTAGATTTAAATAAAGTAAGGTGAAGGGTTTGAGAAAGATTATACTCATAGGCCACAGTAATCATGAAGGAGGAAAGAATACTTCCATATTCATTCCAGTTCATGAGGAGCATAAAATATCTCGCTTCCCAGAAAAGCAAATGAAGATTTCTGAGATTAGGCAAAGTGCAAAAAAATTATACCACAATATCTGGATTTAAATTCAAAGTAATTTTTATAGAAAAAAATATTGGAGATAGGAGAACAGGACTCCACTGATGATCGTGAAATGTTACAGAGATACCTGTAGAGGAAAGTGTCCCAGATAAAAGTCTAGAAAGTACAACAAGAGAAAAATTTCAATGTAGATGGGATAGTTGGTTTTATTTGTCAACATGAACAACACATGAGTCAAGCAAACATTTGGTCAAAAATAATTCTAAGCATTTCTGGGGAGAGTGTTGATGGAGGAAATTAACATTCCAGTTGCAGAATGCTTAGACACCATCTCCCTAATGGGAGTCAACTTCATCCACTCTGTTGAAGGCCAAACTAGAACAAAAGGCTGATCCTCCTGTAACCATGAGGAAGCTCTTCATCCTAGACTGCCTTCACGTTGGGGTGCTGCTATTTTCCTCTTGTTGGTTTTTGGAATCACGAACCTTAGATCTGAAACTTTACTATTCGTTCTCAACGTCCTTCCGCCTTCGGACACAGGTGAAACTCTTACCCTTGCTTCTCTTGCAATAAATCTTAAGATCTCAAAATCAGGTGAGAAAATCCCTTACATTATATATTTCCAAATATGCATGCATTCAGTTATTTATGTATAAAGAATCCTGATTAATACAGGAGTCACTCTTTCTTTGCATACATACACTACACTGCAGTGCATGACTGTATGTAATGATGTTTCTTGTCAATGACCGACTACATAACTGACATTGGTCCTCTAAGATTGTAGCCGAGCTGAATAATCTCTACTGGGTACTGCAGACACGGATGATACGTCATCCTATTGCAATTCACGACCCGTGTTTGTGGCGATGCTGGTGTAAACAACCCTACTGGGCCACCCATCATGCCGAAGGACAACACATGCAATTATGTGCAGTATGTAATTTTTGGTAATGATGGTAAATGACTATTATCAGTTTATATATTCGCTATTATATACTTTTTAATTTTAATTTTAGCTTGTATTTTTTTGTTTATTAAAAACAGTCGAGGTTTACCCTAATGCACCAGTAGCAGTTTCATACACATCATGCTTGCCCCTTCTTCTCCTTGCATCATAGTCTCCTGTACTTTATTTAATTGCATGTTATCTTGTTCACTGTGGACCTAGACACAATAATATATATATATCCTATTACTATATGTATGTATATATACACATATAACATGCCCCATGTGTAGTGAGTTATATAAGCTAGGTTTTGAAAATATATTGCATGATGTTTACACAGTGACAAAATTACACAAAAGACTGTTTCTCAGGTCATATTTTCACAATTAAGAGTGCATGACAACACACATATACATATGTGTAAGTGCATGCATACTATAGTGTGTATATATGTGCGTATTATTTATTTATGATGGGTGAGTGTGAAATCTGAGATTTGGAGACCTACTTTAGAAACTCAGATTCTTTCTTAAGAGTATTAAAAAGCCTTATGAGAGGGGCTGGCTAATATATGGATACGTTAAAGTATCCAGCAAAGTGAAAGCCTATTTGATACTCATTAAATCCAAATTGAGTTTTTCATCTACATCTTTTTGTGTTTCATATGTTTCTAAAATAATATATTCATGGAAGGCTGGAAAAAATAACATTAAGAGAAATGAAGTATATTTAAATATGCACATTTAGCAATTCACATTTTTAATGAATTTTGCTCTTTCATGACATAATAGCTGCATTTATAAGCAAATTGAATGACAAAAATAATTGATTTTATAGAAAAATGACTAAAAATTGTTTAAGATTGCTAACAACAAGGGCATATGTCATAACTTTAGCTCTGTTTTATGATACATAAAAATAAAATTTCTATTGAAAAATGTATGCAGTAAGGAAATACTCCTTGTCTTTTAATCGCCCGGATTCTCATTGTCTCTGCCATCATCTTTTACTTGATGTTGCAGTTCTGATTGTGACATTGTTCACAGCCATCAAGGATGAAACAAAAATGAAACTGCTTTAAATTTTAAGAAAAAGGTAACAAAAGATTTGTTAGCAGAATAACGAGCACAACAATATCGCTGTGTTCTTATCATTTCCTATCAGCAAACAGCACTTTTGCTTTCATGTTCCATGCATTCAAAACTTGATTGTGCCTTAATTGGTACTAGTCTGTGCAATGCAAATAATGTTTTCTTATTAATCAAATGCCAATTATCCCATTTGCATTATGGAAACTCACAACATAGGAAAATTGCCCCTATAAATTTTCTCTAACATTTGCCTTGAAAGGAGAACAATTTTTTTCTCCACACAATTTTAACTGGAATTAGAAACTATGTGGTTTATGATTTTCTGCTAGCACTCTTTTCGTATATTCTGTCTTTTAGAGTGGAAAACAAACACACGGAATCTAATAGGATTTCCTCCTTGGTGAAAATTTGATTAGTTTTGAGATAGAAAGAAGGGCTGTAGGTGATGAAATAAAATAATAAAGCCATTGGGATACAACATCCTATCTTCATGAATTGGTCTTGTTGATCCTGTGAAGCCAAGTGTCCTTTCTGAACTTCTATGTTTTCATCAAATGAAAGCCAATAATGATAGCTGTATTAACACTGATATACAAGTTTGCTGCAAGTGACAAGTAAAATTTAAGTTGAATGTAAATACACATATACACAGAAAGCAGATACCTGGACAAGTATACACTTGTGTGATCTACTAATTGTAAAGACATTTATACAAATAATGCCAACAAAATATTTAGTAGTTAAACCTGTGTAAAGTTGTTCATATTATATATATATATATATATATATATATATATATATATATATATATATTACTGCTTAACTATGCATTAATGCTAAATAAGTTTAATAATATAATCTAGGCTAAAACTAGCTTTATGGGTATGACTCTTAAGGTAGAAACTTAATTCTTTAATACCAATAGCATTGTTTTTAGACAACACTGTGGTCTTCAGAATGCCATTGCAGGTACTTCATTTCAGTCCACTATAAAGTTATGTCCCATGGTTTTAGCTTAATGACAGGATGCTTGCAAGATAGGAGTGAGACTTTTGGTTTGAGCTCCAGCTATATATCAGATCTGTACAATTCTTTTGTGGCAGTTGTGAATTTATATTACGTATACACATCCAGCCACCTGTGCAGTGGCTATGACATGTTTTTTCAACAAGAAAATCTTAGCACTTAAGAGCAATGATAGAACTTCAAAACAACATTTCCATAACACTGTTCCTGGCCAGATACTAATCCTTAACACATGCAGTTTCAACTTGACCAAAGATGTTATCATTAGTTAGTGTCTTCCTGGGCAAAGCCAGGTTTGAGAAAGGTATATGGAAATTCTGACATCTATCTAAATAAATTATACGCATATGAGTCAATATGGAAACCATTTACATTGGTGCCAAAACATGAAAAGTGCATCCAGATCGATCTTTAAAACACTAAACAGAAACCTGCTGCATAGTTTTTCCCTATTTCTTTAGCTTTCTTAACACTGATTGTTTATTTGCATGAATTTTTTGTGCTAATATATCTCTATTCCAAAAAATATTCTTTAAAGACTTCTTACCAATTAAATGAATGTAAATATTTATAGGAATTTAAAATTACTCAAATTATAATGCACTCAGACAGTCCTTAACATATAGTAAGATTTCAATAATTTTTTCTCCCTATTAATGATTCAAATATAATGTAGAGCTAGAAGCAAATTTTTATCATTTTAAAAAAATCTTGCTGTTCTTAAATAACAAGGCAACAAAAGCTTAGCTTCCTTATTTGCTTATTGAGAGTGTTTTCTCCTTGACACGTGTTGGGAACTTCTCCATCCTCAAGTACAGCCTCTCTTTTCTCTGCTGCTTATTTTTCTAACCCAGTGACTTCCATACTTGCTGTTGTCATGTAGTGGCCAATTTCTTTTCTTCATATATGTGATGCTTCAACTGTAAGATGATTCAGTAAGTGTTTTTCAAAAACATAAAGGTATTTGTGTAAACCTGTGTGAAAATTGACTTTTGTTTCCATTTTGTCCTACTTTGAATTAGGACGAGGCTAGCCTGAGTTGTCTTCTCAGTGCTTCTTCATAAGGCTCAGAATATTCTCGAAGAAGACATGATTTCATCATTTCCTAAGGGAAGTATCTGAAGCTAAGAACAGATAATATTCAGTGTTGCAAGTTTAGGATACATCCGAAGCAAATAATTTAGACTCACATTTTTCTGGCAGCAGTCTTTTTTATAATCTGTTTCTATTTCCACTAGAATTTACACTGGCAAAAAGGAAAAACAACAATAAGAAAGAAGAATAAATATCAAATGGTTCTTTTGGGTCTCAGTTAATTAACTCTATGCCACATGAGTAATGTGTTCATTGAGTTTATGACATGTGTGTGATGTTACTGTTCTTCTGGGAAACAAATTACAGTACACCTTACCCACTCTTCTATATGCAACACGCATTACCTAATGGTTGGGATGCTAGTGGGCATAGCACGTCACAGCCCTAGGTGTGTCCTTGTAACCACGTATTCATCAAGTCCATGGCACCAGTCTGTCGCTAAGGTTATTAACCCCGATACATTCCGAGACGCTTCTAAAACCCCGACCTCTGCATCATGATGCATTTTTGATTATGCCCTTAGCCTATGTTTGATGTTTCGGCTAAATTTTTTATAATATGTAAAATTAAAATAAATATATTATTAAGATAATGTTACTATTATAATTATTATAATATTAATCTATTTATCACTTAAAGTCCAAAAAGCTACTGAATTTTTTCAAAACTATTATACCTTTATATTTGGAGATAATATTTCATGCTTTTATTCTTAAATCTGGCTAATTAACAAAGAGATTACCTCTCATGCTTTCTAGCCTAACGGGAGAAAGTGAGCAGTGGGAGAATCTCACCCTTTACCCTGGAACAGACCAAACATTTGTGTAGAAAGGTTGGGAATACGCAAGAAGCTACAAGCCTAGGGGCTGCCCCATCCAGAAACCTTATGATTGAATGGGACTTCTGTTTTAGAAACATTGAATAGCCATAGGAATGAGATTGTAAAGAATAGTTTAGCAATCAGTACTCATAATGAACATTAGCAAATCGGCACAGATACATTTGCAAATCTCTAAACAATAACAAATAAATGTATTGCTCACTTTAATCTCACCCATCCTGGCTATGAGATGGATCATACACCATGACAAGTCCACTCAATCCCTAGTGGCTGTTGAAAGTGATGGACTAGACAAGTTCGGAAGAGGTCGGTGGACTCGAAGTCCATGATCAATTAGCAGTGTGTTCCATAGGTGCGAATCATGACTCAGTGCAGCACATGTGCCATACATTAATGTTACAGTCACAGTTTAAAAACCAGTCCCTTCATATGTGTGGATGCAATTATTCATCCTGTATTGTATCTAGTCATGATATAATATCCCGTAAGGGTTTACCATTTGAATTGTTTTATGAGGAGCAGAGAATTATAAAAATATTCTTTCCTGTAATCTGTATTCCTGGCTTCTATTTAATGCAGTCTAAATTTAAATAAGTTTTTTTTTTCCAGCCACAAATTACACTTAATGGCCAAGATTGTGACTGCATGTTCTGGTTACAAAAAGAACTGAATCATTTTATATTTATATATTTGGATTTCTGAGACAAAACAAAACAAAAAAACTATTAATCTTGTAAGAGAGATCTAAACCTTAAATTTTGCACTTACACATGTCAATAAAATGGGGAAAATGTTATAATAAAAACATCTTCAGGAGAGATGCTGTTATTTTCACTTTATAGGTAATTGAGGATATGAACTTGAAAGATCACAAAACAATAAAGATTTTTCATGTAAATTTTTTGTTTTATCGCTTATGCCAGTCAAAGGCTGTCATTCGTAGATTTCTGTGTGTTTTGTCTGACCTGTTAATTTCAGCTGTTTACATTTGAAGTATTCCCATTGTCCTTGGGCTATTTAATGGAGGGTCTTTATGTCTGCTACACATGCTAGGGTAGATTTTGCTTTCCAAGTAAAATTATCTTAAACAGCTCTCCACGACTGCCAGAAAGCAAATGTCTAGTGTGATTCTTCCCTTAATTGAGTAACCTGGATTTTCTTTTTTAACAACTTTCTCTTATATTCTGATGTTACACTTTACATATAAACCTTTAGAAGTCAGGTCTTCCTTTTTTTTCCCTGTCTTTTAAATGTATACTTTTCTTCCACACATCGTTGCAATACTGTTTCATTCAAATTACTGAAACTGAACAATGACTATTAGACCCCAAATATTTTGTAATTGTTCCCTGATCTATAAAATTGAAGCAGAGGGACCATGAGGCTGATCTCCTGGCAGGGCTTGAAGAAGTGAAGACGAACCCACAAGCTGCAGTCACAGGCTGTATGCGAACATCCCGATAGAATCTTACAGCGTAACCTAGGCAAAATGATCCTATGTGCCAATTTGAAATTATGTGATGCTTCCAATTCATCAAAAGTTACAAAACATCGTAGAATTCCCAAGCTTACCATTCAAGTAAGATCTATCTACGCTATTTTAATATTACCATAAGGAAGTATCACTCGTGTGTTAAACTGACACATCCCCAGTCTTTATGCCAGCTGGTATGACTACAGTCACTTTACTTGTACTGAGACTTCTGCAAAGGCTTTGCTGACTCAGGTTCAGCACTTGCATTATTCACTGTTATTATGATTTAAAGTCTTTTTAAAAAAAATAACAGTGCTGTGTAAAAGCTAGCGATAATGCAGTAGAATGTAGTAAGAAATCAGTACACTGGAGAGGAGGTTACAGAAGATGAAAGGCCACAAGAAGCCAAGCCAACCTCTACAAGGTGCCATGCCTTTATTCTAAGAGTGTTTTGAGAAACATTGGACATAATTCTGAAGAAACATAAGAGCATTTGTTAAAGCAGATACATCTTTAATTTTTCCCCCAAAAATGATCATATAACTGGGTGTGAATAACGAGAAGATGAAGATGCTGACTGCCAGATCAATGCTCCTGAAATGTGCTTCTAACCCAAGTTACCATCTGCACAAAGGCATAAAAGTTCTTAATGATTTCAAAGGAGACAATATATTTAAATATAAATATTTTGCCACTTTTATTGAGCTAAGAAATATGTTCATATGCATACATATATTGCAATATTTGTAGATTTATGTGCCTTAGGAAAACCCTCATTTATTTATACTTATTTAATGAGGAAAAACTCAATTCCAAACTTTTCCTGCTCCATTGTTCTATAAATTTAGAAATCAGACAGGCTTCTCCATTCTATCCTTGTAAAAGACTGAGTTTTCTCAAAAACATAATATTCCAGACGGGAGTCTAGAATAAATAAAGTCATGGCACGGCAGTTCCACCTTTGGCACATATCACCAAAACAATTTGTCCTAAATGGTTTATGCATGTTAACTTATTTAGGCAGCTAAATGCTTCCCCCATTCAAGCCCTATGTTATCACACGCATTTTACAGATGAAGATATTGAGCTACAGAATGATTAAGCAGACTTTTTAAAGTTCTCATTGCAGTACAGTGGCTATATTCATGTTTGAATTTAAGCAAGTTAGAAGCACAATGCTGTTCCTAACTGTTCATTCATTGTGTGTTGGTTATATATCTAACATTAAAATGTGACCACCTCAGGTATTGGGTGATGGTACTGATGAGTGATTGGTAGCAAATCAGCCCTAAATTCGAGTTTAAACTGATTTCATATCCAGACACATGCTTCAAAGGTAACAACTGCTTAAGTAAGTTCTTCGTATTTGAGAATTGAAAGGACCAGCAACCTGGGGACAGTCATTCACAGGAAAGGCAGGTGGAGCTACAGAGCATAGACACAAAGAAACAACATGATCCTAAGAAAAGTTTAGGATTGGTAGGAAAAAAAATGTAAGCCATATTATTTTTAAAAGCTACTTGATATTTTAATGAAATGTTTTTGTTTGTTTATTTCTCCAGCTACAGAAGGTTAGGGCATAGAGGAACTGTCTCTGACTCAGAAGCACATGAACATGTCATGTCAAAAGGACAATAAGGTTCTTGTTCCTACCTGGGGTACAGCTGACCAGACATATAAATTCTTTAATCACTTTGCCCTGTAAATAGCATGTTGGAGTTTATGTTCACTAAATCACTTATGCTTCTCTTTTACTGAAACAGAAATACTCTTTCTAAACTCCAATTAAAGTCTGCTGTTTATCCCAGCTAGCCGTTATTGATTGATCGATGGATTGATTTCCATGTTCTCTGTGGCGGTTTAATTCTAAAGGAGCAGAGTTGAAGAATTACAAAGAAGAGCATCTAAGCAACAAAAATAAAAAGAGCTGCTGCCAAGCCCCTTGTAAAAGGTTTGCAGACTCTGACTTAGGATTCAATGGCCCAGAATGAGCCTGACAGATTATGTAAATCTGTAGAACTCTGGTTGTGTTCTGTTCCATGATGGGGCACTAAAGTACATTAGCGTGTTTAAAAGCAAAACAAAGGATTCTTGGATGGCTTGACTATTAAACTTAACAAGCGACTAAACAAATAGTACTTTGATCATACATAGACAGTTTGCTGATCTGAAGTGCGCCATTTCTCCAAGAAAATCCAGTGATAAATTCCACACTAAAATGAGGTTGACTTTACGCATGGATGTTTGAACTTGGCCTGTGTACTCTTCCTCCGAGTAAAGGTGGAATTTCAGAATTCAATTGTATTATATAGCACATCACAAAGTATGCTCAGATGTTCCTTACATGTATCATGAAATCTTCTGTTGTTGCTGATGAAACTGTGTTGCTCATCTAACCATGACCTCACGTTCTTCTACCCCAAAACAGATCGCCTGTTCTTACCAAGACCATGCAAATCAGTTTGCTATAAGCCTGATGACTCATGGTTGGCTCCCTTTGATACTTTGGTGAAATGAGTATCTCCAGGTTTTTGTCAATTTCTTCTCTTTCCTTCCCGACCACGTTTGTTCTGTTTTGCTTTGGGGTAGTCCAGCAATAAAATTATTCCCAAGGGAAGGTTCATGGAAGAGGCACATGCAACTCTTGACCCAACCATACCCAGGTTGGGTGTCCTGGGAATGGGGGTCCTCGGAATGGGGGTCTTTGAGACTACATACAGTTCATTGTCCCATATTTTGCTGCTTGGATGGGGTATGAAAAGATGAGATAATTTGAACAATATGGAAATATCCTATGGACACTTGGAAAACATAGGAGACTTTATTTTCTGATAACATGGAATTGCTGGATTAGGCATAATTGTTATATGTAAGAAAAATATACTTCTGCCTTGTAGGAGCCAATTTATCCAGGTGTTTCCCTTTTTTCAGAAGTACTTACTTACTTCTTAAATAAGAAGGGAAACCCAGTGAAATCGAATAGTCAAGGTAAATTTATCAATGTATTATGCCAATTTAAAATAATAAGATTTTAAATTGAATATATGTAGGAGTTTAATCATATAGAAACATTTTTATTAAAAAAGGATTTAATCTAGTCTAGGTGAGAGGAAAGTAAGAAATTCACTTCCAAAAAGTGACATGAAAAGTTGTTGAACTTTGCAATTATTTCACAAAGCCTACGCAATTGCTGTGTCATTCACTTGGTAACCACTTCCTCTGAACAGTGTAAGTAGAATTCACCCTGTGGCTTTGTCTCTTACTTTCTTTAGATCTGCACAACCAGCAAATGATTAGAGAGGAGGATTTTCTGATCATATGTAATGCGGATGTCACAGTATTGTTAACTAGCTTAAATGCTCTGTATGTGTGTTTACTTAGTTTCTACCTGCTTTTCTATATTTATATCCTAAAAGTATACCGCAAGAAAGGACATGGTGCATACTCTTTTATCTTATTAATTGCTGTTTCTATGGAGAGAAGGTAATCATCTAGGCCAGATATGGTGACACCAGCCTAAAAATCACAGCATTCTGGGATACTAAGGTAGGAACATTTGAAGTTCAAGTCCAGTATAGAAAACTTAGTGAATTAGAAAGATTTTTGTCTCCAAATAAAAATAACAAATAAATACAGCTTATTCTGAAAGTCCTTGGTTCAATCCCCAGGAATGCAGTGAAGAAAAGTAAAAAGAAAGAAAACTGAAACATTAAATAAACCAAGGACAGAGTCCTGTTGAATGCCTGAACAAGCCGATGAACATTTGTACATTTCAATAGGACAAATATCATTTCTCCAAGAAATGGCTGCCTTCTTCCTGGATTCTCACACGATGAACATGGAGAAGAAGCTCCCTGGAGCATCCAGATCTGGTACTACTCCCGTTTACGGTGACAGAGCCTCCCAGTTATATTGATTGCACTTTAGACAGGAAGGAAGTGACAATCCAAGTAACCGTCAGAAGGAGACACAGCCAGTTTGAGGAAAGCCCCTTGGTTCTCTGAAGTATTTTTTCTTTCTTCTAAAAGCCATGGAAAATATTTATGGCTTCTATTTATTTTGTTTGCTTTCATACTAGGAATTGAACCCGGGTCTGTCTAACTGGGTTCCATCTGTATTTCCTGTTTTGTTTTGTTTTTGACATAAGGTTTAAGTTGCTAAGTAGCTGAGGCTGGGCTGAAACTCACAATTCTACAGTCTTGAAATTACAACTGTGGACTGCCATATGCAGCTAATTGAAGGATTTTTAAGGGCACCAGGGTGTATGATGATCACTTCAAAATACAAGATTTCTGAAGTGATTTTTCTGTGTGTTTTGTGGAAAAGAGGATAGAACAGGTCAGTGTTTAATGAATCAGAACTGTGGTACGAAGATCATTACAGTCATATAGAGGAGGGATATAGCCACATGGCAAGGGGGGAACAGCACGGCTGTGCTCTTGCATTAGTACTCACCAACTCTGAGGCTATCCTTACTTATTTTTTTCTGTTCTGTACAGGAACAGAACTTACATCTACTCTCGATTCTTTAATAGCATAGACAGTTCATGTTGTTCTAAAAAATATCAGAAAACAGGAGACTTACAAAAAAAGAAATGACTTTCTCCTAGCTGTGTAGGCTGAAAGTCTGAGATTAGGGTGCCAATTTGGTTAGGTTTAACTGAGAACCCTTTTCCAAGGTCTAGATTGCTGGCTGTATTCTTCCTGGATTCTCACATGGAGAACAGGGTGAAGAAGCTCTCTGGAGCATCCAAATGAGGGTACCTCTCCTGTTCATGATGACAGAGCCTCCCAAGTATATCCAAATATCATCACAGTGGGTCTGAGCATATATGCAGTTTAAGTGAGCATGCATGTGCATTCTGTAGCATCCAGGCTGCCTTGCAAGACAGCTTCTGACTGGAATTTCCAGTGAAAATTCATGGCAGGGCCTGGATGATGGGAAAAGAGAAAACCAAGGTAATAATCTCATTCTCGCTTGCAAAAGTTCTTAAGGCAACTGGAACTTTCTATGTCCCCAGTTTCTTCAGGAAGATCTGTCATAAATCCAGCTCCCACAAGGTACCCTCAGCTTCTCGAGGTGCTAAGCTGACTAAGGTTGCTATGTGCATCTTATAGTCAGTGATGTCTGGCTGGTCGCTTAGGCTCCTTTTGGTTTCCCAGTTTCCCACCACCTGGTTAACAACTTCCATTATTCTACTGGAAATTCACTAGTAGATGCACTATGTCGTTGTATATCTTCTTCCAGGTTTGATACCTGTGTTCAAAAGACTTTATCACAATAGTTCCATCACAACCTGACCATGGATGCCTATGCCGGTAATCCTAGCACCTGGGAGACTGATGCAGGAGGGTAGTGAGCTTGGAGTCAGACTAGACTACGTAGAGTAATCCTGTCTGAGAGAGGGAGAGATGGAGAGAGGGGGGAAGAGTGAAGAAAGAAGAAAATATAACATCTGTGATATAATCAGATATATAAATGACTGATATGCATTCATTTAATGATGCACAATTTCCCACGAGAAAAAAAAGGACAGGTAAGACATGATGCCTAGCCTTGCAAGTGTCTTGGAAACCAAGTTGACATCTTTCTCTTCTAATCTTTTTATTTTTCTAGATACTAGCTTCAAGACTGCATTGTTTAAAGGGGGAAAACACACTTAGAAGTAATGATTCTAATCCTCAATCTTCTTTTGCTGTCTTGTCTCTGAATAAAGTAGACAACATTGCCTTTTTATGTTTTCCTATTTTCCATTAAAAATGATAGATCTTATTACCTCATATTTCTGCTGTGAATTAGCTTAATGGCCATGGGCGTAGTATATCACTGGTGTAGCCCAGCTGCTATTGTTTTTATTGCTCTGTTCCAGTGCCTGGGGGTAATTACCTTTGAGACCTCAAATGCATTCTTGTATGTAAAACCCATTCTTTCATGTGGGGTATTTTGAAGTATTCCGCCACAGAGATTGTTCTCTTTTCTCATATTTATTCATCCACAATGACCCTTTCAGAACCAGTATTAGATGTTCTCATGTAAGCCTCAAGGAACACGTCCAAGGGCCCACAAAATGAACTCCGTGTCTTTCAGAGCCCGAGAGGAATTTAACACTTTGGCAGGAGTTTGGGGCTGTGCGGGAGCCATGAGTGATGATTCTAGCTCCTGCCTTTGCATACATTAACTGCTGGGTGCCTCTGAATAATTGGCTAAGCATATTGGTTAACACGTCAAGTGAAAATGTATGTGGCGGTGCCTGTCTCCACCGTCCCAGGAGAACATCTGTCCACTTCTCAAACCCACTAAACAATTTGGCTCTCGTCTGTGTGACTGGCGGCCTGTCCCAGAGAGGCCCTTCGCCACAAAGCAGGGAAGGGGACGTTTCAGTTTGAGTTGTGTTGGCAGGTTTTGTCGAAACACTTGGAGAGTAATTTTCGAAAATTTGCCCGCTGGTGATATTAGTCCTTTAGTTTTTGTGAAAGTCAAGAGGGGAAAAAACCCACAACTCTTTCTGTGAATAGAAATTGCTCTGGGAAGTAGCTCTTTGGGCATACTCAGTTTACTCTCTGAATGAGTGTACAGCCTCTCCGAGAATGAGCTTTGCACAAGGACAAAATGGTTAAAAAAGAAGAAAAAAAAAAAGGTACAGTCACATAAAAAGACATTTAGAACATTCTAAAAGAGGTTTTCATTTTTTTGTATGGCAAAAAATAAAAGAGAGAGCAATTACAGAGAACTCTAAAGAATAAAGAAATGTAATATCTTGATTGTACTAAAATTGATATTGAACAAAGGACAATCTGGAGGGTCAGGTGTAAGACAGTAAGTCAATGATAACACTTAGAATTTGCAGGAATCATTGGGTTATTTTGTTACACGTATAGAGTGCCAAGTTCCACATGAACATCCCTTAAAATTAATTGTGAAACTATTGACCTTCTTTGAAGATTCACACCGTGCCAAGAATTATCAGCAGGGCTGGAGCTGGAGTTGGGCCTTCAGACAATTCACCTTTATTTTCTACTCCCGTTGGGGACATCTGCTATAATCTACATCACACGTTTCCCAGGCTACTTTCTCTCTTTCATAATTACTTTTTTCCTGAATTCTGTTGTCATTGAGTATGGAGGTTCTTTGAAAAGAGGAAGGAAGGTACTATTTACCAAAGAGAGCTTTCCCAATTGGCTTGGCTAGAATTTGGAATGTGCAATCTAAACTCCTAGGATTTTCTATTCCTAAGTCACCAATGCCCAAAACTTCCAGAAATTATTTATTCCCTTGATAATGCAGGTTATCTGCTGAAGCTTCCTGTTTCTTATTCGTTAGAACTTTCCACCTCATGAGGACATATCTCTGGTCTTAATTTAGATGGCGGTGGCTCAAAGCACACCAAAAATAACAGAGTAGGAAGTAAAATTATACCTTGAAAATTGCTGTTTCAATTATATTGAAATCTTAAAAGGTTTTAAAAGGGAAATATGCACATAGAATTCTCTTTTTCAGGGCAAGAGTGTGAAAAGGGTACTGAATAGACCTAAAGACAAGTAGACTTAAATCTGAATTTGTTTCTTTAAAAAGGTCTTGTAAATATTTAAGATTTGTGTACAGTATATCAATGTGTAATTACATACTGTATGCCTGTACATAACTGATCTCTTAATTTTCATATGGGCGTTGGTTTTAGTATTGCTTTAATAAACATTCAGCATTCACCTACGCATTCCTGTATTCGTTCACTTATGCTGCAGTAGTGGGGACTGAACACGGGTCTTTCGTTCCGCACTGCGTCCTGCACCCACTTCTATTGCTCATTTGAGAGAGGATCGCCGTAAATTGCTAAGTTGCCCTAGCTGGCTTCAAAACTGAGATGATCCTCCTGCCTCAACCTCTCAAAGTGCTGATACTACACACCTGCACCCCTAGATCTGGCCTTAGCGTACGACTTTATGGCAAATGATATCTATCCTTCTACTACCTCATCAACGTCTGTTCTTACTGTTCCTCTTAACTTATAAAACCCACCGAAGGTGCAGTTTTAACTCATGGCCCCTTGCCATCCACACCCCATCCCTTCCACCTCCTCCAGAACTGCTGCTTTGGGTTGACAAAAAACGATTATAATCTCAGACCTTCCCATTTTTTTTTTTTACCTCATCTGAGATTTATCACTTGCACCACAACTTTTCTTTACAAACTCAGTCCTCTGCCAATCTCCTTTCGTGGTCTCCTTAGCGCTTTTCCCAATGTTCTATTTAAATTCAGTTATTTTCCCTTTCTCTAATTCTCTGCGAAATCTCATCCCATGTGTTTTTTGACATCTTCTTCATTGACAGTTGCACATTAGTTTCCCTGCTAAGCAACAAAATTCCATTTATACTTAATTGCTTGTCATATCCTAAAGATCCTTCTATGTCTCGAATTGCTTTTCTAGCTAATGTTTATTTCTTTTATTTCTGTGAATGTCATGATATTTCTGTTCTAATAATCGACCTCAGAGATTTATTAATAACACATTTTTCCTTAATTCACTATGGAACAAATGTGTGTTTTTTTTTTTTTTCTCATCACTTCCACCACAATCCAAGATCAGGCACTATTACCTTTCTGGGAGATTGTTCCATCACCTTTCTAATGACTTTTTAGCCATATTTTCTGTTATCCCAGTCATCTAACCTAAGAGGAAGCAGTTACTTTACAGAAGCTCAGACAATTAGAAAAATTCCACCACTTTATACATTATCTTCCAATAAAGTGTTTTCTCGTCATATCTTAAGGTTTTTTTCATATACGTGTTCAGTGTCTGTGATATAATGGACTATTCACTGAGCCTTAAAAATGTAGCTTTCCTTGTGCCTGCCTTAGGGAGGTGCACTGCTCATCCTGCTTGTCAAATACTATTTATCCCTTTAAGAAGTATCTTTTAAAAAAATACCTTTAAGAAATCTTTGGAATATTCACAAGCTGGGCCTAGTGCACTCATCTGTAATTTGAGCACTCTGGGAGGCTGAATTAGGAGGACTGCAAGTTCAAGACCAGCCTGAACAACTAGGTGAGACTGTCTCAAAAGTAAAAGAATGGGTTGGAGATGTATCTCAGTGCTAAGGTGGTTCACTCCACAGTATTGCAAATTGATTAACTAATTAGTCAATTAAAAATTCATTTCCCTGAATGCTGTGAAGTTCAATATTCCTGAGTTGAGACTCTACCACAGTTTTCAAAAAATGAATTGCTTTATTTTTCCAATGAATTAATATTCTTCAGGTTTAAACCTCACAGTATTAACTTTTGTAGGATTAGCAACACCTGCTACAATTTCCACTTACTGAGTCACTGTTAAATTAAAAAAAAAATTACCTGATACAAAGGACCTGATGGCTACATCATAAAACACATAAAAATTGTAACATTCAGGGAAAGTATTTGAGTATTTCTAAACTGAAGGAAGAGCATATCCCAAATTCATGTGACATGAAATAACTGTCTTAAAATTTTCATTTAACTATTTCACTTTTCTCTCACTAAATAAACTGAAAGCAATCACCAGTGTATGTGGAAGATATGAGCAATGCCAGAGGTGATGAGGATCCCTCTGTGAACTATTGACCCTATGTCATTAAAATGATTAAAAATTCATAAAAAGCGATTTGACTATTTTTTGGTCCAGGTGACTTTGATGGTCACATCTAAAGATGAAGCAGAGTATTGAATTGAAGAGAGTTTTGGATTTTTTCTACAGCTTATTGGTTGGTTAAAACATCACATTCCCTGCAAACAGTGCAAATTGTTCACAGTGAGAGCTTAAACAACTATCTAAAGATTAAAATTGGAATTCATTTTGAGTACATTAGCATTCGTATAGTCATCCTGTAACCCACCTAATGTTGAAATGGATTTACAATTCTTTTTTAAAAATTAAAGAAAATAGGTAAATGAAGTGATGAGCACGTCAGTTCATTTGATTTATTCATTCCCTCTCACAAATATATCAAAGCACCACATTGTGTATTGTGCATGTAATTATAATTTATCAAGTAAAAATAACAGTAATTTAAAAGTAAAAGTTATTAGAGACACCAGAGAAGATAATATTGGTCTAGTGTCTCACTCTAGGTGTATTGTTTCAGTATCACATAGGCATAGTCAAATGTTGAGATATGCCACTTACATCCATCAGGGGTATGGTAACGTGTTGCAGTTATTCTCAAAGACACCAGAAGTCAACACTAATTAAATCAATGAGGACAAAGATAAGACTTTGGTTAGTGGATGGAATGTTCTCTGTGTAATTGATAGGTTCATTTGGTCTATAGGTGATGTTTCATCATTAAATTTCTTTTTGGAAGTTTTTTCTATTGTTCAAAATGAGATTTTATGCTTCCCTGATATCATTTAATATTATTGCACTGATATTGTAATTGACCAGTTCAGATATCATATATGCTACAATGTTAGATACATATATATTCCTAAGTGTTATAACCTTTTCTTGAATTGACCATTTTTACCACCAAAAAGACCTTCTTTGTCATTTTTTAGAACCGAGTCCTTAAAATCTATTTATAACTTACCTTTCTTTCTTTTTTTTTTTGTTTCCACGGATAGAAATTTTGATATTTGTAAATGTGATATGAATCTGTTATGAGCATCATGTAGTCAAATTTTGTTTTCCTTATCCATTCAGTCTTTGTGCTTTGCTTGGAGACTTTAATCCATTTACCTTTACCTTGTTATAATCATCTCAAAAAGTCTAGGAGTATAAAAACATAACACTGGATACTTTCAAGGGATATATAATTTTTGTCACCTATATTTCAATAAAAATATGTAAGAAATAAAGCAGTAGACACAGAATTTATTCAGTAACTACTGAAAAAAAGATTGTAAAATGGGGGGGGACTTCAATTTCACATACAGAGAGAACGAGACTGAATATATAGCTAAGCAGTTGGCTTGGAGGCAGGTAGTCAATGGCTAGAAAGTGTTTCTTATTCCTTGTGACCTATAACAGGAAGACAGCACCACATGATTTCCTCAGATTACCTAAAGAGACAATAGAAGATTAAAATAATACCTCTGAATATTAAGTGCCAGATCATAAATTTCTATAAACAAAAATAAAGGAAGAAATATCTTTAGCAAAAAGTCAAACTTGCATCGGTTTTGTATTGCTGCTGTAACAGTGTACTTCAATTTACTGGTGTAAAACAACACACATGCTCAGGATCAGTCTTATAAGTTAGAAGTCAGATCCATTCTATTGGACTAAAACCCAGATGTTGTCAGGGTCTGATTTTTTCTGGATATGCAGAAAACAGTTTTCTTGTGCTTTTCTGACATTCAGCGGTAGGATGGCACATGTCCCTCCCTCCATTTGTATACCCAGCAACACTGACATCTCATTCCTTTGACTCTATCTCCACCATCACATCTCTTTCTCTGATTGTCTTCTGCCCTCCTCTCTTATTTAAAAAAAAAACAATTATTGCATTGAGTCAGCACAGATACTTAAGGATAATCTTTCAGAGTAACACAAGCTCACGAGCAATCTTAATTCTCCTTTGCCGTGTAGTTTAGCACATTCACAGATCTCAGGATATAGGACTGGAATATCTTTAGGCACACAAAAATGTATACAGATCCGAAATACATAAACATTTGAAAAATGGGATACATAAAATTTGGAAGATATTTAGATAAGTTGAATAAGCAAGATGCATGTTTTTCATATAAAACTACACATATCATTTATGGGATACCTTTATACACACTGTAGGAAAATTGCTAAAAGAGAAATTATCTCTTCAAGTTGGCAACCTTTGCACAAGTGCACCTCAGGAAATAAGACTTTGTACTCATCTTCTTGTTATGAGGACAGGATACCTGACATTCACAACCTAAAGAAAGAGAAATTTATTTTAAAGCGTGTGGTTTGTTCCTGATGAGCTGGCTCCAAGACAGGAGTGACATGGTAGAAGTTCTCGGGGGAGGAAAGCTGCTCAGTTTGTGGCCTCCGGGAGGAAAGAAAAAAAGGGGGGAAGAATCTAGAACAAGAATATACCCCCCAACCCCCAGGTCACATCTTCGTGGATCCAGGTCCCACAAGCAGACATTACCTCCTATAGCTCGACAATTCCTCAATCCACTGATCACGGTAGGACTTCCACAATCACCTTCTGAAAGCCCTACCTCTAAACACATTGGATTTTCAGGGAACAATTTAGATCTAAATCAAAACACAGTTGTACTTCAAAAAAAATTAGAAGCTACTGTTTTTATGTATTCCTAGAATGTATATATTATAATCTCTTTATCATGTATTAGATTAATTTAATTTTCATTAAACATTTAGTTGATACTGTGGTTTGGTTCTGGAATATCCCCCAAAAGTCTCGTGTATTTAAATGTTAATGGGTTGTCTATGGAACCATGTGCTGTTGGGAGATTGGGGCCTAGTCTGGAGGGATGGATTACAGGCATCTAAGTTAGGATTAAAGGCATGTAAGTTAGGATTAATGGAGTGTAGTGGCCACATCATCCACACCTGGATGCAGAAGGGACTAATTACTGGGCAGAGACCTGAAAGGATACATAAGCTGCATTCTGCCTTCCTTGAGGACTAGGACTGTGACTAGGACTGGTCTCAACTAGTCTCAACTTGCCTTCTGTTTGTGATGTCATGAGAAGCTGCCTCCACCTCTGTCTCTGCCATGTACATCCGTTGCTGCTGGCTGTCCATGAATGGACTGTGACTTTTAGAAACTGTGAGCTAAAATAAACCTTTCCTCCCTTAAGTTTGTGGATGTTGGGTATTGAGTCACAGCAATGGAAAAGTAATTAAGGGAGCTGAAGTAATATGATCGTGTTTTTTCCTCCTGAACTGACGCCGGTTTACGAGATCCACTAGCAGTGTTTTCCATCCCTGAAGCTAAGATGCACTTGGCAACTTCTTTGAACCCCTTTCCACATTCAAATGGTTTCAAATTAGCCTGTCTACATCCCTTTGGTTCATGTCCCATTTTCTGGGCTGCAGAATTCTGTGACTTGATTTTAGCCCTCTGTAGAGACCTCCTTGCTTTGCCTCCTCAGTGGAAATCCTCAGCCCTTGCAGCATCGGCTGTCTTGTGTTTGAGTGATCGTGACAACGTCTGCCTCAGATTAAATGAGGTAATACATAAAAGTTGCCAAACACAGACCATGTCCCACAGTTAACATGTGGTATTTGGTGCTTGTATTTAATATTCTTTCCTCTTCTCTTTGAACTCAGGGTCCCTTTATTATCTCTGGCATTTGACTCTCGTTCTCCTTGATCGGCTTAACCGAGCACTTGGTCCTGCCTTTTGCGTGTCTGTATTGTCTTTGAACACAGAGCCCCAGGGGACTCCAATTTGGCATTCATCCCTTGCCTAGTGTCCTCACTGCTTTATATATCCCCTTCTCCTCTTCATGAGAAATGGGAGGGTTCGGTACTATTTGGAGTTCAGATGCTTCATAAATCACATTGCATTTCAGCTTATTTAATACTTTTTATGAATAATTGTGGAGACAAAGGAAAGAAGGACATTTGTATTACTTAGAAAGCTTAGGGATGTCTGTGCTGCTGGTGACTGCGTGCCTTCAGGGAGTCAGCCTGGCTTCCTGTGTCTGCCAGATCTGGACAAAAGATGTCTGTCATTCCCATCTAGACAGAAGAATATCAATACCAACAATAGGGCAGATTTGCAGTTATCTGAAGCCAGGGCCTCCGTCTATCCAGCCGAGTCTGACAGAGCAGTGGTGTTTCCCATGCCAAACATGTGGGGCACACAAACACTCCCCACAGGTCCCATCTCCAACCTGCTGCCATCTGCCCTCTGCCTGAACTTCGCACCAGCACTGTGCCAGACTGTTCCCATATCAGATCAGGTTACACTTCCTGACCATGTTGTCACAAGTCCAAACACTGAGTAGAAAGCAGTGGACACAGTTCAGAAGATTAGTCCGAGTTTCAAAGGAAGGGTTTTGGGTTAGCATCTAATTCCCCGAGTCTTACTCATGCCACTCAGAGAGGTGAACCTCTGGACAGCCTTTCTGTGCCTCAGGCTTCTCTTCTGAAAAGCTGAATTTTAGGGTTGCTACTTTTTAGGTTTGTTGTGAAGACTAAGTTAAAAAAATGAAAAATTCCCAGGACAATTTCTAATATTTACTGAAACTTTCATAAATTGGAACTAATGTTCTCTTACTCAGTGAAGGGCCCAAGAGTTTCTACTTGATGCAGTTCAGAACTTTGCCATTCAGAAAACAAAAGAAAAGAAAAAAGAAAAGAAAAACCAGGTGGTAGAAAAGGAGTTGGTGGGAGCCAACAGCCACTCCTGCTATTCTCTGTTCTTTCTCTGAATTAATGCTTACGATTTGCTACTCCCCCATCACAGTATCTCCATCAATTATATGAATTTTATTTGCGCTCACATGAAAATATTACTGGAAATTGAGTGTGAGATCGCCATGAACTTTGAAGAAAAAAGTCTATCTGGAATTCCACTTGTTCCTTTATTCTTGCATCCATTCACTCACCAGAGCTTTCTGAACATGATTCAGAGATGGCACTTCTGCCAAGTTCACCCCAACACAGAAGGATTAAGTTAGGGTATTCAAAAGCTGATGAGAAATGTGCACCCATAAGGAGGTAACTGCTCTGATGACAATGACATTAACTTATACTTCAAATTGTTAAAAGCACAGAGAAGGGAGGGTCTGATTCTAAGGATACTGCTGAGGGACAAGAGTGGGTTGGAGGGAGAATTCATATATTCTAGGAAATGTGAAATCCAACCACCAGGCATGTCCCTTTCCTGGCTGCCTCTACTAGAGGTGTGACAGCTGGCAGAGGTAGCAAAGAGTCTTCTGTAGTCAAAATGGTATAATCAGTTTCAATGGTGTCTACACAACATCTATAATTTCTCTGCAAATGGCGAGGCTCGGGACATGATACCAACTTGGAAATACGACCTAGGGAGTTGTCTTGAGAGTCCATTTGCTCAGCGTTCACACATTCTGTTAGAATGTATGTGTATTTGGGGTGAGTTTGGAATGCAGTTGAAGGTGCAATTCCATTAGACTTCGTAATACTGCAGTGTGAGTCTCTCATTATGCAGATGGGATTCACAGTTAAAAGTCTAGATAGTGCAGATTTAAGCAGCAAGTTAAGAGAGAAGCTGAGCAACGGACTTTCTCTTGGCTGATTGATTTTCTCAGTCATTAGTAATTAGGATTCTATTGAAACATTATGTTGCATGTGAGTTTTTTCTTAAAGACTGGGGATTTTGCTGGAGATTGGGATAAAATGTTTGTTACAAATGTATAACAATAAATGTCATGCTACGCTTGTTACCTTTGCATCTTTCTACCAAAATTGCAACAATAGTATAGGCATTGGCAAATGAGGGCAGTGAGATTCTGAATAGTTAACCTTTGTGTCCAAGCACTCAGAGATGGGAAATTTGATGTTAGAATTAACACTTAGGGCTTCCTATCCAAATTGTGTTTCTTTCCTTGAAAAATTGAATATTACCAACAAGTAGAGTGACAAAATTTAGTGGTTATTAAAGATGACATCTTTCTCGTCACCTACCTAACCATCCTAATCTCATTTTCTTACAAACCTAGAAAAAATAGTGAATAATAAAGTCAAACTGGTTCCAGAACTTCTTCCCAGAAAAGCTCTGCTAACAAAGACACAGGAGATATCAAGCTTTGTAAAACGTATGGAAAGAAAGAATGTTTTTGTGTGAGAAGGCAGAGAGTTTGGTGACCAACATCACAAAACTGCTCAGTATCAGACACCAAGTGAAATCTGTCTCTTGTCTTTTCTGCCACATTGAGCTGTCCAGGAACAGCTGCCTTCTTTTTAGCTAAGATGGTAATAAATGTTTCAGACAGATTTCACTTCTCAAAAATCTGATGGTACTTAATTTCATCCTTGAGTTTGTCATCAGTAACTATGATAATATTAAAATCTCAAGCACATTAGAGTAATTATTTCTATGAATTTGTAAAAAAAATGATTAAAGCGTGTAGCTAGGAGGAACAAAGGATGTTTTCTGTTGTTGCCTAAGTCATAAATGGCCTCATTTAATCATCTGCATTTAAAAAAGGGATTTGGACTGGAAGGTACAATCGGAAACTCATGGCCCAGAAAAGCAGAGCTTCTTTATTAAAGATATCAGTGCATATTCATAGATACAAAGCTGAATTCTGAGGAGGCCTGGTGTTCTGCAGCTGGGAGTAGAAGGGCAAAAGGTGAATTGTATTTTTTAAGCCTGTCACTTTGAAAACTCCCTGCCTCATAGCTCAGTGCATTTCCAGGATTGTCAAGTTCACAGCATCAGTGAAGCAGGAGAAGCGAAAGCGTCTTTGGATGTATCTACGCATAGCACTACTTAACCTCTCTGCAAGCTTGTGAGAACTTGTTTATCTGGCAAATTTTTCCAAGGATTTGCTCTTTTGACAATGGAGTTGGCAATCTGGGGGCTAGAGCTTCATAATAGAGAGGCTTTAGGGAGAGAGGCTTCTTTTTAAATAGATGAAAATGGATAAGTATTAAGTGACTTCCCTGCAAACAAGTTCAAATAGCGATCAAACATATATTCAGGTTCCATTCTGATTTCATTCTTTGAACATTTGAACCTTTTTCATTGTATCTTAGGCTGGGATTTTATAGTAGGTTAAATAATGCCACCATGCGCATTGTAATTTTTCTTAAAATGGCTATTGTAACGTTTTTTAGAGAATACTGAATGGTTCGCGCATGAATGATATCTCATTTTTCCAATATTCATTGCATTATTATGTACTCAACAACCAGAAAAAAGAAAACTCATGTGCCTTAAATGTAGCCCAGATATAATAACGTTGCAATTTAACTCTGTTTTATTTATTTATTTTTTGTCATAGCTCTTATCTTGGAAATACATCACTGAAAGCTTATATCAGAATAACTGCCTTTTGCTAAGAACAAAAACACAGTTGAAGAAGAGGATTGTTTTATGAAAATACATGACAAAATCAAATCACAGAAAAATTACACTAGGCTCCTCTGAGCTTCATGGAGGTTAATTTACTTGAGAATGTAAAGATTAGGAAATAAGAGTATGAATTATGAGTTTTATGGCTACAAAGATTGTATACTCAAACTATAACTAGAATAAATAAAAGTATCTCTTGTATAATAGATGGAGAAATTTAAAAGATAGTTTTATTATAACTCGGTTAATTTGAAATCTAAAAAAAAATCTTTACTTAACACACTTCAAGGACAAAAACAATATGGGTTTCTCTCCCATGTTTTTCCCCATACTTACTTTTTGGGATTATTGGTCATTCTTGGCTCCCGTGCCCACCCTTAGCCACAAGAAAAGCTGAGAAAGTCACCATTTGCTACCATCAGCTGTACAGAACGAAGCTGCTCTGCCAGAATGTCAGCAGAGAGTGGAGACAAGTGCTTGGAAATCACTGTGTGTCAAATGTGTGCAAAGTGTGTCAATGCTTCCGTGTCTCTCGGAGGCCTAGAAGACATCTGCAGTGCTTTCCGTTGCCATAGACTTTGGGTGGATACCCAGCTGTGATGTGATATCCGGCCTCAGTTGTCCTGAGCTACCTACAGTAAATTAGCAGCAGCCTCCTAATGCTCTGGTTTCACACTTGGATTTTCTTAGCAGATGAAATTCGATGACCCAGCTTAACCATCCATGCCAAATGATGTATGAAGATGAGTTTCTTTAGGCCATCTTAAACCATTTGAGGATGGGATAAAAGTTGGGTCACACAGCTGCATGTGCAAATGCAACAAGAGTTCTGGATGGTGATATTGAACATGTTGAATGTTTCTTGAATGTAAATTTCTAAGACATTAAGACTCACTTTCTTTTCTAATGTATTGACCAGTTCATAGAATATATTTCTGCTTCTTACCTTCTCCATTTGTTAATTTATTAAAATCAGTGTATCATCCAAACTAATCCTTATTCCACTCATCAAATATTATTTTTCTAGGCAAGAATACTGTTACAAATATCATCACATAATGAATGAGTGAACTTTGAGATGTTTAAAGGAAAGAAACCTCTATAATCAATAATTATTTAAAATACAAAACTGGAATAAGTAACTTAGTAATCCTTAAACATGCTAGAATTTAATGCAGGCTGGAATATATTTTACATAATATCTACAATAATAACACAAAGTATGCAGGTTCTGCTGCTTCTGCAAAATTTAGAATACTGCCTTGGCCACTGATGAGGTGTTGTATTTATTTGCAAAGCTCCATAACTGCAATCTGCTTTATATCTGTAAAATAATGAAACAGCAAGTGCAATAGACTCAGTAGACTGCATGCTTAAAATTGCATTTCATGATATTTCAGAGAAATGATCCAACATTTCTAAAATACATCAATTTCTTTCCCGTGTAAAGTTTCTGAATTCTCCGATTCATTGCTAACTTAAAAAGCTTCACTCTTAAAGAAACCATGACCCTTTAGAAAAAGATTTCTTAGAGAATGTAAAGTAATTTTTTAAATGTCAAAATGAAATTCTGGGATCTATTAAGACTAATCTTAGATGAAGCCAACAACAAGTGCCTTCAGTTCGAGAACCGTATTTCTGCCATTTGTGTCACATGAAATGAGCACAGTACAGTCAGTCCATATTGTTGAATTCAGCAGACACAGTCCGTGGTTTGGATCTTGAATCCACTGCTCAGTATGTCTGAGAAGACTCAATGCTAGGGCATTTGGGCTTCAGTGGTACCACAACATTTCTGCTCTTAATAGTCCTTCGATTTGGGTGAAGGGATGCATTACATGCTGGTGAAAAATAAAACCACCTATCAAAGCTGCCTGTGAGAAAGCACAAGTGTGTGAGGTACTGAGTCACACCCACACTATCAAGGCACAAGCAGCTCCTTGTAACAAGCATTTCCTACTACAAAGGCCTTATTACTGCAACTTTTAAAAAATCCTTGTAAATTCTGTAAATTCTTGATATTAATTTCTCTTTGTTTCAATGCCAAATTTTTTTAAGGTCAGTTTAGAATATAGTCATTATTATTGCCTGTGCTCTGTTTCCATGCTGCAACTCCTGGCCACTTCCAGTTAACAAAGAGCTCGCCCAGCCTTAATATTTGCACTGAACCAGATTAACCCGGAGAATAATTTCATTTATGGCCAGTAACTTTCTGAACTGGAAACTAAATTGGCTGAAGCAATAGCCTGCTGTCTCCTGTGGGCTTGTTCTGAATGGCGACTTTTGCCTATTATGTGTTAGGACGTCAGCCTCTGCTAACAATCTCCTGAGGGCCCCTCTCCTACCCGAGTCCTGGTCCTTCCCTCCTGGACTTATTAGCAGAACGTGCTCAGCTGGGGGCTTTCTCCAGCAAGTCTGTGTCAGAGTTGGCAGAGAACTGAGGCCGGAGGCCCTCTAGATAGGTACAGTGATAGGAAAAAAAATGCCCTAGTCCTGCCCCCCTTGCCGAGACTAGTACTCATTCATTTGTTCATTCATTAATTCTCAGATTTTTCTTCCTTCCAGTTAACGCTTATTAATTAGATCCCAGCTATTATCCTCACAACGTTTGGTCGACATTAAGGATAGTCAGGAGAAAGTATGATGAAAGGACTATATAGACAATGGGATATAGGAAACAGGCAGTGAGTGGGACAGAGGGACAGAGCTATGACTCAGAGCAGATGACCTGAGTCAAAATCTCTGAGATGCTTTTGAAAAACCAAGAGTTCAGGACTCAGCCTCAACTTGCGAGCCAAGGCAAGAGAGGAAAAAAAAAAATTGCTCTTCATGCTCTTAGGAAAACTCTAATGTAGTCTAGTATTTGAAAATAAATGTGCTACTCAATTGAGCTTGCTGTTATGTTTAAAACTAGAAAACAATATATCTAAGTGTGTAAATTGGAAAAAAGTCTGAAAGTCTATATCCTTTTGTAAAAATAGAGACAAAATCCTTCTATTATATGTTAATATATTAGTGGGGTGATTAGTTCATGTTGTAAGACTCTGACTTCTCAGGATTTTATTTTATATTACAAGTGCTGCGCTGCAAGTTAATTTGTTTTTCATCTTAGTAGAGACAGCTCATGTATAAAAGGAAATATTTAGTTATTAATACATCATTTGCATTTGGAAATCAATTTCTTAAAAAATTCCATGAAATAAAATTCACACACAAAAATATTTTGAAATCCATGCGTGACGTTCTTTGCCTGGTCATTTTGCCAATGACTATTAAAATGTCATTATTTTTAACTTCTTAATTTTCTTGATCGACTTATAGAAAAATAAATACTTAAAGACTGATTTATTGAGCATAATGTGGCAAATTTCTATTGAGTTAAACATTTATCCCCAAATTTGTTTTTAATCTTGAGTAACTGATTGCCTTATAGTCATTGCCAGCTAGAAGAAGATAAACAAAGAGGAAAGTAAAATATAATTGGCAGATAATATGTGTGATGACACCGAGCTCTGATGATGAGGAGGCCCTCTATATGAAAGCCTTTTGGACCATGTCACAGCTAAGCTGAGGATGGAGGAATTATTAGACATTATTTGGGAGGAACATCATGTGTAGAAAAAACTCAATGAAGATTGTGAATTAGTAGAGTATTAACACTGTGTTTCGCCTCTGTTGCTCATTGCTCTCTAAAGAAATCACTTTACTCCATGTTCTTGGACTTAGCCAATGTGTCACGCTCAACACCAAACATAAAAACAAATATAACCACAAATTAGGAGGTCACCTAGGTCCCAAACACTTTGATTCTGCACGTTTCCTCATCCTTGAAGCCTACTGCCTTCAGTTCTCTTCAATTCACTACAGTTGCCTAGACTTTCAGGGGCTGTGTGTGCCATCTTGGGTGACTGATCAGTTCCTTTCTAGAAACCTGCCTACTCTGTTTTCTATTGCGTTCGGGGGCTCTGATTATGATTGTGCTTAATGTTTATGTCTGAATTCTGTTCCACTTCAGGGCGTTGTATCTCTAATTCATATACTTGTTGGGTATATGATATGACACCACTCAGATTCTGATTCTTTCTGAGTTAATAATCAGAGTAAAATCGTATTTTCCCCTAAGGCAGATTGTTGGATGAGTTTGGTCGCATTCTTTTTACTTCAGGCCAGACTGTACCAAGCTTCGTCTGATGACTTCATTCGGCAAGTGCTCCAAATACCTAATTGGGTAGGTGTAACCACTGAGTTGCTAAGACTCCAGGGATTGTCGTTCTTTGTTTGGGGAAACGAGAGAAATGCACTATTGAAATATAATGCACAAGATTAACTGTTCACATAATTGTCCTTAAATCTTCCTTTTCCTTTTGGAAACAAAATCAAACTCTCCAAAATAGCTGTCTCATCTTCTGAGTGAGATTAGATATAAGTAATGAAAAATAGGAAAAACATGTCAATTTCTAATTGCAAGTGCATATCTATTAAACTAATGGGGAAAATATTTCTTCTCAGTCCTCCACCATTAACCACGCAGCTGTTGCTCCAAAATAAAATCCCAATTTGCTGAAAGAGAACTTTTTTTTCTTCAGAAGTTCATGGAAAATCTTCTGCTCTTTTTGTCCTTGTAGGCATATCATACCTGCTTTAAGCCCTGGACTCTGAGACATGACTGGATTGACCCCATTCTCCTTTCTAGAAATTGGTTCACAGATAAATGTATGACTCCACTTTTGATAATGAGAATGAGATCTAAGACATTATCTTGAAATTTTAAGAAATAATTGCTTTTTTGTTGAAAATGTGGCCTTGGGTTTATTATGTTCCTAGCTACCATTTCATCTGAGAATCAATGAAACTTACAAAGGAGAAAAGTCAAATGGACTGAGTCAGGGAGTCTGAACAATATTGTTAAGCCCCTGTCTCTTGCTATTCTTTGAAGGCAAACCTTCCTTATGCATAAAGCCTACTTATAAAGTCTCTTCCCTAGTTTTTACTGGTTCTATTCTGCGTTTTAAGCCAATTTGAAAAGGAAATTAAAAAAAAAAGTTCCTAATGGGCTAAAAAAAAAGATGATTCTATTCTGTCTTCTATTGAGGCTTCTCCAGACTTCTAACGTTGGTCTTAATTTCCAGTTTCTTTTTCTTCTAATATGAAGGTATTAGATTTCTTGTTACAGCTTCCTGTGTTATTTTGTAGGACGCCTACATTTTTTTATGAGCATTCCCTTCTCAATAAATTATGATAACTTGGAAAGAAAATACAGAGCACATTCACCCATCATTAAACTCAACAACACATATGCACAACTTGAATAAAATTGACATTCTCTAAGGACTTTTTCAACAGTAACAAATTAATTTATTGAGCCTCAAAACTCAGGATTTGTTTTAAAATTCTCACTTAATGAAAATCTCAGCTATTTATTTCTGCCTTTTGTTGTGTTTTTGTTAATTTTACTCCTAGAAATTAGGACTGTGATCTGAGGCTTTTTTTTTTTAGGCTTCTGCGATAGAAGTGAATTTATCAAAGTTCAACATTAAAACCCATAATCAAAATTCAGAATCTCCAGGAATCAAGATCAACTGTTAATACCAGGCACATAAAACAAGATCTTAATCTGCATTAATGTTAAGAGACTTAGCCATTTAACTAATTATTGCCAAATAAAAAATAAGGTAGATCCACTTTTTCTTGGCCAATGTTTTACACAAATTAGTTATTATTCCCATCACAACATTGCAAGCTATTATCAATTTTAGTTTGCAGTTGAGGAAATTGAGACATAGAAGTGAATCCGGATGCTTTTCTATTCTTTTTTTCAAGTATTGAGGATTGAACAGAGAGCACTGATTTAGCTACACCATCATATTTCTTAAATTTTATGTTTCCTTGTTTTGTGACAGGGTCTTGCTAAGTTGGTCATACCAGGCTAAAACATGCAATCCTCCTGCTTCAGACTTCCAAGCAGCTTGGATTACTACCAACTTAATCCCAACGGTATTAGTATGAGTATCAAGCCACCCTCAAAGTTAACGGCTTAAAATACACTTATGCAAATGGCTTAGTTTGGAGAAACTTCAATTGATTCAAGTTAGTTCAGCCTCTCTGTAGATAGTGGAAAAATGCATTTGGTTCCAAATGGTGTTCAGTGGCTTTGTTCCTATGTATAGTTGATGATAGGTGTTTGATTAAGGAACCATAGGCCTTCTCCTGCTTGGAAACTAGTATAGGTTCATTCCTATAGTCTCATAAAGGTAAATCAAAAGAAGCAAAGGCTCAATGAAAGAGCAGGGTTCAAGTCTGTGTTGAATTTTATAATATCCTGTTAGCCAACTCAAGTAAGAAGGCCAAGCCCAGATTTGAGAGGTAGAGAATTCGTGCCATGTTAAGAAAGGAGACATGGCCCAGTTATCATACAAAAGTGTCTGTGACAGCTAGAGGAATTATTGTGAGTTAACTTGGAAGAAAAAGGAGAAAATAAAATATCTGTCATAGAAGAAATAGCTCACTAAAGAAGATACAGTTCTCATATCAAAGTAAAAGAGGGTTTTATTATAAAGCAAGATATTGGGTGTTTGACATTTCAAAAGACAGACTTGTAAATTGAAGTAGTTGGAATCAGAATTGAAATCCATTCCACTGACTGAGGATAGTGGCATGTTCTGTGTCCCCTGCTGGCCTATCTTCTACCACACTTAAGTTTATGCCTCCTCTGACCAAAGAAGAAGCTGTTTCTCTGAAGACTTACTGAATTCCTGATCTTTGATTACTACCTCCTCTATGCTGGCATTCAAGAGCAAATGTCCTGTGTGAGAAAGACTCAAATTCAACTTGTAGGCCTGACTAGTACTAAAGCAATGGGAAGATAGAGAGTCTGTGGCAACACGAAGAAGAATCTGCCAAAGTTAAAAACGGAAGAATCAAAATTAGACAATTAAAAATACATGAAATATTTAAGAAAATGAAGACAAACATCCATCAGTCTTCTTCAGTGCACTCCCCTTTCTTCTACCATACCTATCCCATCCCTTCTTGTCCCATGCTAAAGCAATTCTGGAATTCCTCTTCTGTGCCTTTAGTTGAACTGTTGGGACAACCTTGATGTCCCAAATTGATTCTGATCATTTTTAAAACATTAAAATCAAAATTATTTTGACTTCATAAAGAGCTAGAAGTTGTATTGTTCCAGCTCCAAAGAGTAAAGTGGATTAGAAATCAGAAAGATA
This sequence comes from Ctenodactylus gundi, assembly GCA_004027205.1. Lineage (NCBI taxonomy): Eukaryota > Metazoa > Chordata > Mammalia > Rodentia > Ctenodactylidae > Ctenodactylus > Ctenodactylus gundi. Next base: position 325,116 of record PVKB01000375.1, read on the forward strand.
GTTTTTACAATCCTGTTTTAGCATTGGATAGCATGTAGATGCATTTCACCATATTTTTGCTCACCTTCATAAAGACACTCAGAGAAGATTCACAGAATTCCTTCACAAAATGGTAAGAACCTTTGGGAGAGTATGCTGGGAGTAAGGGAAATATTTTCGACAGAAATAAATTGCAATGGATGTTTCACTGTAATTAATTTTAAAAATGTAACCAAGTATTTCAATCATCTTATGTGTGTATATGCATATGATATGTGCGTGAGACTTTTTCTATAAGCTTATAATGGACATAAGTCCATCAAAAGGTAACACTAAAACTGGTTATCAAAACAAGAAGCTCTCAAGTGTCAAAGACCATCGTCAAAGACAGGACCATAAAATCTGAAGTCAATAGGCACTGATGTTAAGAGACCTAGATTCAGAAGAGTAGCTCATGAGTAAAGCTGCTTCTTTTATGTAAAACACTTATCTATCCATTTTACATACATCTTGTGCTGCTTAAAATAAGTCTCTCTCAGAAAGATGGTTAAGAACTACCTGCTCCTGATCTCGGTCATGGATATTCCCCACCCACCATTACAAGGAATTAGTAACAACTCAATACAATCAGTCCTCGAGTATCATTTCTTTCTCCAACTAAGATGGAAAGTAAACATGAGACCATAGGATGAGACATCCAGTGCACTACCTCTTCACAGGACTGTGACATCTGGAAGCACCAGCACAGACGCTGCCTGGCTGAGAGGCCTGATAAGAGCTGAAGGCTGAATGAGATCTCGTTCTGGAGGTCTATGGACAGGGAGTTGTGCATACCGAATTTTGCCAGTGGTCTGAGTGTTCGCTTCCACACAAGAAAAGTCCTGGAGGTTCAATTTGTCAGCAGTCAAAGGGCAATGGGAAGCTGTGTGTTTTATTCTGCGAAACTGTGAGAAAACCGGGCATTTAACATCACCATCCCGAACTCAACCCAATCAAACATTGGCAGTTTTGGGTTGTTTTACTTTAATGCTTTAGCTTATCTCCCTGGGATAAAAGTCTTTCCAAACTGGCTTTAACTAAAAATGTCATCCCTCCCAGCTGCTCACTGGTTAGCAGCAACAGGGGTAACAGAAGGCCTGTGTCGCTAGTCTTCTTCCATAATATCATCCAAATTTGCATGGCAAAGATGTGAGAGCTATTTATATGTTGATTATTACAGTGCTGCAGTTTATATTTTTCCAGCACAGTTGAAAATTATATTTAGAAAGGCTGACATCATCTTTAAATATATATTATAGCTCTCATTTGGTGGAGATGAGCTGTTGAAATACATGCCACCTACTCAACTTCTTAGCTAAATGGCAGCAATGTTTCACTCATGGTTATATATAAACGTGCACACTGGCATGGAAATGAACTGGAAGCTATCAGGTTTTGAAAGAGTCTTACGCAGTTTTTGCCTTCTCATATCTTTTTTTTTTCCTCTTTTAAAAAAAGAACAGCCAGACCTGGTAGCATAGGCTTGTAATCCCAGCTTCCTGGGAGATGAAGGCAAGAGGATTATAAGCTTGAGCCCACCCTGGCCAACTACATGAGAAGTTACCCAACAGTCAAAAATGCAAATGGCCTGGAGATGTAGTTCAATATGAAGACCCTGTACTTACTCAGTCCCAAGAACCATGAATACATTCACATACACACACAAAGAGGATGGGTCATTGGGTAATGTGATTTAGCAAAAACATGGGGATTTTGAGTTCCTGCTTTGCTTCATAAAAACTGTGCATTCCTAGGAAAGATGGCTACATGTCATAAAAACCTGTATTTCTCAACCTTAAATATGAGTTTGAATGTGTGCTTGAGAGATATTATAAAGAATGTATGCCATATGATTAAAGGTTAGTGAAAACAATGATTAGTTTTATTAAATGTGTTCTCCACAATAAAACATATACTTTAGATGATTGTGCTGGTTAGCTTTGTAGCAACTTGACAGAACCAATGGATGAAAATATATTTGGGGAGACATTATACTGATTGGCTTTGTGATGGTTTCTCTGAATGAACCAAAGAGTGCAACATGGGACCCTCTTCCCATATTTAATGAGGTGATGCCTGAATAGAAGGAATAGGCCCCTTCTTCCACCCAAAGAGAGACAGTTTTTCTTTCATGTTTGCCTTACAAACTGGAATATTGCAATTTTTCATGTCTTTGGACTTGAACAAAAACTTGTCTTAGACCACGAGCTAGTCATCCTTTAGAGGAATTATATATTAGCTCCTCAAGCCTTCATATTCTTGAGGTATACTATAAAATCTTTAGGTTCCAACCTTTGAAGTCACTGTATATGTGTAGGATTTGCTAGGCTACAATTATGTGAACTAACTCCTTGTTATAAGCTCTTCTCTCTCACCTCTCTCTCTTTTCTCCTCACATACACACACACACACACACACACAGACACACACACACACACAGACACACACACACACATAATGCAAATACATGAGTACATGATTAGACACCCATATATAATGTTTGTGTGCATGTACATCTTATTGGTTGTTTCTAAGCAAATCTTGAATAATATATCCATTATGTATTTATGTCTTTAATTTCCAACAATACATTATCAAGATAGAAAAGATTGCTTTGCTTTCTAATTTTAATGTTCCACTTATTAGATGAAGGCATTGGAGCCTCCATGAGCAAAGTCATGCCTTTTAAGGTCACAGAGATATTAATTGGTGGGAGTGTGACATCCGGAATTCTAAAGTTACTTTCTGCTCATTTAACTGTTTCCCTACATTGTCTAGAAGTCACATGTTTGACAAAGGCAGCTGTGATTCCAGCACTGGGGAGATTTTGAAAACTGAGTATGCACAGTGCTATGCAATCAGGGACACTAGAAGTTACCAGCCAATCTCAGAGCTGTACGTAGGCAGCATCTCGTGTCATTACCCAGAGATACCGAGCAGCCAGAAAACATCTTGTCATCTTTCTGTGAAGCTGAAACTTGGAATTGCTTCAGTGTTCTGACACATCAATTTTTCCATGTTACCTAGCTGGAATCCAGACTCTAACAGCTGATTTCAGTCACATTTGTGTCTGAAATTGTGTGGTACATAGGAGTCACCACAGCCCCTAGGGACATACATGATTCAAATGACAAGTTCAATGTTTAACTCCAGAGTAGAGCAAATTTGGAGCAGCGTTTTCTTTAGTGGCACTTATGTGCCAGAAACCACAATTTTATAATGGGGCTTACTGGACTTAGAGTGATTAAACATTGTGGATTATAATAGAGTAACTTTCACACTTCAGATGAGAAGGGTCTGATCTGCAAGTAAATACTTTTCTGAAAGCTTATAGGACCAACATACCTAATAAGCTAAAGCTTTTAAGTGATACTTGGATATTGTATTTTGACAAACTTGACTATTACGAAAAGTTCTTTGAAAATCATTTTATTCACCAATGGAAATGAAAATACAGCTGCAACTGCTAAGAGCAATGAGATGACATTTTATTTTTTATAAGCTGGTTGGCAAAAATCCAACTTTCATAAGCACATATGCCTGGTGCAAGCTTCTAAGGAGCTGGTTTTATGTTTCATACCTTTCTTCCTCCTGGACTGTTAAGCAAGTCCCAGTTTGAGCCAAGATCAGTTTTTACATGAATCTCCAAGGTAAATCATTTTATATAGTATCTGCATAAGCATAATTGTTTCCACGTACTCCAGCCCCATTACCCCCCATGGGCTGCACAGCACCGCCAGACTAGTAGGTCTGAAACCTCATTTTCAGTGTGTCATGCCCTTGTTCAAGAAAAAAGTTTTGATTTCATTAAATCAAAATGTTTCATGCTGTTATTCAGAGTCTCTATAACCTGATCCCATTTTCCTTTGTGATTCTAATGAGAATAATATCTCTTTGAAAAAGAGATATGTTTTCCTTTCTCTATGTCTCTTTTACTCCCACAAGGTAATATCTTAGGGTGATGTTTGGGGGAGGGGGTTCTATGACCAAAACTTATAGCTTGGCCTCTTTCATTCATAAACAGTTGAGAATTAAAATATAGAAGCCAGAGTGGTTTTGAACAAGTCAAGTTCATTAGTAACATGAAGAGGCAGGTACAGCATGGTTTGTAACTATAATATGGTTGGGTCTTTGAAGTTCCCATCTCCCATCCTCTAATTTCCCCCCGAGAACAGTAGGCATCCTTATAGAGGGGCAGGTCTTATCCCAGTTAACTCATAACATCAGGAAGCACTGGCTAGAATTTGTGCTGTCCACCAAAAACCTAACCTGAGAGAGTGGATATGGGCAGACACAGGTTTACCAGCCTTTGTCCTTTATCACTAAGAAAGGTCCAGAGAAACTAGGCATGTATGAAAAGATGAGATTGTCTCTCCTTAGAATTCTGTATCACTCTTCTGTTGCTACATAATAAATTACCACAAACTTAATGGTTTAAAGCAACATCTATTTGTTACTTCAAAATTCTGTAAGCCAGAATTCCAGGGATCACCACGCAAGGAGGTGGGTTGAAAACAAGGTGTTGCGTGCAACACAGTCTTGCCTGGAGACTTTGGAGAGCAAATTTATATCTCAGTTTATTTATGTTACTGTCATTTTCTGTCACTGTAAAGCTGTGGTCTCCATATTTTGGTTGACCGATAGAATCCACTGGTAGTTTCTAGAGATCAAACTACTCCCAGCGTCATAATGCCTCACTTTCAAGCCAGCAACAACACATCTAACGTGTTCGTGCTTCACAGCTCTGACTTTTCTGCTTTTGTACTTGACTTAGATTTTGAAAAAGATTATTTCAGGACAGTTTTAGATTCTTGGTATTGTTATAGAAGTACTATAAGAGTTTCTGTATTCCATGCACCCAGCTTCCCCATTTACCAACATTTCTTGTTAGTGTGGTATATTTGTCACCAACTTAATGAAATTTGAATATTGACACATTATTACTTACTAAACTCCCTGTTTAACCAGATGTTTTGTTTTTCTATAATTTCTTTCCTCTCTTGAGAATTCCATGTAGTGTGTTATATTGTGTTTACTCATTGTGCCAGTTAAACTTAATTGCCACTTCGACTGGGTTAACAGCCTCTTGGAAAGATGATTAGATCATGCGGGAGGGCAGATCACTCACCACTGATGAATCCATGGATTTGGCACATGAATGCACTTTAGGGAGTTGGGGCCCAGTTGAAGGCATGGGTCACCTGGGGTGTGCCTCTAGAGACTGTCTCTTCCGAGCGCTCTTCTTCTATGCTTTGCTTCCTGACTGCAGTAACCACAGCTCTGCACCACCCACGTCGTTTGGTCATGGTGCTCTGCCTTGGAACCAGCCACCACGGGCGAAAACCTCTGAGGATGTGAGCACATCTGCCTGTTCTCCTTTCGGGTGCACGTGTCAGGTGCTTCGTTTCAGCAGTGGAGAAGCTGAGTAATACTGTGATTATGTCTTCTGGGTTGCTCCGCCTTATCTCTGTTTCTCAGACTTCCTTCTTTTTGATGACTGACATTTTTGAGAATTATTAACAGATATTTTGAACAAAGCCTCTCATAAGAATTTGGCTGACCTCTTTTACTCAGTATGAACCCCAGATCATGCATTTGTAAGTAGAAAACCACAAGGATGGTGGTGGCATTCTCATCACATTATGTCAAGAGTAAATACTGACAATGTATCTTATTTTTTTTTTACCATGTTAAACTTAGTTACCTGGATTCAAGCCATGTTTCTAATTACATGTTTACTCTCTCATTTCAGTCTTGTACTCTTTGGACATAAGTCACAAAATGCAATCCACACTTAGAGGATGGGTTATTAAGCATTGCCTTTCTCATCCTAAATGCATGCATTTTTTTTTTTTGTGGTCCTGGGATTGAACCCAGAGCTTTGTATGTAGTAGGCATGTGCTCTACCACTGATGTATGAATCCGATTACCCACATTCCACTTTTTATGTTTATACAGAGTTTAGTTACCTCTTTTCTCACATTTATTCCTTTATATCTATATGACTTAAGGATATTTTCTATTTTGGGTTATGATCTAATATTTATTAGTTTACTTTGTAGTTGCTTCATTCATAGCCATTGGAGAGAAGCTCCTTCAGCTGTTTCCTGTGTCCCTTTGATTTTGTTTTGTTTTTCTTTTTCATTTTGTTTAGTCTTTGTTGTTGCTTTTGTGTTGAGACAAGTTCTCCCCTGCTGTCCAGGCTGGTCCTGAACTCACTATGCAACATTAGCTGGCCTTGAACTCATGGCAGTTCTCTTGCTTCAGCATCCTAAGTGCTGAGATTACAGGCATGCGTCACCATACCTTGCTTATATGGTGTTAAGAAACTTGCTTGCTAAGCAAGTGTTCTAACCACAGTGCTATTCTTTCAGCCCTCTTATCTCTTTGAAACATCCCACCATCATAACATCATTTGAGTTTCAGTACTCTCTTACTTCCTATCACTTCAAGATGGTCCAGGCTTATCATGTGTGTATACTGTCCACATTCGACAGTGAACCATTGCTCTCGGGATCACTGACTCCTGTCTGTGGAGAATAGTATTAGAAATCCGTATCCAACAATGATGTATGAGGAGTGATCATTGTTGTTAAATAGCAATGCTTCCAGACACTCTCAGTTAATAGAGCAAAGACATAGACATATACACACTCTTTCTGAAGACTGTTAGTATACACACCAACATTTCTATATGTAAATGTATGTAAATGTAAATATTTACATTATTCTCAACAAAAGCAACTAATTATCACCTGGAACAATTTAGCCCTCCATTCTTGCCATTTTTGTAAACTCATACTCCAGTAATGAAGAGCCTGGTTCCTACTCTGTGCCTTCCACTGTTTCTATTCTGATATCTATGTTTAGTTGCATCACAATTGTTAATCAGTGCCCTCATAAGAATTTACTAAATGTTGTTTAGTCTATCTCTCTCTCACTCTCTCTCTCTCTTTCTCTCTCTCTCGACTTTAATCTTAACAGACTCTGAGACTCTGAACATATCCAAAGTTATACAGATACTTTTCTTTATCATCCTGCTAGTGATGTTGTTTTAAACATGAAGAGTACATCTACATTCTTCTACCACAATCTTTATTCTAACTTGGATGCCTGACATCTTACATATTCATTTTAAATCTACATAACTTCAACTCTATTCTTTATACTAATTCCACAAATTTAGTCTAACGCATAGTGTCACATAACCACATTATAGTATTACATGGAATAGTTTTACTACCCTGAAAACAAACTCTGTGTTTTACCTATTCAACCAGATACATGCATTCCAAATTCTCTACAACCTCTTAATTTTTAAAGCCATTATTTAGAGTTTTCTAGAATATCAGAATTGCAATCATGGGGTATGTCCTCTTTTAAACTGACATTTTTTTAAACAAGGTGTACATGTAACTGATAGTATGACAGCTCATTTTCCTGTATTGCTAAATCATACTTAATTGTATCATGTTCTGTGGGTTGTTTATTCATCCGCTTATCAAAAGACATCGTCACAGTCATTTGCAGTTGGTGGAAATTACAAATAAAATTGCTCTAAATATTCACAGGAAAATTTCAGTTCAAATTGTACTTTTAGCATTTATCATTGAACCTACGGTCATACACAATGCTCCTTTGTATGAGCATTTTTAGAGTATTACATTCACATATAAATTTGCAATATTCTTTAGGATAAATTTTTTAGTTTGAGAAAGCCCCACCTGTGACCCGTCTAGTCCTAAACTTACCATGTTACCCAAGTTGATCTCAAACTCATGACATTCCTCCTACCTCAGTCTGAGTGCAGGGATGTAGGCATGTGCTAGCACACCAAGTTTATGGTGGTACAAGGGAATTGAACTGAAGACCTTGAATTTATGAGGCAAGTGTTTTAACTACTGAGCTACTCCCTTAGCCCTAAGATAATTTTGTCTAAGGTTTTAATTCCACTGTGTGGGTTTCATTTTGTATGTATACTTACATTTTTTCCATAATTTTGATTTGTTATTTAAGTGCTTTTGTCAAAGAATATTCCACTGTGTTCTTATAGGTTTGTTTCTAGGATCCTCATTCTGTTCCTTCAAGCTCTTCATCTGCTTTCTCCAGTCTCATGCTGTCTTAACAAATCTAGTCTTACATCATGAAATCAGGTATGACTTTGTTCTTCTTTGGCGTTGTGTTGACTTCCAGCTCATTTGTCTATCAGAAACTCTATAATCTGTCAAGGACCACACAATGTACACAGGGCTGTCATTCAATGCTGGTCAAGTATGGCTCTCATCTGGGCTGTGTCCACAGCGCAGGAAGCCCAGTAGCCTGGGAGGAAAATACGCCACTCTAGAGGACAAAGGACAGACACCAGTCCAGAGTATTGTTTTCAAATCCTAAAAAAGTAGGATAGACTGTGTTAGGCTTTGCAGTTGCTTGGGACCCACAAATACTTCTCATTTCTGTTTTCCTCCCTTTAGAAGAACTTTCTGTTCTAGGGCTTCCTCACCATTATACTTTGGATACGTGTCACTTGTCACAAATCAAAGCTGGAGATGAACTTTTTGCCAGAATAAATCATCCCAGATCTCTACCACAATTGATACAGAAGAGATTTAGATGGGATCTGGCACTCAGAGTTGAAGCTAAAATGGGTTAAAGCTTTAGGAAGAGTTGTATGCGGTGAATGTATTGTAAATGTGAGAACAGCATAAATTTAAGGAGTTTAGGGAGTGGAATATCATGGACAAAACTGCGTTCCCTAAAATTCACATATTGAAATCTCAAACTCAATATTTCGACACGGAACTGCCTTCAAAGATTTTTTTTTTAATTAAGTTAAAATAAGTCTATTAGTGTAGGATTCTAATCAATGGCATTATTGAAGAAAGGGAAGCAACTTCAGAGACATGCATGTGCAGAGAAAAGACCATAGAGAAACCCAGCCAGAGAGAGGACCCGTCTGCAAACCAAGGGAAGCCTCTGCATGAGTAGCAAAACTGGCTGACATCTTGTGTTTGCACATATCCCGGAGCAAAGAGCAACCGCATTGTTGAATTGGTGTAGTGCATGGAATTTGCTTGTGGTAGTCCTGGCAAACAGACGCATGGGTTTCAGAGGATGAGTTACCTCCTGTTTCTGGATGCCAGTAGGCTCTTCTCTCAGTCTCAGGGGTGGGGCTGCACCCTAGGTTTAGAGTGGTGGAATGGCTACGTAGGATCCAAGTTATTACCACTGTCAGAAAGGCACTCAAGATACAGTTCATCTCATTTCTTTCTTAAATGCATGCTAGAATTTATAAGTGAACTTAGCTAGGCCTGGTACATTTCTCTTTTGAAACGTTGCTAATTATTAGTTCAATTTTTTAAATAGAGGATGAACCCACATCAATGATGTATTTGTCTTTGCATGAGGTGTGGTTTTGTCTTTCAAGAAAATCATCCACTTCTTTTAGATCATAAAATTTACAACCCTATGTTTTTAATTACTTTTTCTACTGTACTGACCATGATATCAGTAATTGTTACCATTTTTCATTTCTAATATTAATACTTTGTGTTGTCCTTTTTTTGGTTAGCTAAGCTTGTCCTTTACCAATTTTAATGATATTATTCAGTCTTGTTCATTTTCTGTACTATTCTCCTGTTTTTAGTTTTATTGATTTTTTATCTAGTATTTATTGTTTCTTTTTACCTGATTGCCTTTGGCTTAAAATACTTTTTTTCTAATTTGTTACCTTGAAATTAGTATATTAATTTTGATTTTATTATTTTCTAATATTTGTGTTTAAATTTTTAAATTTTCATCTAACTACTGGTTTTACTACATGCCCTAAATTTTTATATTTCAAATATTTGCTTATTTTAAAATGCTTTTATTTCAATGAGACTACTTTGATCAGTGCTATTAAGACTATACCATGAATTGCTAAACACTTGTGTATCTTGTGTATGGTTTGCATGTCTATTGCTAACTTATAGTTTTCTGAAATTTGATACCATTGTTTATACATTCTAAGTATATTTTGGAGTTTTTTGGCTCATGATATTGTGGACATTGATATATATTCCAAGCTTAAAAATATATATTCTGTTCCTACTCATTGAAGTATTCTATAAATGTCAATTAAATCAAGTGGACGGATAGCACTATTGATGTTAACCATATAATTATTGATTTCCTGTCTGTTTGACCTAAAAATTACTGACACGGACATATTGTAGTCTCCAACTATATTATTAGATTTTTTTCTTTGAATTGTGTTAAATTTTGCTCTAAATATTTTGATGCAGAATGGGTAACAAAAGCCAAAGTTTCTCTAAATCATAATTCTTGTGAGTAAAAAGTCCAGGTGTTTTTTTTTTTAATCACCTTTTGATCTCAAAAACTGTATTCAAACTTTCTATCATGAGTTTTATACCTTGTTCCAAACTCACGTAGTCTTTGATAGAAATCAGCTCTGTGAAGTTGCAGTAGTGAGCTTCTCAGTTCCTGGCGGATGACTAAAGTTCTTTGCGGTGTGACCAGGTAGTCAGTCTAAAATGCTCTCTAAGGCCTGGAAGAGGGAATGTTTTGCTCTAGTTGGCTAAGAAGCAAACTTGTGAAAGCCTTACATAATGTGACACATACGTACACAAGTGGCACCTGTCATTATTATACAATGCAAGTTAAGAAAGTAAAGTATCACCTCTGTCATATTTATTGGTTAGAAACCTGCCTCAGGTCCCACATACACTCAGAAGGTTGCAATTATACAGAATGCTTGATAAGTGGTTGTAGATCTCCAGCGCAGATTTTAGGGTCCAAGTGACCCTCACTGAGCTTGACTTATTTTTTTTTTCCTACTTGCTTTTCATCTCTGTAAAAATCTCATGTTATTTTATCTTAGTCTGTGTTCAGGTGTCATATTCTCAAGGACTCTTTTATAAATCCTGTTTTCTACATAGTCACCTTCACAGTCAGTTCCTGTTGCTATAGTTTTTAACAGAGTACATTGGTCATCCTCTGACATCACATAATGAGATGTTCAGAATCTATCCACAGAAAAAGGAAAGCTGATTTCCAAGTTATGAGGAAGGGACCTGTCATGTAACACACGTTCAAAAAATGATTGCTAAATAATTTAGTAAGAAAAGCAATAGTTCCCAAGAACAGTCAAACTAGCTTGTTTATGTTGTTCACACATTCTATCTCTCCATTATAAAAAGTTCTGCATCGTTAGTCCATAAAAATAGAATTGTTTTGGATATTTTAATTTTGTCTATATTGACTGGTAGTAGAAATAGTATTGTGGAAAAAAAAGCTCAAAGTTAAAAACAATACATATTGAAGTGAAATTCAGACTGACCCATTATGCCTTTGTCATCTAAGAGGTAAATTTCTTTGAAATCCAGTTAAACTAGCAAAGAAAACTTGAATCATAGATCTACAACTTAATACGTTAGCTTTAGACTACTCCCTTAAATATTTGGAAGCACAGCAAACTCATCTGTAAAATGGAGGAAATAGGGGCTGGAGGAATGGCTCAGCGGTTAAAGCACTTGCTTAGCCAGCTCTTAGGTAAGCACCAAGTACCTGAGTTCTTTCTCCAGTACCACATAAGCTGGGTGTGGTGACACATGCCTGTAATCCAGCCTGGGGACCATAGTTAGTTCAGGACCAGCCTGGGCTATAAAACAAGACTCTCTCTCTCTCTCTCTCTCTCTCTCTCTCTCTCTCTCTCTCTCTCTCTCTATATATATATATATATATATAAGAAAGAATAATATTTCCACAAATGGTGACATTTAGATTAAATGAACAAAAATATGAAAAATGCTTATGTGGAGATTGATACATTATTTGAGCTCAATTAACTTTAATTAATTCTAATACTTTCATCCATATCAACGTTAGGTGAATTAGTATATTATCAATATCAATAGTATAGCATCCAATACCTTCGTATAATTTATTCAGATATTTTCTCATGTTACTATTACATCTTTTATTCTGAAATCACAAATGCTAGATATAAGAACTAAACTTCTGGTAGCATCTTTTTATGGTGAACTTAATTACATGTCCTTTACAATGCTTTGTAGAAATAATAAGTGAGCAAGGTAGAGGTGTGGATAGTCTATAAAGGTCGTTAACTCCATGAAAAAAATGCACAAATTATTACATAAGCATTTTAACTCCTGAGAAGTTGCTCTTCAATGGATATAAAGTTTCATTATTTTTATAGGGAACAGCACTGTACAGAACACTTGAATATAAGTAAATGCATGCATTATGTGTTATGCAAATCTTTAGTAAGAATGCACACAAATCATAAATTACTATTTCAAATAATTTTATCATGGTATTTCAAAAATGATGCATTTCTATGGGAATGTAGGTTAAATAGATTAAAATTTTTAAAAGAAAGGCACATTTTTCATTCATTAAACTATGCATAGTACATACAAAATCATGACTTAAGGTAACATTTATTTTTCCTTAATATTTATTGAAGTTGTCCATAAATTTTTCAATTGTAATCCAAAAATATTGATTGAAAATTTAGTATTCTTGGAAAGAAAGAGTAAATCTGAGGAGAAAAATACATAATTGGTAAATGGAAGAAGTCAGATTCAAAAAGAAAAACATGTTTTGCATGTACCAAGTGTAGTAATTAACTTAAACAACCATTATCAATGGATGAATTCTTACATGGAACTCAATATGGACTTTATAATGAAATCATCAGAATGTCACAACCTAAAACCACAGGTAATTTTGGTCTCATATAAAGTCGGATAAATAGACATTGATGTCTGTTGATGTGATCTACTCCCTAAGAATTCATCCTTACCCCCCCCACCCCCCCCAAAAAAAAAAAAAACAAGTGTGTAGTTGATCAGGTTTCTGGAATTAACTAACAGGACAACTCACAGAGTATCTGCATTATGATGTTGACATGAAACATAGCTGTAAGAGATGATCCAAACCATACACAGTATGCTGTGACTTCACTTAGATCAGGAAAAGAATGAGCCAACAGTAAAAATCATTTTGATATAGTAGCATAGAGAAAAATACGGATTGTCTCTTAAAGTGGACATAGGTTATATTGTTAATTATGCCTATTACAACAGGGAAGTTTGTAAGATAATTCTTTTTTTTTTTTGTCAGTGTCAAGAAATAAATTCAAGACTTCATTCTGATCTGCATCCCAGACCTTTTTTGTTTTGTTTTGTTTTTTGGGGGGTTTTTTAGACCTCAATAACTTGCCCAGGTGAAACCCAAACTTCCTATTCTCAGCCTCACCCTTTGAGAGTGCTAAGGTTATAGGCATGGAGCGCCATGCCTGAAAATCTTGATAACTGTTGAATTTTGTTATATATGGGAATACATTTTATTAATTTATTCTCAAGTATGTTGATTTTTTTAAATGACAAGAAAAAAAAAAAGAAAACTAAAATGCCCTGTGTAGTTTAAGAACTGACCATTCCCACTAGGGTCTTATTTTTGTGTTTGGGGACTATACGTCTGTTTGGAGGACTGGGGTCGTCACCAAGATCTGAGTGAAAAACTAAATAAGAACTGAAAAGAGAAAGTAATAAGAGATACCTTATGCTTCTCAGATCACTCTTCTTTTTCCATCTTCCTATTTAATTTCAGAAATCACACAATAAACATTGTTTAGCCCTTGCTTTATTTAGTTCCTCACTTCTGATTAACATGAGTTGCCATGTGAACATCACATTACTCAAGATCAGAGTTCAATGTTGTGAGTTCGACTTCTTGTACACATTCAAATCATTGCCTGTGAAAATCAAAGAAAGAATGCAGAAGGCCAGAAAGAGAAGAATACTTTTGTTCTTTTGAAAAGTGTGCTTTCATTGTTCCAGGTCACATAACAGGGTAAAAACATAGTCCAATAATTTGTGAGCCAAACCAAGTTTAGGGTCAATTAAGAAACTAATGGATATGCTTATTAATTATAACAATTAAATTCATAGCTAATATTTACTAAATTTGGTTGCTAGTGTGCCTAGTGATGAGGCACTATGTTAATTATCACATTTATTTCTTGCAGCCGCACACAAAATGAACATAGTATAGTGTACAGTCTATAACGCTTACCTAACTTATGCAAAACAAAGAAACTACTGAATGAAGGGCTCAGAGCGTGGACCCTGATTCCACCCAAAGCCCACATTTTGAAAAAAAAAATGGTGAAAGAATTTTTATTCAAATTTCACGGGCCTGTGTCAAACCTATGAGCTATTTTTGAAGGATATTTTTTTCATTTATTTAACCACAACTGATTTATTGTCTCTGAAAGTCCAGACTCTTAGCCAAGATCAGAAGTATAGTGATAAATTACCTGGTACCATTTGGGAACACTCAAAATCTAGATGGTAAGAGACATAAACTGTAACCAAATGGCAATATTGTAGCAGTGGCATTTTGGTACAGGTGGTGATGATTTTCTTGGTTTTGTTTGCTTGTTTGTTTTTTCCATTTGTTTGCACGTTGGATTTCAAAATAAAAGCTAAAACTGAAGTTTGGAAAGGTAAGATAAAATTAACAAATTTAAATTTAAATATAAAAGCAGGGCTGGCATTAATAGAAAAGAAATCAATGCACAAGAAAACTTAGTAGGACTTTAAAGGACAGATAGAGGAAGAAATGAGAGAGCAATATATTTGTAGACCTGGTTGCAGAAATCCAAAAACAAAGAAGTAAAGTGGAGCTCTAAAGATGCTCAGTGGGCTGACAGTGATGCTCGCCCCGCCATTGCCATGTAAAGCAGAGAAGGTATCCAGCAAACTCACCAGAAGACGGTGGCCAGTTTGTACAAAATTTTGTTTGAATGTTTTTGATCAGTGCCCAGTCTCCAGTACGAACTTTAGAGTAGCTTAAAAGACAGACTTTCCTTGAGATAATTTCTCACCCTTGTCAGTTGAGACTTACGTATCTACTCATTTGTCTTGGAATGTTAAGGGAAATAAAAATCACTGCAGGACTTTACAAGTAATATGTCCCTGCAACATGCCACCTGGACCCCTTGGCACACTCCACAGCTGCTGTGGATGCCAGCCCTGGCTGCAGCAGATAGAGGAACTAATAGTAATTGCTGTTTCCAGCTCTTTTGGAACTTTCCAAGCTGTCTTTGGCATCTGCCCCCTGCATAACACACTGGCAGCTAGGGAGTGAGGGATTTCGAAGATACAGTGAACTTTTTTTTTTGCCAATTAGGAAATATGTGATCAAATAATTGTCCTAAACTACTTAAGATAGCTCATCTCAGAGAACTGAAAGGAAGCAATGGAATGCAGCCTGTATCTCACCTCCTGAATGTAATTTAGTATGTACTTGTGTTAATTCTTATGTGTTTGTCCACGTGACTTGAAAAAATCTGTGTATTTGGCATATTTTATCTAGCTCAGTTCCCCCCCACCCCAACCTCCCACAAAAAATTGAAATAAACTATTTCATTGGTTCTGTGTATGTGCTTGGGTGCCGGACTTTAGAGCTTGTAAAAATGTTCTTTCTTCCTCCAGGAAATCCCTTTCCTCCTATCTTAAACTCTCTGAATTTCATTTGTTTCATCCATGCCTAGTTTGATTCCTAATATTTCTTATTTATTAAGGGGGAGTGACCTTGGGCAAGTGCTTGGACCTGTTTACACCCAGTTTCCTCATCTGTAAAATGAAAATGACAATTCTACATGAGTGAGGATGAAAGTGATAACATTCATGAAGTACTCAGGACCTAATGGTGCCTAACAATCATTAGTTTTATCTTAACATCTAGTACCGTCACCTCCTCAAATGGTCCATTTTTGACC
Organism: Ctenodactylus gundi; assembly: GCA_004027205.1. Classification (NCBI taxonomy): domain Eukaryota; kingdom Metazoa; phylum Chordata; class Mammalia; order Rodentia; family Ctenodactylidae; genus Ctenodactylus; species Ctenodactylus gundi. Next base: position 340,945 of record PVKB01000375.1, read on the forward strand.
TTCTACTCGAAAGTTTTCCTTGGCCTACTCATGGAGCCGCATCCTTCTCACAAAGTACCTCACTTCCGGATGTTGCCCACATATTGTGTCTTCTTTGCCACTTCTGAAAATCAGTGTCCATATTCAGTAGAGACACAAATCTATATTTTCTGGCGCAATGGTATAATGAGAGGAAGTACTGGAACTTATTTGTTTCATGAACATTTAATATCCTTCCCTGCTTTAAAAGCTATAAGCAATTGTTGTGTCCACACAATTCTCATGAGCTTCTGATTCTAGGCCCCTTGATTCCAGGGCGGGCATCTCTGTGAACACTGTGCGGTCACGGTGATTTCCCTACGACACAGGTGATGTCATCACTCCCATGTTTGCACTCTTCCACGGCCTCTCTAGGCGAGTCACTCCTTTGGCCTTGATGCTGAGGAAACTTCACGAGGCTCCGGACGGTGATCCTTCCCTTGTCACCTCTCCTTTCAGCCCCTTTTCACTTACTGTTTCTGTCCTACACTCCCTGCAAGCTGCTAACAAACTCTAATTCTTGCTGAATCTGCCGCTTCCTTTTCTCTTGGTGTGAAATCAATTCCTTACTGCTTTCTGCTTTCCACCAGGTTACTGCCACCCATTTCTTAAACACAGCTCATGTCTCCGATCCATTTCTACTGTGGTTATTTCTCTTCCCACTTGGAATGTATGTGCACCTCAGTAACACAGCACAGTGTTACTGTGTATCTCAGGCATCATTATCACTTTTTAGATGGCAAAATCCCTGAGCACAGAGACCTCTGTGCCTCTTCTCCGTTTCTGTGGTTCCCTTTTCTGAGCGATGCAAAGCCACCAGAGATGTGACCGGAGTGCCCCCATCCTCATTCCAACAGCTGCACATGCAGTTAATACCCATCTGCATGGCGTTTCCTTCATATGTCAATTTTTTGATTGTTTTTCTATTTTTGCTCATGCTGTTCCCCCTTTCTATAAAATGTTTTCTCACTGTACGATCCTTATCAATAACCACTGATGTTCTGACTTTCCATAATCACTAACTTTACCATCTAAAGTTATTTTTAAAGAAATATTCTATCGAAAGTCAAACTGCCAAGTACTATTCTGTGTTCTCTGAAACACACAGCGTTTATGGTCTTATCACCTCGTAATTGTGTTCTTTTTTTTCTTTTTCTCAAAACAACTGTGTGATGCTTTTGACAATTTGGACCAGCTTTGTGTTGTGGAAGTACCTTGCACATTATTGTATGTTACACAGCATCCGCAGTCTCCGATCACTAGATACTAGCAGGATGCAGTATTGCCCTTGTGCAGCAAGCATGCCCCAGCTCATGTCAAGTGTCACCTCCATGAGAAATCACACTTGCCTGAGAACCACCACTCTAGACCCGACACCAAGAACGTAGACTATCTGTACATACTTACTGTTCTAGATGGCTATTTGGCCTGGCCTAACAAAGATGCCTTGTGGTTCATTATTGATAAAACATATGTAACTAAGTCATCATGAATGAACCATATTTAGTGCCAGTATACTACACTCTGACTTCAAAGTGACACTTCCAGATTCAAACAGAAGAAAGCAAAGCTTTTCTTATCTGATCATATATATTTGATCTTATTAAATAAAAAAACTTGCCAAGTGAGTGAGGGTATAGACAAGTCTTTACACAATATTGCTCAGTACTTCATTCCTATTATATCAATACCCATGACACTTCTTACATATCCTAAATTTTACTATGAATGCTATCTATTTTTTCATAGCCTGGCTATTGGGAACATTATCTTTTTCAGTTTTTCAGTATGAGTGAGGTTTATGGAATTCAATACTAACTCTGAATTGTCATCTAGTTGTCTTCTATGTGCCTAAGTCTTTTGTAAAGTTTTAGGATCTTGCTAAATTTGTGTTGTGCCAATTTTGAAGATGTAAAGAAAATCAGTGGCAAGGATGGGGAAAACAGGAGAAGGCCTTGATGGCTGTAGAATTTTCTCAGGAGAAATTGGTAGGAATATTTTAGGTAGAGAGAAGATGGCACTTAAGACCTTAATTCTAGGTAGAAACAAAACAAAACAGCAATTAAAAAAATCACAGAAACTAGGAAGTGAATCTTACCTATCACCTGTCCCCCTAAAACAATCCACAAAAGAATTCTCTATCTTCTGTGATGAAGTAAGTGATAACAACTTTTGTCTACAGACTTCCTCCTGGTATAAGAATGAAAGGATAATTGGGTGACGATGCTGAGAAGAATATGAACATCTCTTACTCCCTTGCTAAGCTCCTTTTAGTTTTTTTTTTGTTTGTTTGTTTGTTTTTGTTTTTTGAGACAGGGTGTTGCTCTGTAGCCCATGCTGTTGCAGAACTGATTTCGGAGCCCAGGCTAACTTTGACCTTACGACAATCCTTCTGCCTCAGCCTCTGCAGTGGTAAGATTATAGGTGTGTACCACCATGCCTAGCTTATGAGGTGCTGGGGAATTGAACCCAGGGTATTGAGCTTGCTAGGCAAGTGCTTTACCTGCTGTGCTATTCCTCCAACACCTTTTTTTCAGTTTCTTAGCAAATTGTAATTCTACACAATTGTCTATAAGACCATACAGTTTTTACCAGTTTTTTTGAGTATTCATTTCTGCAGACCATCATGTTGCATAAAACCTCTATTAAATACATTTGTATGCTTTCTTTTCTTAATTTATCTTTTATTAGAATTGTCTCAAATATGAGCATTGTAAAAAGATACACCTCACTCCTACAGAAAGTAACAAAAAAGGTACCAGAAAATGGTAACAGAATACAAATCTATTCTTTATACAAGAAAGTTAAAAACATAGAGAATTTAAATTCTTGTTCAGGGTTTCTGTTGCTTTGAGGACTAGTAATAAACGCCCTGTATCCAGAAGAGGTTGTGAAAATTTGCTTTGGTAGCTTACATGCATACGAGGCGACATCGATAGACATGAGTGAAATATTATCAGAATTTTTGAGAATTTAGATGCAGAGTATTATTGGATCTGAAGAAGACATGAATAATAGAAAAAAAGTAGAGAGTGAAAGAAAAGAAACCTTTCTCCATATGGTGAATTGATCTTTGTTCTGTTATTTTCTTATAAATCCATATTGGGTACACAGAATGGTGGCACACACCTACAGGCTCAAACCTCTTGGAGCCTAAGGCAGGAAGGTCACAGGTTCATGACCAACAATGGAAAACTTTGGAGCTTAATAAGACATTGTCTCAAAAATCTAGAAAAAAAATGCTGGGGGCAGGGGAACTGGGGCTGGAGCTCCATGTGAGATCCCTGATTTCAATCTCCAATACTGAAAAGAAGGAAAGAAAGAAAGAAAGAAAGAAAGAAAGAAAGAAAGAAAGAAAGAAAAGATTCATGCTGTTTCTTCACAAGTCCTTACACAATATTGCAATATCGCCCCAATTTTTTCTGTAAATCTAAAATGATTACACCATAAAATGTCTATTTAAAAATGGAGGCAGAGTTAAAAGGAATAAAACTTTGTGAACAGGAAAAAAAAAGAGCAGAGGAAGAAGGTCAGCAGGAAGGACAGCAACGCCAGCAGGACAATGGAGGGAGCTGAGTTCCCCCCGTGGGGCAACTCTAGAGCCCAGTATGTAGCCCCTCCGTGATCCCTTCCTTACCACGTGTGTCCCGGCTTTCACTTCCTCCTCTTACTAATTAGACTGCTTTATGTGAATTTCAGCATGTAATATTTCATATTTAATAACCTTGCATCAGAAGAAGCAGGAAGTCAAAGAAGCTGGAATTTATTTCCAGGTGTTCTGGAAAGCATCTGGGACATTTATATTGAACCCACAAAATTTTTCAATACCTTGAGGAATCCACAACCCACATTTTCAGGAACCCAGTAAGTTTCAGCTGAAATGCCTATAAGTACCACCAAATAAGGGCCCTACCTTGATCAAGCTCATTCACAGGCCATGCAGGCGACAGGAAGTCAAGGGTTGCCATAATTGGCCTTCACATTTAGCACCTTGTTAACATAAATGGAGGAAGTTCACACCTCTAATCTCTTGTTACTAATGTCAGCCTACTAGAATCTGAACTCAGAAAGAATAAGTTGTCTTGCTGGAAAAGCTTATTCTTCTAAACAAAAGAAAAGAGGTTGTGTTTCCCTGTACATAGAAGTTGACAAGAGAGTTAACTTCAAACTGTGCGGCAGCTCCCAAGGTAAAGATGACTTGTTACTCAGTGCCCTCGTGATTTCAGTCTCTTTAAAATACCATTGCAATGCCCTGTTGTCTTATAAATTATTGTGGAGTCAACCTGAACAGTTTTCTGTCCCCACATGAAATCCATGATTTTCCTCGTTCCCTCTTTGCTTAAGATTACCTATCTCTGCAAGTACCACCTAACCCCACCTGTAAAATTCCACATTCTGCTATTCCTTTGAAATCTTAATAAGATCTATTGTCTTTCGAAAAAAAAACATCCAATAGACTTCATTTGAGCGTTTTTGCAATTTCTGCTTGTCCTTGAAGCTTTCTTTACTTCCTCAAATTCCACCGTTTCGTTCAGGTGTGAGGGCACATTCCAGAAATCTCAGCAGTCTGGGTGCCTCAGGCTAGAAGATCCAAAGTTCCAGCTCAGCCTGAACAATTTAGTAACTGTCTCAAAAGATAAATAAATCATATGAAACAAATGGCTGGTGAGGTAGCTCAGTGTAGGAGCACTAGCTTCAATTCTCAGGAATGGGGAAAATAATCACTATTTATTACCATTTGGTTTTGTATTCTTCATTATAACAATTCTGATGACTTATGTTACAGATCTTGTTACTTAAGTTTGTCATTTATTTTTTCCTTAATCAGCAAAATAGCATACTTTCTGCCAACATGTCTCTAAGTTTTTTATTCTACCATTATCTAAGGCAGTGGCAAGGTGTTGATGGTGGCTGCCGTAGAAGAAAGACACGACTTATGAAGGCTCTTATGACTAAGATTGGTTGTTTATTTTAATCAACAATAGGATAAGAAATATAAGTAAAGAGTGCCAGAAATACGGTTCTCCTTAAAAATGTGAGAATGTGGGCTTCAAAAAAGTTTTCAAAAGAGAAATGAGCCAGGAATTCAAAATGAAGATACTAGAATAAGGTTGATTACTATGTTTATTTATGATATAATGAAAGAAAAAGTTACTTTCAGCAACCAAACATGGAAAAGAGAATTTTTCATGCTTCAGAAATTAGAGGTCATGGAATGACACAGAAATCCCCTAGTACCTAGTACCAGTATGTGGGCACATCTCAGCAAAACTCTCTTAGGTGCCTTAGTAATAACTGAGATTTAACCACCGTTCAAAAGGAAAACTCTAAATGGGTATCTTTCAGTTTCTTCAGTTCTTACTAGTCAGTAGTGGATATGGTTTTTATAAAACCTGATAAAAAGAAAAGACACAAGACTTTAGAGCAACTCTGAGCAGGGAGAATAATCAAGGGCATGAGGTAACTTGACCTTGTGTCTTGATCTCTTCTGTGCATAAAACCTCCATTAAATACATTTGTATGGTGTCTTTTCTTAATTTATCTTGTATTATAATTGTCTTTAATGTGAGCATTGTAAAATATAGTACCTTTCTCCTACAGAAAGCAACAAAAACGTACCAGAAGATGGTACCAGAATACAAATCTGTTCTTGCTACAAGAAAGTCAAAAATATAGAGAATTTAAACAGAAGGTCATACACCATGTATTTTATGAAGAAATTAAATTTGTCATCTGACAAGGGCCTTCTTGGTGCAACATGGTCCTCAGGTCATTGCCCATTTCTTGTAAGGCCATGAAGACCATCATGGACACCCTGCTCTCCTGATGTAATTATTCCCCAGGAGCCATACTTCCTATTGATATCAACACGTGAATTTGGGGATTAAGTTTCCAACACATCAATTTTGGGAGAGACATTTGAATGATAGTAAAATGGATTATACATTACAACTTGAAGCAATGAAACTTGAAAAGCACGCTTAAACATTGAAAAAGTAAAATAAAAGAGCAGGTAATGTAAAAGTGCCCCGTGCCACAATGTTGTGGCTTTCTTCCTGCCACCAATCTTGCAGTTGAGTGAACAGAACCATGTATCTCCCCACCTCCCCCCCCCCCCCCAAGCAAGTAAGAAAAGTAAAACTAGACCTGGATTAGAAAGGGAATGATTTTACATTCATGAAGTCCCTCAATACCCAAAGACTATCAACAATCTAGACAGAGCGTCCCTGGAATGAACAGAATTGCAGAGGCAAATGGCATCAAAATATGGGAATTAAGCCAAGAAAACTGGGAGGGCTAGCGACGACACAGCAAAGACAAACCATGAGAGAAAAAGTATATTGGCGAGAGAACGTTTTTCATAAGTGTCTCAGTCTATAATAAATACAATCACTTCCTGATTCAATAAGAAGTCTCAAGATCAGAAAAACAAACTTACAACTAAAATTGTAAAAAAAAACTAACAACAAAAGAAGAAAAGATATATTGAAAATCTGAAGAAATAACATCATTACCAAGTTGAAATGTAAATTAGATTCAGCACTTGGGAGGCTGAGGCAGATGAGTGCCTGTGTGTTTGAGGGCATCCTGGGTTGTATGGTTAGTTGAGGACTGGACTGCAGAGCAAGACTTTATTTCAAAAAAAAAGAGTGTCACAGTGATCTGTAAAAGCAGCAAATTAGTATATATGGGTGGTCTATGGTCTGGTCACTTCAGAGTGAGTCCGTCTCATAGTATCAGCGTGTCATCAGTGGCAAGGACAGGAGAATGTACTGATAGATTGAGTCAAAGCTGTGCAAATCTTCATGTACTTCCTGTATTTTATCCTCTACTCAGCATGAAACCACAGAAGCTCTGAGAATTGGAAGTACATTTTAGAGTGTTTAGTTTATAATCTACTACTCAGAAGAATATAGTAATAACTTCCATACTACCTTCAATGCCTAGTCTTTGGATCCTTCTGTTGTCCAATCTTCCTTCTTCTTTGACAGAAAATAAATACATGACCTTCAAAGGATAGCCTGAAATAACTTTAACATTAGTAGACAGGCATTAAGTATGTATCATGTACATGATTTTGACCTTGGAGGAACTCAAGAAATACCAACACCACTTCTGTATTTATCATATCATGTTATAATCAATATTCAGCAGACAACCAAATATTTGTACATAAAAACATGAGAGGATTTAGTAAGGTAGGGAAGTCACTGTTTTAGTTCAGACAGATTGTAAAAATGGTTAGAAGCCAAGTGGCTGAGTCTTAGAAATCAAGAACATTTGGACATGCTAAGTTTCATATTCACCTACTATTTTGGTTTCCTGGATTCTACTCACGGAAGTAAAGCACTGTGAGAAATGGGCCTCTTTCTACTCCCATGTGCAAGATGGCCACTGAGTCCATCACTTTCAAGTTCTCATCCTCTCTAGAAATGGAAAACTTGTTTTAGTTTTTCCTCTGCATCTTGAGAGCTAGCAGAGTGTTAAAATGACAAAGATTAAATCTCATAATGCAATTATTCACTGAGAAGTGTATGAGCTTTAGCCTCTGGGACTAGAAACTTCTTCACTCCTTAGCAGGAAATACACTAAATCCTACTGAGTATAGGTCTGTGTAAACAAAAAATAAGGCAATGTATTGAAAATTTTTAAAAAGTCACATCATAGTGTACATGTAATAAAATATAGTCTGTTACAGTTCTCCTTCCTTTGTCATTGTCCTTGACACCAAGAAACTATTATTTTTTTTTCTATTATAACTTTTAATTGTATGGTCTGGTACAGGCACTTAAGCTACTAGGGGTCTTGTCTGTAATATATCTCTCATGCTTCTTCTAGCATTAAAATTCTAGAGATAAATATTGTATAAAGTTGTTCTAAAGAGTGGTCATAGAGTGCAAGGGAGGGAAAACACTTCACGCTACTAACCAAATGGTAATAAATTCTGGTCTGCAGTATGCCTGTGAAGTAACTCATCATTTCTTAAAAACGAGGAAAGCTTAAGCACAACAAGTGCAAAAAAATACCTTTTATTCTTTTTTGGTCCACTTTTCTGTGGGTGATGCTCTTCTATGGCAAATTCAAGCACTGTAATGAAGCTGTTGCATGACTGTCACAGACAGTCTTATTCGGGCCAATCTAGAGGACGCTTGTGCTGCAATTTGCAACATTGGAAGAGAATTATTTTGGAAAAGAACTCATCTAGAAGCTAATTACTGCATGGCAGGACTTCCATTTTCTTCTTAGGTTTCCTTTCTTTGCTTTCTTTAAAGAGTTTGCTAAGTGATGAACCAAACATAAAATAGCCAGAGGTAGGAAATGAGATTGACTGCTATTCTAATTTTTTTCAAACTTTGACTTGCATTTGGAATAACTGATAACAGATTGAAAAATATAAAGTGTGAGTAGAAGTATACTGTTCTTTGCTGAAATATTAGCAGTTTATTAAATGGAAAATTTGAGTGAACTCCATTGCACACAGGTTAAACAAATTATCAACTGTGGAAGCTAATGTGAATACTGATTTCCAATTTCAGCCACGTTGCATTTTGCAAGCCAGTCTAGACGCAATCGTAGTGAAGAATAACAAATAATACAGAAGACTTCTTAAGTAATATGTAGTTTATTTAACTAGGTTTTCTAATATTCCTGATCCTCATGAGAGATCACTTACTCATCGGGGTCGAAACTCACTTAAGCAACAGAAATACGGATCTAAACTGGACTGAGCTGTTGTGCTCCTTTCAAGGTGTTGGTCTTCTTTGGGGCCTGCTCAAAAATGAATACTGCGTATGAAAACACTTTAGATGGTAACACAGTTATTTTAGGGGTGTTATGAATTTTCTTGCTACAATTTTTCAAAATTAACCCTTGGTTGAAAGTGTACAGGGAAATGTATTACTTTATGTTTATTTATATCTATGGATCTAATAGGGTAATACAGCTACTTGTTTCAAATGTAAAAATATCATCTGCAAAGATCAACTCTATTCCCTTGCCAAACAAAATTCCATTAACTAACTTAAATTAGACTTAATAACAATCACATAAACCAATTAGTTTCAATTTATAACTCCATTAGGAGTATCATTCATCATTGTATTGCCAGATAGAGCTGGGTTTCTTCTGACTTTCAAGAGATTAAATAAATGTAACCTGGGGTGCTAATTATATGATGATGGTACAGACTCAAGATTACTTCCCTTAGTGCAGATAGAATTTTTGTAAAGTGGATTTTTTTTTTAATGAAAATGTCCTTGGCATATACCGTGCATTTTCGTATGTTGTATTTAAATAATTTTACATCTCTAACATCTGATTGGATCTATGGTATCCTATGGGATTTCTGTAATAATCATTCCTTTTTATGAAAATTCAAATAACCTTATTTTTGTATTCTTCCCCAAAATATGGAGCTTTCTAAGTACCCCAGGACTGAGTAGTTTTATAATTCTTTCTGTAACACAGAGCAAAATTGGGTGTCCTGTACTTCATAAGCTCGTACTGCAGCTACATTAGTATTTGAGACCTTTTTCTGGGGACTTAATAAATGAACATTCCCCAGATGATCTCATACTTATTGTGTCACAGGTTCCAAAATCTATTATATAAAACATATAGCATTTGCATATAACCTATGCACAATCCTTTATTTTATTTCTTCCTTTCTTCCCTTCTTTCTTTCTTTCTTTCTTTGTTTCTTTGTTTCTTTCTGTCTGTCTATCTGTCTGTCTTGTACCAATTATCAAGCCTGGAAAGTCAGCCTTCTCACTGAGCTACATGTGCAACCTATTCTTTTCTTTAATTTTTATCCTGAGCTACATCCCCAATCCATTTTTGTAAATTTTGAAACAGAGTGTTGCTAAGTCGCTAAGTTACTTGGTGTTAAGCTTGCTTTCCTCCTGCCTTAGCCCCCCAAGAATACTAAATTTATAGACCTTCACCCTAGCCCCATCACTTCTATAGGCTTTAAATCTCTCTAGATTACTTTTAATACCTAATTTCAATGTAAATGCTATATAAATAGTTGATAACAGTATTGTTATGAAAAAAACATCTGTAGAGGTTCAGTAAGTTTAATTATTTTTTCAAATTTTTTTTATTCATGGTTGGCTGAGTTTGTGGATATCGACATCGAAGGCAGACTGAAGGGTTTATGCTTCCCAACACATAATCATAACCAGGAACTCATCCAAAACTCCTAATGGTCACCTCCAATTTAATATGATTAAGATGAAACCTCAGTACTGGTTATCAAGGTTGCAGACAGTGAAGCCCAATGACCTGTGTTAGCAACCCGAATCATGCAAACCTAAATTTCAATGCATACTAATCATGATCATTGATTTTATTAGTAAAAAATGATTAAGTCTGACATAAACATCCATTTGTTTATTCACTAAGAATATGGTGAAAGACTATAGCCAGATAGAATGAGTAACTCCCTGGTGATACCAAAATACCTTATTGGACTACATAGCTATTGCTCAGATTTCTTTCAAATGACTCAGTTTTGCTTGTGTGTCCTTTAATGTAGACACTGCGTGGTATCGTAAGCCTATACCACTCTTCTCTGTTTTCATATTTCCTGCCTGTCATTACTTAAAGTCAGGAGCCACTAAGTACCATTATATCCCTAAAAAGATGCCCACTCTCCAGTATACTTCAGAATCAGGGGGAGAATAATACTATGCGACCCCACTGGCTAATGATAGGAGTAACTATCTATTGAATCCAGTTTCATCCACTCATATGTCCCCATGGCCCTGTTCACACAGTATGAACAGGAAGTGGCAAAAGTGGACCATCTAGCCAGCAAGCCCAACCCGTTTTCTACTTGGCTCTATACAGAAAGAGTTTATTGATGTCTACCCAGGAAATTTCTTCTGCTGAAACCTGATTTTTTAGCAGTTAGTTTCTGAGTTAGCACCTTAAGTATACCAGTTTAATTTCAGTGTAACATGTTCATTCATACATAAATGTTAACTAAACCATTTTTTCTTAATTTTGTAATTTAATTTTAAGAAATTTTGATTGTGCAGGTAACTCAATGCTTTTCACAAGAGAATTTTATGCTATTTCCTATGTTCATTCTAATACTAATTTGCAAACAAATTAAGGGTTTGGGGCATTTGCTTTTGTTTAATAGAATTCTGTGATCTCTAGTTTGAGAACCCCTACATCATAATTATCAAAAGACTCTAGGCTTCATTATTGTCTACATGCATAGAGGTCCATGAGACTTCTGGGTTTTATATCTATTCTGTGTCTACAGTATCTACTGTTTGAGATAAAAGACTGGTTTTCATTCCTTGCATTCATTAAACTGTTAGTCTGTAGTGAAAGGGTCACAGATTTGGTTGTTTCAATGATGACAAATTGCTACAGAAATTCATAAATGTATATTTCATTTGGCCCAAATTCCCATACCTCCTGCCTCAGCCTCCCAGAATGCTAGAATTCCAGGCCTGCTTCTTGGAGCCTGGCTTGTAGTCTCAATTTCTGTATTCACTCCCTCGGTAACCAACAGAAACAAGAAGTAGATAAGCACCAGTTCACAGAGTCTGGCGTCACTGCACTACACCACAAGGTAGAGATGACTCTGAAATGGGATGAAGGAGGAAAATTGTCCCTAAACTTAAGAATCATTTGAATTTCTCAAGTGAACCACGGTATGAATAAATTCCTCTGCATTCCTAAGGCAAATCTTCCATACTCCTAAGTCTGTGACAATAGCCATTGATACGGCTTTTTATCTTGAGTGTTTCCCAAAATTTTCATGTGTTTTTGACTGTGTGTTATTGGGAGATATGGCCCGGATGGAAGGGGCACTTGCTTGGGTTTGATCTGGAACTGCTGCATCAACTTTTTGAGGCTGGAGAGGACCCATAGTACAGCTTTCAGGTATGTATTTTTGATTTATGGATAAGGAAGTGAGGGAAGGACCCCTGCCTGGGGGCTGCTGGAGAAGCAATCCAACTGCCAGCTTGAAGTAATTACAGGAAAAAGAAAGAAACACTGTTAAACCTTCTTCCTAGGAAAGTCTAGCCTTGTCTGAATCTCCAGACATCACCTAGATTCTGCATTCAGTTTCTGTCTGCAGTGAGATCAGCCGCTCTCCAGCCTCTACCATGTACTTCCATGGTCACCAGCTTCCCAAAAAACCAAGTGTATGAGACCTGAAACTGTGAGCTAAATGAGTATTTCATCTTGTAAGTTGTGGATATTGGGTATTCTGTTACAACTATGACTAGGTCACTACGACAGGATCATACTTCTTCAGGAATGCCTTTCAAGTAACAGCCTCTGATTACAGCATTTCTTTACTTATCTATTAATTTAACAGTTATTGAACCGACACGATGTTCCAGAGAATGTGCCAGCTACTAAGAACAGATGGTTGACCAAGGATAAAAAGCTCTCTGCTTTATTGTAATTTATATTATAGTAGGAGAAATAGAGAAATAAAAGCACAAATAAGAAATAAAACATTAGAAAAGAGAATACTCTGTAAGGAATTAAAATAATAGAATTTCATAGAAAGTAATAGAGTGGCAACTTTGTTTGAATATTTGAAGGAGTCCTCTGCAGAAGGCAAATGATTAGAAGTCCATCACAATTAGGGAAAAGCTTCCCAGAAAGAAAAGTCAGGAAGGTCTGAATTCTCAGTGGGGTACAAGCAGAGCATCCCTAACCTGAAAATCCAAGCAGGAAATGCTTCAAGGTCCTAAGGTGTTTGCCAATATGGTGCCACAAGTAGAAAATTCCATATATGACATCGTGTAAAATGTTACGTGCACAACCTAGACCCATGAAAATTATTGTACACATTTTCTTGTAGGCTCTGGATATAGGTATATATCAAAGGAAAGTCAATTTCATGTCTAGATTGGCTCTACTTGTGATGATAATATTATGATGTAGATTATACACATTCCAATATCTAAAAATGAATAAAATCTGAAATCTGGCACACTTTTGCTCCCAAGCACTTTGGAAAAGAGAAATTGGGCCCATATTGTCAATGGAGAGGTAGAAAAGTTGAAAGATATTTGTGGCTAATCTGCTGCAGGTCATAAGGAAAACGGTAATAAATTAAAATGACACAGATAATCTGAGGAAAAATATATGGAGCTCTAATAAAAGAAATTTTAATTGTGCTGAATTTCAGTGAAAATTAACTGGAGGGTGTGAACTATTTGACATGTCTTTATAATATCTGCTTGTTACACGGTATAGAAAGGAAGTCTAGCTAATACAAAGGAATGCAGTATACATCAGGCAAACCTGGGACTTCAGTGCTGCTACTGATGATGGGACAAACTGGATATATATTTGCAGTATGATCATGTTAACCGTGTGAGTAAGAAAGTGAGAGTAGTTTAATAGCATAATTCTATTCCATCTGCTTTAAAAAAAATTGAAATCATAAACAAGAGTGTATTGGAGAATAGGTAAGAGAGTTCGACTCAGTATATGCTACCAGGAAGTGGATGCTTGGAATAACTGAGATCTCAATGCTGTAAAGGCCAATTCATTATAAAAACTAGCGGCAGATTGTATCCACTAAAAACTAGGTAATGCCTAAAGTCATTATGTCCTGTGTGTCTTAGTCCTCGCTGTTTGTGTCCATTCTTCTCACTCTTAATTTCTGAGTTTCATGTTTATGAGTGCAGAAAGCTTGTTCATGTTATTTCATTCACCTCTGTAACCACAACTAACTTCATTGCAAACTGTTCTGTAATAAGGAACCACAGCAGATGCCTCTGCTGTCACTTCTAGCCCTGGGTTGTTATGTGTGCCCAGGAGTTCAGACTTAAGAGGACCAACCCGAGTTTAAATGCCACCATGTACCTTGCCATGTTATGACCTCTGCCTTGAAGGCTGTACCGAAAAAGAGAATCTTCTGTTTGATGAGCTCACAGAGTCCATATGCATAAGAAAATCTGTGAGCACGAGAGCAAGTCACAGCCCTCAAGCAATGGAGAAGTGGCGCTGGCTAACGGGTGCTCAACCTGTGGCTATCCTTTCCACTGGCTGTTCCCTGCCGCCCCGGGGTGTCCTTGGGTGTCCAATCCTTCCTTCCTATCAAAGGTAGATATTATAATTCATCTTTGTGTAGATTTACTTTCTTTTCTCATTTAGCCTATTTCTAATGTTTAATTTTTCCCACTGGATTCATCTACTGTAGGGCTATTTGAATATGCCATTGCTTACAAATGACATATTGGTGAAATATGTAATGATAATCTGAAGCTAATCAGATAATAAAATAAACACAAAAGAAGACAATTAATTAGATACCTAGAATATTTGTTTCCCTTCCAATTCTTACTTTAGTATAAAAAGTCATGCCTTACCTTCTTCATTATATGTTAAGACTATTAGAATTTACAAAAATAATCAACTTGTCCAAAGTCTCCTAGGATACCAGGATTCCAAGTACATGTGACAGCCAGCAGCAAAGTGGGGTGCTTACTCCACACTCTAGTGAGGCTCCAGAACATGTGTAACTGACGTTTTGGCTGGGCGTTTCTTAATCTATTCTTGCTCTTGACTTTCTCTCTGGTGTTTACTCTTGATTTATTTTTCTCTGAGACACCTCTCACTTCTGACCAGGACCTGCTGTACTACCAAAGAATTCCCCACCAGGCCCATTTGAAGTATTTAAACTCTGTTTTAAGGCAGTTTGACTTCGGAAGTGATAGGCTAGAAGAAAGTTTGATGACACCTGGTTTGCATTTTTACTATGGTGAATATAAGATTAGTTCCTATAACTCACAAATGATTTTTAGATATATCTCTGAGATATTTCTCTCGATGTTAAGATATGATTACATTACTTAATTAGACTAACTTGAAACTATGATTATATTGTAATCTTTCAAAAGCCTATTTAGTAGTGAATTGTGAATCAATACTTATGTTTTTCTCTTCTTATAATAATAATAAGTAGATTGGAATAGTAAATTCTTTAAATATTGCCTGATAATTGAAGCATGTACAGTTTCTAACTCTTTACAAATATGCATCCTATTTTGTTAATTTCCATGAGCAAAACAAGTCACTTTCCACAAATTAGTTGTTAGCAGCATTGGAATTTATCATGTACTTGGCAAGATCTATAGATTGGTTAAAGACACCCAACACCTACTCCTCATGAAATCATTTTTATGCCTTCATTATTAAGGTTGGAAATATAAACACAATTCTATCTTTTAGAAGATGACCTGTGACATATCCTAATTCTGGGAAACGATACGAAAGTAAACATCTGTCAGCGAGGCTTCTAGAGAGACTTTTGTTTTCCATGATGAAATGCTAGCTAAGGCTGTCAAGGTGTAGATATGTGGCCTGTGACCATGAGCAAACCGAAAGAATCCTCCTGAGTTGATCAATGGACTATCATAGCACATGAAATATACCTTATATGTTATTTAAGAATAACATAAAATATTTCTTTTACATCGAATACAATAAGTGGTAATGTAGGAAATGTACATGTTACATGTACATGTACATGTTCCTGCTCTAAAACATATAATGATTTTGTAGAGATATAAAGGTAATATAAGGAAGACATCAGTAAAATAATTATATGGTAATTAGTACCATAAAAGCATCAGGCATATGAAAAGTCAAGAAGATTCAGAGTTCTCACCCATGCAAGACATGGAGTGTTGACATGCTGGTGACGCTGGCGTGGGTCTCACTAGCAGGCTTACTGATTGGGGGGAGCCAGCTTTCATAGCATTACTGTCTCTTCCTCAGGAGGAAGCTGTGAGCCCTTGTTCCACTACCCAAGGGACAGCCCAGACAGACAGACTGTGCATCCCAGATCAATATCCTAGAGCCCTAAAAGTGAGGGACTCTGAATCTAAGAAACAAGTAATTGCTCTTATTCTTCCAATTGATAAAAGCTTAGAGAGAAACAATATTTTCATCCAAATTGTCTGGCTTTTATTGTATGTATTAGAGCCAGACATGTAGTAAACCAGATGCAATTTGAGACTTGTGGAATTTGTTTCTCAGCCAAGCTAGAAGCTGAATTAATAGACTTTTACTCTTACTTTTGTTGAAACGAGAAAGCTGAAGATTTTCCAGCATATTCCTACCAGATGGCATGCTCCATTGCCCGCAGTTTTATTCCCTGCTGTGGATTGCTTCCAAGTTTGTCTCCTCAAAGGTGAAGAGGGGAAATGAGAATGTGCCTATTTGTATGGTAATCAAAGCAAGAGAGACAGGGCAGATCATTCTACCAACATCCAGCTGCGGTTCAACCTGACTTGCACAATTGCTTCAGACTCTGGTAAGACGTGTCTCTCTGAAATTTAAAAGCAGAGAGCACTGATCAGATGAAATTGGTGGAGAAAAAAGAGAATGAAAATACTTGATACCAATGACCTAAATATGAGAAATTGTGTTAATATTATAAAGTCTATGAGTGATCTAGCAGAAAAAGAAGCTTGATTTTTTTTTCAAAATCAGCTGAACAAAAATAACACTTAAACAACAGCATTTACCTTGGAAGCATTGATTTATGACTCAGGTTTTTAGATAAGATTGCTCAAAGGTTTTTGTTGTGTTACAAGAGAATTTGTAAATACTAGGAGGATTCTAAAAATATCAGTGAAAGTCACATTTAGATTTAGGAAAGTTTGGATTCAGAAAAATGACAGACTTAACAGACAGTTATAAAAAAATATGTGTTGCTGTGATAAAGCATCCAACAACTTAAGGGAGGAAAGCTTCATTTAGCTCACAGTTTCAGAAGATGTCTCTCATGTACAATGCACTCATGAAATAACTAGCAGTGGTGGAGGCACATGGCAGAGACAGAGGCTGGAGAGGTGTGTAACAAGTTGATACAATACCTCCAGTTCAAACCCCAAGCACCACCCTTTCCAGCCTAGCTCTGCCTCCCAATAACACATAGTCACAAATACATGATGCTTTGGGGGAACGCTCAAGGTTGCTTTTTCTTTATGGTATTAGGGATTGAACTACATTATCAGCCTTTGTTTTATTGTTATTATTGTTGTTACTTTGAATGTGGTCTCTCTAAGTAGCTAAGTTGCACGTCAAACTTTTGATCTTCCTGGCTCAACTTTCCAAAGTGCTGAGAGTACAGACCTGCACCCCCAGGTCCGGTTTATAAAAATGAATATTTACACAGTGAAGTGAAATAGAATTACAATTAACTTCTGTTAAGAATTCATTGCAAGTAACATATTTCTAATAACATTTCTGGAAATATCAGTGAATATTATGAAGAAATTTGTAAAACTGGCAATTTTTCAGGATAGCATAGTGTTGACCCAGTATTACTGATAATCCCAGTATTGACCTATTTTTGTTTACTTTTGGTTTTTGAAATGCAGCTGATCATTATAGCAGTGATGAAATTAAAATTACTAAAATAGGGCTTGTGTCTTGAAATTGTTTTAATTGTTCCTATGTCACTGCCTTGAACTACTTATGTGGTTAGCATATGATATTTAAATTTTATCCAAACTTGCGCGCGCACACACACACACACACACACACACACACACACGTATGTATATAGTTGTGAAGTATGTACCGATGCAGGATTCAAAAAGGAAGTATTATGTACCATAACTTTTCAGTAATAATTAATGTCCAAGGTCCAATATTTATGTTAAATTCATATATATCATCTCTTTTGAGCCAAAATGATGCCTCATCATGTTTCCAGATTCTGTGGTTACTTCTCAAGTTGGAAAGTCATTAAGGGAGTTGATCTTGTTGGTCGTCATAGTATGTGGCTGATCCTGGCTGTGGTAGGGCACAGAAACAAATGTCTGATTGCTTCACAGCCATGGTGAGCTACACTGAGAATTAGCCTTGCCTTCAAATACATATCACAGAAATCAGTGCTTCCAGTAAAAGATATTTAAATAGAAGTCCCAGATGAGATTTTGAAAGTCACAGAAAGAAGAAAAGAAAGAAGGAAGGAAGGAAGGAAGGAAGGAAGGAAGGAAGGAAGAAAGAAAGGAAGAAAGAATTCACATTTATTCACTCTAAAGAAAAATGATGATTTGAGCCCTTGTTTTTCTACCCTGAAAATTTCTGTTAGTCAGTCTTCCATTCCCCAGACATATTCCTTAAAGAGTTGAATCTTTTAGGTGGGCATCTTTACATGAGCATTTCTATTTTTTTTTTTTTTTAGTTTAAAATCATCGCTTCCTTGAACACTCTTTTCATGTCTTGCTTTGTTATTATACAAATATTACATTTATCAAATGAGTCATATTACTGTTTTATAAATACTATCTTTAATACAGTTTTTCATGAGTTCTTTTGTCTTTCTAAACTCCTTCATCACAGCTGAGGGCTGTTCAGGGAGTTCGCTCTGGAGCCATGTCATATTAGAAATACTAAAACTTTGTATTTTGAATCTTTTTTTAGGAGGAAATGTATGATTTATAGCTTGTTTTTTTTTAAATGACAACTGAGAGTCCCTTTTGACAACAATTTCTCAATACGACCTTTGAGGTTAATTTCTATTTATTTTGTGCTATGGAAGTGCTTATAATTTATAGCAATATTCATAAAAATGTGTTAGGTGTTAAATTGCATAGGGAATGGAAACACAATAATTTATGGCTGGAGAGAGAGATATGACTTGGTGTCACGGAAAACAACTCCTTTGGCTAAAACTAAAGACCCAGAGTCACCTCACCCTAGCATGGTATCTGCTTTAGCTTGTGCTTCTTCAAAATAACCGTAAAAAGGCAAAGTGATAAAAACTGTTCTTTACTTTTTACATAGACCATGACATTTTCTTATGAGACAACTGTGGACAGGAGACGGGGAATTACATGCCCATCAAACTTTTTCTTCAGTTAAAGACTCTGACCATTCCCTCTCCTTCCTAAATACACCCTCATGCGCTGCTCTGTGGTGAGTGCACTTCCTACACAGACCCATGCTCATCAGGTGTACGCTGAATACTTACTTCTCCCATCACCCCCGGCCTGAACAATAAGCTCACGTGAAGAAGAAGGCAATAAACTCATTTAAAAAGAAAAAGGAGCTATTAATTGTTCAGTAGCTGTAAACGCACTACATCTTTCCCATCAGAGGATGGGAGCCACTTTTGTAATATTCTACATAATCCATGCTGTTCTAGAATCACACAACGGCGTTTCCTTCTTTTGGCTTTCCTCAATTAACAGATGGAAAATCTCTCACTCTCCCACATGCTTGGCTAATAAACTTTCTATATGCTGCCAAAAAAAATCTTGTCAAACACATAACCAGACATACCACAGAAAGCAAATTCTAGAATGATGAAGGAAAATCTAATCATGCTAACAGGTATGATGTTAGAATTGTAATATTGCAAATATTTTTTTGTGAAATATTCCATGCTTAGCAAGACTTAAGTAGTTTAAGAGTTATTTAAATAATTTTCCTGAATCTGAATCACACCTTATAAAATTCCAGAAACTTTTATTCATTTCCTTGTATATGCACCCTCATGAACAAATGTCTTGCTGGTTATAGTACACACACACTTGATTTGATTTCCTTTAAACTTTGGTGGATAAGGAGAAAACATCTTTCTTTCTTTCTTTCTTTCTTTCTTTCTTTCTTTCTTTTTTTCTTTCTTTCTTCCTTCCATTCTCTTTTTTCCTAGCATAAAATACAAAGGTCAAATATACATATCCAGCTGAGTAAGAGAAAGACAAAGTGAATGAAAATGAAAAAAGGTTTCTTTATGTACAAAAAACTTTTTAGTTTAATTTTTATTTAATCAAAGAAATATAAATCATAAAATAAAATTTGTAGTACCTCATATTTATAACCATTCCTTACTTTTTAAGGTGAAAAGCAAATTCTGAGTGAAAGCCTTAATTTCTTAGTTGATACTAGGCTTGTTATTGAGTCTTTATTGGAATTACTTACTCGTAAATGAAAATTCCTATTCAACCTTTAATCTTTACAATGTTAAAGGGATGTTTTTTCTAATTAAATACATTGTCGTTTATTTAGCATCACATAATTGTTTTCTAGAGGCTTGTATACATACATATGGTTGAGATGGAGCCTTGGAATTAAATGAGAGGGTAGATTAAACCAAATATATACTATCTAAAATTGAATTTTAAGAAAAATATTATTTTGCCAATCTCTTAAAATGGAGAACCCTCAACTCATTTGTTCTTCTCCATCACATATTATTCCTCTAATATTTTAAAACTCCTATCATCTCACTGTTTTTCTTTATAATTTTCTCATTTATGTATCTATCCCAAAAAGATAAAGTTTAGATTCTCCGCAGTTAAGATTTATGTAGATAGGACTGCGCTTTGCTCACTTTTTGTGCCATGATCTTTTCCCCTGCATGTTGTTAGGATTCACTCACACTGATGTATGTTGCCGTCCCCATGCCACTGTAGACCACTCCCGAGGTTCGAGTCTGTAACACCCCCTAAACCAAGCAGGGATGTGCATGCCTAGAGTAATCCCCACACTTGGAAGGCTGATACAGGAAGTTTGCTGTGTTCAAGAACGAGTCTGGACTATAGAGCGTGACTTTATCTCAAAAAAGGCCCTCTTGCTCCCACTTGCTGAAATTTTTTATGATTTTGGTCTTCAACAGTTACAGTTATTTTAATTGCACACCCGGTTTTCTAATGTAATCGAATGTTCTTTTTTATAACAATGACATTACCACTGTCATTGACATTACCACTGTCATTGTCACATGTCAAGAACCGTTGCCGATTCATGAACTTTGTGAATTCTCATTTCTTTAACATGCATCTTTAGAGTTTCTACTCATTTTCTGTTAGCCTTATTTACCTTTTGGTAGTAATGCATGAGCTCTTCCCATAACAGAAACATTGTTTCTATGATATAAAACACCATTGCCACGTGTAAACCTTGAGGTCAGGTGTCTGTGCACCAAAACTTTATCACAAATTAGTTAGCTTCTAACTCAGAATTTCTTCTTTTATCCTGTGTGCTACCATGAACCACACTGAATCATTTCTCCACCATTCTTATAAAGTTATTAAAACTATTCTAATTTTCAAAATAAACTATCTTTGACTCTTTTAGAGTGCAATCAGTCTATTTAAAAATGTCCTGTCTGTGACTTCTTCTAAATCTGATTTTTAATTCTTACCTAAGATAAATTTTGTTTTTATTTTTCCATGTTTGTTGCTTTTTTTAATCCTTGGGCAGTAATAAAGAGTGAGAACCAGCACTTTTCAGTGGGTACACTTGGCCCAGAGCTTGAATGTTATCCTTTAAAAAGTTAGGGGCAAAAGCCTTGAATGTGATTATTTGACAAAGGATCTTATACTTATTCAAAATACGGATTTTAAGAAGTAGTATCCTTGATTACCTGGGTGGACCTTCAATCCAATGGCATATGTATAAAACATATTCTGTCTTATAAAAGACAAAAGAGAAGATGGAGAGAAGGGATGAGACCTTTTGAAAACAAGCCTGAGACTAGATTGATGCCGCGGAAAACATTCCTAACAACGACCAGAAGCTGCAAGAGGCAAGAAAGGAATTTTCCCCTTGAGCCTCAGGAGGAAGCATAGCTATGCTAACACATTTATGTGGTATTTCTGGCTTCCAGAACTGAGAAAGAATAAGTATTTGTTATTTTAAGCCATTTTTACAATCATTTTCACAGCAATATTGTTAATGTCCCTGGATTTGCCATCTAATTTACAAACATTATTACCATATGGCCTAGAGAAAAATATTATAGCTTTCTAGGCCTCAGCTTTCTTACCTGGAAAATGGAAATATGTAATTAAAACCACTTTCTTTTGTAATTAAATATTTTAATAAACATCAGGAAGTTAAACCCTGCATCACGTAGAGTAAGTCCTCAACAAATTACAACTGACTTTATGATTAAGTTTCTATTCTACCAACCAAATTTTAAACACTTTCATAACAGGAACAAAGCTATATTTATCTTCATTTCCTGATAAAAGAGCTGAGAAACATTCTTGTTCAAAGTATTTACCAGCTTTAAAAAGCAACAGTGAAGATCCACTAACAAATTAAATTGATCTGTGGCAGAGCTGGGTGTATCACTTATTAAGAAAATTATCAGATGCTATAATTGATTCATGCTTCACTTATTTCATATATATATATGCCATAATCTGAATAATGTATTTCTCTTATAAATTATAGAATATTAAATATTAGGAAAACTTTATAATTTCACTAAGTGGAAAATCTCTTCTTAGTCCTTTACAAAATGAAGCCAGTGTTTTCATTAGTATTAGTACTCAGCTAGGCACCAATTTCGCTGGGCATGGCTGCCCTTTTCAGGGTGAATTTGACACTAACACTTTCTTCTCACAAAATAGAAGCAGCCCTGGCTCTGGGGCTCTGCTAATTCAGATCACTCACGCTGTCTCCTTGGCCCACTCTCGTGGTGTCTAGGTGTTACTCAGTTGTCTCTTTCGTTGACGTTTCTTCTTTAACCTCCCAAGTAATTCACCAGCAGCACTTCTGCCTTCGCAATCCTAGGCTCCACCTAGGGATTTTGCATCTGAAATCTTCTTGGTTTGTAAATAAGAAGCCTGGGAGAGAATCTCATGACTTGATTCTACCTCCTGGACAAGGGAGAGCAGCTTAGCTGGATTAAGGGAAATCTGTTTCTGGCAAGATTTTTCAGAAAAACCAAAAGACATAAATAAGTATCTTACAAGTACATCACTTCCCCTGTTTCACATTACACTTTTACAAACAGCCTATGTCAAGAAAATATCACAACACTGACCCTAGTATTGGATTATGCGAGCATGTCTGAGTTCACGTTTTGGCTCTATCATTAGGTGTAAGAATGTGGGCAAAATGCTTAGCCTCTCTGTAATACTTTTACTCTGTAAAATTAGTTAATAAAACTTAAAGTGCAAAGCACAAAAAAGATTCAGTGAGTTAGGGTCCTTTTCATTAGGTAGTCTGCTACCTAATGAGGTACTCGGTATATGTTAATATTTCAATAAATAGTCCTCAATCAGGCCATTCTGAGTACCTTGGCCAGTGCAGCACTTTTGAGCCACATTGCATGATGATCAACGGAGAAGGGTTTCATCAATTCACACTGACATCCTTAAGGGCTTTGAAAGAAAGTTTGGAAGGCAATAGGGTTTATGTTTATTTGTTTCGGCAGGGACAAAGTTGACCATATTAGCCAAGACTGATTGTAATTTTCAGAATACCTCATTTCACAGAGCTCAGCCAAAGCTTATGGATGAGGTGGAGTGGTATAAATTGCCTTTACCCATATTTGTGCTTTTGAAGCTTTAATTCCTAGGGTAACAATATTAGAAAATAAGGACTCTGAAGAAGTAATAATGGTTAAATAAAAACATAAAGACGGGGCCTTAATCTAACACAACCACTGTCTTCAGAAAGGAGAAAGAGATGCCAGAAATGCTTACAAAAAGACTGTGATGACGTGACAAGATGTATAAAGCCACGAGAAAAAATCAGATGGAAGCCAAGAGAAGCATCAGATGATCCTAGACCTGATAGAACTTGAGAGTTCCAGCCTCCAAAATGGGAGAAGAGTATCTGTTGCCCAAGCCACTTGCCCATGATATTGTATTGTAACTCCCTCCGTAGACTCATCCAGGAGGCCTCTAATGGTCAGTAGGTACTGACCCTTCTCTAAACCACATTTTGGAACTAATTGTGAGGTAATACAAGGGAGCTGGTCTCCTACTAAAAGGTCGTGGATATATTCCAAGGTCCCGTTTGCCAGGTATCATTTCGGAATTGCATTCCTAAAATTTAAGCAAGCACAATATACACATAAATCAGGGAAACATCTCCCACTCGTCTTGATGGTACTGTATGAAGTGGGAGATGGTGTCTATGTTCATTCGATACTCAGAAAATTTGGAAGATCTGTTCACTACACTGAGAAACATGGACCGGTGCCTGCGGTACTCAGGCCATTCTGAGTACCTTGGTCAATCAAGCACTTTTAAGTAACACCGTCTAATGAACATTGGAGAAGAATTTCATTAATTCAAGTTGAGAACTGTTTTTTCAAAATTACTGTATGCTTTGGAGGGAAGGAAAATTGTTAACAATTGACATTTTATTAGAGCAAGTTATTTCTTGAATTCATATACTTAAAGGTGTTTGAAAAATAAAACTAGATCGTGAGAATTAGATGTAAGCCATTATCCACTTATAAAAGAAGAAATTCTATATATCTTGGGCTTGCATAAAGTCTTTCCCTATTATTTTTATATGGTTTGTAGCAAGCTATCTGGTCTTTTCTGAGCTTCTGTTTTCTCATATATAAAATGCTGACAATAGTAGCTCCCTTAAGAATTTTATAAGATGTGTGTAAATACATAAATTACTCAGAAAATGCCTAGTATACAATGTATGTTTTATTATAACTTAATTAATAATACATTTAAATTGCTCTTTTTTGACCCCCAGACTGATCTGCACACAGCAGATATTTAAAGATATTCAACAGAGACATGAGCCAAGCACTTTACCCACTACATCAATACTGGCCCAAGGGCTGCCTGTTACACACATATAATGTAAGAAACCTGTGCCTGGACCAACCTCCAGAAACACAGACAGCCAGTTTCTCAAATATGTTAGGTGAGAGGAAATTGCTAAATAAAAATGAAAATAAAATTTTTCATTGACCTTGGAAACTTTAGAATTGATGAATCAAGAATACATTGAAAAGTGCTTAGCACACCTTTCAGCCAATGTACCTCCAGGGCCGGAATCATCACAGGCAACTCAGTTTCAGGAAGAGCCACCCTTCAGGAAAGCAAAGACTTTATTAGAAGGAATATTTACAAGGGAAGGGCGGCCATGTTTATGCTGCATATGTGCGTGTGGGCCTGTAATATAGGAAGAAGAAGCGAGCAAGCAGGGACTAGCGCCAACTTTGGGCCCGGAACTGCAGTAAGCACTGCGGATATTCAATCCTGTTTAATCAGTACCCCTAGCCAGTGAGGCAAGTACAATTATCCCTTTTCTTTTCTTTTACTTTCTTTTTTCTTTTAGCTTTACAAAGAAGGAAATTAGTGCTCAAACGATCATATGACTTTTCAAGTTTGATGACTACCAAGTGAAGGAGCTGGAATCGGCAATTGGCAGTCACATTTATTTAACTATAAATATCTTGCTGTTAGCAACATTGAAAATAAGATACGAAGAAAGATTGGAAGAGAAAGATATTCCTGGGACTTCAAATGAATTTTCTGCTTCAGTGAAACTGTGTCTAAACATTCAATGATATTTTACTGAACATGGAAATGCCATATTTAATAAAGGGTCATAAATGAGAATTCATGGGCATCTGCATGTATTATTTTATGATTTTTAATATTACTCCATGGGAAATTATATCAGCTGGAATTTAAAACACGATAGCCAGTTGAGAATTCACGTAAAGATTAAGACATAATGATTTGAATTCCTTTCAATGACATGTACTCCCTTGAACTCGTCCTGCTATAATTTAAAATGAACTTGGCATCCAGACCTCCACCTGGCAAGCCACAGTGGTGGTGTGCTTTGGATCTTGATAGGCAGGTGAGCTCAAGTTGCCAAAAATGCTTTTAAAATAAAAGGTAAAAATAAAATGTGGTTGAAAAGATTACATCAAATATATAATATCTAGATGCAGTTATTCAAGTTGTATAAATATTTTAATAGTGTGGTCCTACACTACAAGGAGTATGGAGACAAGTCACCAATTTTATAGTACAGACTAAACTTAAGAGAGGACCCTGCATACTAGTTAAACTAACCTTATATTAAATTTTGTGTCCGCATTTTAGAATTTCTTTGACATATTTTACGGTGGCTCTTTCTGATAAACACTGTGTTTTTATTTTTTTAATTAAATGGTGAAAAGCCAGTGAAGTGCCCTGTAGGAAGTATTTACTAGTCATAACTCTCCATAGTCTTCCTCCCTATAGTATAGGTACGACCCAGGGTTTATTCCAGGATTCCTTGAAGATAATACAATTTAAACTCAAGTCTTTTACCTATTACAAGATGTCATGCAGGAAATATGCAAGAGTACATTCTTTTTAAAACTTTGGATGCGAGTTTGTTTGAATCTGTGGATATGGGCACCATTTATACAACAGCTCACTATGACTCACAGTAACATTGAGATAGTGAATCGTACTATTTTAAATCACAAAGGTTGTGGTGATACCATGTTGCAGAAATTGATCGTTAATGCGTAGCTTCTATGATATGTTCCTGATTTCAGATGTTTGATTAACAGTTACTTATGGAGCCCCTACCATTTGCCAAGATTCATCCCAGGGAAATCATGCGATTATTGACCTCAAGGATATTTATTTACTCTCTCAGGGAAGACCAGATGTGTCTAACTCAAGCAGCAAAGAACATTACCTCAGAAGATTATTACAACAAATAAATGAAATAATTTCTGTGAAAACATTTAACAGTGTGCCTGACATACTTTATCCTTTAGGCAAAACATTAAGAAAACTAGATTGCTGACAAGCGTGGAGACAAATAATTACGATAGTGAGATTTGCAAGGACTTTTTACTGAAAGAAGAAAAAGGTTTCATGAAGATAGACAAGGTTTTAAATCCTGGAATTATAATAAGCCTATTCTTGGGCAGTAGGAGGAGCATGAGGAGTGACAGCTACAGTGAGAATTCTAGTTTTTACATTTATTTGTTTGTGTGTTTGCTTGTTTGCTTGCTTAATTTTGAGTCAGGGTTTTGCTTGGTAGTTCAGACTGGTCCTGAACATACTATGTAGCCCAGAGTGGCCTCAAACTCACGACAATACTCCCTCCTCAGCTTCTGGAGCACTGGGATTACAGGTGTGCTTCACCAACACCCTGAGATTACATAGTTCTGGAAAATCAAACCCAGGGCACGGTACTTTCCAGGCAACTGCTCTAATCACTGAGATATGCCCCTAGATCCATAATAATGGTTTTTATACAGTGAAGGAAGATATATAGATAATTGATTTCTCACTGGCTAAAAGACCAGGCTCTAAACTAGAAGTAATTCTACTAACTAAATGTATACTTTTAGAAACATTACAATTCAAAGCATATTGGCTGTCTTTTAAACCTTTCCAAAAGCATTCAAATAAGCTAGGGAATACTCATTTGAAAATTATGTTTATCTAAACTAAAACATTGTCATCAGGATTGTGCTTGAAATTTCCACTGTGGCAGTCAGCTATACCTACTGCTACAAATATGTGTCCTTAGGAAATATAGGGCTGATGGTTTCTCTAAAGTGAGAAACTAAGAATATCGGCATTCTATAGACCTAAATGGGTGTGATGGTAGGAGCTGGGGTTAGGGGATGAGGGAGGACCAAAAAGGAAAGGGGAAGGGATTGCAATGTTCATGTCAGATATATATATATATACAAAATACTTACATTCAGTGTAATCATTGTGAAATATATATATATATATATATATATATATATATATATATATATATATATATACAAAATACTTACATTCAGTGTAATCATTGTGAAATATATATATATATCAGGAAAAATGAATGGATTGATAATTGATTAGCTATCACAGGTTATTCCCAATTATGCCTTGGAAATCTATTGCTGGTTCACTGGTCGTGACGATTTATGTTTGAAATTTTAATAGCTGACATTCAACTATTACAACTAACAGAGATACTATTATGCTTGACAAATTTGTTGCCATGTTAATATGGACATACTGCTGAGTGACACATTTTAATGAATACCACTTTACTTCTTAAGACAAATAGTTAATTTAGCTATTAAAAATGGGTAAAATGTCACAATATTTTATAAGTAGGACCAGTTCATAGGTAAGGATTTGTTATTTGAATTAGCCATCCAGATCATTAAATTGGAGATCTGGAAGAAAATTTGGAAAGGATTCAAATAGAAGGTAAAACAAAAGTATTGTCACTAGAATAATCATGTAATTAATAATTCAGATTGGGGCACTTGTAAGAGTAAATGAGGCAACTTTCTAGTGAAAGCAGGTGTCAATTAATGGAATCCATGGATATCACAGGTATACATGCACATTGTCACATTGTTATTTCTTAAAGTTAGTGACTGTTACTATTCTCATTGTAGACCCTTGATTTTTATTTGCATCAAAAAGGCTCCTAGACCTATCAGTAGAATTCTCAATGAAAATCTGAAACACGAGGGGCTATAGAGTGCATTGCTTATTAACAATAGCTTTACATATTTGTTTAATGTTTTATAGGTAGTAGTTTCTGTGAACTTACTACCCATGACAATGGCAATATTATCCACGTGTGCATTTACTCAATAAACATTCATTCGCATCTCCTGTGTATCAGACATTATTATATTTTTGAGAACATATGAAACACAAGAAAGATGTTCTCCGAAGTTCATGCTCCAATGAAATACCAGAAAATGGTTTCATTATAACAAGCCTAATGAATTAATGCCAATATTAAAAGATTTCTCTAAGACCTGTTAATGTCCTATGATAAAATACTGAGCTAAGCAACTTGACATTTAAGAGTTAAGGAAACTAATTTTCAAATTGAGAAGGTACAGTTTGAAGTGAGTCTTCCAATATAATACACCAGTTTTTCATAAGTGGGAATCAGTATGTTAGGAGTGGATTAAAACTGAAAGGTGCTTTAGATTCTGTGGAAGATAAGACAACCAGTGCTCAAAATGCAAATGTTCAAATTGGTCTTCAGTACACAGAGGAACTATTAGCCCTGGGAAATAAGATATAAGTGATAGAAGGTGAGTAAACCTGATGGATATCGTGTTCAGACTGACCCAAACCTTCCATTTCCACTAGAATTGAAACAACACCCGTGAGAAGGGCCAGCAAACCAGTCCTTTCACATGTCCTGTTCTTCTCATGAGACTGAGAAACAAACTTCTCTCATGAAACATAGAATGCACTTTGCAATCTTTTTTTTAAAATACTAGTTCTTTCACCTTGTGAAAAACAAATGTTTAGCAAATGGCAAATGTCCAGAAATATCTATGCCTAAAGATATATCACACCACTTTATTTTTGTAAGTGTAACTATGGCTTAAATATCAGTAAAAGTCCTGTTTTGAAAGAAACCAATACCATCAATTGGGTAAATAATGACACAAAAACTTTCTGTCACTGTATTAATCCACCTTAATTTATGTAAATGATGAAATGAAAGCTTGGCAGATACTATGACAATTGACCTAAATCACCTGAACAATAAATTATATATAGTTATTACAAATGCTCAACTTAGGAGGCTGAAAACTATTTTAATATTTGTTGCTGGGACAGAATACCTGACATTCACAACTTAAGGAAGGAAAGATTTATTTAGCTCACAGTTCAGAAGACCCTACAAAGTCCATTCATGGGCACATGGCAGAGATCTAATTGGAGAAATGCTCTTCAAAATACGACAGACAGAAAACCAAAGTGTGAGAGGAAGAATTGGAGACTTTTTTAAAGTTCATTCCATTTGTGCTTATATTTATTTATCTTTATATGGAAACAGAGACTCTTGTAAGGTCAAAGCTTTTCCAGTGTTTCTTCTGATTTCTGATACTGAATCAGATCGGTATTTCTCTTAGTACAAACATTTTTTTTTGCTGGGAAACGAAATGAATTCGTGCAAGCTCAGTAGTGATGCGCAAATGTATTAGATGAGCGTAGCATGTATCATGGCCGAGTGTGCCAAGGGCAGCCACCCTCAGGGGATTGGAACTAGGACGCAGGCAAGTATCCAGAGCAAAGCAGCCTGTGCTGTCATCTAACTCCCTCAATTCATTCTTCAGAATATCTGCTCGATTCATTTCGCTCTGCTGGCAGCTTTCTTTGCCCAGCTATGTGTCACATGGCGGAAGATGACTGCCTTGTCGCGCTTCTGCCCAACAGTCAAGCCAAACTAAATTAGTGCTGTAGACTCAATTTCAGTTTTCTCAGCACCAAAAGTGGGTTGGCGAGACCTGAGACAAGTCAGTCTTTCTGAGTTCCCAGGGAAGGGAAGGGCAAATTATACAAAAACAGATACCAAGTTCCAAAATTAGTGGCAGAGTTAGTAAAAGCCTGGGTGATTCTGCAAGAAAATCTATCATTGTGGGCTGGAGACTTCCCATCTGAATTCGTTGCAATATTATAGTATTCTTTTAAAAATAAGACAAAGGAAGTAAGGAAGTTTCAGTAACTTAAAGTCACACAGTAAGTAAAAAGAAAAAGAAAAAATGGATTCCAATGCCGTCTTTCTGACTTTTGTGACATATTTTTTCTCTGAGATCGCCTCCTGTTAAGAAATTCTGGGTCTGCTGATCTCTTAACATGTCTGTATTTATCTCCAAGATACCTGAAACTTTCTGCCTTACTCTGACTATTATCTAATTATGTATGTTAAACCATACACATTCTGAAGTTTTTATTTTTATTTTCTTGTTCTTTTCAGATCTTTTCTTTGTCCTCTTGAACTCACAGAGCTAAAAGAAGCATACTTAATAGAACATGGGCCTCAAGAGAAAGGCAGTTTTAAGGAAATTAGATAAGAAAAACCCTTGCAAAATATGGAATTTTATTTTGAATGTAGTTGGCTTTTCAATTAAACGTATAGTGGTTTTGGCATTTTTCCCTTCTTCTGAACACCCTAGAATGATGGGCTTGTATAAATAATATGGCTTCTCAAACTCTTTCTCTAATTGAACGTATGCAATTAAAACTTAAAATAATTGCGTAATATAGGTAGTAATACGTCTGCAATCAGTTAGAGTCACATTATAGCCATGCATCAAAATATCACATTGTACCTGATAAATATGTGCAATTATTATTTGTCCGCTAAAAGTAAAAAGAAACTAAAGTACTTTCTGTTGATTTGGTATGGAAATCCGGCTCTAGCATTGACTTCAAGCAAGCATTTTTTGCTTGGATTTCATTACGGTGATTATAGTATTCAGATACTTGGACAAAACGGGGAACCTTGAGAAACACATCCTGAGCTTAGTTTAAAAGTTGTAGCTAAAAGGAGAACTTGAAATTCAATTTATTTTATCTTACTTTACATTATTATTGTCTGATGTCACACAAATAGAAAAGATACTTAATAATCAGAAAACAGTTGTCTGGACAGGTAAAAAAAATTTTTTTTCAGACAGAGTGCAAAGAAAGAAAACAATGTTAAATGTCAATAACCTCATAGTTTGGAAACTTTGCAAAGATTTTGAAATTTGAACATAATATGTAGGAGAAAATTGAGGAAAAGAGTGAAATGAGCATGCTGCATTGCGTTTAGTTTGGCATCTTAAGTGTAACACGATGGAACTTGTAACCTAGGAATATTTTCTTAGGTATATTCACTGGGGAAGGGCTAGCTTGATTGCTGTCGTTCTGACTTCACGCGAGCCAAGTTGGTGTTATGGACAATTAATCTTTTGAAACATTAAGATAGCTCTGTATTTTCTCAGTTTTGTTAGAATTAAGGGAAAGGCAACATTAATCAAATGTTAGTCATAAGGCCAGGAGTTTACCTAATTGACAATGTTAGACAAAACTCAGTAAAATTTTATTACATTTGAGTAAACCAAAATTCACAACAGGCTGTCTGGTGCTGAGTATGTATAACTACAACCTAATTCTTGTCTACATAGAAGTGAAGAATTTAACTCTTTTCCTTTTCAGCCTCCTTTTGATTGGAATTTCTTATAGTGATGTTCTGATATGCTCATTACCCATTCATATAGAATGCTTTAAATTCCTTGCAATCCTTGTGACAGGAAAAGACGATTTGAGGGGAAAAATAATAATTTGAGTGGAATTCATGAACTTAAAATAAAATTAACTACTATGGACATTAGAAAAATCAATCAGCATGATAAAAAACAGCTTTTTACTATTAAAGAAAGAAACTGAGTTTTTCCCTTATAATAACATTCGTTTACATTGTTACAAATATGCGAAGTTGTTGAGTTTGCCAGGAAGAGGAAATTGTCTTCTCCAGGGTGAAGAAATTGCCCAACTTCAAGTAGTGTGGGCAAATTTTCAAAAATATTTACGATACGTTTATTGAAAGACAGTGCTTGTTTTAAAGAGATTATAAAATTTAAAAATACATATATTGTTATTTTTATGCAGCTCTATCATGGGCTCACATGTAACAGAGAAGCTGATTACTCTGACCATATGCTTCCTTCCTGTTTCACTGGGAGTCTCTCATGGTTTTCCTTTGCCCTTTCCTTGTAGGCTACATCACGTGTTATTTTAATTGCCACCTTACTATCAAATGAAAGGGAATCATTGCTGTAGGGATGGGTGGAAATTACAGGGTTTCCACATTCCCCAGATGGGTTGGCTGCCTGACACAGGGACTATGTTTTGCAGAGTGTAAGTTTGAAGGTCATGGTCCAATTCCGAACCCTGAGATCTATAGAAAACAACAAGTGTGTGGTTTGGAAGAGACAGATTTGCGTAAGAGGTCTGGGTGGGACAGGGAGCTGCTGCGCCTACCCGGTTTTTTGGAATGCCTGAGAAGATCATCCCATTTCTCTCAATTTCAACTGAAAATATTTCTGTGAACTATTTATTCTCCACTGCTTTTTTGTAAGTTATAATATTTTTTTTCAATGTAAATTTAAGTGAATCTCTAACTGTGTTTCAAAATGTTTTCCTTTTTTCTCTCAAGACCCAGTTGGGTGCCTTCCTCAATTAAGATGTATTATTGTCATTTCTGTTCAACTATGGATGCTTCCGCACGTGGTGGCCTTGTTTTCTAAAGACAGAAACTCTACCTATTCACCATTTAGCTTGACTTCTTGGCATCATATTCAGCCCATGCAGCACTCAGTAGTCCCTGGGTAAACTAATGAAGAATGAAGTAACAAGTGACATAATGACTTCAATCATGAAACAACAGCTTCATTAAACAGTGAATCAAAAAATTGTCCTAATTATCTGAGTTCACTATTGACACTAGAGAGGGCTAAGAAGTAAAAGAACGCATTTTTTTAACGTCACCACATGAACAATCACAGCCAAAACAGTTGTATGGTTATTACAGACATCATAAGTGAAATTATCTCAGGTAACATGCACAGTATAAGAGGCAGACATTAATACAAGCATTTTACAACCAGAAAACTAGCTTTTTAGTTTTGTAGCTTGTTCCAAGTTTCGGAGCTAGTGAGTAGTGAAGCCTGGTTGTGGCTAATTTGACACCCAAACCATTGTTTATCCGCTGTGTAATTCTGCCTCCAGGCTTCAAGCTCTAGAGCCAAGCATCTGAGACAGGAATACAATTCTCAACTTCCTTCTCAGTTTCTAGCACTTTCTGTCAATCTCCAAGAAAGCAGAGGTGTCTTATTACTAAATGCATCTAGAATTACCTGACTGCAAGCTTTCAAAAGTAGACTGAAAATTTCTTCCTAATTTCAGGCCCAAAAAAAGAGTAAAATATTTAAAAAAGTATAGACATAAACTAGGTGGCTCCCAGAGTTGTGATTTATTTTTTTATTTTATAAG
This sequence comes from Ctenodactylus gundi, assembly GCA_004027205.1. Lineage (NCBI taxonomy): Eukaryota > Metazoa > Chordata > Mammalia > Rodentia > Ctenodactylidae > Ctenodactylus > Ctenodactylus gundi. The sequence continues at coordinate 374,517 of PVKB01000375.1, forward strand.
AAATACAAATAAAAACTCTATTGAATGCAATGTTTCATGTTTCCAAAAAAGGATGGTTGGAAAACACAATGACTAAGGTCACAACTTAATACAGGAAATGAGAAATGTTGTGTTGATGTAGATAAACCAGATACATATATGTTTGGGGTTTTTATAATTATATAGCACAAAAATTGAAAAAATACATAATGTGCATGTCCATACATGTGCAGATATGTCTAAAAAGCCCTTGAAGTGAAGCCATTCCTTATCTCTTCTTTGTATGAAATCATTACGATGTTGTTTTCTCACATTGCATATTGATATCTGTGATCATTTCAAGGACACGATGCTTGCCTCTTTATTTAGATTTTGGTTTGTTTTAGTGTGTCCTTTTTAACTGATTATAGAGCAAGTCACCTTCATATCCTTGATGAATAGACACTTTTTTATGCTTTGCTTCTTCAGTCTCTGTGAAAACAGTCCCATCAGCTAAGGGCAGAATTATGTGCTCCTTTAGAGTGGCCTTAGCATCTTAATAGTCATTTGCATTGAGTTTGAAAACAAGGGCCTTTATGCCCTACTGCGAATCTAACTTTTCTGCTGTATAATGCCCATGGTGTTAGAAATGATAACATTCAGCTAAAATGTTTTCATTAAGTGCCTTTTTGTCCAACCACTGATAGCAAAATAGTACAAGGGGCGAAAAGCATATCTCCTTTCCATTTAGACTTATTAAATATTCAAGCGATTCCTCAAATATACTCAGCCTTGCTGTGGCTTCATTAAAGTACAGCTCCATTGCATTTTACGATGGAACACTGCTACAATATGCTTCCTGCAGTGGCTACCCACAAGCAAACAGATTGCTGCATTCCTCACCAGCTGAAGCTCAAATGTAACCCAAACTCAAGAGCATTATAGTAATCAAGGCCGCAGGTTAGAGGCATGAATAATGATGGTAAATCCACATCAGTGGAGAGGGAGCCCACAGCATCCTCATCACCAAGTACAGATGGAAATAATGAAAAGGGTCTTGCTTGTCAAGGCTTAGTGTCCCTTTCTAAAGAATTTGGGTCTGCAGATCCGTGTTGGAAAGCTCTCATGTCTATCAAGAGGTCGTGTTTACTTCAGAAACAGTATTTGAAATGATTGCAAATATTTCCTAAGACTGTGTTAAAAAACACAGCAAAAATCATCAAACAATAATGAAAAATGTATCATAACATGAAGAAATCAAGGACACAGATTAGTTGTGCTTATAATTGCTGGAAATAAATAGGCATGAGGATCAAGGTGAGGAAAAATATGGGAAACTCTAAAACCTACTAGAATTCCATTGTTTAAGGAAATACTATGCATCGGGAACTTCCCAAAGCCTTCCCCCCACCACACATTTTATTGATATGTATACGTGCACCAAAGCCTTTTAATATTATGTGTTATACTTGGTGCAATTCTTAGAACAGTGTAGATATGTGTACTCATTGTATTCACACCTGTGCTCACATGTGTACTAGAAGCAACACAATAAAAAAAGAATGATGTACCTCCTGCTACATAGCTCGGGGAGCAAGTAAAACAATTCTGTAGGAACTCCAAGAACTTTCCACTCAGCTACCTTGGTTTCTTATGGTGGGTGACAGAATTGCACAAACTGTGTCTTTTTTGTTGTTCTTATATTATTAGACTGACTTAAATTTCATTTCTTAGTCTTCTTTGAAGTATGTAAAAATGTCACACTCATACTAAGCTCCAAAATGTCAGCCTTAGTTGGTAGAGATTTCTCTTGCTCACGTGAACTTTGTCAACCTTGCTGAAACTTGCTTTTATGAGCTTTAGCTTAGATTGTCTTCCCAGTCTTATTGGACCACAGCCTGTACAGCCCTCAATAAACAGCGTAGAAGTTTCAGTTTTTGAAGTGAAATGCGTGTTATGGTACTTGATATGGAATCTTGACTATACACAAGCATATCAAAGCTATATGATAGTTTCCTTTTCCACAAAGTCTTTTGTAAATACCCATGCTATCTTAGGATCATTGCTTCCGAACTTCTCAGGAGTCATTATTTGCACAGAGAATTCAACAATAGTCTTTGGGTTCAAAAGTCATGAAAGATATCCATAACAGAGACACTCAGAGTAATTGTAACTTCTGCATCCTTTCTTTTCCAACACACAACTTCTCTAAAAAGAGCTATCTTTAATTTTAGATTGCAGTAACAGTCTCTTTAATTTAGGTATCAGAAATATTTGTTGAGTGTTTGTTCATTGCTGAAAACTCTTCAGGACCCTAGAAAAGCAAAGACCAGTTACTGTCGTCTATGAATACATGTCTTCTTAGGGGAGACAGTCAAAGAAACAGGTAATTATAATGCTGTTACAGACATGGGGCGCTCTCAAGATAATTAGGTTTGTAGATATAAGTAATATTAGCTCTAAAACTATCAGTCAACTTGTGAAGAAAAATGTTGGCCCTTCCCACCTAAGGCATCACAGAACAAAGCAGTAAGAATTCTTCTGTGATTCTTTCATAGTTAATTGGTCACAGATCAGGCTGCTCCTGAATAGTCATTAATTCAGATTTGATGGAGCAACTGAAGATAAAAATAAGTCAATACATTCAACCTGAATAATCTCAACACATTATTTTTGTTATTTTCCAAATGATCAGTTATCTCTGCAAGATGGTAATTCATTGCATTAACTCTTTGTATAAAGTATTCCAAAATGTATTAATGGCAAAGTATGAACATTTTCCTGCTTTGGAAAGAACAACAACAACAACAACAACAAAAACTGAAATGATTAAAAACCACAGAGATGGGCTGGATGAGGAAAAAAAGAACCATAGAGGGTTATAATGAAAAAAAAAATAGGGATTTTTTTCCTAACCCACTCAAAAATTTTCAGTCAAGGAAGAAAAAAAAATTTATGTGTGCATGTACAAGCATGTAATTACAGGTAGGCACATTGCTCGCCATTCTGGGAGTTCAGATTTGGGTATGAAATTGAGGTTCTATGTACTGATGGAGAGAAGAGCAGATACATAAGCGTTATGTAAGACAAGTCTCCCAAGGACCTGAGTGCCGAATGGCCTCCTTGGGTAGGAACAAAGAAGTATAAAATAATGAATAAAGTAGCTTGTTCAGTGGAAGTTCAAGAAGGAGGGGAAGTCATTCTGATATCACCTGTTGCATGATAAAATTTTGTAAGTGATGAGAAATGAGGAACTAATTTTCAGAAAAATGAAGCGTTGGGTCAAGTTTGACCAAACATGAGAAAGGGTTTTGCACCTTGGCTTAATCCAGTAATTTCATCCTATTCTATGATCTCGAAGGTAAAGCAAAGACAAAAAAAATCCCTCTGACTCACCAAAATACTGTCTTTTAAATTTAAGGTTAATTTTGGAAATTAGCTTAAGAAAGTGATATAAATAATGATTTATATCTAATATCATATATATAGTACAGTAATCATATATCATTGTATTGATAATATATGTACATTTCATAGGTTTTAATACATTTTACTTGCTCACTTAATGTTACCTGACAAAATACTTTCTAATTTTTCCCCATTGTATTGATATGTATTAGAACAAGGGTTTAAGGGTTACAATGAAGTTGAGGATTTTGTCCACATATGTATCTTGTCAAGATGACAAAGACTTTCCCACTCTCCTTTTGTCCCTTCCCCTACCCTACCCTCCTTCCCTCCCCTTCCCTACCCTTCTGTTTCACTTTGTTTTTACGTTTTAAGTTCCGTAAGAGTTGCGATCTGGGTTTCTTATATCAGAGAGACCAAACTCCTTATGTAGAATATTAGCCTGAAATGTAGGATGAAAATGAGCAATAGTTGAAAATTCCAGGTAATGCAGGTAAGTTATATAGACACAATTATGTTTTGATGCAAGTATTTCTTACAACTGTGAGTACAGCTACAGTTATGTTATGTAAATTATATGTAAGTGTGGTTATTACCACTAGAAGAGACACAGATCCAGGTAGATTGAGATGGATTGTTCATTGTCTCTCAGTTGTTCTGCATGCCAGAAGTCCAAAATCAGTATGGAAGGGACAAGCCAGGGTGTCACCCACTGCTCCTTTCTCCAGGTCCCGAGGACACATGCTCCTTTTCCTGTAGGAGCTTCTTGAGACCACGCCCACATTCTTTGTGTGTGTCTGTCTCACCACAGCCCGTCCTCCATCTTCATATCGACTTCTTTTGTGCATACATGTGTGATTTTGCTCCTCTTCCATTCACATCAAATCTCTCTGCCTTTCTCTGAAGAAGATCACGTGATTACATACTCACTGCTCACTGGACAAACACTGAGACTTCACCTCTCAAACTCTAATTAAACTGCATCGAGAAAGTTCCTTTTTTATAGTAAGTGGCAGTTGCAAGCGCCAGGAATTAGGATCTGTTACCTTTGGATGACTTTTATTCAGCTTTTCAAAACAGATTAAATAATTTATGAAACGCTCACACAGCTTGTAATTTGTGGAACCTCGCAGACACGCAATTCTCTATACCTATGACTCTTGCTGCCTGCCACTGTCAACCGCAGATTTCCAGGACACTTCTCAGTGAAAAGTTATTCAAAAACAAGGGAATATTTTAGTTTTTAAAAGAATTAGACTTAAACTTCATCTACTTTATTAGAGTCTAGGATGCTTCAAAACTCACTGCTGTCTCTGAACAATTTGTTTTACATTAAAATTTTAAAGCCTTATACTCAAATAAATTATTTAGCCATTGCTAACAGTGTAAAGAATCATCCCACATCTGTAGTCCTGGGTCAAACCCTGCCCTATGAATCTATTGCAAAATCTCAGGTTTGATTTCTTCCTTGGCATAACTACATAGCAATAAAAATTTATTAAGATTTGTTCCAATATATTAAGCTTTATCTGAAGGCTTGTTTTGAGCATAATGAGTCCTTTGCTGATTATTTTATAATTGTTCAAGGTATTCCAAGAAATTTTTAGAATTTCTTATACAGCTTATCATAGCATGAAGAAAGCTTAGAAAAATAATAAATTTGTCAAAAAAAGCCATTGAATGAGATGCAAATCAATCAATTTCATCACAGTTATTTTATGATACTTGAAAACATGATGTGGAGATATTTTATTTATTTATTGTGCCAAGTGCAATGAAGCTGATTCAAACACTGGATGGTTCCACCAACACTGTGCTGTGCAGGGGTGTTACAAAGGGCCTCCTGGAGGAAGTTATTTAAATTCCTTACTGACAGTGTGGCATTGAAAATTACTCAGAGTACAAACTTAGTTAATTTGATTCTGTGTAGGCAGTCTGATATTAATTATAAGGTATGGTATAACTACCACTTTCTGGAAGGATTGCATAATCAACTGAATAATAATTTGCATTCATTTAAGAACTCAGTTGTATGTTAGGTTTTTCGAAATGTTACGATTAAGAATCTGCAAATTACATGAAGTTTTATACATGCGAAAGAGAGTGTGTGTGTTTGTGTGTGTGTGTGCCTGTGCATCTGAGAGACACTTGGAGAAAACTTGCACACAGCATAAGCTGAATGAAACACAGTTCTAAATGCTCGATTAATATATTGTCTATGCATGGATTGCAGGATGTGGAATCTTAGGCACCTTTTAGGAGCTCTCTCAGACTCAGTTTCTTCATCTATAAAATAGAGACTTGTGACAACTCTACTATAGATTTTTCATGCTAGTTTAAGTAGAAAAGAAGACACTTTAGAGGGAGCAGGGTACCTTCAAATTTTCCTAGCCACACTTTTAATATGTAATGGTTTCTTTTTAGGAATTTCCTTCACATACGTAAAAGCCTCTAGCCTAAATTACAAGAAATTGTTTCTGGATCCACATGCCCAAGAAAAGTTCTTATCCTCTGTGATTGATGGTAACCCAGCTTTTACATTTGGCAACCTTATGGAGATCCAGATAAAGCAGGAAGTAAAAGAATAAGAACGCACAGTGTCTTCTGCACCCACAGATGACTCCTTAACATCCTTTTCTCCTCTCTGCATAGAACATACATTCACCTAGGCCTTTCCTCCCATTCCAGGGACAGGGGCTCAGTATAAATGGGAGCTCATACAGCTCCAACAAATACACATAAGCTAGTATTCTGCTAAATAAAATATGTCCGTCCTGTTATGTTTCATAACATACATTATGAAAATGACCTTAGAAAGTTAACTTGAATTGAAGGTTTTTAAACTTGTTGGGTTTCTTTTTTCTGGACCCTAACTCCCACACACTCTCTTTCTCTTCTTATCTCCAATTCACCTTTCACAACAGCCCATGTGTATCCATCCATCTGTGGACATTAGGCCAACACACCAGGCCGTCCTTCAGCCCCACCACAAATAGCCAATCCACCCTTATTCTAGGGTTGTGGATGTATAAACATAAGGATCTTTCTCTGAGACCAATCACGGGAGAGGATAAAATCCTCTAAAGCCAGAAATCCCAGGGTCTCAGATTCTAGAAGCCTAGTGGAGGAGAATTCTGACTCTAAAGTGAACACACTAGTTTAGCTCCACCATAAGGGCAATCGTGAGAATGTAGACAGAACTGGGCATCCTTCACGCAGACTCTGTGGATGCCATGCGGTCACAGTTCAGAGGCATCCTGCTGATTGGGTACTTTTCTCCACTTAGTAGCTCCCAGCAAATAGCATTCTTCATGTGACCAGCCTTTCTTAAGGGAAAGCAATTTTAAAAGGAACGAAGCAGAACTCTGGATTTCCAGCACGGAAGAAGGTGCTGCATCTGAAGGGATGTTCAGTCTGCTCTGGCTGCCATAAGAGAATACAGACCAGGTGATTTAAGCAACATTAATTTTTTTCACAGTTTTAAATCCAAGACAAACTCAGAAATCCAAAACCACCTTGCCAGGATAGTTGGATATTCCTGAGACGTCTCTTCTTAGCTTAAAATCTTTGCTTTATGCTTTGATATGGGCTTTCTCTGATGCACACACTCCAGTGTTTTTCTCTTTTCATCAGGACCCTGGTTTTATTTCACTGGGTTCCCATTCTTATGATCTCACTTAATTTTAACTGCCTCCTAAAGGACTTGTCTCCCAGTGGAGCCATATGAGGGCCTAGAATTTCAACCTAGGAATCTAGAAGGAGGGCCTCGTTCAGCCCATCATTATAGAGCACATAGAATACAATCAACAGGTAGCTATTGATTAAATGCCAGGTGCAAAGATGCCACTAGGTGCCCCAAAGAATAAAAACACCAAAGGACATTAGATTCTTTCTCTCACTTTTGTCCACATCCATTCCCCATCTATTATCAATTAGATCATGAACAGTTGTGTTAACAACTTTGACGCTGTTTAAGTTTTCCTGTTCTCTCAACAATGATTTCTCTTGAAGTTAACCTTAAGTTATACAGCCAGTCTGCTCTGTACCACATGAGAGAGAAAAACTGAAACTTACCCACAGAAAGCTTTTCAGCTAAGAGAAGTAGGGAAAGGTCTCCTAAGTGCCATGGGCTTTACATGGATCGTTCGTGAATTCTCAGCACAACTGCATAAAGGGGATGTCTCAATTTCAGGAAGGTTGAACCTGAGGTTCAGTTCATTCTCACAGAATATGGAAAGCCCAAAACAATGTATGGTATTCTGTAGAGGCTAAAATGACAATATAACATCGACTGTGGTCACTTATACACCAAGAACTTGTTTCTCAGAGTAGCCTAAACCGAAAAGTCTTCAACCACATTGAGCATAGATTCCACGTCTGATGAAGCACCTTTACTGTTCCACAGCTGGTTCTTTCTCAGTGCATCCACACATGATGGAAAGGGAGTCAGTTTTCTGGGATCTTCTTTTATGAAGACTCTAAGTTAATTCATAAGTGAGGAGTTAACTCATAAGCTTTGGAGGGATCTTTCATACAAATCATAATACCGTGTGACCTCTTCACCCTGTAGAGGTAGCTCTAATTCAGGTAGACTGAAACCTTCCTTTCTTTTAAGCTCAGGGTTTTCCAAGGCAAATTGAAAAGCATATATGGCTTTGCATAGCTAGACTCCTGTTGATAATGTAAATCATTAGCTGCAGAGCACATTCTGAAACACAGATACTCCTTTTCTCCTGAATCTACAATGCCAACAAACAGTTTTATGGTCTAATATGAGTAGCTCCTTGTGCAAATGTTTAATCCCCAAGCAGTGGAATCAGTAAGTGTAGTGCATTTTTAAACGAGGATGGTGCTTTCTATGGGAGGTTTTTAGGGCATTGGGGACACACTACGAAGGGGATTGTGAGGCCTCAATAGCCACAGCAAGATCTCAACTAATTTTAGGTAAAACAGTTGAGATTCAGGAGCTAAAATTAACCTCTTCCTTATGTTCTAACTAATGGTGTCAGGTATTGTATGGTAATAATGTGAAACTGACTGATACATCTTGTACCAAAGCATCTTTCTTTTAAATATAAATTTAATATTTATGTTTCTCCTTACATGATTTAAGGGAAGGACATTTTTCACAGAGGATTTCATCCTTTTTTTCTTTGGCTATTGCTAGTTCTACAAAACACTTCTTGATGTAAACTTGAAAGCTTTCAAGAATGTAGAAATAAATAAATGAAAGGGACAACCAACATCCTTACATCCTTCCTTCCTGGCAGTGTTCCATGTGTCTTGGTGACAGTGGCAAGGTTGCATTCTTCCAAAGGTTCTCTACTCCCTTCCTTCATTTCTAAGACCAGACATGGAACTCGAGGAAAAGAACACCAAAAAAGGAAATATAGCGGGTGCATGGGTATGCAGATGTCAGCCAACGTCATATTTCATGGTTTTTCCATGGAGGGCCTGACTTCTCTTCATGAGGAAAAACTAATCTTGCAAAGCACAAAGATGGCAGATCTTCAAAAATTGCCACGAAGGATACACAGGTGGACGTGAAGCATTTGAGTCTTTGACTGAAGCTGCTCCTGACATCCCAACTTATTTTCAGCCATTGCATAGTTCCTTGGTCCAACACTTACTTAGACTCTGGAAGTCAGCTGATGCTTCTGCTCCTGTCAAATTTTCTTCCAAAATCATTTGAAGAGATTTGTTTTAGCCACAGCTAAAAGTGACACAGTGGCATAGTGACTTGTCCATTGGTAGCAGGTTTCTCTTTGGTTTTATCAAAGATTCAAGTAGGCAGTTCTACACAATTCTGCCACCCACTGCCTTTATTTTGAGTGTGTTAAATAGTTTCATTTCTATAATCACAGAACAGCAAAGAAAGAAAAGAAAAAAAAAGACTAACACCTAAATGTTCATGACATCACACAAAGCAAAATGTGAGATATCTTTTAGGAGAAGAAAGAGTAGGACAGTTAAAAATAAATAACTATCTCATGGAACTTAAAACAAAAAACAAAGTGAACCAGGGGGAAGGGTAGGGAGGGGAGAGGTGGGGAGGGGGAGGGACAAAAGGAGAGTGAGAAAGTCCTTGTCACCTTGACAAGATACATATGTGCACAAAATGCTCAACTTCACTGTAAACCTTAAATTTTGTGCTTATACGTATCAATAAAATGGGAGAAAGAAAGAAAGAAAGAAAGAAAGAAAGAAAGAAAGAGCCACCTGGATCTAGTCAGTGAATATAGGGATAGGGATTGATGATGTTGTTGAGAGTTGGGAATCAGCTTCACTGTACATGCACCTCCCAGAATAAGCATAAAGTGGTCAAAGTCATTCACCTTTTATTTGTTTTCTTTTTAAAAGAAACCAGATGCCTGGTTCCAGTACCTCCAGCAGGCCTCTCAATTGAAGGTGTTGGATAATTGCTCCAGTGTGGTTTTTCCCACGGTTCTCAATCTTTGATGTCTCTGGCATCAACGTTAAAAATATGCTAGATTTTTGAGAAACATCACTCATAAATATTGAATCTTTTGCCTACTGGTTTCAAAAGTGTAAGCTCTGTGATGTATTGACCGGTTTCATAGACTCTATTCTGCATATAGATAGAAAAATGCACATGTTTCTGATCTTAAAATCTTCTTGACAGATCTTTTGAATCACTAAATCAGTTGACGCTGATACACTTGAGTTCTTTCTTTTATACTTTTACATGATTATCTCCACGTTGGCAGATTTCCAAACTTAACAATGAGGTAAGTTACATGAATTTAAAAGGACTGTATACTGCTTATGCAGTTCCAAGGAATGATCTCTAATTATTCTCCCTCTCACATATATTTTAAGATATATTATTATGTAAATTTCTCCCAGCATTTTCACATAATTAATGTAACCTTAACACTGGTGCTCAGAAAAATTTGCAACCAAAACATAATATTTTGATTTCTTAAGATTACTTTAATATGCTTAGTTATATAAGTGAACAGAGCCAGGATTCATTATTTTTACAAGAAAGTAACTTAAATTATACTCTATAAAAATAATGTATAAGGAATGTCACACCATAATGCATGTGTTTTAGAAAAATGCTGAAGTAGCTGTTCTCATATGAATCATGGTAAAATTTAACTGGAATATCACAGTTTGTTCAAAGCTCTTCAGAATATCTGTAAAAAATTTCATCATTTGCTCAAAACAACACCTCTCTCTCCCTCTCTCTCTCAATAGAATCTCCCTTGGTAGTCCAAGCTTGTCCTGAACTCACTGTTTCAGGCTGGCCTCAAACTCAAGGCCATTCTCTTGCCTCAGCTTCTCTAGCGCTGGGATAGCCAGCACCACCCTGCCTGGTTTATGTGGTGCTTGGTCCTGATTTGTTTTAGTCAAGAAAAAGCAACTCTAATGCATGGCAGTTGTACCAATGATGTGGGTTGAGCTGTTGCTTGGTCTTGAACCATCACGCACTGTCATAACGTTCACTACACACTCTGCAGGCCCACAAGGACATAGCCCTACTAGAGATACTATTTGGGTACAGAAGATGGGTCAAGCACTGAGAGTTTTGTGACAAAATCAAAAGCCATAACCCTCTCATCCCAGTCTTTCAATATCATGAATAAAAAGCTTGGCAATTCCAAGTAACAAACAGACAATACTAACAGTTCTTCAAAAATAAAATAAGCATAGATTTGTCATGTAGTGTAGCGGCCTCACCTCAGGTTGTGCATCCATGACCTTATAACAGGAGCCCGTGTGCTTGCAAGAACATTTGTAGCAGCCTTATTTACAATAGATAAAAGTGAGCACAACCAAAATGCCCACAGGTGGAAGACCGGATAAACAAAATGCGGTACATACATAAAAAATTAAATATCCCTAAGCCTTAGGAAAGAAGAGAAATCTGATGTATAAAACAGCATGATACAAAGAACTATGTGGACTGGTGGGTGAGGCCATGTTAAAGAATGTCAACAAAGATATAGTAAGATACAGAAAAAAAAAAAAAAACTTTGGTCAAATCACACTTACAAAGGGTTCCACTGGACCCAGACAAGAGGCCACTGTAGCCTGTTCTAGGGGTGGGAAACAGAGCAAATAAGTGGTGATTTGAGTGGTAAAGTAAGTCAGATGCAGAAGATTAAATATTGCATGGTTTCTCTGACCTGGGAAACCCAAAATACAGGCATTCTATAGAAGCAAATGGTTATGACAGTGGGAGTTATGGGGGGATGAGGAAGGTGTGGAAGGGCCAAAAATTGGGAGGGGAAGAGATCTTAATATTGATCTAATATATATGTTCACAAAATACTCAAGTTCATTGTAAACAGTGTGTATATATATATAGAAAAAACAGCATGGATGAACCTGGAAGACAGTGTACAAAATGATGTAACCTAGTCACAAAAAGAGAGATGGTGGAATTTAACTTGCATGAGATTTTGGATTATTTTCTTGTTTATTATTTTTAGTTTTTGACGAGATGAGTCATGTTTTAACAAAAGATGAAAATTAATCCTGTTTAATTTGTTTTCAGAGCAAGCCATTTTCTTTCAGGCACTCATGAAAATTTTACTCTGTCAAAAGTGAAAGCCCAATTTATTTTATGATAAAATATGACACGGTTTCTCTGCAAATTTTCGTAGGTAAATTTGGGCAACTTGAGACCATCATGCTCAGTGAAGTGAGCCAGACACAACGGGTTAAATATTGCATGGCTTCTCTATTATGAGAAAATCAGAATACTGTAATGCTATGGAGCCAATTGAGGGTGATAGTGGGCGTGAAGGTGGATGCGGAGGGTGTAGGAAGGTCAAAACGGGGAGCGAAAGAGATCATAATTATGATGTAATATAAATGTGCACAAAATCTCAACGTAAACATTGTGTGTGTATATGCATATAATTATATACATATACATATATATATTTGTTTTTATTGAAACTTTTTTCTGTTTTCCCAAGAATTATTATTAGTATGTATTTGTGCTAAACAATATTTACATTAAATTTGAGGAATTTGTCCATATACCTATAGAATCAACTTTCCATGCATTCCTCCTCCTCCTTTCCAGCTCTACCACCTTTCTCCATGACCTCTCTCCCATCCCGCAATTTCATCTTCCTGCTTTCTTCCTCACATCTCATTTATTTGACTCTATTGCTTATTTATGTTCTAGGTCTCTCATACTAGAGAAACCACGTGATAGCCTTCTGGATCTGATTCATTTCACTACAAATTACTCAAATATGTCTTTCTTTCTGGAAGAAATAGTGCTCCATTTTGTATAAATATACTATTTTATTTGTCCATTGATTTGTTGATGATTGTTTCAACACCTTCTGTAACTTAGCTGTTAAGAGCTGTGCTGCTATAAACGCGTAGACACATGTAGTTATGTCATATGGTGCTCTTAACTCTTTTGGAAGGATATCCAGAAGATATATCGCTGTGTTAAATGTGATATATCCATAAATTATTGAGTAATCTTTACACTGCTTTATGGAATGCTTGTAGCAGTTTACCATCGCACCAGCTATGTGGAAGTTCCTTTCCCCCACACGCTCACCCACACACTCACCAGGATCACACTGTATTTTGAGTTCTTGGGAATAGCCATTCAGACTAGAGTCAGATAGAATCTCATTATTGTTTTGATTTACCTTTCTCTAAAGGCAAAGGATGTTAAAATTCTTTTCATGTATTCATTGGCCAATTGGACTTCCTATGAGAACTGTCTATTCATTGGCCAATTAATTTGGCCTTTTATTTTGAGATTTTTTTTTTCGTTTCTTTGCACAGTCGAGATAGAAGCCTTCTGAATGGAGAGTAGGTGGCAAAACATGTTCTCCACTTTATTAGTTTTTCCTCACTCTGTTGATTGTTTCCTTTGCGGTGCAGAAGCTTTTTAACTCGATACAATCCCAGTTATTAAGTCCTGCTTTTGTTGTTGTTGTTGTTGTGCAACATGCGTTCTATTGAGAAAGTCCTTGCTTACACCTGTGTTTTCAAGAGTTTGACCTATTTTTATTTCCAGGAGGTTCAAAGTTTTTATTTTAGTATCCAAGTCTTTGATCTACTTTAATTTGTTTTTAATGAAGTATAAAAGGTGAGGGTTTGTGTTCTTTTTTCTGCACATGGATAGCAAATTTTCACAGCACATTTGTTAACAAGGATAACTTTTCTCCAGTGCATGTTGTTGGCCCCCTTGCCACAGAGCAGATGGCTGAGCATACTTCATGTTGTTTCTGCACCCAAGTTCTTTTCCGTTGATGCACCTGTCTGTTTTTATGCCAGTATCATATGGTTCTAATCACTCTTTATAATATAAGTTGATGTCTGGGGTTGAGATGTGGCCTGCTTCTGTCTTATGGCTCACAATCACTTTGGTGACTATGAGTCACTTCAGGTTCCATATGAATTTCAGGATTTATTTTTTTTCTAGTTCTGTGAAAAATGCTGTTGTTATTTTAGTAGGAATGGCTTTGAATCTGCATATCAGTTTTGGTAGTATGGCCATTTTGTCAATGTTAGTTCTGTTATGTGAGGTTTTGATAGTTGTCATACTCATAAACACTGAGAGCAACATGTTTGTTGCTGGGGACTGGGGGAAGAAAAGAAAAGAGAAGAATATTTAATGGGGATTGAGTTTCGCTTGGAGAAGATCAAAGCTCCCAATATCCGTTGTATGACAATTCGAATGTGCCTAATGCCACTGGGATATGCATTTAAAAACAACAATACAGTGTGTAGATACTGTCTTAAGCTCATACCGTACTGATTGCATTTAGTTTTACTTATTACAGGTTTTATGATCTGATAAAATTCTTCATCTTTTCTCCCATTATCATGTTCATATTAACTCCACTTATTTCCAGCACTTCCTATATCTAAGGTAAGTCCAGATCTACTGCTTTGTTCTTGCTTAAGTCTTCTCCTTGTCTCCTGATATGCTTGTTTATTTTTCTATGCCACATTGGTCACTTTTTACAAAAACAATAAAAAATAATAATCCTGGGAAGCTATAGTGTCCTCCAGACTCACCTGTGCTTCTGGAGGGGTGTCAGGATCGGGGCAGATGATCCCCACCCAGGCTAGAACAGGGGCGGTTTGAAAACCATGGATCTTTGTAAGGGCTTACCGGCCTCCAGTTTTACCCTTTTCTTGATTTCCCATATGTGAAACCCTGATTTTTTTGGACATCCACATTTCTGGTTCCCATCTTTGCATTGCTGTCAGATTCCCAGAATATAGATTATTATTCTCAGCCCTGAGCCCCTGCTCTTGACTTGCATAATGACTCAGGGACGAAGGTTCTCAGCCAATGCTCAGCTCTTCTTTGTGCCGTTGCTGCCTTCCCAGGATTTCCTCACAGATCTTGGTCTCTCCTGGTTCCACTACATCGCTGGTTGCCCGATACTATCAATGGATTTGTTCTTATGTTCTCAGGGGTTTTTTTTATTTTTTTTCTTTTGGTAGTTTTAATTCAGGTTAGTATGATAGAAGCTACTCCTCTGAAGTACAACACTACTTGCTAACTACTGATAAAACTTTCAGAGTCCAGTGCGAGACAAGTGAAAATCATGCAATTTTCTCTGGCATATTCCTTTGGTGTACAGATTGCAAGAGATGCGTTAGTTTTCATCAGTGTGCATCTGTGTGTAGCTTCTCACCATCTTATCCCTTCAGTGTGTCATTAAACAGACATGAAGCATATACTCAAAATTCAATTATTGAATATATATATACATATACATTTATAGAAATACATACATGAAAATATCCAGCTTCTTCAAGAGTTTCCTGGCATTGAATGAAGCAAGAGAGACAGTTACAAAACACATAAGACAACCTATGTCAACAACACATTTGCTTGACTGTTTATTTTCAATAGTAGTCAGTGGGAGATCAATATGTCTCCATATTATTAATATCCAGACCATTTTTGTCAATCAGATCGTCTTCAACTCTTTGCAGCCATAGAAGGAAGACTCGACTTCCAAGTTGACAATTTACAGTTTTGCCTGGGTCTGCCTTATTGGAAAGAAAGCAAAGACTTGTTAGCTGAGTTCACTAAGCTCCAGAAAGATGGCCAAACCAGGTTGTACATTCTGATTTTTCTGTTGCCGTTGTTCCCAAAGCTTCTAAATGATTTTAATTCTCAATTATATGAAAATATATGTGAGGCTGCTCAATATATTGTAGCAAATGTTGTAGACTAGGTGAATTAGACAACTGAAATTTACCTTCTCACATTTCTGGAGGGTGAATATTGAAATTGAGGTACTGGTACGGCTGCTTTCTGGTGAGGATACTCTTGCTTACCTGCAGGCAGACAGGTTCCTTTTGGGTAATAGTCTGCCTCAGAAAGGGAATAAGTTTTGCCACAACTATTCTTTTAAGAGTACAATCTCATCATGGAGACCTCACTGTCATTAATTAATTTTACCCTAATCATATCGAACTCAAAGGGCCCATCTCCAAACCTTCATATTGAGGATTGAGGCGGCAACATAAAAGGTATATCACTCATAAGTAATATTTAGACCATACCAACATAAATTTTTTTTATCTCAACCACCTAATGTTAAAACTGTGTAAGATCTTATAGTGCTTATCCCTCATTTTGTTAACTATATGCCATACAAAATGTTCACACTAAAATTGAGCGTTTTGTATACGTATGTATCTTATCAAAATTACAATCCCTTTTCCTCTCCCTTTATGACCCTCCCACAACTTCCTCCTTCCCCCTAATTCCCACTATCAACCCTACTTTTTTTTACATATCATCTCCCTTTATCCTTCCCACCCTCTCACCCTTCCCCCTTTTCCTTTCTTTCTCTGCAAAGTCCATCTTCATACTTTCTTCTGCGTCTTTATTTTTTTATGGTTTGGTTTACTCATATTAGAGAAACCATATGGTATTCAACTTTCAGGGCCTGATTCATCTTGCAGAGCGTCATGGTCCCAAGGTATATCCATTTTTCTAAAAACGACTCAAATGTGTCACTGTTAATGGCAGAATAATACTTGATTGTGTATATACAACACATCTTCTTTAACCAGTCATCTACACTCAAACATATTGGCTTCTTCCAAGATATGATGCTATTCATTTGGCTGACATACAAAACATGTTCAGGTTATCATTACATTAAGCAGATTTCTTACGCTAAACTTACATCAATAACCGAGTAAATGCATCACTGCTTTAAATGAACTTATGTTTATATTTCTAAAATATGCCACTCATAAATAAATAGATATAATGGCATACTTAGTTATTTCAGATTTTTAAAAGAGAGTTCTTTCCCAAAGAGGCCCAGGAAAAAATGTGTAAGATTATTATTAAAAATTTAGTTACAGAGTTTAAAATTGAGATACAAAATTCAAGAGTCACAGGCTGAACTGATAGTCGATTGTGGTCTTAGCCAATAGACAAAAGCTATGTAACCTATTATCTTTTATCACTCAATAAAAGTTTCAGAAAAAAAGACTCCAAGAATCACTTATTTCCAAACTCTTACTGTTTTTAGAACTAATAATATCCCAAATCAAAACCACTGTCTTCTTCTACTCCACCCTCAGCTAAGTATCTATGTACATCATACACATATTAAAGGTTTCACAAATTAAGATTTTATCCCAATTCCACGTGTTGAAGATAATTATTATTTTTTGCAAAAATATACTAATAAAATAGTACTAGTGGGAGGAAGTTTCACAGATTTTATGAGAAAGCTGGTACTGTGTTAGTGGGATACCAGTCAAATAATTGATGTCTTTTTTGTTGTTGTTGTTGTTGTTACACTCTGTTCAGGTGTTTTCATTCCTTCATGGTCTTTGGTGATGCTTGTCTTTCTGTCTCTTTCAAAAATTCATTCAAGCATTATCTGAAA
This sequence comes from Ctenodactylus gundi, assembly GCA_004027205.1. NCBI lineage: Eukaryota > Metazoa > Chordata > Mammalia > Rodentia > Ctenodactylidae > Ctenodactylus > Ctenodactylus gundi. The sequence continues at coordinate 391,775 of PVKB01000375.1, forward strand.
TACTGGGCTAGGGAATCTCCTATTTATTTAGGAGTTCTTTCATTGAGAAGTCTACAGTAATTCAAATGGGTTTGCTTTGTTAACATAATGTCTGTTTTTCTCTTGCTGTTTTTTAATATTCTTTATGTTGTTTTTCTGAGGTTTTGTGAGCAATATGCCGTGGTGAGTCGTATTGCTGGTTGAGGTTGTTTCATGTTCTCTAAGCTTCTTGTACCTAAAAATTAATTTTTTTCTTAGATTTGGGAAATTTTCTTGCATGATTTCAGTGGTTAATTCAGTGGTTATACCTTTGGTGCTGTCTTCTGCTCTTTCTCCCACACTCATAACTTTGATATTGGTTCTCTTTGAATCATCTGTCAACTGTTGTGTCCAACTACTTTGCTCATTTCTAATTTTGGCGTTGTGTATAATTAGAGATTTTTTTTCTTCAGTCTTGTCTTCAAGGTCTGAAATTCTATCCTTACAATGCTTGAGTCAACTTCCTCTTCTTTCAAATGTATTTTTCATATAGAGAATTTCAGCTTAACCTCTTTTCAAATTTACCACTTCTCTATCAAAATCGTATCTTGCACTTCCTTACTTACCTCAGCCAACTTAATATTTATGGCCTCTATATGCTGCGCAAACTTTGTATCCTTAAGGATCATTATTTGTTTAGTAAGTTCCTCTTTATGCCCGCTAATCAATGCTTGCAAATCTTTGAGAATACATTGGTGAAACTGGCTGTTCTGCTGATTATTTGCTTTTTTTTTTTTTTTTTTTTGCTTCTTTCCCTGCGAGCTCTTCTATTTCAGAGCCCATCATACTAGTTTCTGGGGTATGAGGCGTTTCCATGGTTGTCCTGCTGGCTTGTCTTCTTGCCATATTTCTTTTGTTGCGGGACTTCACTTTAAATGCCTCACTGAGCGACTTCTTTCGATGGCTGTTAGGATGTGTGGGAAGAGCCAAAATTCCTCTGAGGTCTGTGATGGGAACGGACAGTGAGGGAGGACTTTATACTCCAATGGCCTCTGTGGTGTCTTTTCAACCCTCAGGCCCCTCAGCAAAGCTCTCCCACCTGTCCTGGGTTCCTTCCTCCAAGGGTGGAGTTTTCCACCCTTGGAGGTGCTCCTACTACACCCGAGTCATTCAGGACATTGGCTGCCTTTCTCTCTTCTCCACAATTGTCTTTTGTGGCAATTTCTTCCTGGAAACTGTTCATGAGTGAAAATAAACATTAAAAACCATGTGCCAACTACCCATCCTACCTAACAGAGTCTCCAACTATTCTAATTGGCACATAAAATTATTCATGATGCCTTTTCCTTTTTCATGTTAATGTAAGGTTTAAATTTTCAAATATTTTCCGGATGAGTTTAATTAGGTCAAAGCACCTTTTAACACAGATCCAGGAAACTCATAAGAACACAGTTCTTTGACTCTATATTTTCTTTTTTTTTAGTTTCAGATAAGAACAGAGATTTTTACAATGCTTGTCAAAGATATTACAAGTCCAATTCTTATTAAATGCCCTATCAGGCAGTATCTACATTCCAAATGCTACCATGTGAAAAATATTAGTCATGTTTTATTTAAAGTTAGACAGATGTTAAGTGTGCACTGTCACACCTTTAATATGAATATTTTATAACATTAGTGGGTCGTGAATGACTACTATACTATATATTTTTCATGAAACAAATTTTTGGATTGTCAATTTTATTAGTTTTCTTTTTTTAGGCCTATATTCATCCAACAACGGGAATATTCACAAAGACATTTAAATTTATTTATGATAAATCCAAGTGTTGTTTCATTCCCCTCATTGAATGGGCAGGAGGAAAGTACTTTTCTGAGCACTAACATGTAACATGTTTACCTTTGAAAAACATATCCATCTTCAATAATGACAAAAAGTAACCTAAGCTGCTTATCACACAACTTTACTTTTCTACTCTAAATTTTTATGTTAGCTCTGGCATGCTTGACAGTTATTTTAGCTCCAAATTTAAATAAGCAAAATGTTGCTTCTGTTATGTTTGTCTAGACTACAATTTCCCATCTCTAACACTACTAAATTTTTTGCTGTATGATTTATGGGCATGAAAAGTTTCCCATGAAATGCAGAATATTTAATTTAACAGCATATCTGGCCTGTACCACAATATCTGTTGGATGCAAGAAGCATCTTTCTTTCCTCACTGGTGACAAACAGAAATGTCTCAGATCTTGCCAAATGTCATCTGGGATGTCAAAGTATCTCAACTAAGTATGACCAATCTAAACAAATCATATATATGTAACAGGACTCACCCTGTGCATATTTAGTGCCTGTCAGTGAAAGCTTTTGACAGGTTTTGTCATAGCTGTATTTCTGTCTTAGAAAAATTAATAGGGAAATTCACACGAGTACTACCATCTCTAGCATGATCCTCAACATGTTTTGTCAACTGAGAAAAAAAACTGAGTTCATAAGGCTACCCATCATTGAAGAGACCTGCCTTCTCACAAAGCCATAGACGTTGCAATGATTCTTAACGTGGGTACATGATTCCATGTTTGTGACATTGTCATTATGAACAATCATAGTGATAATTAGCATCAATTAGCAACCAACAAAAAGAAGGGTTCTTCATGTGGAACCGTGAAAAAACTTTACTTCCTTATTTTTTCGTTTTAGTTTTCTTTTTTATTAAGTAAAACAGCTATGCCAAGATTTAACAGATCTGGTGGTACTAAGAGTTCTGCCCTTCAACCAACTTTTTAGGAAGTTTAAAAGAGCAGTCTGGATTGCATTTTAACTGGAGGAAATCTAACTTAATTCCCTTAAATTCAAACCAGTAGTGTAAGTGAATCCATATTTCCCAAACTCTGATTCCTCAATGGAGTAAAAGCATCACAGTGGAGATCTATGGAAGGCAGGTAACATGTTTTAGCCCAGATACTCAACAAGCAATGTTAACCTATTTAATTCTTTTAACATGTATAGTGTTAATTGCCTCCTCTCGTCACTACCTGTTGCTCAGTGAGCCTTAGTAACTCACAAAAATCCTTGAGGTTAATAGCATGCAGTTCTATGATTCAAATCCAAGGGTGTGACATCAGTTTATTTATTTATTTAATCACGACACACTGTTTCTTGTTTGCTGCTTTGCCTCCAGTGACAATGGAACTTTTTTATTTTTATTTTTTGGAAAACATAGATGGTCTTTCATGGTACCTCTGGTATAGCCCAGCAACAGCTGATGCAGATGAATTGTTTCTCTTTGCTTATCTCTATATAGATTTTATATACTTCTACTAAGAGCAACAGGTCATAATGATTCCTAACACAAATTAATTATTAGTGGCTTGATTACTAATTCTTAATCTGCCCATTGAAGAATTTTATTTTTTAAGTTTTGAAATAATATCATTCTGCTACAGAGCATGAAGTGCATAGAAAAACTCCTAACCTCAGAATGAGTAAGACTTTATACTTCTGACTCCAAAGAATTAGGAACTATTGCCTATCTGCTTCTAGAAGGCCAGGCTGTGTGCTAGGCATACTGAGTACAAAGTCCTGTAAACATGCCTTCTATACTAATTGTTAAGGATGCTGAAACAAGTCACTGTAAGTGAGATAGCTTAAAACAGAGAAATTTGCTTTATCCTAGTTCTCCAGGTGGGAAACCGGAAATGAACTTAACAGAGGCACCATGCACACTCTGGAATGCCATAGGAGAGGGAACCCTGCTGGGCTCGAGCTACTGCATTTGCAGATGTTCTGAGGCCTGTGGCTACCTCACTCTGATCTGTATTTCTTTCCTCATATAGCCTTCTTCTTTTCTGTATTTTTCTCTTGTTTCATCGAAGGGAATGTGTCCTTGACTTTGGACCTACCCAGATAATGTAGAATGAAATTATCTTCAGATTCTTCATTGTAGCTATACAGATCGCCCCCCCCCCCCCCGAATTATGATCGCATCCACACAGTGTGGGTTTTAGAGAATGATGTGCTTTGGGAGGTTTATAGTGTACTTCGGACAGTTTCTTACCAGAGTGAGGAACCTACAGGAAAACATGCATATGAACACATTGCATAGATGTTACTGTAGGCTGCACAAGGCAAAGGGAGGGCAGAAAGGAGTAAAACAAATGCAACCTGGGGGAATCATGAAATGCTTCACAAAGAGCTGAGCATTGAGATTGATCTTGAAACTGAAGGATGAAAATGCAAACGAAAATAAGGATAAAGACATAGTTCCGGTTTCCTAAGCAGAAACACTGCACTATATCCCAAATTTTGCAGATGTATTTTGTTTGGCTCACACCACATTTGCCTACACAATGTTTAAAAATTAATTGAATTTGTTGTCAACATTTAAATTCTGGAACATTTCAAATAATAATCTGGATTTCCTGCTTCTTTTGGAAAAAAAATAAAAAAGGAAGATTCAGCAAGGGATGGCATGTGTTAGTCTTTGACAGAAGTCATTTGGAGCTAAGCAGCACTGTTTTTGGATGGGAAATAAGCTGTCCAATTTTCAAATCCCCCTGCATCCCTTGTTATTTATTCTATATTTTGTTCAAGTCTCAAATGCCGTTTGTTGTTGTTTACTTGTACCGACTTCTGTGTGGCTGAGGTGGGCAGGAAGAAAGGTAAATATACTTACCTATGTCTCTGTAAAAAAGGATAAATAAATGGTAGAGGACTTGAAATTCAAAAATTGTGTAAAAGCAAACTCATACACAGAGGGCAATGTTATTTGTCCTGTGTGTGTGTGTTTGTTTTTGCCTTTACTGCTGGGGTGTAGCTCCATCAGGAGCCATGGACTAGTAGAAGTCTGGCCTGCTAATATCCAGCCTCATAGCAGAAGTAGTTCACAAGGTCAGTGTTCAAAACTTCATCTGCATTCACATGGTTGCTCACATGATTGGCTGAGCTCCACCACCTGTCAGACCAGCAGTGGTATTAGATCTTTAAGGAGTATGAATTCTGCTGTGTGCTACATGTAGGAGGAATCGAGGTTATGAGCTTCTTATGAGAATCTAATGCCTGAAGACCTGAGATAGAGTTGAGGCAGTGATGCTTGCACAGTTCTGTCCCAGTCCCCCTGACCTTGACTATAATAAAGTTGTCCTCCGGGAAAGGATCCCTGCTGTTACCAAATATTGTGGGCACTGCTTCTCTAATATAAAAAGTTTATTTGAGCTGAAAACAGAATGTTTATTATTTTTACTCACTTAATTCATGTGTGCAGTCTGAATTTGTCTCTGTAGGCCTTCTAGTTACAGTCTCTGCCTCTAAATCTTGGATGAAGAAGGGTATACTGATAAAGCAAAGAGGTTTGTAGATGAAAACAAGATCTCTGAAACCCTCCTTATTATCTCATGTTAAATATGGAATAAATATTTGAGAAGATGCATAATATATTACCTGGGGAATCAGGAAATACCCTGACAGTCAGATGGTTCTGGTTCTTCAAAAGCCTATCCTGTTAACTAAAAGGAACCTATTTTTAACCATATCACTCTGAGTGTAGTCCCAGATCTCATAATATTCTGGCCCAGTGGGAGAGTTAATCATAAAATATAACCATACATTGCTTTAAGTCTAAAATATGGGCTTATTGCATGAACTATAGATTCCAGTGTGTTATGAGATACCTGCTTTTAGATAAGAAACATCTTTCTAATCTTCCAATTGACTTACCATTTGACATACTGCCTTTTTATAGCGATAAGTAGCCCTTCGTTCTGATTTGAATTTTAAATGTCTTCCAAAAGCTTATATGTAAGTCTTACTTCCCAGCTAATGGTGGTGTTGCAAGACAGTGGAAACTTTAGAAAGTAGGGGTTTGTTGGAGAAAGTAAGTCACTAGAAATGGGCCTTAAGTGGCATTTGGAACTCCTGAACCTCCTTATCTTCTGCTTCTCAGTTGCCATGAACTCAGTAGCTGTCCTCCACCACTCATTTCCAGCAATAATTCTCTACTTCACCACAGGCTCCCTAACAACAAGTTGACCAACCATGGACTAAAACTTCTGAAACCATGAGCCAAAAATAAACTTTCTTCTTTTAGGTTGACATAAGCATGTACTTTGTCAAATATTAAAGGCTGATTTGCTCACTTATTGTAAGATCTTTTGTTTAGTTATGATATATAATCATGACAATAAAAATAAAATATTCCATAGTTAGTGTCAAATGACCATTGAATGGCAGAGAGCCTGGGCTTGCCATTTTACAAATGTCAAAGTCAAGGGCTGGTAGCACAGCTCAACAGTTAAAGCATTTGCCTAACAAATGTCAAAGTCATCATTTGGAGAGTTGTGCTACATAACCATCTTGTTAACACAAACTTAATCATGATTCAGTTGTTCTGAAACAGAAAACACAGAATAATTATATGTCAGCTGGTAGATGCCAGCGAGCCCTGTCTTGTTCAAAATATAGAGCCAAGGCTTTAATTTAAATAGGCACTTAGGACAGGATCTGAGAATTCTATGATAATGGCAATAAAGTGACAGGACAAATTTTGGACCTTTATAAATCCCTGCATTAAAAAAGGTAAATAAAATAAAACAAAACAGATCAAGTAGATACAAAAATCAGAAACCCCTGGAAATACTTATGAAATGAAAGAGAAAAACAGAACAAAAACAAAAGAAGTTTTCCCCATTGGAATTTAGAATGTAAAAGGATGCTAAGAAAAATCTAAAGATTCTTTAGCTACTATCAGTGAATCCTTATTAGAGAATTCAACAACCATTGATGTGGGAGTCTCAGTATGTATTAAAAAATAGTGAATATTGAGAGCCTTTGTTACACTCATAAGGGCCACAGTCCTCTCTGTTCGATGACATATAAAACTGGCTATCTAGGGAGCTGTTCTGGAGCCCAGCCTCTGATAATAAACATGCTATGAGTGGAAAAAAACTAAAAAAAAAAAAAAAAAGGTTAAACATAGATTTTAAAAAATTGATACTATGCTGATAAAAAATAGAAGAAGGGAACAGGGAATTTCAAAAAAAATCGTAGCATGATCTCCTAAATGAATCTGTGAAAAAATAAAGAGATAAGTAAAAAAAGAAAAAAAAATTAGCTTAATTATCGCTCCTCCTAAAACATGTTTAAACAATTAAATACACAAAAAAATACATTTTCAAGACAAAAACGTGAAAGTTACTACTAAGTCTGAAAAAAGAAAAAAGAGATATTTCTATAAATGATGAAGAAATACCAGAAAGTCTTATCAAAAATCAGTAATAAAGTGGAGAGGATTATAATGAGCTATAGGACATTAAAAACTAAAAATAAATAATATGGTTTTGAAAATCATGATTAAGAAGAAAAACTTTCAGAAAAGAGCTGAAAGTAGTACAAAAAAGATTTAGAAATGGTATTTTTACAAACATAAAAAGCTAGAAAGCTATTATTTAAAATAAAAGGTAAAAATAATTATGACAGGAATAATAAATATGAATTAGCTAAAATAATAAATGTGAAAATAAAAAGAATAAAACAAAAAATGAACTGACAGGATTCTAGAGAAGAAGGTTGAAAGAAAAAGATGCAACTTACAAAGAATTACAATAACTGAAGAATAAAAAGAAAGCAAAGGAAGAAAGGCCGCACTGTAAAGAAAAACTTTCCTGGAAGGAGAGATTCAGAGAACTAGACAAAGAGTCAGGAGCCTGCATCTCATATTGACTTAGAAAGGTCAATACCATGCATGTTCTAGTAAAATTTTGTTAAAGAAGATGGTATCCTTTGAATAAAGTCTATTTAAATACGATGACTTAACAACACAGCTTCATGATAAAATAGTTTTCATATATATATATATATATATATATATATATATATATATATATATACATACATACACACACACACACACACACACACACACACACACACACACATATATATATATATATATATATATATATATATATATATATACACATATACACATAATCGATGTGATACATAACGTTTACATGGAGGTTGAGTATTCTGGTCACATATGTGCTGAATCAACATTAAGAACCCTTTCCCTTTCCCATTTAAAAATGTGTTCCCAGATCAATAACTCAAGAAATACACCAGTATTTCTTCGAAATAATCTACCAATCATTAAGCGTCATCAGCCAAAATGATTAGGGTGACACCTCCATTAAGCATAGTGTTGCAGTGGCATGCATACTTCTCAGAAAGCCCTGAAAATAAAGAGAATACCAAAGGTAAAACCTCAAGTGGGCAATGATGGTGACAGTGTATAATATGAATATGGACCAATTTTACCAAGCAATATTAGTGACAAAAGATATACTTTTAACTGCTCTGTGTCGTCACTAATAAGTACTTTTTTAGTTCTTGTCGTATTTAAGAACCAGGATTTTTTCTTCTTAAGCCATTATTGTCTGGATTTAATAAGAGGGACACTGTCTGCAAGCAAGCCCCGACCATGAGAGACAGAGTAGACCTTTGAAAAAAGAGTGGATAGCCATGCTCATTGACCCCTCAAATCCCATGTCTCTAATGTGTTGCAGAACTTGGAATTCATACATGAACATCAACAAATATATATATATATATATATACAATTTTCAAATTTCCGAGTCATGCACACCTGGATGTATTGAAGTCAGATTCATTTGAAATTTTTGGCTTATTGTATAACTTTTGATTTGTATATTTTTAAATCACTGTTGCCTTCTTCAAGCTCAATATTGTTCAAATTACAACTTTTAAATAATAAAGCAGAATTTCAATGGAAAAAATAAGAAAAAAGTTACCTGAAGAAAACTGATGATAAAAGTTAATAGCATTTTATTCATTTTTATTACTAGAGTGAGGTTAAAAAACTTTTTGTATCAGTTTTATTCTTCAAGTAATACCTATATTTTATTATATTACTTTAGAAAACATCAAATAAATATTTGACTTACCATAAAAAAGAACCAAGATTGTCACTGTGAATGAAGGTGATAAAATATAATTTATAAGAAATTAAGTAAAAATGCCCTATTACTCAATATGAGTCAGCAATATTAGTAAAAACACATTGCATGTCAACCATACTTAATGAATAATCTGATGGGAGTGGGTATGTCTAGCACGCAGACATTGATCTTTGTCCCATTTTATTAATACATGTATATATGTGATATATAATCTTTACACTGAATATAAGTATTTTGATATATCTATATTGTGTCAAAATTACAAAGCCTCTCTCTCTCCCTTTTGAACCCTCCAACAATTTTGGCCCCCAAACTCTCCGCTTTGAGTTCTAGGAAATGACTGTATTCTGGGTTTCTCATATTAGAGAAACCATACGAATTTTAAACCTTCCGTGTCTGACTCCGCTCGCTTAGCGTGACAGTCTCAAGTTGTATTCACTTAACTACAAAAGCCTCAAAACCATCTGACTTTATAGATATAGACTGTGTACATATACCACAATTTTTATATCCATTGGTCTGTTGATGTGTGCTTTGGTGTCTTCTATGTTTAAACTATTGTTAGTTGTGTTTTTATGAACACGGGTATATGTGTGCTTCTATTATAAGTTGCTATTAACTCCTTTGGAAAGGCTCTCAGAAAAGGTAGAATTAAATTAAAGAAGATATTTATTTTCAGCCTTTTGAGGAATTTTTATACTGCTTTCCATGGTGGTTGTACCAGTCTGCATTCCCACCAGCAGTGTAAGAGTGTTCCCTTTCCCCGACAGCCTCACCAGCATTGATTACTGTTCAAGGTCTTGATACAAGCCATTCTTTCCGGGGCTAGATGATATCTTAGTGACATTTTGATTTGCACTGCTCTAATGGCTAAGGATGTTGGGCATCTTTTCATGTACTTACTGGCCATTTGAGCTTCTTCCTCTGAGAACTGTCCATTCATTTCCATTGCTCATTTTTTAATCTGATCTTTAAATTTGAGACGTCTGTTTTTCTTCAATTCTTTGTACATTCTCAGTATTAGCCTTCTATTTGTGGTGTAGATGGTGAAAATGTTTTTCCATTCTGATGTTTCTTTCTTAATTATATTGGTAATTGTTTTTCCTTGCAGAAACTTTAATGTAATATAATCTCATTTGTCAATTCTCTGGGTGTCTTTTTTTTAATTTTATTATGTATTGGGTGTCTTATTAAGAAAGTCCTTGCCTACATCTATATCTTATAGACTTTTGCCTAATTTGTTCTCTAGAAGGTTCCGTGCTTAAGTTTTAATTTCTAGGTCTTTGAATCACTTTGATTTGATTTTGGTGCAGGGTGGCAGGTGTCTGTCTAGATTCATTCTTCTCCATGTGGATATCCAATTTTTCCAAAAACATTTATCAAAGAGGCTGTCCTTTTTCCAGTGTAAGCTTTTGGGCTCCTTTATCAAAGATCAGGTAGCTGAGGGTACTTGAATTTGTCTCTGCATTTTCAATTCTGTTCCATTGATCAATTTGTATGTTTTTGTGCCAATACCACATAGTTTTTATAACTGCTATTTTGTAATATAACTAGATATCTAGGATCCTAATTCCACCTTCTTTTGTTTGTTACTCAGAATTGCTTTGGCTATTCTAGATCTCCTTTGGTTCCATAAGAATTTAAGGATTGCTTTTTTAAGTTCTGTGAAAAAAGTTGTTGATATTTTGATAGGGGTTGCGCTGAACCTGTGTAAAAATTTTGGCAGTATAGTCATTTTAACTATACTAATTCTGTCTATCTAAAAACAGAGGATGTCATTCCATTTTCGAATGCCTTCTTCAATTTCCCTCTTCAGTGTAATATAGTTTTCTTTGTAAAGGTCCTTCACTTCCTGGGTTAAGTATACTCCTAGGTATTTAATTTTTTGATTGAGCATGGAATCATTCTTTTGAAGCTCTTTCACACTGAGTTCATTGTTAGTATACAGGAATGCCATTAATTTTTAATGCTGATTTTATATCCTGGAATTTGGTTGAATCTATTATAACTGTTTCATGGTGAAATTTTGGAGTCTTCTATGTACATAATCATATCATCTACAAGTAAGGACAGTTGGATTTCCTCCTTTCTGATATGTATTCTCTTTGTTTCATTTTCTTGCTTGATTGCTCTGGCAAGGGTTTCAAGGATTATTCTGAATAAGAGTGGTGAAAGTGAACAACTTGTCTTGTTCTTGATTTAAGAGAAAATACTTTAAATTTCTTCCCATTTACTATGATATTTGCAGGAGGTTTGACATATTTGGTTTCTATTAGTTTGATGTATGGTCCTTCAATGCCTATTTCCCACAGGATTTATTATGAATGAATGTTGGGTTTCAGACATTGGCCCTGGAATATTCTTTCTTATTGAAAGAAGTTGGATTTCCTTGTGGAAAAGTACAATGGACTGGGAACTCCTCGCAAGATATCAAAGGCTACCACAATCATATCAATAGGCAATAGACCAAAGGCAAACTTAAAGCTCACTGCTGGCCATCAATGGTAAAAATTAAACTTCAATAGGATAAAACTGGCAATGGATTGAAGCTCAAATATATCTAAATTCATAGACCCATAGCAACATTCAAAAATGAATTGGTTATGATTAAAGATTAAAGGGAACCAATTTGTTATCATAAATATTGAGTAAAGCACAGGAAGAAGGAAAAAGTCAAATATTTGTTATTGTGATAATTAGGTAGACAAATGAAGCATTTATCTTTTTTTCCTCTATATGAACAGTACAAATAAGTCACCAAATGTTGGATACATAAAAGGAGTTTCTTATAAAATTATCTCTATTAAAATGAAACACAATTAAAAAGTTATAGAGCAATATTGCATAATTTCTGATAAATTAATGAATCTAGACTGTGAATGTTAAGTGGCAGCTGACTTCACAAAGATCAAACCCAGCCACTTACTGGCGGAGCAAAGGCTTCCAAAACGTAGCCACAGGGACGGAATCTGAACTGCTTCAAGATTCAGCAGAACTCCAAGAGCAGAGAGGACCCTGTTGGATGACTACAAATATGCAATCAATAAAACTCAGGCTGAGAGGAGCTCTACTGGCTGCTGAATGATCTGAGTCTTTGAGAAAGAAATTATAATGAGGAAAAACAAAGCAATGGAATGGAAGTACTTCAGCTCTAAAGAAAAAACATACTAGGAAGCTGAAAACGGAATGTGCTGGTTGCATTCTTCCTGAGGTGAAGGGTGGTCTGAAAGTTTGCCCCCTGTGTATGCTGTTACTAATTAAACCTTGAGTGGTTTCGAAGCAATTCAATGAGCATGGCATTTTGCGGAAACAGAATGTAATTTTCCTCAATGTGGTTGTGGATGAATAAAAATAAGATATGTTGGGGTGAAACAAAGACTACATGTTGTTTGGGAACATAAATCTTTCCCTTTCCCATGTCTGTATTTGAATGTGACAGTTGTCCATCCTTTATGAGATGTGTTCCTCCTGACTACATTTTGCAAACAAATATTTGCTAGGTAAACAAATTTGTGTTCCCCAAGGAAAAAAATCCTATGGCCATATTCTGTAGCATTTTCTGCCCAAGGGAGAAGTGATTGAAAAGCAATACCTGCAGTATAATGCCGCCAGCAGAGTTTTTCCTGGATATTATTAGAAACTATTTATTTACTTATTTATGGCATCTAAATATTGGTCAAATGGTTTTTGCTAACTCCTAAATACACTATTTGTTGTAGCACTGAAAATGTTCTTCCAACCCTCCACCTTAGACAAAACCTCCAAAGGCAAATTATTCATGTTACACGTCTAATTTAAAATTATATTTAAATATATATTCTTCAATTCATGGTAATTTGCTTAATTATCTTTTTAAAATACAGCAAAGGGTATACAAAAAGCTTTTCATTGTATGTGTATATTTCCTTGTTTTTCTCTTACTGCCTAACTTCTCCACACATCATTGAAAGTAATTTTTGAAAGCATTAAATACATGTTTTTCATTATCAATTCTGGTGCCTAGCATAGTACAAGAGATACAGAAGGCTCTTAATATTAATTAATTAGATACCCAGATGACTAACAAGTAGAATTTATTAATATCCTCCTTTAAGTGCACCATCCAAAATTAATATCTGAGTCTGAATATAATCTACTTCCTCCAGCGTGATAGCAATTCTGGGTGTTTCCTTAGTCAGGATGTTCATCTGTATCAAAACAACAAGTGAATTGCAGAACTTTAGCTCTTTCTTAACAATATGTCACGTGGTCAGTGAAGCATACTTAGTTTGCAAGCAATTAATCCTTACAATGCCGTATAACATCTCATCTATTTCTTTCCTCACGACTTTTCACTACATTTCTAATATGTTGCAATTTGACTGTTGTTTATTCTTTTCAATTTCTGCTTACAACTTCCTATTCAAAGATACAGTCTGTTGACGTTGTTCTGAATCTGCTGAAATGTCAGCTGTTCTCTGTAGGCTTATAGGGTGCACACATCTGCCTTCCTATTTGGCGCTGAACATGTCGCTGAGTGAAACTCACTATAGAACGTACTATAGGACACAGTATGACCACATGACCTTTTCTCAGATCTGTGTGGGTCTCTGAATTAACCACATTAGATATTTTTCTTGAGGATGGTCAGTAAATCCCACACCATTCTTCCTGTGACTAAATGTACTTAGAAGAACATTGTGAAATTCTGGAATTAAAACAGAGCAAAATTTGAGATTGAAAGTGACCAATAAAATAAATAAGAACTGTTGATTACATGAACTATCTATACTGTTAATATAAAAAATGAGAATCATTTGGTGCACTTTATTTTGAATAATTTTTTAACTTCCTTTGTTCCCACCTTGATTTTTGAGTCCTCAAAATGTATCATTATCATTTTTTCTCTTATAATTTTACAGAAATTATTAGTGCTTCCTTTGGTCTAAATTTTCATTTTGAGTAGGCTCTCTGCTGTGATCACATAGACTTCAAAATTTTATTTGTAGCACTTAACTTCCTTTGAATATTCATTATTTTAAAAATACTATTGAATAAGATAATAGTCAGGTTAAAGAAGATCAGTGGATGGAACCAGACAATCTTAAAAATAAAAATTTTGGTGTTGTCTCCGAGACATTTATGGAAAATTAATGACAAACACAGAAACTATATTTCCATGGCTCGGAATTGGACTTGGACTTCTTTGCTAACTCTGATACCTTCACTGTCTAGTTATGTTAACTTTGGTACACTTAATAAGAATGAAAACCTACCTAGCTTATTTGCATCATGAGATAATAGTATTTCAAGTAACATATTTTGAAAGATTAAAACAAATAGTAGATTTAAAATTTTTTATAATGCTTGACACATTAGATATCTGGATACATGTTGTTTACTCTTTATAATGCTTCCACAACAAATAAGATTCTAAGTGTTCATGAATGTGTATTTGAAAAATTCAATTAACAATTAAAAATGAGACGGGATAAGATATTAAATCATAACATTTGCATTTTTGCATGCATATTTTGATACCTTCCTTAAAAAGATTTAAAATGCACAACTTAATTTAATCCAGATTTGACAAAATTCAATATTATGCTTACAGATCAAAAAGACATTAAGTTTTCATTGTTCAAGTGAAAAGAATAATATGTATATGTATGTATGTACTTACATATTATAAATAGATCTATAGGTATATGACTCTAAGACATAAATGAATAAAACAAACTATAGCTCACCTAATTTTAAAAATAAAAAATGTTTAACTCATTGAGATTTTTACAAATGAGATTTTATAGCAATAACCAAAAGAAACAGTCATTAAAAGTAAAACATATGGTGTCCATATTATAAGTGAGAAAAGCTACAGTTTTTCTATTCTTAATTAAGGATGACATTAGGCATGATTGTGTCGCTCAGCTCTACAATATGCAATAAAAAAGAGATCTGATGAAAGAATTTACAGTCATGTTTATTTTGCTTTCTAATGTAATTTCTTTCTGAAAGAATAGATATGAAAAATGTCATGTTCTACCTTTTTGAACTTTCTGAGAAACTTCTCTAAGTACACACACACACACACACACACACACACACAATACTGAGAGTAACACTTGTCAATTTGTTCTCTCTTAGATGACATGTTAATGTGGCAAAGTACTATCTTTCTATGATCAGCTTAAATGAGCTTGATTTCTGGCCATACAAACTTTCAGTTGTATAATTATAAATCAATTGTTTAAAGATTCATAAAGATTAAACAAGAGCAAGTACTTATAACAGTGCTTGTCACATGTGATATCAATAAGAAAGTTGATATAGAACTATATATTTCATGGTGATATATTAATAAAATATTAGATGATTGTATTATTATACACTAATAAATACATTTAATTATGTAATCCATACTTACTATATTATAATAACAGCTATAATAGCATTACTGCTGTTTTCATCCTTGTTTTTATTGTTTGGAACCAGGCTTCCTGGCTTTAAGTCATTGTGACTCTACCATTTCTTTTTAGAATATCTTAAACAAGAGATAATCACTTCGCAACTTAGGCTTTTATCTGCAAAATGGGAATGAAAATTGCAGCTACCTTTGGAAATTGCTATAATAAAGGTAACATGAATGACACTGAAAAATATTCTAGGCCTAGCATATGTCACTATTACTTAACACCAAGCCTTATTATGACCTTATTTACCTTACAGAGAATCACTATTTGAATTTTTTATCTTTAACTGTTAAGTGGGACTCTGTGGCAGAGAGTGGGTGAAAAATTTAAATCTATGTTATCTTATACCTGGATAGAAATGAGTATTTTCTTATTTTCTCTGACAGGGAGAGAGATTTATTTTCTTCACCTAAAACTTTACCATGACTATTTTTCTTTTTAGAGGGTGTGTTTTTACCTGCTGTTTTTGTCTTAGCCCTTTCTACTCATCCGTCAGGTCTCCCCTTCCATAGCTTGCACTACCAAGTCCTCTTTGGGTCACCGTGGGAATCGTACCTCCCCTAGGACACTCTATATTTTCTCCCTATGTCTCATCCAATAGACTTAAACTGTTTGCATAGCAACGACCTTTTCTTGCAAAAATACTAACCTTTTGACGATCTTCCTTTATTTTCCACATTATATTCTTTATAGTACAACATGTTGTTTGACATCGTAGTTCTGTCTTCCTAATTGCTAAATTAGCAAATAGATAAATCCATTCCTGCCAGCAAATATCATTTGAGTGGCTTGAAGCAAAAAGTGCAGACTGGGGCTCACTCCAACAAACGTTTACATGTTTAAGTGTCACAGTGTTCGTCCTCTTTGTGTCATTGTGACAAAATATATGAGACAGGTAACTCAGAAGGACCAAATATTTATTTTGGCTCGCAGTTTCAAATGTTTTAGTCCACCACAAGCTACCTCTTTTGCTTTTGTTACACCTACAGCAAGGTACAACGTTATGGCAGGAAACAAACAGTGAAGTCAAGCTGCTTAACACAGGGCAGCTGGGAAGGAAGAAGAGAGACAACCTTCGCCAACTTGGCCACGCCTTCTCCAACTGGGCCCCGCCTTTTCGAACCGGGCCCACCTCCTCCAACCAGGCCCCATTTCCTAACAGTCATACCACTTGCCAACAGCACAGTCAGCTGGGAGTTAATTCTTCAATCATGAGAATTTGGGGACACTTAAGATTTAAACCATAATGGTTGTGTATTATATACATATTAAAATAAATTAATATAAATATTCTTTTACTTTGATGGGGCAAGGCATAGATTTTATGCAATGAAAATTTAACATATTAAAGATTAATAATTACAAGTGCATTGATGGTATACTAATGGTCTGGAGATAATTTGGAAGCATGATTTTAAAAAAGAACAGAAAGAAGTATGCATAATAACCTAATTTTTTATTTTACCAAAATTGTTAGTAATGTGCCTATAATCAGTATCATCATATGATGTGTTCAACTAACGCTAATTTAATGGATTGAATGCAATTCTACTAAACTGTTCACAATCTAAATATGAATTTACTAACTATAAAATTTGATGTCAAATGAAAGACATTAATGTTATATGTTTTCATCTTTTATTTTTTAAAATATTAAAAAGCTAGAAAACTGAGACTAAATATGAAGGCTAACAAATTAACAATTTTACAGCATGCTAATCAAAGCCCATGCTTATCTTAACTTTTATTGCTTTGCAGTATATTTTATAATGTAATTAGAATTACAACACTAATAATGCATGTAAAATAATGATAGCTTTTATATCATGCATTCTGTATGTAGACATAGGTACACATGAAGCGCATAATGGACCACTTAGGATATGCAAACAATTGGAGAACTTTTAATACTAAAGTATATCTTGTATTCATTCATGTTATTCAGAAGAGAAATGTGTCACAATTAAACAAGTTGCCTTTACTTTTATTTAAAGATTGTGCTATCATATGCTCCTTGAATTCCAAAGTAGAAATCTTCTCAAATACATGAGCAAAATGGTCACAACGTTTCAGAATGTGGATGCACTTACCTTTAGTTTCAAGGCCAGAAGAGAAAAGACATTGAGACATATCTCTCTGTCCTAACACTGTCAGTCATGAAAGAAAATATTTAGAATCATGCCTGCATCGTTATGCGTTTTGTGAGTCTTCATCATGGGCCTAAATGCTTCATTCCACTCAAAACTAGACCCTTGAAGATGGAGATGGAGATACCTCATCTCTCCTGTCAGAAAAGCAGCACAGCACTTGGTACAAAAACTTTCCTAATATCAAGTTCTTCATAAATCAATAATTGAAAAGATAGGTTAATGTCATTGTGGTAAGCTCATTTTAATTTCTACAGAGGCTTTAAAAGCTTTATCCTAGGATTTAAAACTGTAAGGTAGCCTTACTTGATTTCATTTTTTTTCTAATTGTCATAATGGATACCCTTAGCATTCATGATAAAAAATGATTTTTATCTATCTTCACTGATTGTTTACATGAAGACATGAAGAGGTTTGCCTTCTCGGTTTAGGATAATATATTATTTATAATCAATTTCTACCCCAGATATATTAAAGACACTCATTCATATGTGTTACATTGCAAAAAAAATCTGTGCATTATTTTATGGAAAGATATCATTTTTCCACGTTTACTGTTCTAATCTGAAAGTAAGCTTAGTGGGTGCTATGAAATTTGAACCTGTTTTAAAATGAAGCCAAGGATATCGGCATTGTTTGTCAGGACCATATATAAGTATCTTTTTGTAAAAGACCAGTGATTTTCTTTGTGTGTTTATGTGAAACACACACACACACACACAAAGAGAGAGAGAGAGAGAGAGAGAGAGAGAGAGAGAGAGAGAGAGAGAGAGAGAGAGAGAGAGAGTTTTATAAGATAAAGAAATACCAGCAACATTCACTGAAGCAAAACTTTTGTGTGCGTGTCTATGCATGACCTACATTATCAACAGGGAATTAAATGGAACCTGACAGTTTTTTCCTGCCTTATAGAAAAGTTTTCTTCTCATTTGATATTCAAGGAGAGTCACTGTCGAATGTCTTCTTTGCAAGTTCACCTAATGTATTGTTTCCACGTGTGCTAAACTTCCGGCTTACTGCTTACTTGGAGACAAAAGGGTAACCAGTTGCCAAGGCTTCTAGTGAAAGGCACTTTGATTCCGTACCTTTGTGGAGATATTTGGGGAACATTTTTATTCAGAAAATTTTGAAGGTTATTTCATGTAAACTGACTAGTTTAACTTCAGAGGATCTTCCCACTAATAAAACCTTGGTAGCCCATGTCTGAGCTTGTAATGGAATATTAGAGCATATTCTTTTATATTCATTATGTAGTAAAATTTAAAGACTTCTACATCTTCCAGTGCTGTCAGAGGCAACAAAACTAGGTCAATAAACAGCACAAAATTCTATTACATGTGGTGTGTTTCGTACTCAAAAACTAGCTTTGATTTTCAGCTCACCGTTAATGTTTTGTATCTAATGATACAAAACCAATTACATATTTTAAATTAAAAATAGCTAATTGGTATATACATACTTGAGAATGTGGAAAAGTTTTGCTTTTAGGAATGGTCAGTAGTTATTTTTAAAACACACACACACACACACACACACACACACACACACACACATTCACACATTTATATTGTTCTTTCCTTCTGTTTCTGTCCCCTCCTTTAATTCGATACATAATTCAGCGGTAAGGATGCATTAGTTGCTGATTAGATTTCAGATGATAGATCTTTTAATAAGAAACAAGATAAATATATAAGCTACCTGATATAGCAGGGCCTATGATGGAAAGGCAAACATATTCGACTCTTACCGTTAAACAAATGTATAGGTAGGATAAATTAAGAAAATTAATGGTGGTAGGAACAAGGGTAGGTGTTAGAAGGCGTGGCGCGTCAGCTGGGTATGCAGAGACTTCTGAAATGACAGTGGAAGGGCTTTTTGGTTTCCATTCTACAGTATATCCCCCTACAATTTATCTGATCTGAACCTCTTTGAGCTTTCTTGAAAATCCTCCCCTACTGATGTATTGTTCATCTGAGTCTTGTCTTTATCTACTCGTCTCCTGAACATCTGTTGGTGTTGCTGCCCAGCCTTCCCTCTCCCAACTCTGAAAACACCTGCTCCTATACTGACAACAATGTCCCTGTCATCTCTGATTGTTCTGTGGATTCCAAGTTATGCCTGCCTCACTCTCTGGCTCCGTGGTTGTTTCTACTTTTGGCCAGATCAGTCCTATTTTGTGTCTTTTATTCATATCTAATTGTCAGAGATGGACTAGTCAGGTGAGCCCAGATTCATCAAAGTCCTTCTTTAATATTGTCTATGATGATGCAAGAAAAATTCATTTGATTTTATGAAATGTGTACCAAAATCATGTGGATATCCATAGACCCTGTGCCGGTCTACTCTGGGATATTTCTGATTTCTGAGGAAGTATTTATATTTTTGGTATGAATTCCTGTCACCTGCACCAGAAGAGTCCAGAATGCACATGAACTCTGCTGGCACCCCACTGCCATTGTGAAACATGCTCAAGAATTTCCTGTAAAGTCTAAACCTATCATCTCTGCCGAGCCACGCCCTCACCCAGATTCTATTCCTCCCACCATGATGTTCTCCGTCCCTTCCTGTTTACTCACTCCTTAGGAAAGCCACACACCCCATTGTCTGTCTCTCTATATTTCATTAATGAGTCCTGTTCAACGAGATTTGTGCTGCCACTATTAAACTCTGAAATTATTTTAGCAAAGATATGATTATTGGCTTCATTAGGAAATGACCTCTCCTCAGATCTTGTGCTACTTGACCTGAAACCAAAATACTCTCTGCCATTTCTAGCCTGATGGCCACTCTTTCGAGTTTATTTGTTTCCATGGGCTGAACTCAAGGGCCGGCAGCATGCAGCATCTGCTCCACCACTGGGCTACACCTCAAGCCCAGAACCCCTTCTCCTGACCTGGTTTTCTGCCTTCCTCCCTGGGGATCCCATCCCCCACCACATTATTCACCTGTGCGTTTCTTTGTGTGTCATTTCCTGTGGTTGGCTCCTCGCATCCTTCTCTGCTGACCATGCTGATCTTTGTCACAGCTTCAACTGCCACTTCGTCCTAATGATTGCCCAGGCCAAATTTTCTGGCATAATTTCAACTTCAAACAGGTATTTGTATATATATATATATATATATATATATATATATATATATATATATATGAATTATTCCTTACATACTTCCTATAGTTTAACAGGAACTCAAATTCAACTTGTGCAAAACCCAGCTCATGATGCCTTTCCTGAATCTGATGCCACCTCTGTGCTCCCCATCTCAGCCAAAAGGGCCACCAGTCACCTGTGTAATGGTGCTCACAATGTGGTTAAACTTGAAGTCCTGTCCCAGGGTGGGGGTTGAGGGTATGACATGTGGGAGGTACTCAGGGACCACCTGGCCCGGAAAGCACACAAGTGCTGGGGTGAGAGAAGGGCTGAAGGGGATGCATACCTTAAACTAATAAAGAACACTATTCTTAATATAATATCAACTTTAATAATGCAACTTATTTTGAATCTGATGTGATATGTACAACTTTCAATTTGTAAATTAGGTACATAGGGTTATGCTACTTTATCTCCTTTAATATTTTATTTACAAAATAAATTTTTGCATCTTCTGCATAATGCACTCTTTACTCCCTAACATAGCTATAGCTGTGCTTTCAAACTCTGCTAATCCTTTTCACTTGTATGCTAAGTGTTACCTTCTCAAGAAGCCCCTGGGCACCCATCACTCCTCTCAAAGGTCTCTCTCAGCAGATGTACATTCTTCAGAAAGAACAAGTTTCACTTTGTAGGGCCATTATTTGTTTAGGAGTCTTTTCCCCATCGACTTTGAACTTGTGAGTTTCAGAACTTTGCCTTAACCACCAATAGACCTCTAAGTCCAATTTGATGAGAACTCTGAAATGTGCACACATCAAATAGACTATAAAAATCTTCCTTTTTTGTTTACAAACATATGAGCTCTGATGCACATCCAGCAAAAATAGAATGACGATGGCCTTTAGTGACATGGTTCCCTTGTATTCCCCAGTCACTGAGTGAAGCAATGATTTTACTTAGCTTACCTTCTGCTATACAATAGATATGTATAAGTGTGTCAAATTAAAAAATCTAAAATATTGCACAATTGGACTTGGAATAGGCCTTACCATCAACTCGAATTTAGAAAGTTCTTTCGCAAAGAATATTCGCTTATCTCAGCTGTCTTTGATTTACTCTGCAGTTGGACTTCCAAGTGGAACCTCTTGATTTGAGTTTATCTCATGACTAATGCTCTAAGATGCTGATTGCTGGAATTAAAGCTCTGCTCCTCAAGCATTTTACGTGCAATCACAGGGAAGAGAACAAAACAACGTTAACATTCCAAGATTTAAGGACACTCCGTGCAGTGCTTGTCGGTAGCTAAATAAGAAATGACTGGGAGTGTCAGAAGGAGGATGTTTAAATCCAGGAAGTGTCCATGGGTGAAGTTTCCTAGTTCTGTTTTCAAACTTTTAGACCTCCTCTATGTATCATCAAGCTGTACTCAAGGAGCCCAATTCACTCTATAGCTCGATGAACGTCAATACCTTCATAAGAGTACACAAACACTTCGTATCATCACCATAAATGGTTACCACAAAGGGGATGTCTTAACGTCACAAATGCCACTGAGCTAGAATTAAAGGGCTGGGAATGCTGAAATCTTTACTGGGAACTGTAGAGGAGAACCCAGATTTCTGCCCCTTTCCAATCTCTACAGGTTAATCCCTTTGAGTGAGTCTTCAAAGCTAGCACTGCTGGACAGGACTTTCTTTCCCTGCCAATACTCAGTTTCTCTCATCTATCTTAGTGTTTCATTCAAAGGACTCTGTGATCACATGGGGTCCAGCAAGGTACTGAGGTAATATTCTCATAGCAGTGCCAGCTATCAGCAAACTCACCTCATCTACTTTTCATTCCATTGTGATGTAACTTCTCAGGTTCTGGGGAAAATGATTTTTTTTTTAAAGAGGGACATCTTATTCCTCTACCTTTATATATTATAAATATGTTCATTGTAAGCAGCCACATAAAGTACAAAATATCACATAAATTTAAATTTCAGACAAACAATGTATTGTTATGGCATCAGTCCCTTCTATAAATTATTATATATGTGTATTTCAAATATTACATGAATATGCTTAGACTGAAAACTACTTGTTATTGGTTTAAAATTCAAATTTAACTGGCTGTCTTGTATTTTTAAGTGTAAACTTTAACAGTCTTGTCCGGATAGAGCATAATTAACCATGAGCTGTGATCTACATGCAAACCACTCTAGAACTTGTGGTATTTCATTGCTTTGGTGTTCGCTATGGAGTTACAAAAGCAAACACATGACTAACCCTGTGGGAACAAATGAGGAAAACGCAAATTATATTTTAAGAGAATAATACATCTGAGCTAAAATCTTATTTTATGTAGTTTTATGTTCAATAGAGAAAATGCACTTTACTTAATGATAAAAGAAAGCAAGATACAAAATGTTGCATAATTACAGCATAAAAAAACACTACAATGTACCTTGAAGCACATGCATCAAAATATCAAAAAGTGTCTGTCTGTCTTCTTGGGAGCATTGATTGTCCAAAACCAAAACCCCATGTAATATGCTATAGAATTCAGAATATATATATATATATATATATATATATATATATATATATATATATAATTTTAAATGATAAATATTAATATAAATTTTAAAAGTTTGCCTTCCTCAATGGGAGGGAGTAGAGGTGATTGTTTTAAAAGCTCTTCTTTGGATTTTCTCTAAATTTCACTCATCTATTGTTTTGTATATAAAGATACACTAAGATAGCTCTGGTGGCCAGCATCTATACTTGCAGAGATCTGGAAGGCTGAGGCAGGAGAATAGAAAGTCAAAGCTCATTAACTTATTGACTTAGCACAATCCTTTCTAAAAATACAAATAAATAAATAAATAAAAACGTGAGCTGGTGATGTATCTCAGTGCAAAGAATTTGGAGTACTCAATCTTAGTATTACAAAAAATAAGAAAAGATACGATATATGCTGTAAGCAAAATGGTTAAGTTTATTCTGCTTCTTAATATAAATTATTGTGAAAGGCTACATTGGCATTATTAAGGGATAATTAACATACAGACATTTATTCATCCTTTATGAGTGAATAATATTTTGTTTTGTTATGTTTACACTCTGCTCTATCCAAACATAAACAGTGAAAATAGATTCTATTTATCTGAAAAGAAATACATTTCAAATGACTATTGTCTTAACACTCGAGAAAACACATTATTTTGTGTATATTTGAAACTGATATTGTCAAACAGAGAACAGAAATTACTGTCATGTAAGTTCTATGTGTTTGCTAATTAGCGACTTTTTTGAGAACCTGGTCATTTCCAGCAACTTGCTCTTTTGATTAATGTCTTGAAAGAAAAGCCAGCTGTTAATTATGTTAACAACCAATTCCTTGGAAACCATCGCAGTCCGTTTGAACAGACTGACAATTACTATCCATCAAATCCAGACACTTCAAGTCTTGCAAACATGAAAGTTCGATCTTGGCATAAGCTCAATGTATGAGGGATGATCAAAATATACAGTGAATCAGTACATTAAAAATTAAAAAAAAAAACAGTTACGGTATAAAGCACATTGCCATTAATCCCGTTGGAAATACTCCTCCTTTCTCTGACCACACACTCCCGCTGCTGTTGCCACGCTCTGCAGCAGTTCCGGAAGTCCTCCTTGATGTGTCTCTGTTGTGAACAAAAACAAAATGAGGTGAATCTGCTGCTCATTGCCAGATGATAGAGTGGTGGGCTCATGAAAGCGCTATGAAGCGTGTCCTCATCCGTGATTAGTCATGGATCTGGCTCAGAAGCGGGACACCGGTTCTTCCCCGAAGATAACATTGTAGTGAAAGGTAAATGTTTTGAATCAATTCAGAATATTAAGGAAAATAGTAATAGTTCAAATATAACGAAAATATCTCAGTAATTTTGTATTGTTAAAGATCTCAGAAAAACATCATACATAATACACAAACACACATCCAGTGCTACACATAAATCAGGAAAGTTAGATTTCTCATTGACTTTGTAATGAATGATATTTTCATAGTAAGATGGTTTGGAATCTCACAGCAATCAACCCAAGTAAGTAATAATGTGCTGTTATATTTGACCTATTACTATTCTCCTATCCTGAATACAATTATATTTCCATTTTATATTTGTGCAGTAAATACATAAGTACTGGCACAAGGTTTTTCTTCAATTGCACTTGTAGTAAATATGATCGAGAAGGCATTATAAAAATCATACCTGCTAATTCAAGCCAAATTTCAGCAGGTTATGTTATCTAGGAGAAAATAGTAGATAGCTCTGTCTTTGACTTTAGCTTTTTAAAATGTGACAGCTTTAGAGAAAGCTTACCAAAATCCCTATTTGTTTTTATAAATTTATGAGTGGAGCGAGCCACGGGTTTTCAAGCGGGCACTGTCAGCAGCAGTGTGCATATCTCCTTTCCTCTCTGCTCCAGCCATTAGAGGGTTACATGTAAAGAACTGAGGCTTATAATTGTCCTAAGAGATTGAAATTAAATTCAATGGCTACCAAAAGAGATACAGTTATGACACTATGTTGTTTTCCTAAAGAAAAGATGGTTTTATGCTGCTGTTTGTCTTCCCAGATCTTTTGACCATTTCATGGGTGGGTATAGGCCAGCTGCAGTGTGCAAAACACATTATGATATATAAAAAGACTGGTTAATAAATATCAAGACAAAAAAGAAACAGACATGTACCTTTTCTAGATTTGAATACAATAGCCTGAAAATATATAGAATTAATTTATCTGAACAATGTTTTAACCAGTTGATAATTTTTAAATATATTGCTTAAAATGGGTATCCTTGTTTTCTAAATATTTAACATTATTGAGGCATACAAAGATATGTGGTTCTCCTTTTCTTATAACACCAATATTGTAAACATATTTTTGAACTCCTGAAAAATATGAAGTAAAACTTGTCTGTAATTCTACCATTTGTGAAAAATCTAAGACTGCATTATCATTTAAATACTTATATCATATTCAGTAAAAATGTATAATTTGTTTCTGTGTATCAGCATCATTTAAGTTCTTCTTTCTTAAAATACATTTGTCAATACTAAAAAAGAAAATACATAACAGTGAATTTTACCTTTATAATTTGCATTCTAAACCATCAAATTATTATTTATAGATTATGCTGTATCATTTTATATTTTAACTTTGCAATATGTTATTTCATACAGTTTACTGATGCATTAAGCAGTTGCTGGGGCATTCCAGGTTTTCATGCATCTAGTACAGTTTAAGTTTATAGGAGACTCAAAGATAAATGATACATTTTTTTGGTTTTTAAAAACTCACCTTAACTATGGGAAAAATGTAAAGAATTTAGCATATATAATACATATATTTGCATGAATGTTTTAAAATATTGATCAGAATAGAAGACCAAAAGAACTTAAACATGTCATTTCGAGGAAGAAAGCAAAGAAAGATTAAAATACATCTGAAATATGCAATGAGACTTTATTAGACTAAACATGTGGGGGAAACATTTATATGCAAATGTATATTGGAAACCCAGCCATGATTATGGACTGTTCTAGGAGTTGTCAGACTAGTTGAACCTAGATTTTAGAGAAAGAGCAATTGGTAATAAGCTAATAAAATTAGCTAGTGCCAGCCAGAGAGCCATAAATCCCTTAGGAAAAGCTTTTGAGAAATCTAATAATAAAACTAATGACAAAGATAATGTTTACTGCCTGTTTGCTCTGGGCTAAGTACTGTGCTAACCACTGACTCCTCTGGGACTGCTGCTATTACAATACTCTTAGAGATGAGAAAACTGAGTCACAGATAGAATAATTGACTTAGATGCACACAGGTCGTGCTGAGCTACAGCTTTAGTTAGCTCTCTGCCCCTGCTCTTTGCAGTGTTTCCAGAAAGATACCCAGTCAAGGTTCCATGGTTCCTGTGTCCAGTGAGGCTTCAAAGAACTGAAAGGATGGATGTGACAGCCCCACAGTTTGGCAACTTCTTTCTATAAGGAACGAAGTATCTGCTTGTTCTGTACTTAAATTCTTTCCCCCATGTTATTGATATGCATAATTGTAAAACAGAAAGTTTACATTGATCTTGAATGTTTTGTGTACATACCTATCATGGCAAGTTACAAATCCTTCCCTTCTCTCTTTTCAACCCTCCTTTCCCTCCCCTCAAGTTCCCATTATTTTCCACATTAAGTTCTATGAAATAATTATGATATGGGTTTCTCATATCAGATAAACCATTTGATATTTCCCCTTGTGCTTCTGACTCACTTCACTAGGCATGTGGCAGACACCAAAATACCCATCAGCAGACCAACAGATACATAAATTGTGCTTTTTAAAAACAACTTTGGCAGTCTCTCTTGCTTTCTATATTGTAGCATCCCTGAATTTCAATACAGAGAACTTGGATTTATATTTAGCTAGATTTTCTTCCCAAAACATGTCTGCAATTGTTTCCTTGCAATTGTTTAAAGCTTAGTTTCTTGACTAGAGACCAAGAGAAGTGCATTCTTACAAACTTCCCCTCTTTATCATTTATTCTTTGGGTTATACAAAATATGCCACATATCTCTAGTGATATTTACATATTTAAACTAATGCTAGTATTTATTCATTTCATGAAGTAATGTTATTTGTCGCAACTTCAGGATAATGCCTATGCCTTACTTGTACACTTTGGCAAAGAAGCTACTGGATAAGCCACTAGTATTTTCATGACAGGATTTTAGCAATAGATTGACAGAGAACAGGGGCTCTGTCTGAGTGTTTTACAAACTCAGTCTAATGCTCTGTTTATTAGAATTTAGGTTAGGTGTGAAAATCATTTAATTCTTTCTAGAGTTACCCTCGATTCAGAATACTCTTACTTTTTCTTTGTTTTAACCAACTGGATTTTTTCTGAAGCCCATTCCAAAGGCCAGACTCGAAAATTGGAGTGAGAAGGGTTTTATTGGCAATTGGCCTAGAAACTGGATGTATTAGGCTCTGGCAAAAGGTGTGCTGGCATTTTGCCTGAAACAGAGACTATGGGTGATATTCTCTTTAATCTGGTGGAGAAAATTTTATGAAAACCCAACGTTCAGGCTGTCGCAATAGGTTCTGCTTTCAGCTTTTCATCAGCTCTACAGTGAAAAGTAGGAAAATAATGGCAGAGGAAAAAGATATGAAAAGCCTTAAATTTTGCTACACTGAAGTTTGTGAAAGTTTTGCTAGTGACTGCAAAATTGTGGCAAAAAAGCATGATTACTAATGGGGGCAGCATTTAAAAGAAGCCAAGTACTTGGCAGGGCTACAGAAAAAATGCCTCAATCACATCTCAGAAATCATCAAGCCCCACCATTTACCCATTCAGGGGAGCCAGAGCAAAGAACTTTGCTTTGAAAAGGCAGCCCTCCGACATCCTGTGAGGCGACCTAGCAAAGTGAATCCCAGAGGGCTTCAGTCATCTAGGAGCTCAGAGCCCTTTGCAGCATTGGTTCAAGAGGGCCAGACTACTGACTGTCCAAGCCAGCAGCAGACTTTGGATTTACCCATGTGGTGCTGGTATTACAGAAATGCAGAATGCAGGAAGTGTCTAGTCATAGAAGCTTCCAAGAAGGCCTTCGAATCTATGCAGTGTGCCCCTGAAAAGGGAAAATGAAAGCGCAGAGAAGACCTCAGAAATTTAGAGATGCCAGGAATGTAAATCATACACAGAGTAAGGCCACAGGCTGTGAGAGGAGATATCCCACAGGAGAAGCCATGGGTAATGCAGTCGGTCAGTACTGCAGGGGTGGGGCTGCAGACAGCCCTTAGAGTTCACATCTCCCCTAGCCAGTGAAGAGTGCTAGACATGGAGCTATAGGATTTAATGAGATCACAAGATTTAATGGAACTATTTGATTTAATATTTGTCTTGCTGGCATTTATTTTTTATTTGATCCAGTTGATTTCTATCCTTCTATTCCTCCCTGTTGTAATATCAATGTTCATCTTCCACCATTGTATGTTGGAAGTATTTAACTTTTATTTGATTTTCACATGGGTTCACAGCTAAGGGTTTTTGCCTCGAATATCAGACATTTTGGACTCAGACTTTTAGCAGTCCTGGAATTGTTAAGACTTTGGCAACTCTCGGAGAGGGACTAAATGCCTTTTGCATAAGGAAGTACACGTGAATATTTAAGGGATCATGGGTGGAAAGTTGCAGTTTGGGCATAGAATGTCCCACAAAAGCCTCCTGTAGTGGAATACCTATGGAACCATGTGCTATTGGGAGGTGGGCAGGTCAGGAGGAGTGGATTACAGGGATGTGGCAGTAGAGGTTATAAACAACTATCTCAGCTTCTTCTGGAGACCCCGGGTTCTTCCTCCTGTGATGTTGTATGCAGCTGTTCTCTGCCAGACTCTTCTGCCATTGTCAGCAACCCATGAATGGGCTGCGAGTTTCTGAAATTATGAACTAAAATATATCTTTTCTTCTTCATATAGTGAATTTGTACCAGTAATGGATAAGTAACTAAGACAATGGTCAAACTTAAAAACAGTGAAAATAGAAAATTTTATCAAGAATGTTAATCAACCAAAATTATGTTTTGAAAGGAAAGAATAACATAGGTAAAATAATTTGGGAGGTTGGAAAAATATTGCATCAGTTGATCAACTGCCTACTGATTTCAAAAGCTTGAGTTTGATTTTCCAGCACCACATTACCTGGGTGTGAGGGTGCACTGCTGTATTCCAGCTCTTAAAAGCCTGAAGCATGAGGGCACCATGAGTTCCAGGTTAACCTGAGCTACACAGTGAGTTCAGGATCAGTCTAGACTACAGAGTGAGATCCTGTCTCTCTATAAATAAATAAACAAGTTGGACAATCCCAGAATCACTTTGAGCTGTTCTTATAAATTGGAACATAAAATTTCTGAATGACTTAAAGTTTCCTCTTAGATACCTACCAATAGAACTGGGCACATATAAATACCTCTATGACATTCTTCAGAGCAGTTTTATTAATAACTGTGCCAAGTTAAAAAAACACTTATTCAACAATGGTGAATACTTGATGATCGTCAATATAATTTAATCTAATTATTAAATACTGCATACACACATATGACTTGATACATTATGTGTTTTTTGCATGTGGAAGACCCTCCAATATGAGACAAATTTTATCAGTATGCCATAAGAGAGATTGTTACAGAGTTGTAATCTTTTGAATGTTCACTCCTACAATGCACTACTCAAAATAAGAAGACTAAATAATGCCCGTGGGTTTAAATACATTTTAAAAATCTGAAAACCGTGACTGCATTATGTTATTATTCTCAGTTGTACATCTGTTAGCCGCCTTCATTTTTATCTTAAACTAATGTGTTCGGTAAAGGATACCAGTGGTAGAGACACGGGGACAATTGACAAAGTCCATTCTTCTTTCCTAAGGCAAGCAATTTTTCTCTTGATGGAACACTTTTTTAAGGTATAACTTCTTTTTTGAATATTCCCTTATGATGCTAATATGGTTTTATGCCAAGTTGGCACCTACAGCAATGTTTTTTCTTCTGCAACAAGAAAGATAGTTAGTTGTCCATAGTAGTATCCTTTCATAGTAAAAGGAAAAAAAATGAGAATGAACTGGATTAGTATTCACATGGCTATTGCTTCACTATTAATGTGGCTGTGATATTATTTAACAGGTACATTTTTACATCTTAATTGACTATTAAATATAGGAGGGAAAGAAACTTAAAATTTGATGTAAATGATATTTGAGAAACATGTCCTTTACTAGCAATTAATTATTTTAGTCCTTGATAATCTCCCCAGACCTCTAGAGAGGGATGGGAAAATGTCTACTTCCTTTTCACTCTACTTTTTTTAAACATCTGTGTTTTACTTAATGTTCCTTGTTAAGTGAAATTTTGTTGCTAATTTTGCAATCCCCAAAGTTTTCAAATAAAGTAATTTGCATTTATTTCAAAGACAATTTGAGATTTCCAGAGCATTAAACATCCCCTGGTATTTTCTTATTATATAAATGCAATAAACACTTTGAAAAGACTAAAGAACTTGAAATATGCAGACAAAATAAGCCACCTTTTTGTTCTATTTGTTTGTTTGTTTTAGCTCATAGTTAGAAATGGCAAATACTCTGCAATTCACATTTTTACTTCAAACAGATTTAGTAACAACATTTGAAAAGCATAATAATATTCCAAGAAAAAAATGTGGCCTCTGGGACTCACAACCCTTTTATGTTGCTAGCTAAACTTCTTCTTTGTGCTCCAGATGCCTTTCAACTTTTGGTGAGAATTCTACAACATGCTATTTTTGTTAAGGTTCCAAAATATTAGATCAAATGTGAATGTAAAGCCTAATATTAAGAAAATAACAATGGGTACTTGAAAAAAAACATTTTAATTCTCAAGTACCATTTGTTCCTCATTTGAATAGTCTTGATTCCACAAGTCTGTGCGGACAGTGCTTTTCTCGCGGACAGCACGCACCACCGTGCCCCCTTTCAGTCTAGCCACGGGTCTGGTGTTTGGCAAGCACATTCAAAATTCTTTCTTTTCTCTCTTTTTTTTTTCACTAACTCAAAGAAAATCATTAGATGAGTAATTTCATCCTCCGTAACTCACGTTTCCTCTTCATATAACCACAGTTCCATCACAAATGCCACAAATCTTAGTGTATGTTGAATACCTTAGCCTTTTTCTAATTAAAGGCGACTGCTCCATTCGCCAGGCTGCACAAAAAACCCTTCAGGTTCTAAAAAGAAATGGCTTCCAAGTCGAAAATCTAGTAAATAAGTCAGTTTGGGGCCCGAAACAATTATCATTATTGGGAAATGTCTTGTTAAAAGTCCATCTTGAATTGGCTAGTGCTGGTCTTTCAGTGACTGAGAGGAAGGCAAGCAACCAATTTCACTCCCAAATATCTCCACAGGCTGCTTCTCCACACCGTAGTGGTTTTCAGTTAAAAGTATTTATGCTAAAAACACCAAAGTAGCTGTAACAATGGTTATACCTTTGCTATTAGGTCAGTGCCCCAAAATCTGTAGGAACAAAGCCATTTCATTTTGAAGCCATAGAAATAGTTTTAATGATACTTACATTTCCAGGAATTTTAACTGGTTAAGCAATGCAATTAAATTCGGAATGAGTTGTATTCAATACAAAGCA
The DNA here is from genome assembly GCA_004027205.1 of Ctenodactylus gundi. Classification (NCBI taxonomy): domain Eukaryota; kingdom Metazoa; phylum Chordata; class Mammalia; order Rodentia; family Ctenodactylidae; genus Ctenodactylus; species Ctenodactylus gundi. Next base: position 423,586 of record PVKB01000375.1, read on the forward strand.
TTGTACTTAGATGCAACAGGGAGAAGATTATCACAGTAGGGAGAAAAAAAAAACTAAAAATTTGCAAGGAACAGAGAACAAATCCCAGAGCATAGATACAGGAGACACTCTGTAAATTAAGTGCACAGAGCCATGGGAAACACAGAAGAAATCAGAGCACCTGGATTTGGGGGACAGGAATGTCCAAGAGGGAAATCTCTTGGAGGAAGTGACATGAAACAGTCATTTTGGGACACATCCAAGGGCAAAATAGAAGAAATTGTCTTCTGGGGAGAAGAAAGAGGAATATGGTGGGAATCTGGGTAATAGAAGGGTGGGGGATTATTTATGAAGTCATCGACCACTCCATTTCAGTGGAGGACAAGTGAATAGGTAAAAATACATAATGTGTTTTCATTCAATCTCAGGCAAATATGTAAAATTTCTGATGTGTAAGACATAAATAGGCAACAAAGTATTTTAATCACAGAGTTATAGAAAAGCAAATGAAGAACAGTAGACCGGAAGTGACAGAAACAGGGGTAGCAATATCTGGGAATCATGAGAGGTGGGTGAAGGTAGGAAAAAAGAGCAAATGAATACCAGACCAATGCTGATGCCCTTGGAGTGGAGGGAAAGCTGAGGGATTACTGAAATTTATGAATTAGTTATCTGAAAGGCAAAATAAGTATAACTCACAAAATGCTTCCAAAGGGCAGAAGTGAGAGAAAGGTAAAGTATGACTGCAGAGTTACAACCTAAACATTTGGTAGTAGGATTGTACACAAATATGAGGACACTCGCTGAGAGTCCATTTTTAAACAATGGCAATAAGGATAAATCTCTCCACGACCATCGGTCTTCAAGACTGGAAAAGACAAAAAAAGAAATTTCTCAGACTTACATTTATGCATTTAAAAACAATTCTAAAATAAAGATCGCTTAGTTTTATGCATTGTGATAGGTACTTAAAAACAACAAAAATGATAGATATTAAGCATTTGAGTACATTTCAAGAACCAGATATCCTCTTCAATTATATATCACTTAATCCTCTCAGTTGTGCTATCTCCATTTGATAGAAGATAAAGGCAGAGAGTGATTGAAAAATTTATCTGAGGACACACAGCTAGTACACAACACATGTGTGGCTGACATCCATGTCCATCTGCTTCTGAAATGCATGCATTTACTCTGATTTATGCTATCTAAATTGTTACTGGAACATAAAAAATTAACTGTTCATAATGGATAAAAGAAAGCCATCTTACAAAATGCATCTGAATATGGATGGTTGAAAGGGAGACCGCTGGATTTAGATGGAGTGAGAGCTTGTGCCACAGGACTGCCTTGTAGACACTGGGGCAGCCTGTGCAAAGGCCTAGAGGTGAGAAACAGGCACTTAGGGGAATTGCAATCCATCATGAAACTTATTATTTTGTCATCATAAGGTTCTCAGGGGAATCAGACACCGTTATGTCACATTATCAGGACTCTGAAAATATCAGACAGTTATTAAATGAGATCTCAATTAAGCAGAGACCCCAATTAGTCACATTGCATGTCCCAAAACATTATTTTTTAATAAGAAAAGGAGAATGACAAGCATACAACTATCCTTCAGGCTGTCTCTTGGGGGGTAGGGTACAACTGGGCCTCAATCCCTCATCTCTTAACTGAGGTTAGATGAGAACATGTCCGAGGTCCATCAATAAAGAAAAGAAATTTTAGTCCTTTCATTTTTTGTTACTTTTGCTCAACACCATCCGTGATGCTTAGTGAACTTTTTAAAGTGAAAGATGGAGGCCATGACCTCCTGTTTTATCAGACTTACATTGCAGTAGAGATGGGAAAAGGAAGTTTATGGCCTAAGACACTGTGTTGTCAAGAAGGGCAACAAAAAGGAGTGGTTGAAATACTGCTTCCAGAGAACATAGAATGCATTTGGATCCTGGCTCTAAATTATGTGAACATGAATGTTGGCAAGTACGTGTTTTGCCATGTAACACATTATCCCAAACTTAGCGGTTTACAAAAGCAAACATTTATTCTGTACCACTTCTGAGAATCAGGGATCTAAGCAAATGTCAGAAGCTGGTTTTGGTTTTGGCTCAGGATCTTTCATGATTATCAGAAGAGGACAGAGAACCTACACTCATGACTTTGGCTGTCAATGGAAGGGTTCTATTGCAGTTTTTTTACACACATGGTATCTGGCTTCTTGTAAGGCATAGACCTGAGAGACAAAGGCACATAGAGATAGAGATATAATGAGACAGAAATGATGATGGTTTTTGCAATTTAACCTTATCTTTAACATATATGCATTGATAATTAATTGATAGGTCATCCACAACTCAAGTAGAGGAAAAAAGCTCCACTGAGGAGAAGAGTATCAGAGAATCTTCGAGCAAATACTTAAACAAATAGAACCTCCCTTAATAGCTCAGTATATGTTTCATCATCTTTAAGATTGAGATATCACGTGTATCCCTAACACAGGGAAGGATATATATGTACATATAACACATCTTATACACTCTGTATAAAATACACAAGATATATTATAAGGAATATCACACAAGATTGCAAGATCAATACCAGTAAGCAGAGGTTTCCCATAAACAGTGTGCTTAATCTGAGTTCAATAGCAGGAGAACCAGAAAGCCAAAGATACAAATTCTAGTCCAATAGACGACAGAATCCAGGCACAAAAACGAACGGTTTCATTACAAGTCAGAAAGCCCATACGGGCCCATATTCCAGCACAGGACTACCGCAGGGGAAGGTTCCCCAACTCAGTCTTCTTTGCCTCAGGTTCTCTTGCCAGATGAGGTCCACTCACAATGAAAAGAAAGAAAGTTACTCTACTCACTGATTTAAATGTACGTTTTATCCAAAAACACAATGACAGAAACAACCAGAATAATTTTGGCCAAGTGCCTAGTAACTAAGTAACCCAGTCACACTGACACATAAAATTAAGTTTCACAGGTTATAACAGAAATTTAGTTAATAGCTGAAAAATACATGGAACTGTATATAAAATGTGTTAAAAGTTACTTTCATTTGCAGACAAAACTGGTATTGAGAAAAGCAAAGTTATTTTCTTCAAAGCAATAATAATAATTTACTATTATACCCACTTTTTCTAGTTATTATGTTTTCTTTCCATGTGATTATAGTAGTATTCAGACAGCTGACATCCTCTCAAAGCAAAATACTTTCTACATTCATCTACTGTGATAGCATATAGTGACTATATTTATGATTTTTTTCATTAATCATTACCTTCCCCATGTTATTTCCTTATAAAATGGAAAGTGGTTTACCGAAGTACATTAATAAATAGTCACCATATTAAAGTATTTAAATAAGTGAGGCTGACACTAAGTGAGGGAAACATACTAGGTCAGGCTCACCTTCATGTGGTCAGCTTCATTGGGTTATTTTGCACCATTAAAAAAGCACTGAGAATTGCAGAAAAGGGACATCAAAATGGTACAAGGATGTAGGAAAACACACAATTGGACAAAGAACAGTTCAGGATATTTCTCACAAATTAAGTTTCTATCAGAAAATGTAGAAAGAAGTCAAAGTGATCTGAAAAAGAAAAGGATACTTGCAACTCAGATTGTGTGTTCCATCACTATTCTGAAGTCTTTTTCTCAGAAACGTTTACATGGAATCGATTAATTAAGGAAACATCTACAGTGCTGCCTCCCACTGCCCCGCAGAATCTGAATTTTTTCTTTCCTGGTCTCTGAAGAAGACATAATCAAGGGACTGTGTCTCTCCATATATACAATCTCCCAAAATCCCCATGTTTGGGTCTTTCTTGACTTTGGCAGACAGTAGATACTTTACCTTTCAAAGTGGACTAGCCTCTTCAAGGTCATCAAGTTGTTGAGAAATTGCAGCAAGGTGAAGTCATCCTTTCCATGGGGAATTCTCAGTAAGATCTTCATGTGCACAAGGAAAACGCATCAGCACACTCACCCCCACCGTCTTCGCTGGCAATGAAAAGAAAAGTACAATAAAATCAGAGGAAGGAAAGTAAGAAAAGTTATCATTGCGTGGAAAGAAAATTTATCTTCTAGTAGAAAATGAGTAAAATTACCTTCTGTATTTTAAAAGCAATTTGTGAGTATTCTTTCCTAGTTCGTTAAAATATAGCATGTCATTTGGAGAAAAGCAGGGCCACATGGGAAGCAGAAAATCAAGAAAAGGAATTTCAGTGCTTGAAATGCAAAAGTTTGTACATAACTTGAATTTCATAAATGGTTGGTGACCAGTGTATTGACCGAATATGAGCTGATGAGATCATTTTCATACACTTAACTTTTAAAAAATCTTCATTTATTCCAAAGCCCAAGCCATATATATGAGAATATCTTTGAAAACCTCCTAAATGGCTTCTGAGAAAGGTATGATGATTTAATCAGGGGAAGACAAGAGTTTTTGGTTGCGGTTCTGTAACTGGCTTGTATAGCAGTCAGATAGAAGATCTATTAAAGCGCAGGTTCCTGCCTTCTACCCCGGGGGTTTCTCATTCATTGGGTCTGAGATGGAGCCAGGGAATCAGAATTTCTAATCAATTCTTGGAGGATGCCAGTGTGGCCGGTGCAGGGCCCATTATTGTGAGTGAAGAAAGAATGATTTGAAAGTTGTGAAACAAACATGTTTTTAGTTTTTGTGCTCTATTTTGAATGCTCTACATTTTGAAAATTAACTGGACATCATAGAATGTCTACATTATACACATGTGTTCTTTTTTTTTGAGACAAGATTTTGCTCTGTAATCCAGGCCGGTCCTATGTAGCCCAGTATGGCCTCAATCAATCTTACTGCCTCAGCCTCCCAGATGCTGAAATTACAGGAACATGCTCCGTACCCAGGTTAAGTGGTGCTGGGAAATTTAGCCTAGGGCCTTGTACTTGCTTGACAGGCAAGCACACTAACTGCTGAGCTACACTCCAAGCCTTACTTGTGCATTGTTTTTAATAAATACCATGTTCCTATGTATTACCCAGTTTAGTCTTCAAAATAGCTCAACAACTTAAAAAGTACAGCAGTTATTTAATGAGATTTTTAACAAATGATAGAACGTTAAACTTTTATGGTGTACAGGTAAACATCCTGGGGACGGTGATCATGTCTCATTTGTATTAGTGATTAAAACATAGCAATGAGAACAAAATATATACAATGTCCAAAAATATTTAATCTATTAATTAGGTTTGCTCTAGAATGTAATTTTAATGGTTGAAATACACGTCAAATAGAATCACGTGACTTCACCGGCAGTGCTCTTTCCAGTCCTCCCTTTTACTCTAATAGTGGCAGGTCTCTGCTCCTCGCTTGCCGTCTAACATGCAGGTGGCGCCTGCATCCACACTACAGATGGAGAATGGAACCGTAAGCCATTTCACAGCAGAGACGAGGGCTTCTTCCTGTCTTGACACATAGAAGGCGCACTACCCTTGCAAACTTGACTTGCGTGTCTAGTCCCAGCCAGGAGCAATACCCGGCCTGTGTGCATCAGTCTTGATGCAGAGGCCAGCAGACCTCACGCTGTGGGCACAGTGTTCTGGGGAGCCACAAGCCATGGAGGAGAGGCCCCTGGAGTTTGGGGCCATATGGCTCTGGCTTCTGGCTCATGGGCAAAGGCTGCCTTCTCAGGCCAAGAAGCTTAGGGTGGGTGGCTGCCAGCTCTACTCACTGACAGCTTGAGACTCGCCCTTGAGTCTGCTGTGTTTTGCCTTCAAATCCACATACGTGTTTCAGTCAAGGGAATGCTGCTGAGTTGAACTGGGTTTCCCCATCACTGCGAGGAAGCTAGGCTGGCCTCAACTCAGGCTTCCGAGTGGAGTCCAGCGGGAGGATGCTTAATTAGAGCAAGGATCAAACTCCTTCATGCCCTGCCAGAGGCCTGCTAAATTTCGGTGGGCTGTTGGCCACAGAATCTGATTTCTGCTCACAGAGGTGGAGCTTCTCAGATGGAGAAAAAAAAAAAAAAAAAGCACAGCACGTATTATCTTATCCAAAAAAATGTAATATTAGAAAATGTTTTCTAAGTCAGTAATGAATTACAATTTTGCATTTCTGACACTTTAATAAAAAGAAAAATCTCTCAGAAAAGTCCATTAATCACATCTGCATTTCAATTGGTTATTTGAATAATTATATGCTAAATAGAAATCAGCCTTCTTTAAAAATTATGAGCAGCTTTAAAATAACTTTCCTACAATGCAAGCCATCTGTCTTTGTTTATAAAATTAACTGTAATATTAATATGAACAAAAATTACTCTAAAGAACTGAGTTTGCTAAATGTGTTTTAATAGTGGGAATCATATGCACTTTTTAAAAGAACTCAGACTAAATTATTTATAAATTATTTTTATTAAAATTTATACATATATAATTGTGTACATACTTTGCTCTCAGTGATCCCAGAAACTAAACAGTGTATTTGTAAATCATGTAAAAACACTTAAGCGCTCTATATTTGTCTTGTTGTATCTCACATCGTGAGCCTGTGACGTTCCTCTCTACTTCCCAATGCCAGTTGCTCCCAAGAAGAGAGGAAAACGCTAGGGAAGTTTCTTAGGGCCCGGAGCATTAAGCCCAAGTTCAACAAGCAAGACTTGATCCCAGACGTGAAGGTGAGAGGTGATCATAAAGGGCAGATGTCGCCAAGGCGATGAAAAGCTGCCGAGGCAATAACAAGCTAGGAAAGCGATGTTTATCTTGTAAACAGGGGCAGGAAGAAACCAGAGGACAGAAAGGCTGCCTCTTAGGATGAGGAACACGAACGTCAGACAGTCCGATGGGGCCTATCTGCTACAGGGAAAGGTTTTAACTGCGGTAACTTGCTTTAATTTGTGCTCCATTTCTCTGACATAAAAAAACAATAACTTCAGACTATTTATCGTTTCCTGACATCAATGTAATTTCTTTAAAAAAATGGCCTTTCAAGAGGAGGCTAATTTATGCAAGAATATTTATTAAGCATTAATATATACAGGACTCTGCATTGCATGGTATTTATGCATTGTGCTTACTCTATTGAAACTCACAACTCAGTGGGAGAGACAGGCATTTAACACTGAAACTAAGTATATGTTTCCTGAATTATTGATTGAATTTGTGTGTGTATAACAATTAATGAAACCTATAATTGGAAGAATTTTAGAGTTACATCCTAAAATAATTATTACTAGATTAAATATTTAGCAAAATGAGTCAGCCATAAGAATTCTTTAGAAGTATCTAAGAAGTAGACCAGGCAGTTTCAGGTTGTTTGTGCATAAAGTGCCTCTGTCGTTGGAGTCAGGGAGTTTATATTTTTATCTTGTTGATTATACTTGCTCCATGAATCACCTGTGGCAAATTTCTGAACTTTTCAAAATCCCAGTGTTGCCCCACCTCTCTGAACCAGAAAAATTAGTTCGACATTTGTGGAAACATATGGAAAACAATCATCAGATGCTCACTCTTTTTATAAAGTTACTTATGTCTCCTCATGACACAACCAACTCCCTTAGCCACCCTGGATGGTGAGAATTAGAAAACTTCATCCCTTCCAGCCCTTCTCCTGAGGCAAAGCCAAACTCAGAGAAAGGGATTCTTATTGTTTCTTCTCCAGGCACTCCTCTACTTCAAATCCTTTCCTGTGTGAGTTCTTGACAAAAGTCAGTTCTGTTTCCTAATCTTTCCCCCAACACACACACACTTACACACACACACACACACACACACACACACACACACTACTGCAAGAATGTTTTCTAAGACATATATGTACACAGGATCATCTCTGCTCTGGAAAACCTCTGCAATGTCATTGTGACTTATAACCACAGTTTCCTGTTTATTTTCAGTTCTGTAATATCTGAGGCCTAAAGTTCTTTTTAATAGGAAATTCTAGGGCTAGCATTCCAAAATCTCCCCAGTATGTTGGAATGTGAATACAAAGGAAAAGAATTACAGGTGTGTGAGCAAAACATCCAGGAAGAATCTACCCTGAGAGGACATGCAATATTTCCCCCGTGTCGCCCCCTGAAGGCAAGGGCATGGCAACTTGAAGACGCTAGCGAGCCAGCATCTTCCTGCTCACAGTGGCATAGTGTCCTCTTTGCTGAAGTCAGGCTAATAATGCCTGCCTTGCAAAGTCCCAACTGCTTCCTAGAACACGCAGTGTGGAGAACCTACATCTTAATCACTTTTCATCACTGAGACACAATACTCTGTACTCTTAATCTAATGGGAGGAAAAGTCGTGTTTTATCTTACAGCTCAGACATCCTTGTCCTCACATGGTTGGCTGGCAGTGGTGGTACAGCTTATTACTAGCAGCATTCTGGTATGCAGAATTCTGATCAAAAGCTCTCATCATCAAGCTCACCTTGCAACATTCCAGGGATTCTTTATCAGGCATCTCCAAACCTTTCCAAATTCCTCCGTAAACCATTTACCAATACCCTGTGATTGCTAAGCAAGTGTTCTAGCAGCTAAGCTAAGTCCTCAAGTGCCTCCTATCCCAAAGGCCTCTAAACCACATAGTCAAGTTAAGTCACAGTAACAACCATGCTTCTCTGGTACCAATTTCTGTCATCATCACTTTCTCATTACTGGACACAAGACCTGACACCCCCAAATTAAAGGAGGAAAGGTTTGTTTTAGCTCAGAGTTCAGACACTCAATCCTTGCACTGTCTTCTAGCAATGGAAGTATAGTGGAATGATTTGATGGAGAACAATTGTTCATCTAGTAACAGAAAGTGAGCAGGAAGGAGCTAGCGGCAGGAATACATCACTCTGGCCATGTCCCATTGAGCTGCCTGCTAGACCAGGCCTCCCTCTGAACAACAAATGAAATCATCGATGGGTTAAACCACTCAATCCAATTAAACTCTGTAATCCAGCCGCTTTACAGAGAGATGAGGCTTTTGGGAAACCTTAAGATCACAAAATATAATAACCAGAAAGCTCCCAACTAATAACAAAATAATCTTATTTTCTTCCTCAATGTACCACTCGTTCTAGTCACACTTTTTACTGTGCACTTTTTTCTCTCTCCTGTACTTGCTCCCGGGGAGCTCCAATTGAAGCTTCACAGTTCCATAAAAGAGCTTCTTCTTATCCTTTGATTTTTTTCATAGAATTTATTTACCCATAAAATCATAGAGCAATTAATCCTAACCAATGCCTCCTGTGTTTACATGCTAGTAGAAATTTCTGTATTTCTGTATTATGACACAAGCCAGGATTTAGACAGGAGGTGTTTATGACAAAAATATATTAAATATTTAAACTGAAAAAACTATACTAAAAGGCACACACTATTAATTCCCATTAACACAGTGACCTTATGTTGTTTCTACTTATCCCATCATTATTTCTCTTTTCTGAAGCAGGTCTAAAAGTCTGCTCTACTGAATGTCTCTAGGTACATGGTGGTAGCTGAGCTAATGTCCTGAATCAATTCAAAATAGTTACTTTTTAAGGAAGAACCAAAAATTGCATGTTGTCAGATCCGGGGAATAAGGTGGATGATGCATACTGTACTGTTTTCATTTGACAGGAATTGCTGTAAACGATTTGAATTGATAGAGATTACCAAGACAGCCACACAAAGACATTCATGACTGACTTTGAGAATTGCTTGAGAATGTTGCAAGAATGATAAGTGTCCTCAAAGCACAGGGAAGGGGCTTTCTGAAGGGAATTCGCATCAGTGTGTATTTTGCTCTTTTTACTTTTAAAATTTTAATTTAAACATTCATGTCTGTATTATTTCTTGTAGAAATGTAGATTGGCTGGTAGACAGAGAAAGACACATTAATATTACCCATCCTCTATCAGAGCTCTCTAAAATAAAAGAAAATGCTCCACTCATCTTTTACCTTTCCGGTTGTTAGAGTTTATTTTAAGGTAATTTTATGTTCTTCACAAAACTGAGCAGAACGTGGAGAGCTCACACTAATGCCACCCATAAAGGCTGTCTCCCGCACCATCCATACTCTCCTTCAGAGCGGTACACTTCTTATCATTGAAGAGCTCACGCTGACATGTAATTATCAGCCCAAGTTCATGGTTTATGTGAATTACTCACTGTGTTGCACATTCTCTGGCCTGTAGCAAATATACGGTTATTACTGACTATGAGAGTAATGCCTTTAATCATTCTTCTGTCCTAATAACCTCCCTTGATCTGCCTAGTCATTGCTTCCTTTACACCCTTCACTCCATCAACCCTTGACTTATTAACTTCTTTGCTGTTTTGCTTTTATCAAAAGGTGATATCTTCGGAGTCCTACAGCAAATAGCCTTTTCAGAGCAGCTTCTTTCACTTAGCCATACTCATCTAAAGTTCCTCCACGTGTCTTCCTGGCTTCAAGGCTCATTTTTGTAGCACTAAATTGTATTCTTTCGTTAAAGTCTACCAGAGTTTACACATTCACCTATTGAAGGACATCTTGGTGATTTCCATAAGTCTAACAATTGTGAATAAATCTACTATATATACAATAAACATTTGTGTGCAAGGTTTTGTGTAAATATGTTTTAACTATTTTGGATTATTATCAAAAGGTGTAATTACTAAATTGTGAAGTAAAAGCATGTTCATTTCTGTAAGAAATTGCCAAGATGTCTTCCAAAGTAACCGTTTTGAATCTTCATCAGTAGAGAATAAATCTCCATTGTTCCACTCAATTTCATTGTTTTAAATTTTTGTCATTCCAATAGGCATCTTGTGGTTTATCACTGCTGTTCACTTGCCATTATCTAATAATCTAGGATGTTTATTATCTTTATATGTAAACTATCTCTGGTGAGATGTATATTCAGACTTTTGCCCATTATTAAAATCTTGGTAGTATTTTTTTTCTTCTTGTCAAGTGTTCAGTCCTTTATCAAATGAAGTGTTTTGCAAAAAAAAAAAAAAAAAAAAAAAAAAAAAAAAAAAAAAATTCTTGTACTCTGGCTTGTCTTTTTATTTTCTTAAGATTTGTCTTCTATAGACGAGAAGATTTCAATTTTAGTGAAGTCCAGCATATAAAGATTTTCTTGCATAGGTCATCCTTTTGATGTTATACTTCAAACTTCATAAGTAAACCCAAAGTCATGTAGATTTTCTCCTGTATTATTTTTCAGGAGTTTTATAGCATTGCTTTTAAATTAAGCTTTGTGATTTACTTAAGATTTATTTTTGGAAATAGTTTAAAATTGGTACTTAGTCTCACTTTTTTGTTTGCAGGGGGATGTCCGATTTTTCCCAAAATATTTTATTAGAAAGACTATTCTTTCTGTATTGGATTGCCTTTTTGTGTGTGTCAAAAATCTTATGAATATAGTGACATATTTCTGCTTTTCTATTTTTCCTATTGATCCTCTTATTTTTAAAATCATATCATAGTTTCTTGACCAATGTGGTTTGTAGTAAGTCATAAGATTGAGTAGAAGTCAAGCTAACTCCGTACTCTGACTTTCTATTTCACCTTTACTGCTGGACTACTTTAGTTTTTTTTTTTTTTTTTTTTCACCTTTCTGATAGACCTCAGAATCAATTAGAATTGGGGAATTTTAGATTATTTTAAAACCACAAGGCAGCAGGCTTTCCTTGGCTGCTGTTGTAATATAATTACTCTTCCTCTTATATGATAAGAATGCAAGAGAAAGGGAAAAGGAGGAAGGAGCTTGGATTTCAGAACACACTCCAACAAGAACAAGAAATTTTGCTTCTCTGCTTTGTGATCACTCGAACAAACAAAAATATAACTTTTGAATGTTAAAAGGTCATATTACAGGAATATAGACATATTACCAGATGCCGACATGCTGAAGCAATTTATGCTCCAAAATACAACATGATTTCTTTGCGCCTCTTTGCCTGTCAAAGTCTGCATGGGAGTCTACTATTTTGCCATTTTCTACTCCCTACCAGTCCATCTTCAGGTTTCTGTTTACAAATTGCTTTCCTTTTGCTTATTACTCCAATATGGTACATCATTCTCTGTCCGGATCCCATGAAACAGTGCGCTTCTAAATATATTAGTGACTCAACACCAAATCACTGTTTAAAATAACATATTGCACCATGGTCATGGAAGCACCAGGGATTACAAAAACACTTACTTGTAAATTATTCTTGAAGGAGTTATTCATACATAAAGATTGATTTTGCACTCTAGATTAAGCTTTATAAGATCTCATTAGATGTGGCATCATACTCACGAAAATATTGGGCATTTCATCTCCCTGATCTGTAGTGCAAACAGAATGGATACTCCAGATTCAAGTCCTGTCTCTTGGAGAAAAATTTCCTCCACTATAGGAAGACATCTTGCATCTCAGCACCCTAAAGGCAGCTGTTACCCATTTCCCGAGTGTGTCAGTTGCAGCTTCTGGTCTTCTGCTGAAAGATTTTATTCCATTATTTATGATTCGGCCTATTAAATGTCAATGGGAAGATTCCCTAGAAAGATGTGTTACTGTGGTTACCAGCAGCTCTTTTCATCCCAGGAAGAGTCTGCTTTCTAGGGTGTAGAATTGGCTTGAAAATCAGCAGGAACCACACATGCTGAAGAGAAGATATGTGAAGGACACCAAGAACCCGCTCTTATCTTCAAAGCAACCAGGGCAATGCCAGGGAGAATTCTAGGGTTTTCTTACAAAATGGTAAGTTCTAGGCAGTTTGAGAAAAGACCAAGATAATTAGAAGATTCAATTACCCTGCAATAGGTAGAATAGCGAATTTTTATTCTACTTGCATCTTCCCAATCACAAACAAATGCATTTTTATGAGAAGTCAAATTGGCCTTGTGTAGCAAACACTGTCACAGAATAAATGAATTTTTTTTGTTAAATCACAGAAAGAGCAGAAGATTTATAATTCTGTTGGACAAAATCCTTTTGTTTTACATAGTTGCCATTTTTCCATGAAGAAATCAGACACCTTGTTGGTGTTTTCTTATAGTAAACATAAGGTCAGTGAAAGGAAACGGGCTAGATGAAAGATCACCATGGTATTAAATTACTTCCATCTGCAAACACTGTAAGTCCTGTAGACATAAAAAGAGAAGTTATGGTTACAGTTCTGAAGTGTCATGTTTTTGGACTTGAAAAAAGTCCTTCTGCTGAAGACTTTATTCTGTTGCCAAGATTTAAAAACATGAAGTTGTGACGCAGTAACTGGACCATGTCTAAAACATTTGCAGAAATTTCTCTCGTTTCTTCTCACTACCTTCTGTCTGTTCACTTCCTACTTTGTCTAACTTTCAAATTTATATTGGAAATATATATATATATATATATATATATATATATATATATATATATATTACTGTTGAAGTCCCATACTATTAGTTCTCAGTGGAACTCATTCAAAGCCTGCAATTATTCTCTCCAGGATTTTTTTTTCCTTTATACTATTACACTGTTTATCCATAGGACAGAATTTCAAAATGGCATCATTTCATAAGCAAAGTCATTTACATTTGTATTCAATTAACGTTATACAGAGCTACATTTCTTTTTCTAAATTGCCTGGTAGTCTGTCCATCAGATTTAGATTTCTCATCCAATGTTATTAGTTCTTACTCTGATGGAGAACAATGCTGACTGTTGCTAAGCATTTAAGTTCATTTGGAGGAATGAGAAATTGTTTTTTCTCTAAGTCTCAGTAACAAAGGCCAGACACTTGCTTCCTAACCTCCTCAAAATAGGATATGACTTCGAGACATGGTAAAATCAGATACCCACAGTCAATATTTGAACCCAAAATAAGTGAGTTAAGTAATGGGCTAATTTGGAATTTATTTCACAGCCAGGTCTCAAGGTGCACACCTGTAATCACAGCAGTCTGGAAGGTTGAGGCAGGAAGACTGCAAGTCCAAGCCCAGCCAGGGTAATTCAACCAGTTACTGAGAACCTATTAGAAAAAAAATTAAAAAAAAAGTACTCGAGGTTTGCACCTCATCTCATTAATCTAAGTACCACAAAAAAGGAAGAATTTATTTTGATTACAATGTGCAACAACCAAAGCTTGGTTAAATAGTGATATTGAAGCAAAAGCTACATGGTGTTTAAAAAAGTCAGAAGTGGCACTGGAAGGAGGTGCCACTATGTGAGACTGTGACACAGTTCTCACTCTACCATAAACAGCATAATTTTCTTGAATAAAAGGTTTAACAACTCTGCCTTGGGTTCTCCATCTGTAAAATAAGAATATATTTGACATTTTTCCATAATCATGAGTCAAGAATTGAATGATGAAATGTGTATCAAGCAGTACCAAGCACATAAGGAGCCACTGATGACATTGTTTGGGAGGAGCCATTGTTCCCTTCCCATGGCTGTGAGCTTAGATCTGTCACATTCCTCTTTTTGAAAAAGCTTTCCAACATTTTTAAATTAATCAGTGGAAAAAAATCTTCTGTGTTTCCGACCAATAACCTGAATAAATTTCAATTGAATGCGACCAAACTTCTGACCTATGCCCATCTCTGAGCTTCATTTTTAACCACAAAACACTCTCACACTAGAAAAAATGTTTTAAATTCAAAATTGGGATGATTGTGAGAAAAGGAGTTGCATCCACAGTGCTAGTTTTTTGTTATACTGTCAAATACAAATTCTGTCCTAAGCTTTGACATTAATTCTTTCTGTAATAATGTCATATTTATCTTTTGGAGTAACTGAGGTGATTATGATAAAGTAAAAAAAAGGGAAAGAGTAATATTTGCCCTTTTGTTTAGAACCTCTGCTTCCTGAGGTGTGCCTTAGAGAAAGAACAATTGGTATTTATAATTTCACAGTAATGATGTCGCTTTTCAACTCCTGGAAACTCAGCACGAAATTGAGACCTCTATTTGGTGTTTGTCCACAGAGCCTGAAGATATATTTTGGAGAGATTTTCAGGGGGAAAAAATACAAGTGACAGTCAAGAATTTAGCTTCATTTTTGAGAATTCCAGAAGGTAGTCTGGCAGATGGTAACACCAGGAACTTCCTTTGAATCTCCGTTGGATAAGATCTCTCATCATAGCTTCTGAGGTGAAAGTTGGTATTGACAAAAAGTTCTAGCTGGTTCAAAAGAAGTCCACGTGGCTTGCCTCCCCTATATAGTTCTTCCTAAAAAAAAGGGAGGACAGATGTTTGGCCAAGGAAGGGCCAGGCTGCTGTGACTAGTAGCTTCAGGCCACTAATTACAGTCTCAGCGGCTACACGGAAGGCAGTTTTTTTTTTTTTCACATCTGTCTCACATCCATCCATATCTTTCATTTCTTTCCAAAATGGACTTTTTTTTTTTAACAGGACCTCACATTAGGTAGAAGAATCATATATTCCTGTACCTTTTGAGTCATTATCATTTTTATAGTTGAAAAGATGAATGAAGTCTCCTGATGAGCAGTGGGCAAGTTTTCACAGGTATAGGTATAGGAGGATCTCATGTTTGAGGCTTGCTTATGCAACTTATTAGACCTTCTCAAAAATAAAAATGAAAGTAAATAAATAAAGAGCTGGAAATGTAATTCAGTTTGATGCCCTTGATTTTAATCTCTAGTGTCATAAAAAAGGGAAAGAGAATTTAAGAGAGAGGTAGTTGAGATCTTCTCCAAGGCAGTCTACAGGTTTTAACTGTATATATTTAAAATATACAATTTAATTTTAATTTTTCATCTAATTTAAAGCACATTACAACAAAAATTCACAACATTCAATGTCAGAATTGAATACATATACTCATAGCTGCAGTTGCTTACTTAATACCATAGATATACCTGTTAATTTACAGTATATTATAATAAATACCTCATATAAACTAATACTAATAGTTTTAATATTTAATTATTACCTGTTAACTAATCAATAAAATCATAGCATTATAATTTTGATGATAATCAGCAGATAGTATTTGTGAAATTGTTATTATGTATCTGAAACTGGTATTAATTCCTTAGGCATATTCACTCGTTTATTCTTCAACCTACCTTGACAGACAGAATTACAACAGTAAATTTATAAATGAGAAAGTTAAGTTGAAATCACACAGGAGAAATTTGACAGAGCTATGATTTGAACCAAAGCACCCTGGCTTCATAGTCTGTGTTCTTTGGAACTTTGCTACAGTGTTTTAAGTTGAAGCTATACTTGGTGATGAGGACTATCCAATATTTATTTTGTATAATTCCAACTACAAATCTCAAGAATAATTAGCTCAAATTCTAATTGTTTGATTTGGTGCTTCTTTAATCTTGGAACACCAGTTAATCTGCCAATTAATTCAGTTATTTCAGTTGCAAAATGTGGATATCATTATACAGAACCACTACATGGATTTCATGAGATCAGAGATGTGAAATAAACCAGCCTAGTTAACAAACTGTTTATTTAGCAAATATTTCTGAAGCACCTACTGTCCATGCATTGCCATGAGAGATACAGAAGTAAATAGAAGAAAGATAACGCCAACATAGGGACTTAGGTATTTTTAAAGGCCTACAACTAACAACATAATTACAAATGATGATCACTGAATAATTATTTTGTTTATTCCTATGTTGTAAGGAGAGCAATATTTAGAAAGATTCTGAAAATGCATAGTAGATTAGGCTCAGCGCTCCATCATGACTTGAGTATGCAGAGGACATCAAGACTGGAGAATGTACTTCCACGATGGCCTCTTTACTCTGTAGATACTCATAGTTCCAGGACTGACTAACTGAGGCTTGATCAGGCTTGCCTGAAAATTTAAATATGTATCATTTTCAAGGGATCAAAATTTAGAAAGAATTGAAGCAGGATGGTGTGATTTGGAGAATATTCACAGAAAGCCTTTTGCAGAATGAATATACTTAAGAGTTGAAGATGAAAAATGCTTCTGACAAGTAAAAAAGGGGCAGAATTCCAGACAAATGAGAGACTTGGAAGCCTAGTGGTAGATGATATGGGATAAGGGCAATAATGTGGACAGAAATCACAAAGAAAAGGAACACTCTCACCTGATACCAAATTGTGGAAACACATGAGAACTGCTCAGCACATTTTGTGCCTTCAAAAATACACTTAAGCTAATTAAAATGGAATTTATTTTAACTGTTTTTGTCTTGACCCAAGACGTCCTGATCATGGTCATAGAAAACATCACATTTGGTGTGTCATTTGACTGAACTGAAGAAGCTATCCTTCTCATCTTATCTTGCAGAATGTCCTTTGTTAGCATCCTCAGAAGCTGGATTTCTCCCACATGAAAGGAATTCCAAAACTTTACACATTCCTTAGCTTCCAAAACAGAACCGGAAGCCAACACAATTGCTCCAGATGAGTGGCACATACAGACATGCACACACACTTAATTGGCAGAGAGAACCGCAGAGAAATGCCTTTGTGAACATGTTTTTCAGCTTGTTGTTTTCTGTTAGCCTGAATCCCACCGAAAATTAACAAGCCTTTGCTAGGTAAATATAATTTTCTATACGTAAAAGCCAACTGTTTTCAGCACAGAATCGGGCAAAATCAATACTTAAAATCTGAGACTTTAAGTGATGAGTTGGTTCTCCATAATCTTTTGCTGGCCTCCCATATAAAATAGATCCTTTCCTTTTTTCACCCGAAGTCAGGAGTAGAAACCAATGTCATTGAAAGTCAAATGTTTACTTTAGTTTTTATTTTTTTTTTCTTATTTAGATATGTAAATCCTTGAGAGTAATTTGTTTTTGTGGTATCATCACCAAAAACATGGAAGAGAAATTAATATCTGCACCATTCTACTTGTAAGTTACCTTCCCAAAACCCCCATGAGCACTGATCCTCCCCCTTATTCTTTTCTAATCCCCCCCTTTTTTTTTGCATTTTCTCTCTGTCTAATGATATTATCTACTGGCATAGAATGTAGTATTTAGAGTCAAAAATATGAATTGCCATTCTATCTCCATATCTTATTATCTACTTACCTAGAAAAGTAAAATTTATCTTCTATACTTCTATTTTCCAGTGTTCTGATGAATATATGGTACTTTTAAAGCTATTAAGAGAATGACATTAGTTCATATACACAAAGTATTTAGAAGTACTTAGAACACTCTACTTTATCCATACAATAGTCTTAGGAGCTCAGTTGTGCTAAATGTGGTTTGTTTGCTCTTTCTAGCCTCTTGTATTCTTTTCTAATATCCATTTATACTTTCCTGATTCCAAAACTAGTATGACAATTTCTCATATCAACGGTATTCTTTTATCACACAAGTTTTTAAAGACCACTTCACATCAATGTCCGAGTAATTCCTGCAAATGAGAGAAAACTGGAATCAAAGGGAGGGTGGAGTCTCCAGCTCTGTAGGTTTTCAGAAGAAGAACTCTGTAACATTTTAAGTGGTCATTGTTGCACTATCTCATCAAATGTCTTTCAAACCACCTACTCACAGATTCATCAATTCCATATCAGTGTCAGCTCAATGGGAGAGGAGAGAATGTAAATTAATTCTTTTTACTCTAACAAGCTTTTTAAAGTTACTGTGTTTATTGATACACCAACTATTTAAATTTTATTTTTATTTGTTGAGTTTTCCTCAAGTAATACTGGAAAGAGAAGAGAGAAACCCAAGTAAGTCAGTCAATCAATCTATAGTAAAAATCATTGGCTAATATAATCATAGAGGAATAGCAGAAAACATTCCAAATGTAGAGATGAATTAAGTTGGGGTAGAATGAGTCAGGTCTTAGAAATGCAAATAACAACCAGATTAGGAGAGTGAAGGAGTCATGAGGCCAAACCTGTCACAACTTTTGGTCAAGTCCACTTGGCCACCTCATTGAACAAAGCTAGGGTTTCTTGTAGCTTTATGCCATGCTGTGGGTCCTGCCTTTGAGGACGTAAGAATAAAGACCGTCAGTTTTGAGATAGTTGCATCAGAGAAATCCAGCAACTCTTATTTCAGTCCACATTTAATAGTCCCAACTGGCAGCCAGAGAAGTTTAGAGATGTTGCTAGTCAGTGGCCTTCACAATGATGTTGAGAAGCACATAAACAAGCTATGAGTAAAATGTACATTTTTCTGAGTGTAGTAACATGACTAAATATTGGTTTGAGCTTAAGATATATGGTATACATTTTGAGCACCAACTGTCAACCAAGGCTGGTGAAAAGATTCAGCACCTGGCATGTAGTCCTGCGCATGTGGGTAGTATGAAGTCAGATTTTGATTCCCAGTGATCTCCCTCAGTGTCTCTGTTACCACAGTTTATCTTCCTGTCTTACAGTTGGTCATCACTGGGTCACCAACAAATCTTCTAGACAAAGCTTCTAGACAAAGCTTTCTCTTCCCACTGAGAACAGACCAAGGGTATTGCTTATGTGTACTTGATTTATTTCTGACATTCTAAACTCACTATGATGAGTAGACAAAAATCCAATCCGGGTTTACTGAGTGAATGAATGAGTGATTTTATTAATCAATTGTCAAAAGAATGATCAAATGAATAAGGGGGTAAATAAATAGAAAGTTTGTCACAGATTTTTCATTAAAATTGTTAAAATTGAGTGACCTAATGACCCACTGGTTGTATCAATAACTGCTGCTCCTAGTAGCTACCAGGTTATAGAGATTAAAGTCTATATACTACATCTATTCAGTAGGGTGAGCCAGTTACTTTTGTTAAGTTGATGTGAATTTTTGTCTATTTTTCTGCATTATTTAAGAAAGATTTGCTGTAGACATTAGTTTAAAATGGATCTCTGAAGAACGCCATCCAAAAATAGCCCAGCATGAGACGTCCAGTATGCTGTTCCTTTTGCTTCCTTAGACTACTCCCCTATGAAAAATATTTGGATTTAGTTGGTTCATTTCATGTGATGGCAGCATGAATTATCGCTTTACAGCGGACATCAGCAAAGGAGAGGAATTTACCATTGAAATAGAGTGAAACTGAAACTATTTTGGCCTCCCTCTGCTTTCCTTGAAGATAAATGATTGTGATGTCAGGGCAATTTGAAAGAGTATTAAATCAGAGGCCTAAAATATCCAGCAGTTCCAACTCCTTCACATCATAAGGCCTGTACTCTCATGAACTCTGAAAATGAGGATGGTTCTCTCATTCTAATTATCCTTCTCAAAAACCAAATGGCTTTTCTATAACTAGCTTCATGACACATAGACTAGAAACATTCCTCTTCACCCAGGATGATTTTGCACGTACAAGTGGCTGCATAATTTGGTTTTCTTTTAGCTGTTTTCTTAATGTAACTCAGATAAATAAAAGAAGACTAGCAATGAACACTCACCACCAAAGGAAACAAATATATTCCACAAATATTGATGTAATAATTGTGTTTTCTTTAAGCTTTAGGTCTTTTATACTTTATGCTTAGGGATTTCATCAGCATTCCTTTTTGTTATCTCTCTCTCACTCTCTCTCTATCTTCATCTCTTTTTCTATCTCTGATAAGAGTGCTCAGATTATGACAAACTGTTGAAAAAAAACAATAAGTGTACCTGAGTTCTAATTTTGACAGAAGAACTGAAGTTCATTGCATGCCTATTTCTACCTGTACCTGCTATAAGTACCTATGACGGGTTGCCTCGTGGAACCCAAGATGTCTACATCATAGCACATTGGGTATGGATACATTTCACCTTAAGTCACAACAACAACTTTGTAGAACTGAAAAAGCGTGTGGCCTGGAACGCCTTTCTGTAACCCTGTTGATGCCCATGTGACCACAACTGCCCTTCCAGAGGGAAGGAAGAAAACTAGAGAGGAAAGAAGGGAATGAGTTGACCAAGACTGGGGTAATAGGCCCGTAAGCCGAAGACTAATGGGCAACACCGTCGAAGAGCTGGAAGAGGCAAAGAATAGTTTGTTTCTGGTGTCTTCACATGGAACTAACTCCACTTGCCCTTTCAATTTAGACCTACGACACCGAATTTAGAGTTTCTGAACTCCAGAACTGTAAGTTGTACACCACTTAGTGACCACTTGTTACCACGGCATTCAAAACTATTAGATCATCTTTATATTATTTTTGAAGGGTTCTCATCACTGTGAAGAAGAAATGGCATCTCTCTTTTATAATGGAAACTAAGACTTAGAGAGGTATACACAAGCATAAATATCTAATTAACAGTGGGACTCAGGGCTGGGGGCACAGCTCACCAGATAAACAGTTTGTCTAACAAACATTCCATTCCCCGGCACTACATAAGCCAGGCAAGGTGGCATACATCTGTAATCTTAGCACTCATGAGGTGGAGGCAGGAGGATTACCATGCCTTCAAGGCTAGCACAGGCTACGTTGTGAGTTCAAGACCAGCCCGCATTACAGAGCAAGACTTCATCTTTAAAATAAATAAATAAATAAATAAATAAATAGAATACACTTCAAGTCCAAATTTAGCATGCAAAACTTAGAAAAAAATCCATGATTTTCCACAGTACTATATAGCTAATAATGTGGTTCATATTACTTCTTATCCACCATGCCAACCAGATACAATGCTCCCACATACACACCCTCCAGGCTAGAGATTCACTTAGTCCAGTAGGCCCTTTCTTATATAAGTGAACTCTAGACAGAGTAGATTACTCAGAAATCTTATTTAATTTATAAAGATTTCATCCAATCAACTATAAATTCTAGAATGCCCTATTTTCCATAGGAGGAAAGTGTAGAAAGCAAAAAAAAAAAAAAGTAAGTCAAGACAGACCTCACTATAAATTCTACCAGGTAACCTGTTTCTCAGCAGTGTGAGAGTCTGCTGGAGTGAGTGTATGGCTTTCGTTTCACATTTATAAGGAAGTTGCTACAACACACAGTCCCTCCTGGTAAAACCAGCTGGCTTTCAAGATGCTGGTGGAAATGATTGAAACAGATCCCTTCTCCCTGAGCTGCCAGGGAGCTGTACCTAACAGCGTAAAGGCCAGTTTGGACTTCGTCCAGGAAGAGATGCTCTCTGATTTACTGCAGTGCCTACTGTGGTGACTGCACAGCCCAGTTTCCCACCTGACCAGTGGGCAGCAGCTGCAGGAAAGTTCCCCCACCCCCAGCAGCCTCATTCCAGAGTGAGGGAAAAGGCAGCCCAACATCTGTCTTTCTATCTCTTCCTAGTGCACACAGCAGAGCACGATTTGGGGTTGTTATTTGCCAGAGAGGCTTGAAAGCGTGTTAAGTCACCACTGCTCTATGACTTGTCGAGGGCCTTCTGCAGCTCATTTAGGATCTTTGAAAAATAAAAATAATTCCTCTTCCATGGAGCTCACTGAATGATGATAAAACAGATACAAAGTTGATGGATGTGCTTGGAGGAGCTCCCCCTAATCAGTTTCCGTTGTTTTGGTTAAAAGAGAGACTTTTGGAGAACAGGAAGAATTAAACACGTGGATGTTCAGAACTTCAGCTACCTTCAAACTGGCCTCCAGGGGAAAAAGCCTTAAGTCAGAAAATGCAAATTTTGGGAGGAAACATGAGTGAGAAATAGGCAGAGTGTAGAAAGTATGAGATTATAAAACAAAAAGGTATTTGAGAAAATTGAAGACAATAGCACTGGTTATTTGATTTCTTTAAAATGTGCAGAGTGAAAATTTTGGAGAAGGATTAACAAGATAAACGTGTTACACACACTACAAATCAAGTCTCTCGTATCTGAAAAAAGCAAATTTCAAGTGGATGCTACTTTCTGGAGCTCAGAAGTTTAGCAAAGTAAGATCTTTTTGAAAATGATGCCATAACATTTTATGACAATGACGTGCCCATTTCTCATCAGAACAGAATTACGTTAACCTTCAGCAAGATGTCAAAAAGCAGGCCAAAGCTTCCACTCCGAACCTTCAGACTTTTCCATCAATTTCTTGAGAGCTAAAAAAGAAAGAGGAGGAAAAGAAAAAAGCAAGGAAAGAAAAGGAATAGAAAACGAAAACTTTATGCATTCACCATTTCAAAATTCCTCCACATCGGTTCTGTTGGCGACAGTTGTGATCCCTGTGACCCCTGGCCGATTTTAAACTACTTTTCTTCCAGTCCTCGATTCAGACACAAATTTTTCCATATAAAAGTTTATCCTCCCTCAGAATCCCAGTAGAATCTCTAACTATATTTCAAGGATGCCACTTTAATAAATCCAATTTAATATTAAACCACATAATTAGTTATTGTTCATGGACAAACCTCTTCAGAAAATTGATTGTATTCTATTTTATAATATCTTGAGTTAATCCTATAGTATTTAAAGTAGAGATTATAACAAGTAAATAATTATTACAAAATGGTAAGTTCAGAGAATTTCATTTTTTTATCTAATTGTGTGTGTGTATGTAATATATATATATATATATATATATATATAGTCTTTGTTCTACTTATATACTTATATATGCTTTTAACTCTTGATACATATATATATATATATATATATATATATATATATATATATATATATATATATATATATATATATATATATATGTATAACTATGGACTGAAAGAAAAAGAACAACTGACTATTTAGTAATACTCATGGCTATGAATCCTCTATAATCTTAAGCACCTAATGCAAATCTTCTAACAATTCACATTCTTTCAAGAGTAGTCTTGAAACTTGCACTGCATAATCCTAACTACAATTTATATGCGTATTTTGCATATGAGAAAAATGCAGCATAATAAAATTATGATCACAGAGCTAGTAAATAAAAGAATCAATTATATGGTAATCCAAGTATCTCACTCTTTTAATTAAAGAACTTAATTTAAAATAAACTGTTCTTAACTGTGACAAAATAAAGGCACAATGTAAATCTGACACTTCTTCCTCACAGGCACGTTGATTGGCATTGCCTTTCAAAGCTATTAAAAGAAAATAACTCCAAAATATTCCTATAAATATTTATGGTTTCTAATTTCTTTTTAATTTCTTAGTTCTGCCTTAAACATAACTAATCTAAGATTTAATACTACATAGTCGTTGTCTTGCAATTAAAAAGAGAGGATGAGAAGATGTGGTCACCAGTCTGATTAATTTTCCTCAGGGCTCATCTATTTTTTTCTCCCCTGGGCGCTTTCATTGGCAAATAAAAGTCCTATTCCAATTGCATAAGCAAAAATAAAATAAAATAATAAAGGTAGTGCATACTGTATTTACTTGTGGAACTGGAAAAAAAGACAAAATAAGGCTCTTAAGCTCCGTTGGAACCCAGGGATGCAGGCAACCCACTCTGCTCCTTCGCTTCCTCTCCTGTCCTCCTTGCTTTTCCCCATCCTTCTCTGCTTATTCTGCTTCTGCTTCTTCTCGTTTTCTTAATTCTCATCCTTCCTTCCGGTTCTTCTCATTTCTATCTTTTTTTTTTGTTATCCTCTTTCCTTAGGTTGCTCCATTCTCAGAGAAGCTTTTTTGAATTTAGCCAGGCAGCCCCCAACAGCATTCAACCCACGCACAACGCGTCTAGGGTTACCTGCAACAGTCTGATAGAAAGGAGAACGCACGCTCCAGCTAGAGCAAGTGAGACGCTGAAGAAGTGCAACGCTCTTTACATAGGACGGTTCTGTTCTAGAAAATTATGGTGACAATGAGTTATTAAGTACAGAACAATTAATCCAAAATAAGATATGCTAATACAGACAGTTTTCTATGACCTTTTGGTGTGTGAAAATTATATGTAAATAAATATATACATGCATACATATAGTAATACGTATGTGTACGAGACAAATTAGTGTGTATAATATATACATATATATTAGTACATATATATATATATACTATATACTAGTACATGTATAAACACCTACACATATATGTACGTAGTTTCTAACATTAAGTTCAGGGCTGTTAACACTGCCTCTGTTGCTAAGACAAAGCTTATTTAACCCATCGCTTTTTCTATGAGATACCACAGCCTTTTCTCTTCAGAACCGTAACAAGCTCTTCAGCACTGTGCTAGTCATTTTATTTTTTTTCTGAGAATTACTGTTAGTAGCCTGCATTTGCAATAAACGGTGGTTACATGAGACATGAAGAATTTGTGCACACCCATGTCACATCGACTGCACTTTCACTGCCCTTCTGGCCCCCCTCCCATATTTCTTCTCTCCCCAAATCCACTTTCCTCTTTCCTACTGTCTTTCTCGTTTGGCTTTATTATTTATCTATATTTTAGGTTTCCCATATTAGAGGAACCATGCAGTATTTAATTTCGGTCTGATTAAGCATAATGGTCTCAAGGTACATTATTTTCTTACAAATGATTCAAATTTATTCTTCATTATTGCAGAGTAATGTGTATGTGTGTGTGTGTATCACATTTTATTTATCCATTGATCTGTTGATGGATATTTCATCATCTTCCATGGTTTAGCTATTATGAGTCATGAACTACAAACATGGGTATGCATGCATCTCTGTTATATATGGTGCTTTTAAATATTTTGGAAAGAGACAGAAAAGATATCATGAGGTCAAATGTAATGTCTATTTTCAGTTTTCTATGGAGTCTCCATACTGATTTCCATAATGTTTGTGCCAGTTTTCCTACCAGAAATATAGAAGGGTTTATTTCCCCACATCCTTAATAGCATCTATTGTTTCTTGACCAGTAAGAGAGAACCTCATTGCTATTTTGATTTGCATTTCCCTAATGGCTAAAGGTGTTGAATTTTTTTTATCTATTTGTTGGTCATTTGTACTTCTTCTGGGAATTTTTATTCACTTGCCAATTTTTAACTTTTAGTTTTTAGCTTGAGTATTTTTTTGGTATAGTCTAGATATTAATGCAGGATGAAGGTCCTAGGAGTGATCTCTGGTACCAAAAACCAAGCAAACAAAATGAAACAAGCAATAACAAAAGACACAACTCACTTTGACTAGTATGTTTGACACTATTGGTTTTCATCTTGGTGCATTTAGGCAAGTACATACGGACTATTTGAATCATGATTTATTGACTATATCACAGAAGCTAGGCCGTAGGTGGATCCATAAAATAAAATAGTAAGTTCAGACAAACATGGCTCCATTGATTCATAGAGGTTAAGTCACCTAATACTCATGGATTTAATTCAGCAGAAGGACAATTACTTTCAACATACTCTTGAAAGAAAGAATCTTACAGCCAAGAAAGCTGATCTGTCCTGAGGAATAAATGAAAAATAGATTGAAGTAAGCCTGAAATCTAGGAATTATTTGCTGCCACTAAAATGGTGAGAGAATAACAAACATTTCAAAATATGGATAGATGGTGGGTAAAAAAATGGTTTATGTAATAGGAGAAATCCAGAATACAGTCACTTTATGGAATCAAATGGCTGAGATATGGGACAGATGCGGAGTCATGAGGAATAGAAAGGGTCCAGAAGAGGCAAAAAGGGGAAGGGGGAAAGGATCATAATGACAACCTCGTGTATGTGCATGCAAAATGAATTCTCAATCTCAATGTAATCTTTGATTATCAGATATATATATATGAAAGACATAGCATAAGACCAAGAAAATATTAGCAAGACTTGTGTGACTTAAGAACAGAAAGTGAGTTACCTTATATTAACCACTGGTCGTGAAGACCTGATTAGCCTTGATGTAGAGATATCATCACATGCAACTTAGTAACCCATTGAAGGAGTTTTGATTAGAGGGGAGGTAACCAAAGAGGGAATTGCTGTTCAGCTTGTATCCCAGATGGTAGTCACACACACGTGTGTGTCTCTCTCTCTCACACACACACAATTAATTGATTTATGTAGCTATTAGCCTTTAAGGGGGTGGCAAGACTTGTAAAGGTTCACCATCATATTGCATCAAAATGACATGTTTGTAGTATTCCACATTCTTACCAAATGGTCAGAAGAATGAGATGTACAGGGCTTCCCATCTGAAGGTCTCTCCTGTAGATTTTTCACAAGAAGCAATGGAGTAATTTAGGGCTTTCAAAAACCAACTTCATGTGACTATGAGTCACTGAAGAATCTTGTTAAAATTCATAATGTCTAAGGTTCCTCAATTCCACGAACTCCATGTGAGGCGAATGCGGTGGCACACTGAATGTACTTAAAGCAGCACTGAATTCTAAGCACTGAATCCAATCTGGGATTAAAGAATGAACTCAGGATTTTACTTTCTCTATTAAGTTTCATAACTGACTGCTTATAAAAATTACCTGGAAATACTTTCCACAGAATCTCTGAGAGATCTGGAGTGAGTTGATATGGATTAGGTGAAAATTTGAAGCCTAATAGAGGTCCCGTGGCAAGCCTCACGCAGAGACACAGCTGAGATTCCCCGTGTCATCGGAAGGCCCATCTCTGGTTTGCTTGGAGTTAAATCCTGCCATCTTGTCCTCTGCCCTTACTCCTCCTGTCCCTTGCCAGCCACTATGTACTTTGCTCATTAGCCTAACTCTTGCACAGATGGTGCTTTGCGGGCATGTTGATGACTGCCATCGCCATCAGGCTGCTCACTGCCAGAGGGTGCTGCATATAAATCGTTTGTGCAGGTGCAGTGGGGAAAGGAGGATTGATGCTCAGAGGAATGCCCCCTTTTGTGATTCATGCCATCACAATCAAAATTCCCACACCTAACTTGTATGGAAGTGTACTTTGTCATGTTAATATGAAAAAGAACTAATGATACTTGCATAGATTTTCCTTTCTTTCTTTCTTCTACTTTTAAAAAACTATCCAGATGTTTCTGAGCTCAGCATTTAATATCTCACGTTTGACCTTATAGGCCTCTGCCATCTGCTGTGCAGGGTACAGCAGCAGCTAATGTGAAGAGGCATTTGATAACAAATTAGCCTGTTGTGACATATTTTGATGATCCAAACTCAAGGTAAGAATTCCAACACTAATAGCTAGTCAAATGAGACCTCTCACGTACTCGTAGCTCTTCCTAATTTTCGCGCAACTGTATGAAGACAAAATCTCTCCTCAATACATCCTTCCAGGTCTCTCTTTATGCCTTTCCCACACAGATGGCCTTGTGTAATTTAGAAACAGGACATAGTTGGCCATCAAAGAATTAAGAAATTCACTGAAAATATTATGCTGGTAAGGTTAATAGCAAAGATACTGACACTATTAAAATATAAATTAGGTAGCTTAATCAATCAATAAAATAATGTGAGAAATACCGACTTTGAGGAGAAAGGAAAGCAAACCTCTTGGACATGTACCGTGTCTTGTAATGATAAGTGCACACACGTGAGCCCATTTGTTTTCCACCTCTACATGAACACAAAATGTCTAAGTAAGTGTTCAGTGTTAAAATTGCCCCGTGTAAGAGGTAAGAAAAAGAAACATCTTTCCTCACCCATTGCTCAACCCATCGTGGAGTGCCTGTTACACCGCATAGAGGAGCAAGAGAATCCAAAGTTTATGTGATGCAGAAGACATCAGAAATGAAGACCCCAGGAGACCGCAGGGAGATTTGTGTGCTTCATAAATAATTGTATGGGAATGCATTTGAGCAGAAGTTTCTAACCAATGGCGACATGCAGGAGAAACTCAGCAGGGCACGTTTATTTGAGTTCTTTTGTCTCTCTGTGTGAGAGAGCTTCCCTGTAAGTGCAGAGGAGGACACTTGCCGCATGCTCCTCTTCAGGGCAGAAGAGAGGGACTGGGAACTCCCTAGGTTTTCTGGCATGCATCAAAAAAGAAAACAGAAAAAGGGAGCTCAGGTTTCTGCGGATTAGGGAGAAAGTCAGAAAGACCACCTTGCTTCTGCTCTTTTCTCGATTCCTTTCAGCCTTAAACACTGGACGGCAGTCTTATACTTTGGAATAGATTTCTTAACCTGTACAAATTTAACATTTTTCTCATCTTTTGGCCAAAAGATCTCTTTAAAATCTTTTGAGTGGAGTTTCAGGTTCACAGCAGACTTGAGTAGAACACACAGGAGATCCCCAAATTTGTATCATATGCATATCCTCTCTGTGTCAATTTTCCCTACTACAATAAGAGAAATGCATTTATTATAATTGAGAAGCCTACATGAAACATCTTTATTACTCAAATTCAGCATGAAGGCTCAATCTTGGTGTTTAACCATTAAGAGATTTGGAAACAAGTAAATGCCATGTATTCACTTTCATAGTTTTGCACACATTAGTTCTTTTATCTTAAAAATCCATTATTCTCCACTTTCTTCTGCCAATCTTTAGTAATTATTGATCTATCCTTTCACTGTCCCTACCTTCCCAGTATCTCATATATTTGAAATCATGTTCTATAAGGCCATTCTAGGTAGGCTTCTTGCCCAAAGACATTCCTTCTGAGTGCTGAGAAACACAATATTTTCTATTAATATATGAAGGTTAGTTGCTCATTTAAAAACTGAAGGACGTCTGAGTTGCTCCATAATTCCAGTAATTATAAAATATCTACATGAAGAATTTGCAGAGAAATAAATTCTCCCCTTTTGAAAATAAATCAAGGAGTGCCACTAATGAACCATGTGGTAAAAACACGTTCAGTTATACAAGAAACCACCAAACTATCTTCCAATGCCATTACAACATTTTCCAATCCTATCAGAAGGCAAGTCGAGTTCTTAGCCTTTTGTTTTTGTTCGCTGTTGTTTTCTCCTCACTAGTGTTTAGTGTACTCACTTTCCCAGATTTCGTTCATTTTCCGAGTTGCTTAGTGTTTTTTTTTTTTTAATTGTGGTTTTAGTTTCAAATTTCCCGGTAATACATGCTGTAGTGCATCTCCCCAGACACTCACTGGCTATCACGTCAAGGGATGTGTCTGTTAGGTTGTTAACCCATTTGATCTGGTTGTGTTGTTGCATTTCAAGACTTCTTCACACATCTCAGATAAAATTCCCTTCTCATTTTTATATTTTACAAATGTTCTATTCAGTCAGTGGCTTGCCTTTTCATTTTCTCTTCCTTCATAAAGCAGCTATTTTCATGTTAATAAAATTCAGCTTATTGATGCTTGTTTTCATAGATCACACCTTTGATATATCTGAATTGCTATCACCGAAATGCAGGTCACCTTGATTTTCTTATATGTTATCTTCTAGAGGTTTGTGTAGTTTTTACATTGCACATGCAGGAATGTGATCATTCAGAGTTAATTTTCATGAAGGAGATTAGCTTGTGTTTATGTGGTGTGATGATAACACTCTGAATGCTGCTGTTAAGGCATCCAATAGAATGACAGGTGCATCAAAACGTCCCTGTCATCTTCATCCACCTTGTCTATCAGGTCTGGCAAGATATTGCTTCTGGCTCCTCCCCAGTTTCAGAACGACTATGAACAGCAAATAATTTGAATCAATTCAGGACGTCAGGGTAGCTGTGATACTACAACTAAAGACTCAAATGAAGAACTTCCAGAACCATCTCAAAAAGTAGGAAGAACAGCGATAAGTGTTCCAAGAGAGGGCACGCGATTTGAGGGAGGTGAAGGCCAACGTATCTTTTACTGTAATAATTTTTTTATTAAACATTTGCTACATTTTTTACTTGCATTTCTTAGACTTTTTCTTTTTCATGAAGATGTCCAGTCGTTCTTGGGAAGTTCATAATCTCTGTGTGACCATTTACTAGTGATGCTAAATTCTCACTTTGAGTGAACAGAGATCTCATTAGACTTGTTTGTTTGTTTTTGTTTTTTTACCAGTACATGCAATTCTTGTTTTAACTTCTCTATTCAACTTAAAGGGAAGTACAATTCAAGGATGTGTTATTGAATGTAAGAAAAATTAAACTGTACAAGAGTTGTGTGTGTTGACTTTCTACTTCTGAATATCTGTCCCTTTGGTTTCAAAGAAAATAATTTATTAGCTTTGTTTTGTTTCTTTTGTTCAGCAAAAATTAAAAAAAAATATATTCTGGACTTGAAAAAATATTTACAAACCAAGAAAGAAAACAAAACAAAAACTGATAAATGGTTAATATTCTAAGTATACCAAGAAATCACGTCACTCAGTAAAAAAGAGAAAAAAAAAAAAAACCTTAATAAAATTAAGTAAATGACTTTAACAGATAATTCTCCAAATAGCAATGGTGGGAATACAGACAATAGGAAACCCTGTGCACTGTTTATAGGAAAAAAAAATTGATGCCTCCATTATGGAAATCCAGATAGAAGTTCTTCATATTACTAAAAATAGAGCTACTGGGACTGGAGGATTAGCACAGGCCTTGAGATTGACTCCCTAACACCACACACAGCAGGCATGGTGACAAATGCCTGCAGTTCCCATAGCGGGGAGGTTGAGGTAAGAGAATTCTGTGAATTAAAGTTCAGCTTGAGATACATCGTGAAGTCAGGACCAGCCTAGACTATAGAGTGAAACCTTGTCTTCAAAAAAAGAAAAAAAAATTACCATGTGATCTAATAATCCTTCTACTTGGTATATACTGAAAGATAAAGAAATCAACACCTGACACAAAAATCTGTATTCTCAGGTTCATTGCAGCACTATGAACAATGGCTAAGACATTTGAATAAATTACAACTCTTTCAACAAATAATTGAATGAATTATGAGAGGTATAATTATATATTTTCTAGCTTTTAAGAAAATGAGACCTTACCATTTCCACACAGAGGAACTTAGAAGACGTTGTATTATGTGAAATGATCCAAACACAGAAATTGAAATATATCACATTCATTAAATTTAAAATATGATTTCACTCGTATGTGACACCTAAAGCCAAAACATCGTCACATGCATACAAATAGTGCAATGACATTTGTTGTGTCAAGATACTGTAAATAATGGTGTAGTTAAGTAGGATGACTAATTATAGATATCTAGTGTACATCTGAGAGATTTCAATTGTACTACAGTCTAACCTGCTTTGCAAATTATAACACAACGCATGTTGTGTACTAAAAATTTGCTAAGAAAGCAGATTTCAGGTACCCTCATCCCTCTGTAATTCCTCCTTGCACAAAAGTAACTGCAGAGGTTATAGCTTAATTTGCTCTACTGTCTACATTTACATATGCATATGTATAAATAAATAGATATGTATATATATTTGCATTGCATACATATACATCATTACATACATAATTTCATATATATTATTGCATTGAATATATATTTATGTGTATATGTCATAGGTACTTCTTTGATATTTGCAATTTTTTTGAGATAAGGTCTTACTCTATAGGATGGTGCTGAATTTAGTATTTAGTCCAGGCTGGCATCAGATTCATGGCAATCCTGCTTTTCAGTCTCTCTTTTGCTGAGATTACAGGCATGCACCACTATACCCATCTTATGTAGTACTAGAGAATCAAACCCAGGGCCTTGTGCTTGCTATGCAAGTGTTTTAACATGGTGCTACATCCTCTGCCCCTGTGAAATATTTTAATAAATGAATTTTCTAATCCTGAAAGATATTTTTCTGACAGTCAATAGGGTTAGTAATAACATTCTTAAATTAATCCAGGAAGATGTGATCTCAGTTCCAAACACATCATTGAGATGGGCAAATGTACTTCTCTCTCCTCTCAGGATTTGTTTCACTTCAGATGCTAGGGCTGCACTTCAGACCGGTGGTCTTTTAGTCATGCTTGATGATTATTTTATAAAATGTTCGTGGAGGATATTTTCTTCAAGTGTAGAAAATAGTAAATACTAATTTTGACTAAATGCTTCAACTATTTTCATCAAACATGAAATAAATGGAGAGATACCAAATAGACCGATGAATCCATACATGTACTCATAACTAAAAAGATGTTAACATGCTCTACCTGCCCAAATGTCATTGATTTTCTTAATCAATAGATTTACTTATTGTGTAAAATTATGTTAAATTAATAGTGCTCCTATAATAATGGGAATATTTACACCTGGAATTTAGAAAAAATTTCACATGAATCAAGCCCATATGTGGAAACTCTTTAAATTAATGACAATTTTTTTTACCCACCCATTCTTTTCTCTCCAAAATAGGTATAGACATACCAGCTTGTTGACAATTGCTTATTTGTTTCTGAAGATTTAAGATTCACCAATTATAATTCATCTACAGCTACCTCAAGTAAGTGTGTCGAATAGTGAACATAGATAGCTTGTCTTTTCAGCACACACTATCTAATGGATTCATAATGTCTAAATTTGTCTCACCAAGGCACCCCACAATCTACAAAGACTAAGCCCTCTTTACTATATGGTCTGAACTCTGTATGGAGATCCTAGGTGCAGTTTCATATTCTTAAGTTTTTTTTTGTAATTACTGAGTAGACTCAACTATTTCTGTCTTATATTCCAGTTCATCTTTGAAAGAGAATCAATGCCACAGCAAAAAATCCTAGAACTAAGGCACCACTGGCCCTACCAAAACTTCCAATGACAGTAGTCCTTGTCATGCCCAAGGTATGGTAAAAAAAATTTCTGAGACAAGATTCCTCTATTGTCATCCACTGTGAACAAGTTGGCCTTAGTTTTGTTGTTTTGTATGTCTAAAAGCCCCTGTCTATTTATCACCTATAGTTTTTAAACATTTTTTTTTTACCTCTTGCTTTTCTTTTCCTTAAAAAAAAATTGTTTCTGGTCAACTGCTTAATTCTTTCTCTGAATATTTTCCTAACTATCATCTTTACTCCCACCAATCCTGTCTCAGTAACATACCAGATATTTCTATTATATGAGACCTCTAGAATGTAAGCATTATCTACGTGCTAACACTAAGTCAAAACCTGTAAGTTAGAAGGATCCAAAAATCCAGCTACTAGCAAAATCTTAAGCTACACCAGCTAAACTGAACTCTAAAATTCACAGTCATGAATGAAGCAGTTAAGTCATTCTGATGGATTGTACCGGAATGAATGTTGAATACCAAGAGATCAATTAGAGCTCTGTTTTCTCATGGAAATGATGATCTTAGGAAAGACTCCAATTTTCTAGTTTATGCGATAGATTATTGTTCTCAAAGTTCCTAAGATTTTGTTTCCAAACTAATATAGGCTGTTTCTATCCCCACAAATTCATGTGTTGTTATGATTTAGGCCCATAATGTCCCGTAAAAAGCCTTATATATTTGGATGTTGTAAAATACCAGTTCTTTAAAGAGTTGGGACCTGGTCAGAAGAAGCTGAACAATGGTGTTGACTCAGAAGGGCTGGATTAGTGAAACAGGACCTGGAAGGACAGCTTTTCCCTTCCTCCCTCTTTTGACTTTCCATCTGCCATGCCATGGAGAGATTTTTATTTGATTAGACATCCATCATGCACTTCAACTGTTGTCAGTCACCTGTGAATCAACTGTCTGAGACCTTCTGAAACTCTGAGCTAAAATAAATCTTTCCACCTTTAATTATGGGTGTCAGGTATTCTGTCCCAACAATGAGAATACTAGCTAAAACATAAATTGTTCCCATGGAAGTGGAATTGTTGCTGTGTCTCTACCTGCCCATGTGGTTTAGAAGCCTTTGGAACTGGTTTCTGAGAGGAGTGTAGAAGATTTGAAGATGCCAGCTAAGAAAGCCTTAAGATGTCATGAACCAAGCTTGATAGGAGATTTTGGTCAAAGCTCAGAAGACCAGAAAGCGGACCAGAAGTGTGAATTGTAAAGGTCAGACTCCAGAAATTCTATATGACAAAGAGGAGTTTAATGGCAACCAATCTCGAAAGTCTACATGCTATGGTCTGGTAGGAAGTGGGTCAGCATTTTGCCCTTTCCTGGAACTTAGTCAGAAACTGACATTAAGGGCAGTAGACTCCTTAATGTGGCAGAAGAAATTTTAAGGCAGGCCAATGCTTAGGATTTCATATGGGTATATTTTGTAGCTTTTAGCCAGTTTTATGCTGTTGAAAAGCAAGAGAAAATGACAGAAAAAAAGACTTTAAAAGTATGCATGCAAATGGAAGAAACTAGAGAACATCATGCTTAGTGAAGTAAGTCAGAAGCAGAAGGTGAAACATCGGATGGTCTCTCTGATATGAGAGACCCAGATCACAATTCCTATGGAACTTAAGGTGAAAGACAAAGTGAAAGATGGGAGTAGGGTGGGGAGGAGGGAGGGACAAAGGAGAGTGGGAAAGTCCTTGTCACTTTGACAAGATACACATGTGCACAAAATGCTCAACTTCATTGTAAAGCTTGAATTTTGCACATAGAGATATCAATAAAATGTGGGGGGAAAAGTATGCACCTTTGTCATATTCGAAGAGCACACAAAGGTGAAACAAAAGACATCATGGTCTGCAAAGAGATTAACCTAAAAAGAAGCCAAAAGCTAGCTATCTGGGTTATAAAAAGATGCCTTGAGGGCATCTTCCTAACCAGCAAGACTCTACCATTTACCAATCCAAAGTGGAAAGACAAAAGACATTGCTCTGAGAAAAGTACCTTAGGGCATATTTTAAGGCCAAAGAAAAAAGTGTTTTCCAGAGTTCAGCCCACTAGAGTTCAGCCGTAAGAACTGAGAGGACCCAATAGCGCTTTACAGGGGCCAGAGCACTGGTGAAGCCAGTCACAGATCTTGGCAATACCCACATGGTACTGACTTTACAGGAATACAGAAAGTAAGAGTTGTGGGGTTACTGGAATTTCCAAAAGCTTTTGAAAGAAGGTCAATCAGGCAGCAAGTCCCTGTGAGGGCAATACACACAGTCATCAAAGAGAAGCCTAAAGTGCAATGGAGAGCCTCAAAATTTTAAGATGCCAAAAACACAGATCATCAGCTAAGGAAATACATAGTCTGTGATTGGAACCAGCCCAAGGAGAGAAGGTGTGGAGGTTACAGCTACAGGCAACACTTTGGGGCCAAGTCCAGCAAGCCCTTTGGAACTCACATCTCATCACCGTTTACCCCAGTGCTGGAAACATAACTGTAGTATTTATTTCTTGCATTGCTGAGTTTACCACTTGTTTTTTGTCCAAATGTTTTCTATCATCCTTCTCCCTTTTGGATTGGAAATGTTTACCTTATGCCACTATATGTTGCAAGTGTTTGTGTTTCCTTGACTTTTCACAGGGATTCATAGCTATGAGTTTGACTTCTGTCTCAGAGGAAACTTTGGACTTGGAATTTTTAGTATTTCTGGAACTGCTAAGACTGTGATAATGTAGAGAAGGGCTGAAAGCATTTTGCATAAGGATGTGAATGCAGTCTTTTAGGGGTCAGAGGTGGAGTGTTATGGCCTAGATCTGCAATGCCCACAAAAGCCTCATGTATCTGGGTTTTGTGAAATTCATGTGCCATTTGTTATTAAGAGGTGGGGCCCGGTTGGATGGGGAGGACGCTGGGGCTTGACCCAGAAGGAGTGGATTAGTGGGAGATGACCTGGCAGGGTAGCTCTGCCCTTCCTCCCTCACTTAGCTTTCTGTCTGATATGTTGTGAAGAGCTTTTTTTCTGATTAGATCTCCACCATATGCTTCCACCATTGATGGCCACCCATGAATGAACTGTGGGAGAACTTCTCAAGATGTAAACTGAAATAAAAATTTTCTTTCTTTAAATTGTTAATGTCAGATATTCTGTCTCAGTATCAATAAAGTAACTAGGATACATGTTAAGACCTCATGCTCCAGCTGCCATTACTTGGAATGGGACCTTTGTGGGAAGTGGTAAATTAATGTGGGTGGGTACCATATGAATGGGACTAGTGACCTTACAGGTGAAGCCAAGGAGAATTTCCTTATGGTCCCATACCAGGCAAAGACACAGTAAGATGACTACCTAGAAACCAAAAACAGGCTCTTTTGAGGTGTTGAGTCTATTCATACTTTGAATTTGAGTTTCCTATCATCTGGAACTGTGATAAATAACTCTGTATTGTTTTAAGCCCACGTAGACTGTGGTCCAAATGACTAAGACACAATGTTTCTTTCAGTTTGAAGCAGAAACACGTTAAGAGACTATTTTTCAGCATATAACATTCAAGAAGAGTTTGTCAATAGAATTGATGTTCTATCGCTAAATATTGAAGCACCAGTTTGCAAGATCTGTGTTTCAATAACAAAAGAGAGAATGCTCATCTGCCAGACCTCATGTAATGTACTTGCTAATATTTTATGTCGAAGCTGGTACGTGAAAACAGGTGTTACCATCGGTTTCAATTTTTGAAAAAGAAAGTAGATCTCCAAAAGAAAATCAAAGTCTGAGAATTGTGACAAAGCAATTTAGGAAGGACTTTAAGTAAAACAGTTTAAAAATACAATATAAAGTAGAAAGTTAAATTCTTCAGACTTTTAAGAAGACATTTATAAGGTTAGTAAGAACTTTTAGCTACTCTTTATTCAATGAATATAAATCCTTTGAGAAAACTCCCACTGAGATTCAAATTACATACACAGAGGAAGACAGAGAAGGTATGAGTTATTTATGTCTGTGTTACTAAGGTAAATGCAACCGCTGCTGCAGAATGGCTGGGCTGGTAATGAAACAATGTAGGTTATGTGCGTTTTTTTCCGCCTGAACATCTACTCGTGGATTTAACAGTAAAACTGCAATTGCATTTCAGGTTGAAGAATGAGAAATTTTCCTACCTGGAAGGAAGATTAATCGCTCCTTAATTGACTCTTTGATCAGAATAAAGATTTATAAGGAGAAAATGCAATCTGCCTCTGATAAGGAATTAGGGATGATGAATGGAAGAGCCATTAGCATCACAGGTCCTAGGAACGCATATGTTTCAAGACAATGTAACCTTTAGTGAGGCGAGATAATTTAAGAAGTGAAGCTCTTGGTTAGATTCAAATTTATTTACAAAGAACTTCTGAAACTTTCTTCTAACAAAATTCCAACTCCTGTATTGTTAGAACAGCAATTTAGAATAGATTCTTCTTGTCTTTATTAGGTACTTGACAAAAACACAGAGCAGCCTATAAAGTGCCATAAAAGCAGGGAGAACGTTGTTTATATTTTCCATAAAGGTCTCGTGTCACTGTGAATGCTAAGTGAGTGCTAAATCTGAGTCAGGAAAATGCATCTCTAATGAGTACTAAAGAATTCCCAGAGTAAGAGCACGTCTTTGTAACCAGTGTGAAAACTCAACCTTCCTGCCTTTGTTCCAAAATGGTTCCCCGAAGCTCTCTGCCCATAATCTTCTATCATCAACAAAACAGATACTTCATAAATGTTGATTAAATTCATTTTAGGGTTTTGTTAAAATAAAAATGGCCCAGCCAAGAGAAGTCTAATAGAATCCATATTTGCATCTAGTTCTATTACCATAATGAAAAGTGTTTTGTTTTTCTTTTTTTAATTCAATGCAATGGCAGAACACTAGTAAATTTCCATCTCTAATTTCTTAAGCAATAATAATACATTCCCTACACAGTCTCAGTTCTTTTCCTTTAAAAAATTTATTCAATTTTAAGAACAGTCACTAGTTAATACAGCTTAATATAGTTTGAGATCAGATCGTGACTAGCTGGTCTCATTTTATGTCTGAAGCTATTAAACTCATGGTCTTTTAGGATTGTCCAGCCATCAGAGTGGTTCCCTGTTGTATGAATGTCCTCTCGCCTAGACGTTTGTGCTATATTTTCTCTTCTGTCCTCAAGCACATGGCATCTTTATTCTAATTATGTTTACTGATGACCTTACTTCCTATTCACCTATGATTTTATTGTCTCACGTGTCTTATCTCCCCTAAGAATGGAATCCTCTAACTATAATCTACTGGACGATTCCCATTAGCAAGCAAACATGCTGTGACTTGGCTCCTCTTAAGAAACCAAACAAAGCTAGGGGGCAGAGCTCAGAGGTTAAATTGCCTGGAGATACAAATAAGCAGCAAAACAAAGTGTCTTTAATTCTCTGAACTCTGTTCCTTGAATTATTTTTTGAACTAATGCCCCTTTCTCTTTTTCTGTGATATTAAAACTCCTAGAAAGACTTGCCAGTGTTTGAAACTCTTAATTTCTTCTCTTTTTTTCTTTTGCTCCCAGTCCAAATGGGTTTTGGCCTCACTATTCTACTGAATCTCCCTTGTCAAGGTCACCAGGACTTTATATTAAGTCCAAGGGTCCAAGGATCAATGCAGTCTCCCTTTAACAAGCCCTGTCAGCATCGTTTGAAAGTCAACCCCTCTTTTCATCTTTTATTTATTTTGTTCTTTGACCTTACTCTCTCTATACCACTTCTGTCTTATTGGCCTTTCTTCTTTAATTGCCTCATTTCGTTTGGCTTTTATTTTCTACCATTTAAAGTGGGAATGTCTCAGGGACAAGTTATTTGTCTTCTTCTCTCGCTAATCTGGGGCTCTGTTGGTGATCTCATCCAGTCACTGATGATTTCCAAATGCCCGTCTTGACATGGTGTTCTCACCTGCTGCAGACCATATATTATTTATATAAAACTACTCATTGTAGATGTTTAACCAGTATCTCAAAACTTCAAACCAATGCACTCACAGTGAGGATCTTATGTTCAATAATTTTTGCTACCTGCCAAACTTGACTCATTTTGGACAAAAAATGAATTTGAAATTATTAGTTCCTCTTCATTTTAGATCACAGTCACGTCAGCGACCATATTTTATTTTCTCAACCTTAAAAATCCAGAATAAGACTACTTATTATTGTTTTCATATTTACCCTACTCGGAGATGCTCTATTTCCACAGGATTGCTTTATTTCTACTTTTACGCGACATACGATATTCTTAGTGCAGAAAGAAGAGAGATCCACTTAATTCTTACATCTCCACTTGGAAAATTTCAGTACATGTTGTCAGGATTGCCTTTTGCTGCCAAACAAATCATGATGCTAAAATATTAGGGATATAATCAGCAATTTATCTAATGGATCTGTGTGTTTCCGGACCTATGCCAAGTAATTGTCTCTGACTTGGATCTATCATGCTGCGGAGAGTGACTGGGGTGCAGTTATCGGAACGGGGGACGATATTGACTGTCCAGGACAATTTGACCACAGGGCTTGAAGCATTTTGGCGTTTGACTGGGAGACCAATTAGCTATCAATCACATAGTCTTCATGATTGATCCCTTAGGTGGATTAGATTTCTGACGGCAAGATTGCAAGGTTCCAAGGGTGGGTGTCCCAAAAATTAGGAGGTAGAAGATGACCTGGAGCAGAGCCCAGAAACAGGCACAACACTGCTTCTGTTTTGGTCTTTTTGTCTCAGCAGATTCAAAGAGATTCAAGAAAATGAGACACACGCCCACCTCTGAAAAGGAATGACAAGAATCTGTGCTTGATATGCCATACCTTCCATACCAGTCGTGACCAAAATAAATAAATAAATAAATAAATAAATAAATAAAGACTTCTGAGAGTGGCCTTCAAAGCCCTCTAAAGAAAGGACTCCAGCCTGAGCTACATAGTGAGTTCAGGACCAGCCAGATCTGTGGAGCTAGACCTTGACAGAAAATGTGAACAAACAAGCAAACAAACAAATAAAAGCACTTCAACTATCTCTCACAGCTCATCTTCCATGACCTCTTTGTTTTCTCACTGCAGCCCAGTGTTTCCCGGAAGCCTTAACACAGCCACTTTCTCTCTTTGGAACCTTTCTCCCTCAGGGATTTATGTATCTTCCTGGCTTTATCCATCTTGTCTCTGCTCAAATGTAACCTTCTCTGTGAGGCCTGCCTTGATAACCCGAAATAGGTATGTGTTAGTTTTCTGACCTATCATTAGAAAGATCCAAATGCATTTGACTGTTTGTTTACTACTGCATCTGTGATACCTAGACTAGTTCTTGGAATAATAGGAAAGTTCAATAAATACATTTTTGAATGAGCAACACATACAACATTCGCTCATTTTTAATAATACATGAATTCCACAACAACTTAGAATTTTGCCTCATTGAGTGACTACAATGTCACACACACACACACACACACACACACACACACACACACACACACACAATTTATGGGAGGGGGCTCATCATCCAAATATTTGCGACACTACTCAAGGAATAGCTCAGATTACATTTAGCAGTTTCTTAGCACACCATCATTAACGATGATGACTATTAATGACAATAAAAATGGAATCTCATTAGGAAGCCAATGTGGTTGTAGATGATAATAAATTAACTTTTTGATATCACCTCAGAACCTAGAGACTCCAAATAATTAAACTGGCTGCTTTGTGAAGTTTTGAGGTCTGCAAATCAAATCCTATTTCCTAGAATTTGCATATATGTAAATTCAAATCAAGCGAAATTCAATGAATGTCATCAATTCAGAAGCTGTCCATCAAGGCTTTAATTTCCCTCGACCTTCAGTTGAATTCTGTGCCCATCCGACAATATTATTTTCAGGAAACAGACAAGAACCTTAGCTGGTAAGCATTCTCATTAGCCCTTCATTTCTGAGCTCTCCTAAGATTTCTCAGCTTTATTAAAATGGAAAAACAAAAGGTGGACCACCAAAAGTGACCTTTTAATTGCGAGCAAGAGCTATTATTAAAAATTAGAAGTTCACAATAGATCAATTGAAGAGCTAATGATGTCGTTGACTATTTTTCAGAGCAGCTATCCTCACATACTATGGTTCTGAGCATGTTCATAGAAAATAATAATGGTGCGGCTGGTATATGCCTCTTATAATGAAGTTTTCTAAAAGTATTTTTGCCTGAATAAA
Organism: Ctenodactylus gundi; assembly: GCA_004027205.1. NCBI lineage: Eukaryota > Metazoa > Chordata > Mammalia > Rodentia > Ctenodactylidae > Ctenodactylus > Ctenodactylus gundi. Next base: position 465,095 of record PVKB01000375.1, read on the forward strand.
AGTTGAGCCTCACTGATAAGACTTCAGCACTGGATATCAGATGAACAGGAAGGGAGGCTCCGATAGGAATGTACTATTGAAGGCAAAGAAACAGCTCTTAGAAACGGCCAGCTGAGGCCTAGAAATGTATTGCACATCTTGTTTGAAGATCAGAATCAAATGGAAGATTCTGTTCCACTTGTGGAAGGTTATTCCAGCTCTCTTGCTGATCTAAAGAGGCAGAGTGCAAGTTCAGCAAGAAGGGTAACATCCTCAAAAGAATATCGCTCGATAGTGGTTGGAAGGATACCCAAGAACATCCTGGCTAGCTTCTCCTGCTGATACCAATAGGTGGTGACTTCCCTAGTTTCAAATTCCAAAACTCTTTCATATCCAATTGATCATGATGTTAGCGAATCCAGCCCCGGCTCTAGAAATTTTCTTTTCTTGAATCTTCATTGAAAGATTAGTCTGTGCTATTGCAAGAAGGAGGATATAAAAATTATGTTTCTATTCTTAAAATAGTCATATTTTTGTTCTTTTTAAAGCACACAAACCTGCCAATTTCAGTCTTTCTTCACTCCAGCCAGTGTTTTCTCTTACGTGAAGGGTTACAATAGCACACAGGAAGCTGTCCTTGGTACCATTCTTACAACTGAACCAGTTCTTTTCACAATAAAGAGACTGAGCTTTGAACAGGGCCATGGTATATGCCTCGTGGTATATCCCATAGGCTAGTCCTTGCCCCCTGGATTAGCTTAGGTGCGTACCACCGTTCCTTCAGTTTCCTCCCCCTCCTCCTCCTTCCCTTCCTTCATCTTATTCTTCTGAGAATTCTTTGAATATGTTTTGTTACTTCACGACTTTCAGTAGTGTCCTATTGTAAGCAGATACTTACATCTGTTCCTTCCATGTTGCCTGGCCCTCTATAGCCATATCCCCCAAATCCTCAGTCTTAGTGTTAGATACTTTCTTGATCTTCTGTACTTCTGACATATAACTTTTTGTAACTGAGTATAAACAGTTCAGTTACTTTGTTCCAATTTCTGTTGCACAAGAATTCAAGCATTGGAAGAGCAGAGATTTTATATCTGTTAATTGCTTATGACAAAAATATAGTAAGTAATTATGTGGTTTGGGCATAGTTCATACTAAATATAATTGTTTGAATAAATGAAGGTGCTGATATATTTGTAATATTAGAGAAAATTGATTTTTTAATGAAAAGATCTACTGTTGCAAAGAAAATAACACACAGCAATAGGCAAAGTAGAATGTTTAGGAGGTAGACATCCTTAACATGAGGTCTGAAATGTCATGGTAACAATGTCTTCAAAGAGAGTGACTCTGGGAATTAATAGCACATAGTCCTAGGAACCGCAGGCAGAGTGGATAACTAATACACCCGTACGTCCAGGTGCAGCACATTTTCCCTTAAGGAGGAGAACTATTTCTTTCTCTCAAATCCAATAAAAAAATCAACATGGAGACAAAGATTAATGATTTTCCATGCTGACTTGATTTTTCCAGGACACTTGGATCTGTAGCTTTTCACTTCTCCTTAATGCGTTTTCCTTCTTTTGCTGAATGCGCGGCTCCCCCCTACTGTTCTTGGACTAGCTGCGCTGACGTTTCATTCTCAGCCTCCTCTCTAACGCTCGGGTTCTCCAGGGTCTGTCTTTAGTCTGCTCTCTTTGCATATCTTCTATTCTCCTTATCTCGTCTGTTATATTGATTGAGATTTATCACCAAAAAATTAATGCTAAAATTCATTGTTGCTTTTTCCTGGTGGCATTTCAGATTTGTCGATCCTGCTCAAAATATCTATTGAGTGTCTATTGTGATGTAATGAGTTACACATCGATTTGACAATCTAGAATAAAATTAGGAAAGATATGTACCCTCATTGCACTTGCAGAATGAAAGTTATAAGGTAAATTGACACATAAACAGATATTCATAAAAATTCAGATTATGGTTTGGAGAAAAAATGTATACTGTTTTGTGTAAGAGGAAAATTCAGGAGACATAAATTTCATTGGGGTCCGAGGTGACATTTCTGATAATAAAAACTTCCAGCTTGATGATAGGTATTTATTAGAGCATGCTTTAAACATGTTAGCACTGTAGAGAAGAAATGAAATATCTGTCCTCAAAGCAAGAAAGTAGGTGAATGTTTGAAGATAAATAGAAGCCTTGGCATTGGTGGGAAAAAATCTTCATTTAGCTAGAACCTAGCTTTCAAAATCTCCAGTCATCATAAAGTCCAGGCTTTTGAAACATCAGAGATAGCAAATGAAAGAGGTGTTTCGTGTACAGGGAGAAAGGTGACCCCCCTCACAGGTGTTTAAATCTCTTGAGCTACGAAGGACTGAAGGGCTTTCACTATACACAAAATGCCTCGGAAGTGACAGGAAGTTCATGGGAGGTGATTGGTGTGTGTCTGTAGGGCACTAATTGCGATGGTGCTGGAAGGTTTGTTGTGATATCCTGCCACCCACCTTGATTCTGAAGGGCTGAGATCTTCAGAGCAATGTCCTATATAATTTTTTTGAGGGTAAGAGATTTTTCTAGAGCAGTGCTCATCAAACTACAGCTCAGAAGCCCAATACCTGCTTCTACAAACATTCTTGCTCTGTCCCACTCCTTTGTATTATCAGTAGTAGCCTACATGCTGCAACTGAAGAGGCTGTGTGACTCACAAAGCTCAATGTGTTTATTAAATTATTTTTTAAATAAAAATTGTAATGTTTACTGCTTGGATCCATATTTTTTGTGTCTTCTTTCTGGGTTGTCTATAATGCCATAAAATTGACCTATACAGAGTTCCTAATCAATCTTGAGGTCGCAATTCAAGAATTGCACTGCTGAGAAGACTCGTCAGGTCCCACCTTTGTCCTGCAACCAAAGATGCCTGTTCCAATCACACCTTGCACTGCACAAATCACATTGTATTTCAATCTAAACGAATTTTCCTTCCAATGTTTCCGAATGCATTGAGGCCAGACTGTATCTCACTCACTTCTGTGCATTTCACATATTTTGTAGTGTACCCGGTGCACAAAAAAATTTTAACTGGACAAGGGAAGGCATCACTGTTAAATAAATATGCATTTCTCCTCTTTGGATATGTCAGAGTTTAATTGTAAGTTAACATTACTCTGCAATCATAGGTCCTGTCCAGAATGTTTTATAACAGTTTGCTTCAGAGAGCAGAAGAGTCAACTGACTCTATTAACACAAATGACCAGGGTGATTTTCAGATGAATGATTTGTTTTTGCTAGTCTTGTGAATTAAATCATTTGGATATTTTGCAGTTCCATAAAAGCTAATATATTCACTAATGTAATCCAGCAGTCCTCCTCCAGACATGCAATTAAAGTCCACTCCTATCACAGCCACCATTTATCAGGAACTTACTGGCCCTGAAGGTCATCAGAATTTAGCTCCAATGGAATACACAAAGAGTACATGTCCCTTTGAAGAGAATTACCCAAATAAATTTTTCTAAACCAAAAATTAACAGGAAATATTGCAGTATCCTCTAAATAGTTCTCAATTGGAAGGTGGTTTTCAAGATAAATAGATGAAAAATGGTGTCCACCATAAATTTTTCAAAACAAAATGCCTACTGATTTCAAAAAGCAAGTTGGAATTGCTATTCCCTGGTCAATGTGCGCCAAAACCATTAGACAACATTGCATTCCATATTCGTCATAACACAGTTTGTATGCTGAGCATTAATGAGACACTAAGGAATTTCTCACAAAAATAATAGAAAAGTAGTAAAATCGACAGCCTTGTAGACTCCATGCCATCCACAACAAGAAAAAAAACAAGAAGATAAGTGTGTTTCTAGCTGACAGAAGACAGCCCGCAAACAATGATCTTAGAGACTCAGGCAAAGACCAACAAAGCAAGCAGAAGTTCCTTTGAGGCAATAGATTCTTAAATAATGAATTCTGTGATCTATTTTTCTTGAACTGTTTCTGCACAGTAGTATTTGGGAAATAAGAAGCAAAATTACAGGACAAAACAGATAAGATTTGAATACCATGGAGGTGAATTCTTTTTAGAATTCCATGTGACCATGCTTGTAATTATGAATACCCCATCTTTGATCTGGTGAGAAATTGCCGACGTGCTGTCTCCCCTCACCATAAACACGCGTGGGTGGAGTGGAGGCGTGGCTGCCAGGCTGCTTCTCTTTCTTGATTCTACTTTGTCCTCATGTTATTACAGTTCTCACTCAGTGGTTGGGCCTCTCAGACTCAGGTTGAACCAGATAAAGGACCAGGGAAGACTGGCCTTGGTATCCCCGTGGTAATCCGTCCTCTCCCTGTGCAGTCGGTGTCTCTTGCCACGGTAGAGGACACTGTAGCATAACACCCACCTTGAACTAAACTTCCTGATTATGAACATGCTGGAGATTCTCTAGAATAACACACTGCGTTCACCATCACCTTCCAGAAGCGATTGTAGACTTCTTAATTTGGCAAAAGGCCCAGCTTTAAACAAGCTAGTTCCAGAAACGTCCTTGGTTACAATTCTTTCATATTGTTCATTAGACTGCCTCTGCCTCACGTGCACTATCCAACTCAAATATTTTGCTATGTTCTGCCCTCTGTTCACTATTTAATTGAATCATTTTCACTTTTAATACGTGCTTGGAAAATTTAATCTGACTCTGAGGGAGAGTGCATTTGTTCCATTCATCCACAGCAGAAACTGAGGCTTAGGAAGTTAATTCAATGTCCGAAGACACCAGACACAAATTAGTTGACAGTAAGCATGGAAACTGAAATATGGTTTTAAAATATGAATGAACTATACCATTGTAAATTAGCAGAATCTATTCAAAAGTCCTGGATAATGATGGTTGTTGAATTGAGAGAAGCTTATGGTAACTCATCAACTTGCGTCAGCCCTTTATCTAAACAAAGAACTTTTTTTTTTTTTTCAGTTTTGTGGTGGCCTGTTCCATGCCGTCTAGTTTGATGTTATAAAGATTGTTCATAACATGTAGAAGTTACTCTGGAGAAACTTGAAATTTTGTTGAAAAGAAAAGAAAATACCAATATTTTGAAAATGTTAGAAGATAATATAATCAGACAAAAATAACGAATGATTAGAAATGACTGGAATAATTATAAACAAAAGGAAGAAGAAGTAAATATTGACTGGATATTAGTAAAATTTGAGCAGATGCGATCACTCAAGAGAGGTCTCATTGCCTAACAGGTTATATTGGACTGAATTCTCTTGGATGAAGACATCAAGAATCACTCAATTTCCAGTGGCTTATTTAACAAATAAACCCGAAATGCAACAGAAAAGTGATCAAGAAGACAGGATAACAGACATACAAGGGGAAAAGTCAGACCCTTAAAATATGATGAAATAAGCAAGACCACTTATTGGACAAATGGCACATGAGCTCACTAGAAATTTTGAAAGATCCGATCCCACAGGGATCAGAATTACCCCAGTGGAGGGACAAGAGAGTTTGCCCTGCCGAGGGTTCTTACTGCTTAGGGATCTTTGTTTTGGCCATTGCTTCTACGCAGATGGAATTTGCTCCCTAATCAAAGAACATTTACAACGCAGTCTTCATTACATCGAGGCAGGTTCTGTGAGGATGTGAGTGGCTGTCAATACAGTCAGCTCTGGTAGGAACTGAGGAAAAAGATTTTAGGGGATGGCTGAGGCTGAGGAGAAGAAAGGGATTTTTACATTATAGGACTGTCAGTGTATACACAGAGATGATCAGCTCAAAATAATCCTCCAAGTCTCCCTATCTTTTATTATTTAATAAAGTATAAGTCAAGTCCACACGTGGACTATCACTAAGCAAAGTATTGCATATGGGACTTTGAGATGAACAACCGGGAACTAAATCTCTAGGTGGTATGTGGTAGGTTTATTGAAGAACAAAGGGAGCTGAAGATGAATAGATCTGTATTCTAGATTCCCCCCAAAATATATCAGTGTGTGCATTCGTTCAATAAGAAAGAGAAGCACCAATTTGTGTGAACAGGGTGTGATAAGCACAGAATTTCGGAATAATTTGCTGGCAATGATAAATGTTCAATTCATTTGCTGTGGAAAACTTATTCATCATCCTCTGTGTGCCAGATATCAAGGAAGAACAAAAATATGAAAAAAAAATTGCTAAAGATTTGCATGTAGGAAGATAGAAGAAGGACTTTAGCAGTAGAAGAAAAGGGAGAAGCTCTTGACAAAAATACAGAGGGTGTGGCTAGCAGCAAGAATTCAGGGAGTAGACAGTAAGTATTTTGTAGTAATCTCAGTGGGGTAATGTTGGTGCATCAAATATAAAAGGATCATCTTGGTTGTTTATTTCAGATTGCTATATAGCCATCTCTAGAGATGGGCATGTCTAAGTCAACCAATATAAAAACCTTCCTTTTCTTGAAGCCTACTCTTTTATCAATCTATAGAAAGCCATGTGGGCTAGTTATGGCCAATGAAACGGTCTCAGAAAAATGAGAGACCACATGAGGAGTTCTGATCAGTAAAAGTAAATATCTTTTCTTCTTACCTCTCATTTTATATATTAGAATATAACTGAAGAATGTGATTTTTAGAGTTGATCTTGCAGTAAGGTATAGTGTCCTGGATCAGAAAGTGGGACAGTATGGTCACGATATCTGAACAAAAGAATAGGACAAGCAAGGACTTCACTGTCTTAATTAAGGCACACTGTTTTGATATAAGTTTAATTATTTTGGTTACTCTAGGTACAGTTAGCCAATAAATAGCCTATTGTATGAAAGTATATTTCCCACCTGTTACGATGCATAACTTTATAAAACTAATATGTTTTAAAAATGGCAGGAGGGAATGAATTTAGATGTGATATATTTGATTTAGGGCAATACATCTAAAAGTTGGACATGAAAAATGGCTCCAAAACTTCACATGAGTGATTGGCCAGTAATTTTTTTTATTTTCTTGAGGAATGAAGAATACTAGGAAGATACTTCAGATAATTTATCTTTGACTTTATTCAAGTCCATATTATTTTCCCTAAAATATTTGGGCACAGGACAACTGGCACATACATTATATGTTCAGGTGAAGGGAATTGTTGGTAGACAATTAATACTTTGTTTCAAATAACTGAGATGTTAAAACATTCGATTGAAAAGTTAATCTAAAATTTACCAGATAGAGTTAAATATTTGACCATGAGCCAGTTCATTTAAATATTTAAACAACCACCCAAATTCATCTGTAGATTATGAAATAAAAATAACTGATGAGAAAAAAAATATGTTGCTGTGTGTCTTAGTTCATTTTTCGTTGCTGTGACTCAATACCCAACACCCACAAACTTAGGAAAGGAAAGATTTATTTTAGCTCACAATCTCGAAAGGTCACAGTCCATTCAGGGGCGGCCGGCAACAATCGAAGTACATGGCAGAGAGAAAGAGAGAGGTGGAAGCAGCTTCCCCGGACAAACAGAAAGGCCAGAGGAGGCTAGTTGAGATTAGTCCCACCCCCTCCTCCAGGAAGGCAGGTGCAGCTTATGTATCCTTTCAGGTCTCTGCCCAGTAATTAGCCCCTCCTGCATCCAGGTGTGGCCACTACACACCATTAATCCTAACTTAACTGCAATCCACCCCTCCAGACCAGTCCCCAATCCACCGACATCACATGGTTCCATTAAAATACATGAGGCTTTTGGGGGACACTCCAGATCTTAATCACAACATTGTGTAACTTTAAAATTCGATTTAAAATTTTTATTTTCTAATTTATCTACCTATGCCTCATGCTAGATGTTGAAACACACACTCACACACTAGCATTTGTGCTTAATACGAGCTTAATATGTGTTAAGGAAATTCAAATGTTGACTACTGACGATATTGTGCTTGGTGAAAGTTTTAATAATAGTATCATTCAAAGGTGCATATAGAATACTTCCTCTAGCATGTAAAGTACACACACACACACACACACACACACACACACACACAAACTAGCTATTCAATAATATAAAAAAACCTTTTAGTTTATATGTATACAAACATGGATTCTCTCAAATAATTAAACACCTAATATCTGCTAGGCATTGACTTCCTTGACACAGTTTAATATTTAAAAGTCTAAAGTAATAGAAAGAGTAGCCGGTAAGTTAGTAGCAAGAGTCCTATTGGAGAGCGATATTTTTCAAGCTACTGCAGGAGAAGTGAAGTGGAAAGATTTATTTAAGGTTGATGTCAGTGATAGTAACAGAAAGGGTGAATTTGGTAAAGGGAGAAGGGGTTGATATAAGGGAACAATATCTGAAGAAGTCAAAAAATCATGAAGTAGGACTTCTTTACCAATAGAATTATAGCTGCTCCATGTTAACGCAAAAAACATAAGCTATGTAGGATGTACTTGTGGAATTAATGAAAAAAAAAAAAACAAAAAACATCTATGCACTAGTATTTTTCTCAGTGAAGAAAGAAACTGACTTCTTCTTGGACTAATACTGTGGAGTGGAAGTGTTGAAAGTAGGAGGAGAAAGATTCAAAATTACGTTTGACCAATCATAATATATTGTGTGCTATTAAAATAATAAGCAACTCTCCAGTTTCAGTGTCTCAAAACAATGCACTGTCTGACCAAAAAGTACTGTGAATGCTGATGCCACTTTACACCAAGGGAAAGACAGAGATCTCCAACAGAAGAAATGTCACACTGATACTTAGCTGCACTGTGTGACAAGTTTCACCTTCCTTGCTGAAGTCAGTTGGCTGTGAGTTGTGGCTAAGGAGAGGTGTGTTTTAACGAGTTCCACAATTCATGGATCAGGGCCAACTCATGAACATAGAATATTTTAGAAGTACAAAAGAAAGGGCTAAGGAAACAGAAAATGTTAAAATCGTTTTCTGGGGCTGCTAAAATGACTATGCAGATGACTTCCAAAGGCCTGCGGTGATTGTATGATTGTGGATCAGGTGCAAATAAGAAGAGACTGGAATGTGCTTCAGCATGAAAGAGCAGGTAATGGGTCCCATGAAAATAATCAAACAGCAACCCCTCAAATACAAGTGGAACCAGAGAGGAAGGTGAGAGAGGAGTAATTAGGGGAATGATTAAGTAATGTCATGGACAATTACAAATTTACAAATCTGCCAAAGTGAAGCCCATTAACTTGTATAACCAATATGCACTAATGAAATAAGTAGGTGAAAAAATGAATAGAATCCTCAAAATAATAAGAGAATGTTGATCACTGAAATGATTCAAATAACCCCTGATTATTAAAATAGGAATTTCTGAAGATCTGAACATGTTTTATAGCTTCATTACAAGCATTTTTTCTTTCCCCATTTTATTGATATGTATAAGTACAAACCATAAAGGTTACATTGATGTTGAGTATTTTGTGCATATATATATATATATATATATATATATATATATATATATATATATAATGGCAAATTTACAAATCCTTCCCTTCTCTATTTTCAACCCTCCCCCACTCTGGTTCCCATTATTTCCCACATTGAGTTCTATGACATAATTGTGATCAGGGTCTCTCATCTCAGAGAGACCATTCGGTAGTTCAGCCTTCTGCTTCTGACTCACTTCACTGAGCATGATGGTCTCAAGTTGTCTCCATTTACCTACAAAAGCCTCCAACCTATCTGTCTTTATAGATGAGTAGTATTCCACTGTGTGTAACTACCACAATTTATGTATCCATTGGTCTATTGATGGGTATTTTAGTGTCTTCCGCATTTTAGCTATGGTTAGCATTACAAGCATTTTTAGTACAGATTTGAACATGCGTGTTGGGGAAGAAATTCATTCCACACCTTTTGAAACAGAACAAAATAACAGTGGTGCTTTAGATTCCAGCTTTTAAGATATGAAGTCAGGGGAAACAAAGATGTATCTGCAGTTATGATTTTGAGACCAAGACTGAGAATCGTCAATGGAAAGTACCCAGCTCTCCTCAGTAGAAAGAGAAATCAATCAGTATCATATAAAGCACGAAACATGGCTGACAAATACAATGCATGTGCACACACACACACACACACACAAAGACAGACAGACACACAGACATGCAAAGGAAACATTTGCCAGGAAAATTGCTGAACCACTAAGCACAGAGAATTCTTTATCCTGGGAAGCTTTGAAAATTCATTCCCTGATAAGATAAGTGAACCTGATCATAGTAACATCTTCCATCAGACAGAAGGCAAGGCTGAAGCAGTAAGAAGGTTTATAGACTACTTTCTTCCCCAGATATCAATGTTACTATGAGGTAAATCTTCAGAGACCAGAGATTTACAATCACAAACATCACCGCTACATGCATGTTCAATAAAAGATTAAAGTAGTGTTTTCTTCTTCCTCGCACTGTGGGAAAAGGCCTTGTGAAAACAAACAAGAAAAGATTGGTACATCCAGGGGAATAACTTCAGCAAAACAGAAAGAAAACCCGGTGTGTGAGCGGAGTGTCCGGTATGTGCAGGAGGAGGACAGAGTTGGATTAGATAAGTGGTGAGAAGTAAGTTTGGGAAGAAGCACCGGTCCCTGAATACACTCTTCACGTTACAAAGATCACAACCAAATTAAAGAAATGAGCATTTCCTGTTTCATTTCTTCAATGAAAGCTCCTACCATAGCCAGGGGGAAGTGGAATCACTCCCCCAGAAAATCTGTGTCAGCAAATGACACCTGTGCTATCTCAATCATGGTTTACTGAGAAAAATTCCCATGAAAAGAACCACAGCTTTATTTTTTTTAAAAAAAATTCTTTTTAATGTGAAAAATCTCAAACACTTGCAGCATCCTTCCTCTTGTGCAATCTCCGATGAGAGTTTTGGACATGGGGACAACAATGGAGAGGTTAGGAGGAGTTTTTCATCCTTCGGTCTACTAGCAAATCTCCTGGCACACAGCTACATCATTTCACAGTCAGCTCTGATCTTGATCTTGTTACAAACAACTCCCATCTACATCCACTGAGGAAACAAATGATTTGGGAACTTAAAAATAAGGTTACAGGTTCTATACCGACAGCTAATGTTTTCAGATTATTTGTGATGTTATTTTATTTTATTTTTGAGTTACTGAGAATTGAAATCAGGGCCTTGGAACTTAGCAATATCTTAGCCTTTGATAAAATTTGTATTAATATTATTTATATATTTATTCATTTAATTTTGAGACGGAGTCTTGTTAAGTTGCTAAGTGCCCAGACTGGACTAGAACTTAGGGTCCTTCTTTTCCAGTCTCCTGAAGCTTCTTCTGTGGAAACTCCTTTAATTTCGGTTCTGTCTCTTTGTTCTGCTGCCACCAGCATGCATCTGAACAATACAAGATAACTTTAAAAAAAGTGAAACCAATAGAGTAAACAAGCTTAAAAGTATTCTAAAACTACAGCAGGATGCAACTTTGTACAGTCTAAAGCTACAAGGGAAATAGCACTTCCTATATTGAGCGGATGCAGGGTGATTTTCTATTTGAAGCTTACCATGCATTACAGAACACTGTTCTCAGGAATACTGTATTGACAAAATATCATCTTCAAGCATGGTGTTTTAAAGCAAGTTAATAACAGTATGTAAGCAGCTCTAGAATGAAAGAAAAGTGGAGGTGCCCACAGCATTCTAGAAATATAAAACCTATTCCTTCTACTAGAAAAACAACAACAACAAAAACAACAAAAACCCAAAGTGGAAAAGGGGATATTGATATCTACTGAAACTTCATCCTTAGAACTTGACTTTTCCAACTATCTGGTTTTCCATTTCCCAAAGCGATGTGAGGTTTGTAAATGACACGATAGTGCCCGGAGAGGAAGTGGGTGTGGGTTTTGTGGCTTCCAGACGATGGAAAGGAAATCATTGTCTCAAGCCAGGGCCACGTTTTCTCAGGCTCAGGAATGTTAAGCAATGGCAAAAGGACAGCCAGATTATGTGCCTTGCAGTTTTCCTCCTTCAGTCAGTCCGTAAGCAACCCGGTGTGGAGGAAAGGAGAGAAATAAAAAAGACCTTTCGTTTTACCTCTCAAAGCCTAATGCAAGATGTCACATGAGCAGCTGCCAGAAATGAAGAGAAAGGAAGTGCATGAGAGTCTAAGAAAAGCAGAAAAGCAAGAAAGTCTTTGAAAAGCCACTGTAATAATCAGTAATCCACTTGACATCTGGCACAGAGACACATCTGCAGGGGGCAACTGGGATGAGTAATTGAACTTTAATTTCTACATTTTCACTGAATGTCTATGTTTAGCACCTACATTTTAAACACAGGGCGATTTTTGGAAATGTACTCTTCTTTAAGAGTGTGTTTCACGGGATACAGGAAACATCTGGAGTGAGATCAAGTGGCCTTCCTTCATGGCTGCTGGGATAACTGGTGTTTGGACCATTTTTTGATGGACTTGTAATGGATAGTTAAAGTTCGTTGGAGGCTCCCCTCAAAGTAGATGGCCAAGCAAGGATTTTCTCAGAATCTGGTCTGAAACAAAGCAAAATCTACCTCAAAACACTTGTCAGACATGGGAATTCTGTGTTAAATTGAACACGTGCAGTAAAGAATGAATCAACCTAAGAATTAAAGGATGTTTTTACTATATTAGAATTGTTATATATTGTGATATGAAATATATTTGTGCTCATTGACCTTAATCTATTCTTAATTGTATTCTCTACTTTCAGATAACCTCCAGCAAATGTGGGCAAAAATCAAGAGAATTTAACAACATAATATTTGTACTTTAAATGTCTTTGAGTAGATTCATCTTGTTACTCTATGTAAGGAAAATTTGTAGGTTTATCAGTAGGCCCACCAAATTCAAGAATAGGAACAAATATTTATTATGTTTCTTAATTATTACATTATTGTGGATTAAAGCTTTCCAATAACGTATATTACTTTGCTTAGTTAAAAAGAATCATACACAAAATTATGCCCCACATTATTAATAGCAAAGAAAACTTTTGATAAGTTTAAATAGTTGAGTAAAAATTTGTCCAATGATTATTCAGTTTAAACTGGTGAGGTATTATTAATCAAAATTATATCCTCAAGTACTAGATAACATGAATTGGGCACATTCAAAATATAACAACAACATGTGACCTTCCGATTGATATGACCTCTTCATACCATGATTTCAACACCATATATATATATATATATATATATATATATATATATATATATATATATGCATATGTGTATGTTAAAGAAAGATTACTTGAAAAACTGAAATATTTGATCCCACAATGTGTGGCCAGCATATAACATAGTGTGTTTAGTATGCCATAATATGTGTCCAAATGTAGAGGGGCTTATGACAAAGACATGAAACTTTCACAGATGGATGTAGAAATGGTATGAAGAAAATTTCAATGCTATATAACTCAGTAATACAAGAATGTGTGTGTGTGTGTGTGTGTGTGTGTGTGTGTGTGTGTGAAGTGAACTTTGAAGAGCCTCACACAAAAAAATGTTGAGTGCTCAATTTCAAAATCATTTGAATTACCAAAAGAAATATGTATTAGCCAGTTCATTTAAATAAGAATATTTTTATTAAAATAACTATGCAATGTACATAAATGAGAAAGCATTTTTAATAATTTGTTATTTAAATACTAATAAATCTCAAAAATAATAGCTAAACTTTAGAAGAGGTTGCTCACCAGTGGTGTGTTTGGGCAATCATGCGGTTTTGCAGTGAGGGAAACTGATTCACAGAAGTAGAGACTCCTAACTAGATAGATACGTAGGTCGATCCAGAGATGAGGATAGATGAGTAGAGAACTGTGTGTGTGTGTGTGTGTGCATTTTCTCTGTTGAGTAGTGGTCTTTATCTTCTCAAATGATTATCATTTTTTATGAAGTAGAGATCAGAAGCAGCATTTTTTTAGACCCAGGTGAGCTGCCTGACCTGGATCACAAAAATGAAGAAAATTTTTTATTGTAAAAAAAAGTGTCAAAAGAAGAAAAATACATAATATAAGATAATAAAGGGAGAGAGAAGGAAAGAGCCTTACCATTGACCTTGTATCTCTTCTTGAGACTTTCCAGTCTCCCAAACCATAACTGATAGTGAGTATGAGTTGCTTGTGAGGACTAGAGATGCAATCCAGAAAGAGGAGGGGATTTGTAGAAAGAACGTAAGACATTAATAATATGACACAATCTTTTAAATAACTAATGATACCATTCTGAGTGCTACATCTTGAATAACCTGAAGCAAATGCACACTCAGCCCAGATCAGCTGAATTGGTTTCTGACAATCTGATTGCTGTGTGGCTTGTTAGTGTTTCTATATTCCTATTATTCGATCACAGAGACTATGATGCAACTGGTCATTTATGGTTAAGGCCGTTGTGTTTAATTCTTCCTCCTATTGGGTGGAAAAATGAGTTTAGGATGATAACAATTTTCCTTATTATCTAGTCTAGAAGACAGACGATTGGGCAGAAAAATGAGTCGCGGATGATAAGGAAGTGATATGGTGTAAATGGAGATTACTATTCTTTATCACATAAATTATGGGGAATAAACCATGGTGAAAATAAAACTGTCAAGTAAGGAAATGACATCACTGCAGGATTTCAATATATTAAGAATTTATCATTTTCCTTGACTTTTAGCAGATGGCTTTCAAAATGTACTCAGTTGTTCCCTTCAATTCTGCATACCAGTATATAATCTGATGATATAATTCAAGGACTTGAGGCTGGATGTGTTCATTCATTCAGTAAACATTCCCAGGGGACCTACCAGGTGCCAAACCCTGTAACAGTCATGAGACCAAGAGATGAGAAGCAGACAGATATGTCTCACTCTTACATGATGATAATCAAATTCTTTGGAAGTGAGAAAGCGTCATAGAGTAAGGAGTTCAAGCCATGAAAGTGGATCATCTGGTTCAAGTCTGGTCCCCAGCTTTTGTCATTAGCAAGCTGTTCAAATCTTTCTTCACCTCCCAGTGAGTCTCATATGTGTCTACTAAACAGAGATTGTAATATCATTTGACCCATGGGCTATTTGAGAATTAAATGAGTTAATACATGAAAAATAATTATAACAATACCTTTGTGGCCAACCCATTGTTCCATAAAGCTGGTATTATAATTTATTAAAGAAAATATTGTAATTTGGTCATGAAACATGGCAACCTTGAGTAAAGATGAATCTCTTGTATTGCTCTACAAACTTGCTTTCTCACTTGGAGACAGGAAGACATTGACGTGTGGACTAAAGAAAGACTAGTTAGAGACTTTCATAAAACATCTCTTGTTTCGTGGGTTCTAATAGTGCCGGTCTAGACACTGCAGAATGATGGAAAGGAATACAATTGGAGAACAAGTGTTTAGTGCTAAATAACAGCTTGCAACGATTGACTGCTAAGTTTGCAATGCGTTTCTTAAAAGCACTTTCTGAGAATTAAACTATTTAATGCTCATAATATGCTTTTGGTAGTGAGTTTAATTATTTTAAAGGTTTCATAAATTAGTAAATAAAGGCATAGAGAAATAAAACCACTTAATGTTGCACAGGGAGCAGTTGAGTCAGGCTTCTAGCCTAGATTATAAAAGCAGAAGTTGAAAATCCAATGCTCTCCTAGTCTCTTTGCTTGCCAATGCAATTAAGTCACTAAAATCCCAAGGAAAAAAATACACATCATGCTAGATGATGAAAAATACAAATCACTTCCCTAATGTAGAAAATATAAAACTGCCATTCTCAAAAGAAAGCTAACACAGTATAGTGTACACACGTAAAGTCAGAAGAACAAATTTGGAGGAATGAAAAAGATATTGCATAATCAACATAGATACACTCCAACTTGCTAACAGGTAATTAAGTGCTAAGGAAAAGATATGGCAATAAGTTCACTACAAATAACTTTGAATTACTTTGGTTGTTTCACTAACTTGAAACTGAGTTTTATAACTGACTTTGATTGTTAGGCCAAGCATTTATCTAAATTATGGGCATGAAGTCTCGATCAATAATTGGAAACCACAGGGATTTGAATTTTAAATAAGCAAGAACCTTATAACAACTATACTTATCCAAACCCTGGAAGTTAATGAGCCAGTTTCAAGGGCTACTTCAGTTAGGGTTGATGACCGCTGGAGGGATTATGACAGACACAGGACTGGACAGGCTGTCTAGACAGCTGACCTGCAAAGTGCCTTCTAGACTAGACAAAAAGGAAAGTCATTCATTCCCCCTCTCAAGTCTTCCTTTAAAATCTATGGATTCAGTCTGATATTTTTCTTAGTAGCAGAATAAAATGTGGTCTTTGTCAAAAACTACTTTTCATATTCATAAATTCAATGTTGACTGACATTAAGGGGTTTTCCTGTTATTTACATATCCTTACAAGTTACATAATTAAATGCCTACTAAAAATAATTATTATGCCTCACTAACCCATTTTATCAGATTTGAGTAAAGGAGACAAAAAACAAAGTTCCAGAAAACAAATGCATCTAGTTCAAATTAAAGATGTGAATTCTGTAACAGGTGGATAAAGAAAAAAAAGTTTATTAAGAATATGGCACCCATAATTCTTTGCCAAACATGTGTGTGTGCCTTTGTGCATGCAGGAAGGCACAAAAACACTCCCACCTGGGCCACGTGTAGGATTTAGACAGCGATGTGGTACAAGAGCCCATCTGCAAGTGAGTGGTGAGGTCATTCTACTGGGTTTTCCTGACAGTTTATTGACTGTGTAATGGCATTTGATACTCCTAAGACATGGTTGTTTTGGAAGCATTGGTGTGTTACAGAGGCGTGGTGCATCGTGTGTGATGAGTCATGCTCAGTCTATACAATAAGGGAAAAGAAAAAGAAAAGATCAAGCAACAAGAGAACTGGGAAGTGAGAAAGTTCTCACTGCAGGCACCAGATCAACTCCACCTTGCGCCAGGTGCACAGGGCTGGTACACAGTTCGGTTCCTATGGAGTTCCAGTAATCTTCAAGAGTTCAAGTCCTAGATCAAATGGTAGTCTAATAATATTTCAGAAGGAGCAAAAGCAATTTTCATCTGTGAGTCGCTTTGCAGAAGGGATAACCTCCAAACAGCAACCTCTTCGCAGTTACTTCGAGGTTTGGACCCGTGCCAAAAAGGAAGTGCAAATATAAACACGACCAAGGCAAAGAACTGGCTGAGAAACCCTCAGAATTTTGGAGGGCAGAGAGGAAAAACAATCTGAAAGAGGAGTCTCTCCAGAAAATTAGGTAATTTACGTAATCCTGTGATGATTGGCGGGAATGTGCTGGCTTTCTCAATGAATCTTCAAGCAAGAAAATGGACACATCCCAAGTGAAGACAGTCCTTAGAAAGAAATGTATTTGTGACCTTCTTTACACTTCGAGGCATTTGAAGAGAAAGATAATCCCACAAAACTGATACAGCCATCATGGCGAATCTACTTAACACTCCCCCAAAACATTGTTTTCTATGGAGTGAGGTATAACTTCTCCCCGTGACGTGGGTGAATGCTCTAAGGTCTAGCACAGCCGGCTATTTCTGTATCCGGTTCCTTTTGCCACAACTTCCCATCTTTCTACACCTCAGTTTTATCCCATATCCCACACACGGCGCTCCAAAGAATTTTTCTTTTCAACGTCATCCTCGGTCAAGTGCTCATCTCTCCTTATTCGCCATCCACAACTTACCGACTTTTGCAATATTCTGACTCTTAAAACAAATGTATTATTCTCTCCCTATGGAAAAGCAACAATGAGCTGTCCCTATCCCATCCCACTTACTACTCGTGCCGCCTTTGTCACCAGTTAGTATATTTACTTTGTGACGGGAACACTATAAGGCCTCTAAAATATTGAGCAAGTTAATTAGGGTGGACATTAATATCATCTCTATTTCAAGTTTAGGAAATCAAGGCACAGGATGATTAGATGACCTTTCCACAATAACGTCACGTGCACGTAACAAGACTGGAGTTGGAATGAGCAAAGCAGGCTCTTAACAACCAACTAATCACTTGGTGTATATTCTAATTATATCACCGGTCATGCCTCACTTCAGATATTTGCAAACCTATGTCTCTGTAGATGCGATTGCTTTGAAGGCAGACTATGAGCTGTAACTATTTGTATTCTGAGTAACTTGTTCTGAGGCCACAGATCATAAACGTCAGATAATAAATAATCAACTAGCAAGGGATACAAACCAGAGGATGGGGTAATGTGGAAGCAGTAGGTAGATTCAGAGGTGAAGAATGAGGATGAGGGATCCCGGTAGGAATAAATGTTCTGAGTTGAAGGCTGTTACAAGTTTTGGTTGTGGATGTGTGCTTCCCTCAAAAAGAGGCCACTGTGAATTGCATTTCTGAGAATAAAAGAGGAAGCAGAGAAAAGTGAAAAACAGAAAAGGGTAAGAGAAAGCTCCAGGCTCAGAGGGAGATAGGAGCAACTACATAATGTGGAGAGACAGAGGGCATTTCAGAATTGGCTTCCCCCCAGACTGCAGCTTCCATCCAACCTTTTCCCGATGCTGGGCTGACGTGGTGACCACAATGTGCAGGCAAGAAGAGGTTCTGGGAGGTTTTGTTCGCATGAGCTGATACGCAGCCCTCAGGAGGAAGATGACCCTCCTGCCTCGGAGAAGAGGGTAACGCGTGGACCTCGTGGAGTTGCTGCGCAACAGCATCAGGTCACTAGCTCACGTCAAGCACTAGGTTCAAGCCATGGAGAGGGAGAAAGGAGGCTCCAAAGTTCCTGTCACAGGATTCTGTCAGATGCTTGTACCTGTCCCTTGCCTCAGACAGAATCACTCACAACAGGGCCTCACAATTCTTACCTCACTGAGCTGCAAATTAAGGTGCGACACCTGCCCAGAAAGCCTTTAGGCCTTTAGAGAATATCAAGACAAGATTCTCTGAAGAGGTGACTCCAGAAGCAGTTAAAGGATCTTTAGCTAGGCCACTTAAAATGCCTTTCCACGCCCCACCCTGCTTTCTTGCTAGAAGACTGGAGTTTTCTGTTAAGTGGAAATGGAGAGAAATGAAGGGACTTGGTTTGTGTTTACCAGTACGGAAATTTCTCTGCTCAAGACAGATGGACCAGGCCTTCTCTCCTTTCTCTCCGTGTTTCCCTGTCTCTGTCTCCCCCATCCCCTCCCTGCCCAGCCCACTGTCTCACTCTCTCTTCTTAGACAACATATCCTCAGATATAATATGGTTACTTTCCACTCATTCTCTACGTGGCGAGGATTTCACTCATGGCTTCCGGCCGCTCTCTGCCCACTGGCTTTCCTCTCCTTTCCTGCCCTCTTTTCTAGCTGAACTCGTAGGGCAATAAAACCAGCTCTTTGCTGGATATCTGCATTTTAATATTCTTTTTAAATACTGTACAGATGATTAGGTCATCTCTTTCATTCTTGGGTAAAAAAATGGATATTTCGTTCACAGCATGAAGACACCCATAATGTGATTTCTGTTAGGCCCCCTGTGGCTGTTCTCTGCATGTGTAAGAATCTGGAAAAAAAGGAGGACGGTTCTAGGGCACCTGGAGTCTTCCCACAGGGAACAAAGGCACAGAACAGATGTGTGGGACAGTTCCTGGAGCAGATCAGGAAGGTAAACAACCCCAGGAGAGAATCTACCTGATGAACACGGAGGTGAGCTCATGGGCTGGACTCGCACACCGACGTGAGAAGACTTTGTTGGGAACCATGTCAACAGGCAGAGGGAAAATCTAATGCGATCGAGTTTAGAATACTGTAATTAAAATCTCATAAATAGCCAAGGACTGCTTGGACCTGGAGAAATGCAGATGAGTTTTTGCAAGATGAGAGCTGGGAACAGAGCTTTTGGCAGATATTCGGAGCCCTTTCCCTTCAACATGAGTAACTTGTTATGTGTACAAGGAAGCCCTGTGTAAAGAGCCCTTGGGGTCTCCTGGCAAGGGAATGAATTTTGGAGACAGAAAGACCTGACTTCAAATACTATGCCTCACACTAACAACTATGTGATTAGATGCAAATCCCCTTTCCTCTCGGAGCCTCACTTTCCTAGGGGAAATCTGAGCTTTATAATCACTCACAGCCCTCTGGTCATGCTGGTAAGCATGGCAAAGACAGAGACCTTGACATCGCCCTCAGTAGAAAGTTATAGTCAACACAAAATCTAATAAACTAGAATTTTTGTTTTCAGTCCCTTACAGATTATTTTAATATCTCTTAACATGACTAATGTAGTTCACAGACTTCAAGGAGGATATTAAAAATAATCCTGAGTCAAGGAAGAATGATCTGGTTTGAATTTCCACTTGGCTGTCTCTAACTTTCATAGCGTTGCTGAGGTTGTTACACAAATGTCTCAAATTTAGTCATCTCATCTACAACTTGCCACAAATAATATCTAAATTAAAATGTTGAGTCACATGATCAGGCCTCTCACCTGAGCAGCTAATTAACAATAATTTCTCATAGCTCAAACCTTATTTCTGCTTGTGAATAAAGGAGATACCTATATCCACTGGTAACATCTTTTTATAATGTCTGAGAGAACCAAAATGAAGATTTTCCTCTTCTGCAAGTGATTTAATCTGATTTACCCAGTGGGAAAACACTAAAGGCTATCATTTTGTTTTCCTTAGTTGAAGCTATTAACTATAATTGCTTTTGTTAATAATACTTCACTTATTATAATCAAAGCTCAATTTTGTACTTAGACCCTGGGGCCAGTTTACAGAGGCACAATTTATAAATGGATAAAAAACAATTAATAACAACTAGCAAAACCATTAATGATCTTATCAACACAGTGCTACGTAGTCTCCAGTTGCAATACTGTGTTCCACACAAAATAGAATACTTATGTCAGCTAGAGGTGTGGGTGCCCTACACTGACCAAACACTACTTAAATATCAACAAAACAGTGGCTGTAAGGATATTCTCCCTCTTGACCCGACAGAGGATATTTCTATTCATCTATACAGGGTCAGAAGTAGCCTGCAATAGCATCTATTGCATAATAGCAATCAAAGAAAGAAACTACAATAATGTGAAAAAAAAAAAACCCTCCTCTCCACTCTTCAGAGACTCTTCCCTGTGAACAGCAAAGAAATCATGCACTCAGGCTGCTACCTCCCTGTCACAGTAAGTCAGCCATATTTGTCCCCTTAAACTCAGACTTCAGTCCCTTTCCTGAACCACACATCAAGTTTTCCGCCTGTAGCCTTTTCTCTGCTCCTGCCCCTGACTGCACACCCTCTTCCTGAAGTCCGATCTTAGCTCTGAGAGTCCTCGTCATGCTGGTAGTACTGTTTTCAGTCCCTTAATTCTCCTTATCTCAATCTGTAATAGTATCTGAAATAACTGAATTGTTCATTCAGTATCTGGTTTGTCAGGTTCATTACAGTAACCCCTGTGCTTCATACAGGGCCAGAACGTAGTATGTGCTCAATGTATATATGTTGAAGAAATAGATTCACTGATGAATTAATTAATAAATTACCACCAGTTTGCAACACCAAGCAAATAATTACTTTCAACTTCCACATACTCTTCGTGGGGTGGGGTTCTGGAGACCAGTTGCTGATGGCTCCTTGCCTCTCCTGATCACATCTCATCTATACCCTTCCTTCTCCCTTTTACATGTAGTTTAATTGCTGAAAACATGGGCTCAAGTGTTGGTGTTTAGTTGCAGACTCGGGAAGGGAAGTACGTCACTTTAGTTCACAGGACAATCAGAGAGATGACAAATGCTGGATGTTTATCTACATTACCAACAAGAAAACCAGTTTGAGTAAATGAATTGTAGTTCTCCTTCTAGCTGAGTCGTATCAGATAAGTTACCCAATCTCTTTAACTACATTCTTCTCCATAAGGAACAATTTAAAAGCACTACTGGCTACAAGGGTTTATTTCAGAAATTAAATTGAGGCCAAATATGCCCAGAGACAGTAAGCTTTCAATAAATGATTAAGGAGCCATTATTAAAATGTGTTCCATTCATATTTAAATTAGAAGTACCAGCAATGGTCTAAACACTATGCTTGGATATTTTCCTTTCATTGGGTAATGCCTGAAAGGGCATTATCCTTCTTGATTTAACAGGAGATATTTCTATTAACTTACCAATAGTCAGATCTGTGGGCTATTATAGCAAACATAATGCATGGCTTATCTTCCATGATGCTGTGCCTTCTCCACAAAATTTCTATCCCATTCCACCCTCCAGATTCAAATTTGTACAGAGCTCCATCCGTGGTTCCAAATTCAAGGTCAATTGTAGCCTGAAGTTAGAACTCTGGACAACCTCAGCCAATGCAGGTAGGGCTCCAAGTGTCATTCTCATCAGGCCCTAAAATTCATTTCTCAAGTCCCAAGACATTTTCTGCTCATCAAGGCCACCTTTGTTTCAGACAATGGGGACTTTTCCATTGACTTCCTGGATTCCTACCCTCCGAACATAAGATATATCCATCATGGCAAGACAGAACTAATTTCATCAAATATCTGACTGGGAAAAACAAAGTCATGTATTTATTTGTTTTGACCACAAGCCCAGATGACAAATAAGTATCCAAAAATAAAACCCATCAAAGCTGTGTCCTCCAATGCCAACTTGAATCATTCCTGCTTAGGAGCTTTCTTCCAAGGGTCCCATCCACAGCTGGCTAACAATAACACTTCTAGCCTGACTTTGGACATCATTCCCTCTGTGAAAACTTCAGAGATGACTGATAGGACCTCTTCTATACCTCCAGAATTTTTAAAGACTCCATCTGAAAAATATTGTTTTTTAAACCATTGTGTTGGATGGTGTTTAAGACATTGATTATGCAGCAATGAGAAGCAAAATGAGCAAGACCAAGATTAGGATTTTGTCAGATTCAAAGTCATTGAAGATTCTCTGGCTTGCAGATGGATGTCATCTCGCATGGATGTCTTCACATATCTGAGAGAAGACAAACATACTAGAGAAAGAGACAGAGAAGCTGAAGGAGAGAGAGAGAGAGAGAGAGAGAGAGAGAGAGAGGCCATTTCAGGTGTTCCACTTCCATATCTTCATCTAAACCCAATGACCTTCTAAAGAACCCATTTCTAAATATTATTTACTTGATATTCAAATTCTATTGGGATGATACCTTTAATCTCTTACAAGCTACCTGGTGAAAAGAACTATAAATTAGAATGAGTATAAAATGCATCACTCTTAACTCTTTAAGAATATTACATAAACAACACTCGAATAAAAGAAAATCCTTTGTGGTTCAAGTGGGTCCAACTGTGCTTCACTGTGCTATCAAGACTTAATTTGCTTTTTACCTTAAAAATTTATCAGAAGTAGATGCACAACAAAACGGTATGGTCCAGTCATGATTTTCATAATAATTCTGTATAATCAAGTTCTACTCAATCTTATAGGCATGCACAACAAAGCTTTGTCACTCATGCATCTGTGTGCATCTGTGGTCAGCTGGGATCACCGGATCAAGGATGATCTTGGCTGCGCTTGACTGATCACAGGCTGTACCAGTGGTTCCCTTCCGTGTGTGTTCATGGAAAATGGCAAGAACACTGAAGGAAAAATCTAATGGTGCAAACACAATGTAAGTACAAGCCAACGTGTCTGCTAACATCTGGATCTTTTAGAGAACTCTTAATCCTCCCAAAGAAGTTACAGCTCAAAGCCCAGATACAGGGAAGAAAGTTGATCACAAGCCACTCGGTGGGAATAGGTAAGTGATAATAAGCTAAAGGAGTAAAAACTACAAGATGCATAATTTGAGCTACCTCTTAATTTATTCTACCTTGAGTAGAATCTTTCAATAGCTGCGATGTTGATGTTTGTGTTCAAGCAAGCTAAGAACTTTTAAGTACCAAATATAAGGAAGGACACATGCCCTTTGTAAAATTTAGTTACTTGTAACTTACATATATATATATATATATATATATATATATATATATATATATATATATATATTAAGTGAAGAAAAATGATTTTTAACATAGGCAATATTCCTTGAATTTCTTTCTTTAATATGTGTCTATAGTGTAGTGGCCATATGATGCTTTGGAAAGAGCACGAGAAGAGAATTCAAACACCCAAATTTCAGTTCTGAATCTGTCACTAATTAATTCTGAGAGATCATCATCAAATTATCTCAAATTCTCTTGGCCACGCTTTCCTCTCTGTAAGAATTTGGACAGAAGAGTTGCATCTCCCTTCATCTTTAGAGCTGCGTGAGTGTGTGTTTACTGACATGGAAACAAGCCAGCAGGCTTTGTCTCGTCTTCTTTTAAAATTTTATTGTCGCTTCATATTAAGAGTTCCCAGCACTAAAAGTGCACTTGTGACTACAAGTTGGGTTCTTGTTTAAATTCATGAGTGGTGTTTAAATGTTTCTTGGATGGACCCAGAGTGAGGGGTCCCTCCTATGCATGGTCAGTTGTGGAGGATCTCTGGCCCTGAGGTAAAAGTCACCCGTGATATCAAATTTCAAACTCTGTTCAGAGCACAGTGCTAGCAGAGCTGAAATGAATACAAAAATCACATTTATTGCTCATGTTGGTATGGAAATTCAAAGTACATTTTGGAAATGAGATGGTGTTCATCTTTCTGAAATTGGAACCAATTGCAAATGTTTTTTTCAGGGAGTTCGTATCACATATGCTTTTGACAATGACATACCAGCACACTTTTTATAGAGCACTGTGTGCACTTCCAGCACACAACAACAGAGGTCTGATTCAAGCTGAGGCCCCAACTGACTACAAACCAAACAAGCATTATTGTTATTATTATCTTTTAGCTCTAATGTATTTGCTTCCTAATGACCCACAGCCTTAATTCACACTGAGCTCAGGATGACAAAAACAACAACAACAACAACAACAACAACAACAACAAAAACTTTCTTTTTTATGCTCTAGGCCCCAGCAGGGCAAGGCACATTCTAGAAGACTACTTTGGGTGACCAAAATGCAATTTAAAACATCAGCAGCCTTTGATCAGGGCAGTTTGCTGACTTTTAATTGTTTCCAGAGTGCTTGTTTGAAAATTTGCTAGATTCCACATCCCATGGAATGAGAACTGATGGCTGCCCTCCCTGCCTTAATTCTTGGCACAGAACTAGCTAGGCTTACTTCAGTTACACTCAGGAAGCTGAGTTTTTGGCCAAGGAACATGAAGGTGATTTCAGTTGCTGTCTCTTTTCACCCATAACCAAAGTAACAAGAAAAGAAATGAGAGTTCTGTCAGGAAAGTGTGACGTAATTGGTTGCTGGCTATTTTCTCTGGCTGCTCTAACTTTAATCAAAACATATGTGTTCTCATCTGAACTTTTTGTAGATATTGTTAGACATAGATTCTATAAAGATTTCCCTCAACTAACTAGCACACAGAACACAATCAACATAAAAGAATACTTTGCTTAAACCAGACATGTAAAAATTCTTCAGTACTTAGTGAAATGGTCAGTGTGCCCTCATACTGTGTGATGGTCTCTGGGGAGTGAAAGATTCCTACTAGTGACGGCATAAACCTTGGACATTTTTCTTTAAACTTCCTTGAGGTAGTTCATTTAAACACCAGAGATTCAGTGACAAATTTTGTGCAGATAACATTTCTCATTTATGTCCACTTTCAGTCTCCGCTCCTCTACCTCTACTTCTGACTACCGATGCTTTCACTGAGGCCACATGTGCTCCCCAAATGCAAGGTGGTCAACAATAACCTGACCATCTCTGTCTACTCCACAGCTCACGTCAATTCCGCTTGTCTCTATAGTTTTTTTTCTTCAAAAATCTGTGCACAGCTCCACTATTCTAGTCTTCTAACCACTTCCAAGAATCTAGAACTTCTCTTCCAAAACTTCCTGTCTCTGTAAAACATATCATCAGTAATTGTCTGTACCCTATGTCTTAATCATTTTTTCCTAAATTCATCTCACTTTGTTTTGACAATGCTTAACACAGGACCTTTTCAATAAGACCTTGCTTATTACTAATATATTCTCTATTTAATATTAGAAACATTTTACTCAAACTCATTTAATTATGTCACCTTCAGGCTAAAATTAGTTAATACAGTCGGGAGATTAAATTTTTAAACTTTGAACACTTTCATTTGCCAATTCTAGGTTCTAACATCTTGAATCTCACTTTCTGTCAACCCTTTTACTGTATGATGACAGCTATGTTCACAGTATATGGTACGTTCTCCAGTCAAAACACATAAGTTCTCTTTTCCAGGAAGCCCATTCAGTTTACACACATCCTCAAAGACTCAACTCCATTGTGACTTTCTTGTGACTTTTTAAAGCAAAATTAACATGATCCTCCTATTTTGTCTTATAGAATCTTGCAAAAGCATGCGTCGTTATGAATGTCAGATATATGCCCTTGCACGAGTCTTTATTTTAGCACAATTGCTTCACACTCAAGGAATTGCGCAGTCCTGAGAAAACCACAAGAGTTGGTCCACCCCGGTAGAGTGTGCAGTCACTCTTTTCATATCTTTCTTCTACTGACACTATGAACTTTTAAAGTCAATAAAGAAGTGTAATGTATTTCTGTAGTCCTGAAAATACCACATCTGCAAAAAAAAAAAAAAAAAAAAAAAAGTGAATGGGGCATTGTGATGATATTTTGCTCTCTTCTGGTGGGTCTTCAAAAATCTTTGAAGGAGGTTGATACTGACTCCAATCCTTCAGACACAAAGAGAATAGACTTAAGAGAAACAGCGAGCTGTCCAAACACACACAGGCAGACTACATGCAGGTGTTGTCTTGATTACTAAGCTATGCTTATTTCTCCTTGAAAATGAGTAAGTCACTGGCTGGGATATTCTGTGATGCGTAAGGTTCAAAATTTGTCTAAACACAAACTGATTTGGGATTGGGAAAGCATTAAAATCAGATAAGCAGCTAATTACCAGCCCTTCCACTCAATTAAATTTTGAAACAGTTATTTGTTTGAATTAGAAATCATCAAACAAGATTGACTGTCTAGATCTAACCAGTACAATCAAAACAACAGAAAATTAAAATAAATATTATTTTCATAAGAAGTGAGATAATTTATAAAATGAGACCACTGAGATATTCCTGTTAACTTATTTAAAAGCCACAGTCACACACCTATTGTTTAATCCAGTGATCATCAACGAGGGGTAATTTTGCCCCAGGGAACAGTTGGCAATATTTGCAGACATTTTTAGGTTACACAAACAGTAGAATAGGGTCCCAGAATGCCGTAAACCTTCTGCAATTCAACTCACAGAACTGACTTTCCACAAAAAGAGAACTGTCCAACTGATTGCACCAGTAATGTTCAGGTTAGGAAACCTCAGTTTAAGCTGAAAAATAAGAAAACAATTGTAAAGGTTAACGTATATTTATTTAATTCTATTTTGTGAAATTGAGAACAGAAGATCACACACACACACACACAACACTTTATTATTACCATTACGTTATACTCTTTCCATCTCTCTTTGTGTGTGTGTGTGTGGGTGTGTAGCATCTTGGAAACTATATTATATTTTAATGTTGAAAGTAAAAGTAGTATTTACACAGCTTTGCTAAATTAACACACAAATATTTTGATTTCTTCAAAAATTTGTGTTTCTTCATTCTCTCTTAATGAAGTAATTAAAGGGTATTATAGATAGCATTAACTTAAATAAGAAGCTTTTTTTAAAAAAATCTTATGATGCAGCCAGTATTGAAAAGGATTGACAGTATTGTCTAATTATTCCAGTATGAATTTGTAAAAGTAATTAATTTTTTCAGCATACATTGGAGTCATGCCTTCTTGTTTCAACATTTTATCTTGGAATAGCCTCCTAAAATGTCATTGCACTATTGGAGAAATTCCATCACCCAAATAGATCATATTTTCTTTAATAAATCTTCTAAAGGAAGATATGTGAGATTTTTCCTATATGTTTTGATATAATAAATAACACCATGAAGAGCATTCCTGCTCATAAATCTTTAGCTCTTTCCCTGATTATTTACTTGGGATACCTTCCATGAACTAGAATGTTGGGGTCAAAATGAAGCCATTTAAGGTTTAAAGTTTCAGTGATATAATCCATAAAACAGAAATAATAAACTATGGCCGCTCCCCAGCCCATAGTATAAAAGGGTCATGGACCAGCGATTTATTAACATAAACCATAGACTAGGCATCCGACTGTGAAGTTATCTCTACATGTGCAAACAGAGGTGGGGGGCAGAAAATACACAAAGGCCTTGTTACAGAAATAGACCTGTTCTTGTTTATTTTTGCTCTGGTTCAAAAGCAGCGAGCCATATACAAAACGTTTTCAGGTAGAACGTGAAAGAATGTTCCAAAGTGACCTGAGGTGTGTGTGGCAGGCTTGTACTGCACAGAAAAATATGCTTCCAGCTTAGACTTACTGAGACATACATATAATACAGCATTCAGCATTCATTTTCTGAACATTCACTCTTAGAATTGAGCTGCCTTTCACTCTTTACCGCACATGCTTCTGCAGTGTTATTTCTATTTCAAGATGAAAACAGGGAGGATCTGAGGTCACTCAATACATCAGTCATATAAACAACCTAGAAAGTGGGGATTCTAGCATGTAAATGTCCATCTTCGTGATCCTGGGGCGCTTGGTTTCATCTCTACCCTCTGCTCTTGCTGTTTATAGTTGTATATATAAGAGCCTAATGAATATAATAATATGTATATAAAAGAATAATACTTTTCCTCTGTAGTTAATATGCTTCAAAGTCTGGCTAGTAAAGCAACACTAGAACCCATCAAGCCAGCTAGGTATTCTGTACCACTTACCACTGCTGAATCCACTAAGAGTTCTTTGTTATTATCAAAGACCTCTGAAAATGCACATGAATTTTCAACTTTGAAGGTTTTTTTTTTTTTCTAGAAAAGAATTTAAAGTATAGTGTTGCTCTTAGGGTACAGTATTGGCCAAAATGGGGCTGTCCTGTGGCTCCTTCTAGAAGTATTCGTGTATGATAAGGAAACCACTCTTGTGACCCTGAACCACTCTCCTGAGCATAAGAAACACCTTGTGCTGGGACGCTGTTGGTGACACTCTGCTCAGCTTTGCTGTACCTGAGCTAGCTTTTTTTCTCTTTCTTTCTTAATTGGCTAAAATCAAGGATTTTCTAATCTTTGAAATGAATCTTCAGATTCTTTCCCTTCTAAAAAAAACACTGTTCCTCTGTCTACCTACATCCCTCCTCTTCTCACGTGACAGAGCTGCATTTCCCCTTCTTGCCCCTTGCTTCTTCCCTCACTTACTGTCTGTGCCTGGGAGGCAATTGTCTTTCTGGTCTGGATAGAGTTCTTCAGTCACTCACATGCAAACTGGGATGCTTTGTCTACGAAGGCCTCCTGACATAACCTGCATCCTATGTCCTTTAGGGGAAAAAAAAGCACAAACCTCCCATCCAGTCACTTTTATTGTTGCTGATATTCCTCTCACAGCTTTATACTCCTTCCTAAGTCGTTCTCTTCTGTCTTCCCCCAACCTGTGGACACCTGCTAACCCAATTACTGTTTTGTTGAATATTGCAATTTGGCCTCCTAGTTATAAATACAGACGTTACACTTAATACTCATTAGGCAACGCTAGTGTCAATTCACACCAAGAATTGACTTTGGTGAACATAAATGTATGTGTGAAAATATTCTTATAAAACTTCATGAGAAAAATGTGAATTGTTAATATTTCCTTCAATTTCACTTTTTTTTAATGGTTACCACGTGAGAGGAAACACGCCAGGCACTGGTAAGACAAGCACCATCAGGGGAGTTGGTGACTCTCCAAGGATTCTTGACAGCTAGGATTTTAGCACTGTGGTCTCTCTTCTCATCCATTCTTTTTAGAATACCCAGCCATCACGCTCATGCCTGCAGTACACGTGCTCCTGTCTCCCTTCTACCTAGTTTTCAGAGTGAAATCCCTGAAAATGCAGATCAAACATCACGCCTCTTTGCAGCTTTTCTGCACCGATTCCCTGCGATTCCCAGGAAGAAGCGCCTGCACATCTTTTCCCTCCATATGACATAATGTCCCAGTGTTACCCGTTGCATTGTGCCAGGCAGTGTGGCATCCTTGTCATTCTTTGTGTTAGTCCTGACCCTGTACTTCTCATACTATGCGTGCCTCACAAAGTGGTGCCTAGCAGACACTGGCCAAGTATCCAATATCCCAAATTTTCAAGCTTCTAAAAATCATTGTAGTGAAAATCATAGCATCAGCATTTTGGATATAGCACAGGATCTTTTTTGACAAAACGAAACAGAAAACTTTCCCGGTACTAGAAGTTCAGTCTAAATGCACATGTTAACCCTTCATCTTGATTAACATAGACTATTCTTAATTGCCACTTCTTCTGACTCTTAACCGATGTTTGAAAACCCACCTCATTTTTTTTCTTTTCTTTTCTTTTCTTTTTCTTTTTCTTTTTTTCTTTTCTTTCTTTTTTCTTTTTTTTTTTTTTTTACTTTCTGGTTTAACTTGCTGAAAACTTTGTTAACTGAGGCCCAGAAATCGCGTACATTCTGTGACAGAAACTTATAATATCATCCTGGGCAAGAAAATGGGCTATCTCAGCTTCTTCATTTATACAACAGGAATAATACTGTTAACTCAGGATTATGTATGTTTTATACATAAGAATAATTTGTAAAGATTGTTGGCACCCCGATGGGGGAAGACGAGGTAATGGCCTTTCTAAGATGAACGTCTTCTCATCTCCAGAATCCATGAATTTGTTGTCTTTACATAATGGGCTTTGCGGGTGTGACTGAGATGGTGACACGTATTTTAGCCAGTGATACTCTTGCCTGGCTTCTGAATATGAGATGACATATTTGTGTTGTTTTAAGCCACTGATTTGTGACAAATAATTATTTATTCTGCTCTTAGTCAAATTATGCTTTATCACAGGAAATTTAATGAATACAATGATGGCAAATATTTGAAATTCATGCATTAAATTAATTTGAAGACAACCCCGAGCACCATCCACCATCTGATCTTCTACAAAAAAGGCCAAAAATATGCCCTAGAGACAAGATAGCCTCTTAAACAAATGGTGCTGGGAAAACTGGTCATTCACCTGCCAAAGAATGAATCCAGACCCACATCTTTCACTTTACTTGAATCAATCAAAATGGATCAAATAAAATCATGAATAAAATCAAAATGTATCATATTAAAATGGAAATGCAGAGCCCTGAAAAAGATAAAATGGTCAAAATTCTTGGCAAGGACTTTCTCAAAAGAATACTTACTGCACAAGAGATAACACTGAAGTCACTGAAGGGATTATAGTTAAAAAAAAGAAAATGAGAAACGACCACCAGCTATTCCTCTGACAAAGCTTTACTAACTAGAATATCCAAAAAGTAGAAAAATTAGATGCCACCCAAACAGACAAGTGGGCAACTGAAATGAATGAACACTGCTCAGAAGAAGTGCAATGGTTAGTAAATACATGAAAAAATGCTCAGCATCTTTAGCCACTGGAGAAATGCAAATCAAAACACCTAAATTCCATCAAACTCCAGTAAGAATAGCTGTGAGAAAGACATCACAAAACAACAACTGCTAGTGAGGTTATGGGGCATAAGGTACACCTCTACATTCCTGGTGGGACTCTGAACTGATACAATAATTACTAAAATTTCTGCGAAAAACCACAAAAATGAAAATAGATATTTCATTTGACTCAAATATTCTTTTTCAAGGTATCTTTCCAAAAGAATTATATTCTATAACACATGGAACAGTGACACATGTATCCTTATATTTATAGCAGCACAAATTAAAATATATAATAAATTCTAGAGACATCCAAGGTAGCTATCAACAGATGAATGGATAAATAAAAAGTGATATAAATATAAAAGAGTATTACTCTTCCATGAAGAATGATAAATTTGAGACATCTCTGGGAAAATGGATGTACTTTGAAACCATTATTCTTAGTGAGATGTATCAGCAACTGAAAGATGAAATATCGCGTTGTTTCTCTGGGATGAGAACTGAAGTATACATAAGTAATAAAGAAAGATGAAGAGTCACTGGAGAAACAAGAGGATAGATTTTGTGGAGAAAGAAAGGAGATGTCAGGGGAACAAGAGAGTGGAAAAGTAAGTAGGAGCACAAAACTGAGGAAGGAGCAATGCATGTATGTATTGCAAACACATGGTAATAAAAAGAATATTTTTAGAAATGCAATATTCATAAAAGTTCACTTTTTGGGTCTAGGCTGCCTATCTTAGTAAATATTTACGGAGAAATATCACAGAGAAAGGAAGTGTTTGCTGGCTGTTTCCCATTCCTTCTCTCATGATATATATCAAGATTGGTTGAAAAATTAGGAGATTCTAACAGACTTGATGCTATGCAATATCTTATATAGTTAATATTCAAATGTTATTATTTGCATTACCCACCCACTTAGCATGCATTCTGAGAATTATCGAGACTTTTCTCAAGGAAAGAACAATCTCAAAGTGAAGAAATATTCCTAACCACCTCCTTTTGCCCCTGCAAATCATTCAGACCAATAAAGTACAAATGACCAAAACAACACGAATCCTTAGTTCAGAACTCCACCTGTTCACGGTTACAAGCCCGAGTGTCGACTCGGTCCTTAAACCACAGTGAGCCTGCACCTGCACTGGAACATTTAACAGAGTATCACAATGTGAAAAAAAGCAAAAACTTCAGAGAAAATATGCCATTTCTAGTTAATGCCAAAATCTAGAGAAAAAGAAAGAGCTTAAGAATTGAATATATTTAGAAACTTGACTATATATATATATATATATATATATATATATATATATATATATATAAAGTTTAATAATGAGAAGTCGGGCTGAGTGGCATAAAGACATATAAGAATTTGGATTTCCAGGGCGGGAGGAATAGCATAGTCAGTAAAATGCTTGTCTTGTGAGCTCAAGCCCCTGATTTCAATTCCTCAGCAGAACATAAATCTGGGTGTGGTGACACACACCTTTAATCCCAACACTGGGTGGCTGAGGCAGGTGGATTGCCCTGAGTCCAAGGACAGCCTGGGCTACACCATTGAGTTCAGGACAGAGTGAGATCCTGTCTCAGGAAAAAAGAAGAAGAAGAAGAAGAAAAATTATTTCTGAACTGGAGTTCAAGCAAAAGAAAACCGAATAAAGTTTGTAACTAGCAACCCCCACCGTCTCTACAGTCAAATAAATTTGCATGGATTACACAAGAGAAGCAGGTCTTTCCAGTGCAGGGTTTTGTAGGCTTGTCTAGGCCGATATGCATTAGGCTTCTCACACAGGAGCAAAATGTCTGCACATGTTACTTCCTGTTTCTCAGCCAAATTCCTAAACAGTGGCTTTAAGTATCTTGTACTCAATTATTTCACCATATGCTGAGCACAGACCATGCGGTCTTGGGCTCTTTTATCCCTCTGCATTTTCCTGGAGGCGAGGCCTACCAGTCACCTACAGAAAGATGTAGTGGCTTTAAAATTTTTATTTACATTGTTGTTTTGTCATATTATCTATCGGCTTGTTTGATTTTTCTTTTAATCTCAGTCTTCCTCACATGATAGCAAAGGTGTTCCATGAAGGAATGGGCAGAAGTCATGAGATTTCAAGAGATCCAGGCACTCCTGCCACGTGGGACCTCTTCTGCCAGGTTGTATTGTTTAGAGAAGTTGTAAGGTCAGCCCCAAAAGGAGGGAGTGCAGAAATAAGTCACTCTCTTAAAAAGAGGACCTGTGGCTTCCGTGGGAAGTGGGGCTGCCCATGGGGAAGGTGGGAACCTGCAACCATACCTGGCAGTCCCTTAGTTTAGCTAAATTAGCTCCCAAAAGTCACCACATAGGAGTGCTTCCTGTTTACACTGTAAATATTCCACATTGTCACCTTTGGTTTGCCAATGCTTGTGGAAAGCTGCAAATTATATTATAAGGCATTTCATAATTGGGTACTACAAGATGTACAAATTAAATATTTAACTTAAAAAGAGGGATATTTTTAATATATAGTTTCCCATCTTAAAAACGATGCATATGAAAGCATTTAAGGGAGGGACCGAGCAAAGTAATTTACAATATATTATTAGTCTAGTGCCAGTCACTGGGAAGCAGATCTTTGTTCAAACTTAATGATAACAATAATGAGATTGGAAATATGAGAGAGAAATGCATATTTTTCTTATATAATCTAATTCACCACTTATGTTGTGGAGGGCACCAAGCAGGGTAGGGGGTTAGGAAAACAGAAACTGAATATCAAAGTTTACCTTAAATATTTGTGCTTTGATCAATTAGAAAAATGGTGCAAATAGTCACAAAAATGATAGTGTTAATAAAAGGATTGATTATAAAAAATAATTTTATGTATTTTGGGCATGGATTGTTAGTAAACTCACCCCAAAAAACAAGATTGTCTTCTCTTTTTCTGTATCCCCCCAAACTCTACCAAGATCTGATCTGTTAGGGTGTGTGGTTTCCCTCTTCCAGGAAATCCCTCACCTCTGTGAATCCAGAGGATATTTTGTGAATGTGTAACTTTATGCCCTAAGATACAGTAAGAGCCATCGCTAGACAAAGTTACAGTTAGTAAGAAGTTCTCTTCCAGATCTTCTCAGGTCTACAAGTCTGAAAAGAAAAGCTAATAACTTCACAAAGTATATAAAATGATCCTTTATTAGTTGAGTGAAATTGAGGATGAAATAAAAAGAACTAAGGTCAACGACTCAAAGCCTTGATGTATGTAAAGAAAATACGTTATTAAACAACTCATTTTTTAGAAATTAAGAGGAAGTTGGTAGATTTGAATGTGCCAGTTTAAACACGACTTATATGCTGAAACAAAAGAGAGTTAACTGTTTTTATCAAAACACCCTCTTTCATAAGCAATTTACTCAATATGATTGGCATAATTTCTAAAAATATGCCATACACATTTAGAATGTATTATTCATGATGATCTCAGAACAAGCTTTCAGCAATTTGCTGCACTGATATCCTTTTTCATTTACAATCTGCATCTACAAAAAATTTAATATTCAGTAGATGTAAGATTCTAAGACTTGGCAAAGGTAAATTCTCAAAGAATATGGATTTTAGAGTCATCAAATATTTTCCTAAAGGAGATGCATATAATACACTTCATCCTTTAAATCCATCTGGTTAATTAAAATAAAATCATTGAGATGACTTTGATAAAAATGAAATAGGAAAAGGGAGAAGAGAAAGGAAGATTTCTAAAACTGGGGCAGCAGGAGATTTGGACAGGGAAAAACAAGAAACGGGAGCCCGAGGTGCTGGCTTTTTCTGTCCTGATAACTTCTCAAGTCAGAAAGTGTGTGCAATGTCTCTCCAGAAACACCCATCTGTAACGCCACACTTGCTGTATGACCCCACAGAGAGTTCTTCCATGTGGATGTTGCAGTGAACTGCTGAATTTTTTCACTATCACCTCCACAAAAATAATATACAGTAAGTGTAGAGAAAGCAAGCAGTTTGTAATAAACACAGAGTATAACACGTAAGAATGCCAGTGTGATTTAAAATGTGCCTCACAATCAGGAAAAGAATTCAAACTTTATGATTCATGAAATTTATATAATTTGAAGCATTTAATTTTGGGAAAAAAATACAAATGTAGTGATTGATAATTACACTTGGCTAGTTACGCCAGTGCCCTCCACAGAGCTTTGGGGTTGGGGGGTCACGTCGTGAGGAGTTTAAGTTCTACAGACCCCATAGCAAAGCCACCTCTGTTCACAAGATAGTGCCATCAGACAAGTGGAAAGGACAATAATCTAGTCTAATTCATTTCATCTCAAATAAATAAACCAATGTGCTAAAAACATTTTCATTCACAAAATGTTCTTTTTTCGTTGCAATGCTTGCATTGGTAAGATATAGAACTGCTTATAATTAATTTAATACATAATTAAACACATCTATTAAGAAGCATAAAATCTGCTACATATTTAAACTGAAGCTTTAAAAAATTTCTAATACACTTTATATAAAAACTCAGAAACAGAACAAATATATATAATATTCTTAGGGTTATGGTATAGTCATACATACACTGCAAAAAATCACTGATTATTCCATTTGATTTAGAAGGAAGACTACTAAATTTTCTTTTTATTTCATCTGTATTTCCTATATTTTTTTCTAAATCAATGGTGTCTTACACCTTCAGAGGAAATTCTATGCAAGCAAATTTATAAGTGATCATAATTAGTAAATGCTAGCTTGGTTTGCATTTGTTGTCACCAGCAGTATCTTAAAATTCTCAAACGAAATATAAATTTTATTTCACTTTTATGTACAGAGAAATTCGCCCTACCCAGGAATTATTGTTTCTAGGTAAAGAGGTTACTTACTACTGACTCATAGTTTACATGGAATTAAGTAAACTTAAAAAAAGTGTCTTTCTTTCTTTTTCTTTCTTTCTCTCCTTCTTTCTTTCTTTTTTTCTTTTTGAGACAGGGTCTTGCTCTGTAGCCTACATTGGTCACAAAATCTCTATGGAGCCCTGGCTGGCCTTGGACTCACAGAAATTCTCTTGTCTGAGCCTACAGAGTGCTGGGATTACAGACATGTGTCACCAGCCACCATGCCCACCTTTTATGTGGTGCTGGGGAACCAAAATCAGGGCCTTCTGCTTGCAAGGCAAGGGTAACAGCTGTGCCATTCCCCTAGCCCAGAGTTATACATTTTAGATTGCAGAAGCAACAGAGAAAAAGTTCTAAGGCAATGACTACTAACTTCCAAGGTACCCTGAAGGTACCCAGTGCTTTTCACTGTTTATGTTTCAATCTGCATAAAATTCCTTAGCAGCCTTGGGAGCAAGTATAAGTTTTATATCACATCTATTTACCAAGTCCTATTATTAAAATACTACTGAATTATTGACTGGAAATAAAGGAAGGAACAATTAGAATGATTCTATAACAACTTCATTCTCAGCAGTGTTTAAGCAGACAATAATTTATGTAGGTGTACAACTTAGTATTTTAAATTATTTAAAACATTCCAGTGTGTGAAAACTTAGCTAAATCCAACCAAGCCTCCTTGATTTCAAGTACTAGTTAGGTTACTTTCTCAGTGTGTAACCTGAGATACTGTCACTCAATCTCTACTAAATTAATTTTTCTCATCTCTGAAAGAAGCTAAAAGATGTACTGCAAAGAACCATAACGTAGTCTATATAGGCAAAGCAATAGAAGTGCCTGACAAGATAGCTTCATCATAAATTATATTACTTTTCACTAAATTGTACATGAAAATCATAAGCTAACCACAACATTTTTGCTAAATATATTATCTTTATTCTTTCATTTTCCAAATGGGAATTGTGTAGAATTATGGTGCTCCTCTTTGGGGATGTCCTTTCTTCCTATTACTTTAGCATTTTATGTGCTCTCTCTGTCTCTCTCTCTCTCTCTCTCTCTCTCTCTCTCTCTCTCTCTTCCTGTCTTGCTCTCTTTCTCACATATACAC
Source organism: Ctenodactylus gundi (assembly GCA_004027205.1). NCBI lineage: Eukaryota > Metazoa > Chordata > Mammalia > Rodentia > Ctenodactylidae > Ctenodactylus > Ctenodactylus gundi. The sequence continues at coordinate 502,607 of PVKB01000375.1, forward strand.
ACAAAGAAGTAAAAAAATGAAGAAAAGAGTCAATCTTCATTGTAGTCTTCTTTAGTATCTTTTCATTTGCATGTGTTTGTGATACATATTTGTTCGCATATTGGTAGTCGTTGGTAGTCGGGTTTGGACCTGGAGTGCCCCCAAAGTCTCATGTTCCTCTGGGTACTGTGTAGTAGTGCGAGGTAGGGCCTGGCTAGAAGGAACAGAGGCTTGGTGCCTGATCTGGAGTAGCAAGTACTGGTTCTACCCTTTTCCCAGACTATTCTCAGTTCTGCCATGCTGCTGTGAGGATCTCTGTCTCCAGAGCACTGGCTCTGGCTCTGGCTCTGGCTGCAGGCCCACCCTGTGATTCCACCATTTTCCAGTCTACTTCCCTATTTCTTATCTTCTCTCTTTTAATATAAATGATTAAAAGATAGTTCATCTTAATTTTAGTCTATCCCCAAGTCTGTGTAAACAACAGCATGAGTCCCAAGCTCATGATAATGCACCTACACAAGTTTTATATGAAAAAAGAATGCCACACCTTTTGTCTTTCACAATTCAACTGTTAAGATGGTCTGTTTACAATGGTCCGGTACCATCAAACAGACAAGGAAGATGTGAAATCTGGGAATTCCACAATGCCTTGGTTCAACTAATTCATGAAAGGCCAAACGTTCTGTAACTTTCAATGCTAAATCTCTGAACATCCCTGGGAGTGGTCCTGTGAGGAACACATCCACCTCCCCTTAGGTTGTTCTGAGTCACATCACCTGCTACCAGGGATTTGCGGTATTTTAAAACCGGCATGCATGAAACTTGATCGTTCTGCAGGAAGTCCTTTCAAAAACACCTACAACTGGCACAGGATTTCATGCATACTCTGGTTTCTATCTGCATGGGTGCTTCTACTTTGTTTCCCAATGCACCGAGTTAGAACAGAGAGCACTGCCGGTTGTTCACTGCACCTGCTGCTGAAGCCTGATGTGCCCTCAGGATTTCTCCACAGCCTTTACTTTTACCGTGCCATCCTAAATTGAATGAAGTACGTTTATACCTTCTTGGCAGAGAGCCTAACAAGTGAAGGTCAAGCTTGAGTACTTCTGAAGAAAGAAAGAAAGAAAGAAAGAAAGAAAGAAAGAAAGAAAGAAAGAAGAAAGAAAGAAAGAAATCCCTTGCTACTTGTGAAGGTCACTGTGACTAGACCCACATTAGTCACTATCAGCTAACAAGGAAATTTTACTAGGTGTCCAAGAGCAGATTCACCTGCTCACCAATTCATTACACACCTGCAGACCCTTCCGTGTAGGTGCTGGGACACAAACCGGAGCAACAACTCACTGCTTAGGAATGACATTTAGAATGATAGAGAAGACAGACCCCAAAAACGAGGGCTGAAATATTAACGCTGTGATGACAACAAAACCTGCATCAAATTCCATTTACTCTGCCAAAAAGGAATGTTACTTGCATGTCTCATAAGACCTCTGAAAAGCTAGAAATGGCTATGATCGTCACTGATATTTTATCTCCATTTTATAGACAAAAGAATTGATGTCCACATAGTTCATGACTCATTGACAAAGTTACAGTAAGGCAGAACTATGAAATAAAAGCACCTTCCTATTTAGTTATGGACTTTGCTTGTCCCATAAGACTTCATTTGCAATAGGCATTTTCAAAGACAAAATTATTAACAATTTCAAGATAGTAACAGAAAGGCATTACATAACAGACCTTATCTGATTATACTGGTTCAGTGTGTATGAAGATAGCTTTCGGGTGATAAGAAAGAAAAAGCAAGAATGACTTCTTAAAATACAGTTCTATATATATATATATATATATATATATATATATATATATATTTTATATATATATATATATATATATATATATATATATATATATATATATAATTTTTTACCTGATTGCCCTCATTCTCCTTGTTTCACTTCGGTTCAGTTTTTCAAGGAGAGTCCTATTTTCAGACAGCCCTTTGGGCTCCAGGTGTTCTAAATCAGAATGGAGGGAAGGTTGCAGAAAGCTTTGTCGGGAGGAGGGTGGATGCTATAGGGCATACTCCAGAAGGAGGAAGAGTAGAAAGCCGAGGCAGGTGCAGGTGGAGAGTGAAAGACGGAGAGCTTTTGATGATGCAGTACTTGGGTTAAGACTTGTCTTCACAATGCCTGAGACGAGAATGGAAAATACTGAGTCATGGCAAAGTCATGTTCTGGTTCCAAGAGTGTGTTTCCTTGGCTTATGCCCACTGCTTGTTCCTGAGGTGACAACTTACTAATCCATAAAAGTGGACCTCAATGTGCATATGGAAATGAGCACAATCCGTTGTAGGTATGACACAGAGAGGAGTGCTGGAATTTTTGCATCTTTTTTATTTTGCAAAATTTTCCTTTCATCAAAATCATAATTTTGTACTTGATTAGACTAGGTTATTTTACTTTTATTAACAATTTTTCCATGATATTTTTTATTTTTAATAAAGTTTCTACTTAAGGCTCTTGTTTAAATATCTTCACTAATTCTTACCTTTCTACTCTTAAACTTCCTATGGTTCAAGATTGTTATTTACTAGTTTTTTTATTAATAAAGTAATTCTAGGCTTTACTTTCTCTTCTGATTTTAGTCACGTTCCAAGTGCTCTCATATAATGTAATCAAACTCTTGTTAATCTCTAAATGATTTGAAATTTTAGTTTTATTTTGTATGTATGCTTTATTTACTTAGTTTTTATTACAGACCTTTTAAATGCATTTTCTTTTTATAGGAATGTATTTTGACCTTCAGCCAAAAGAATGTGGCCCCTAAATTTGCCACATTTTAGAATATATCAAGACTTCCATTTAACAACCTTTATGTATTTATTCATCCATTCATATATTTACTTGGTATCTGACTTTTTGGTCACAATAGAAAAATTGTTTTCGAAGGGCGTAAGAGTAGGAATTTAGTCACTCTTGGCAATTACTCAATATAAATATATATAGCTTTGGGGATTTGTTTGTTGGTTTGTTTTTGAGTCAGTCTTGCTCATTATCCCATATTGGTCCTGAACGCAATGAGTAGCCCAGGCTAACCTTAGACTCAAGCCCTCCTATCCCAGCTTCTCAAGTGCTGAAATAACAGGCACTTGCCACCACATGTGAATGTATGTGTTTCTGCGGAATAAAACTCAGGGCCGTGCACTTGCTACACAAGTGCTTTAACTATTGTATCATTCCTCCAACCTCAGCTTCAAGGTTTCTAAATTATAACTGGACTGTGAAATTCCGACTTCTAATATGAGTCTGAGTTAACTAAATTTTTGCTCTGGTTTTGGGTTTCTGATGATCCAAACAACTTACATTGTTTATGGGATTACACTTCTTTCATATTTAATTTAATTATTGAATTCCCCCAATACGGTAGCTTGTAAGCATTATGTTCATTTTATTTCAAACATGTCTTTTGTAAACAAGTGCATAGCTATATTTATATCTAATTTAGGTAAATTGGCTTTTTAAATATGAAATCCTCCATTTTAGAATTTTTTACTCAGAGTATAATCCTAAGCACATTATGATACTTCAATTTTCTCAGTGTGTATTTAATAAAGATATTTTGTACAGCTATTAGGAACCTGTCTTTTTTTGCTTTTACATTTTTACTACTTTTGCAACCTTGCATGAAATGCATTAAGTCCTGAAAGGTAATAAACAGCAGTGTGTAAGTTTCTGTATCCTTTTCGTGTGCTGCTACAATCTGTCTCAACAGGATCCTTTGTTTTCTAGTAGGAGAACAAAAGCATGATATTTGGATCTGTTTACCTAAGGAACTAGTTAAATCTATGGTAATCTTCGGTAGTGCATCAGAATTATCAATAATCAAAAAAGGTTTCCACAAGAAAGCAATTCTTTCTTCTTTTCAGACTCTTTTCCCTTGGCTTTATTTCTTCATCACATGAAATGTCCTTCAGACAGATTTTCATTTTCTATAACCTAACCAAGTTCATATTGAGAGAGAAAAATAAAATGATGTGAATGAAAAAGGAAAAAAAAATGCCAATACAGCAGGCTCACAGAACCATCCAAGGCGTAGGGTGACCCTTTCAAACACCTCTTGCAACTGTAATTATATTGATGTGAAAATTAAGTCTCTCAGAAGTGATACAGTTTGCTTGAAGTTAAGCTGTTCCAGTGCAATTACTAAGACTATATTGAAGAATTTTCTTTTGAAAAGGACAACTTGAGTTAGAGAAAAAAGAAAATTCATAGGTTTCTCGCCAGTTAGCCTGGCCTTATGACCTGACTCCATGCGTACGATTCTGAAAACAGGAATACTGGAATTATATCACACCTCTTCATTTACTACCAACGAAAACTCGGTAAAGTTATTTAACTTCAAAGACTGCATTTTATCAATCTGAGAGGAATAGGAGCTGATCTATTATTGAGCAAAAGTCTACAGAACAGATTTGGATACAGGCACAAAGTGCTCCATCCCACGTTCAGCACCTAATCGCACCACCACAAATACTTTTTCCCTTCTTCCTCCATTAAACCAGTGCACTACAGCTTTGTAGTGGTCAGACTAATTTCAGGAACAATCATTCTGTGCCACTGTGGGATTGGAAGGCACTGTTGTTTGGGATAAATCTGGAAAACTTACAAACATCACATAATCCTGGAAAGTTGATGGGCTGTGCACAAGAAAGGGAATTCCATTCTCCTCCTTGACTAATTTCTAGGAAACACTCTGTTCAACATGTAGCTTGAACATGATTTTTCATTTTTCATAGCATCCTGAAAAGCCTGCTTGTTCTAGTGGAAACCATCAACATCAACTAAATTGTTACGTTTTCCAGGGTTGGAACAACGAGGTGAGGGGAATATGTACAAAGGTCTACTTCCTACAAGCTTGCCACAGCTCGGTGTTCAATCACTTCACCTCTTACGCACATGGTTTATTCTGGTGGTGCCTGAAACTAAATCACAGGTTAGACTTGCACTAATGGTAGTTTCACCGCATGTGTAAAACACCTAAGTTGACAATTACTTGGTTGAAGGCAAATGTCTTATTTCTTGAAGATGCCTTATTGAGAACACGGACATAATACTCATAATGTGTTGGAAAAAAAGTAATTGAAAGTAAGACTATGCACTACTCTTGGCTTTCAGTTTCTCTCAAGCTGTGGAAAACAGAAAGTAATTATTTATCTTTAGAGATAGAATTAGTCTCTTATTCTATTATCTAATCGATGCTTACTATTCGGCTCAGCCCAGTTCTGTAGTTGGGCAGGGAAGTTTAAAAAAGAGTCCCATTTCGCTCGTGCGCTCAGTGCTTTCTCTAATCTTTGTTTCTTTCTTGTTCGAGATTCTTTCTTGAAATGACACTTGTTTGGTGCACAAAAGGTTCCAATATGTCAGGCTAAACAGTTCAATACCTGTAATTAGTGACCTCATTTAAGTCTCCATTCCAGAGAAAGAATTGATTTATTAATGCTTCCATTGCATTAAATGCTAACTATGAAATCCAAGCGTTAAGCACTTTAAAATACACCCAGAAAACTCATGCAGGTCTACAAGTAATTACATTCATGTGTACATGCAGTTACAGTGTGTATTTTTCATTATGTTGGTGGTCTCATCTCTATAGTGTGGATATACACTGTCAGGTGGAAGCTGCTCTGTTCTCACTTGGACAGTGATAGCACAGGTATAGTAGTGCTGATTGCAAACATCTCAAAGGGGTTTATTTCTAATGTAAGATTAGATTGCATTTATTTTCTGCTGTGATTCAAATAGTTTGAAAAATCAGAATTACCCTGTTTTGATTAGACACAGCAGCTTATTTTTCTAAATCCAAAGAGAAAGGATAAAAATGTGATTCTTTTCTGTTTTTCCTATCGCTCACTATGCCATCATTTTGCCATCGCATCATTCATTTCACCATTTTTGTCTCAAAGCCTCACTTTAGTCAGTGTTGGCTTCCAGTCATTTGTGTAAAAACACAAATCACCTGAACCTCTTGGACTCAGACCCTTCTTGCAAAATGACCGAGCTGAGTCAGTCCTAAAATACATATAACTAATTTTTAACATGAATTCTGAAGTAGAGAAAAGCCTCCAAAATTTGTGCATGTGATGTAGTATGTTCGCAGTAGCTGCATTTGTTTTGCCTCCATTGTCCAGTTATGATGTGAGAACAGGATGTAGGATTGTGAAGTTCATGTATTAGCTATGGATTAGTGAAAATTCTTTTTTCACTTTGTTTTTCAGAGCTAGCGATATTATGCTGATATTTTGCATTTTAATGTAGAAACCAGCTTTAAGTTTAAATCGACCCCACTCCTCTTGCTTCTGCATTAACCTTTGACAAATTACAAACCCCAGAGCTTCCACAGTGTGAATAAGGCCAACCAGGCCATTATCCAAGACTGTTAAAATATGGCCTCACAGGCAGCTTCCTGTGTGCGCTCATCTCAGCCAGAAATTCTTTTGATAGAACTTATCATGCATTATTTATGTTACTCTGAACCTTTAATGCAAATTTATAGAACATAATGGAAACATCCTGTACATCACAGCACCCCCAATCATTCTCTGTCTACCACAAGAGCCTTGCAAAATTACTTCTGTGGAATAATCTTATATCCACTATTACAGCTGAGCTGTAATTCCTGGGAACATTTCAATTCTTGGCTTTTCCTCCCTTGAACAAATTTTATTTCCTCTTTCACTGCCCAAAGTGTCTATTAGCCATCTGATCACAGTACACTTATAAGAACATATCTCCCTTGAAACAAGAGAGGTGTGGTGAGTTACCAGCCTCTGCTCAATTAATCAAGGCTATTTTAGGGAGCAGGGTCTGAGTGGCTACAATAATTCTTGCCAAGGTGCTATTTCACTTCAAATTTCCTTGTAAATGTCTGTCCACTGAGCATTTTTTGCTTCTATGCACTGTAACCATGCAAGACAAAGAAATAACTGTGAAAAAATTTAATATTAATCTTCATATTTATATTGACCAATGTCAAGATCATTCAACTAAGTTTCAGACTTATCTTCATCACTGTATTTGTGATCTAGGAAAAATAATTTAAGCAGAAGGTGATCTAAGATATATATATATATATATATATATATATATATATATATATATATAATTTCCCTTCTTTATATTTTACAATCGATCTGATTTTCATTAGAACAAAATTGAGTATGAAGTTTACCTACCTGACATGAGTATCACATTTGCCAGAAATACGGGTCATTTTATATGTTAAGGGCACATGTAGGAAGGAGTCAACGAGACTCACGATGTAGAATTCATGGGTCTGCACCAAAGTAGAAATCATTTTCTACAGGCAGGCAATCTGTTCCTTCTACACAGAGCACGTGAATTATTGATGGTTCTAGTCAGCATTTCTTTTCTCTCTGGCAGCCAAGTAGGCCTTCCTTGTAACATGCTTTTGTTGGCATTAAAATGCATTTCGTTTACTCAGGACACACAAATACAAAATGGAAAATTAATATCTTTTACACAGCCTATAAGCAAGGTGTCATATATCCCAAGCATAGTAGCAGGTAGACCTAACTGTAAAGGTCCTCTGCAATATAACTTCATATAACATAAACAATACAGTTTTGGTCTTTTTATCTCCTCACATATTTCAAGAATTACTTTTTCACCTTCTATTATAGTCATTTTGAAAATGTAACTTTAACGTTTACTGTTTTCTTCTTGATGACTTGTCTTCTATATTTGACCATGATGGTAAAGTATAATGCCTGAACCACTAGTTCTGACACTTTTTAGTCTCTCATAGGCTTGTTTCCGGACCCTAGGTAAGTATTTTTTAAAATCATATAAACTATTAGGTTTTGTTGGGTCCTCTGTCTGTTTATTTCTACCTGGAGATTAAAACAAAATGATGTTCATATATGTTAACAATAATTATAGTAATTTCACGCAAATTTCTCTTGGGCTATTACTAATCTTAAGAGATGACATACATGTAGCAGAATGTTAGCATTGTAATTTTCAAACAAAGAAACTGAACTGAAGTGTTCTCTCTCTCTCTCTCTCTCTCTCTCTCTTATTGTTTCTTTTGTTATATCTGTCTAGGTCTTGATGTAATTCTGAAGATAGAAATATATCCACTGGAAACTTGGTAGACATCCAACAACTTTTGACGCATAGTGTCGAAACTATGCTCATAGAACAAATAAGACAAAGGTAAAGAATCCTTCTAAATGACTTCCTCTGTTCAAAAGTCTGTCTCAACCTAATTCATCAAAGTGTAATGTTGCAAATTATATTCTGAACAGCTAGATCTTAGTAAGAATATTTTCCAGATTTTTTTGATCTTTAAAGTGACCTGTGAATTCAACTTATTTCAACATGAATCTATTGGCCGTATATTATATTATTTTCCAGGATATGTGTGAATCACAAAAGATAAAAAAAGTAATTAAATCATGATGCCATCCTCAAAATATTCCAAAGATGACCACAAGTAACCTAACCAGCTTTTAAACAGGATTATAAAAACTGAAGGATCATCTCACTTTTGAAAGTTGGGAACATAATGATTTTGAAAAAAAGAAAACCTACCAGATAAGGCAGGTTTGCACGATGTACGTGCAGCCGAAAACAATATGAGAGTGCCAATGAACAGAGTTGGATAATTCCATGCAGCAGAAGAACAAATTCCATGAAAGAAATGGCTAAAGATGTGCACAAGATTCATGATTCACCTGGTATTGACCATGGAAATATGACCACACCTGTTGATTCTTGGTTGATGAATTGAACCAGTAGAGTAGACGTAGGAAGAAGAGCTTAGACAAAAGGCAATAAAAGCAAGCAAGATGCTCAGGTGCTGGAAAATGTCCACCAGTCAATTGGTAAGTGCTATTGTCATGACAAGATGCATTGTCTCTTTTTGTCTGTCAGCTAAAAATCATGTTCATATTCCTGTACTACTTTGAGAAATAGTTTCAACTTGTTTTGTTGGACAATTCACTTATTTGAAAGCTCATGAAGGTTTGTACTATAATGATGCCATCCTGAAAATGTTCCAGAGATGATCACAAGTAGCCTAGCCAGCTCTTGAACAGGATTGGGGAACCTGGGAAGGATCATCTCACTTTTGAATGTTGGGAAAATAATGATTTTGAAAAAAGAAAACCTACCGGATAAAGCAGGTTACTACAAGTGTGTGTGGCAAAAAATAATGTAACAGTTCAAAAGAGCAGAGTTAAATGATGTTACATAAGAGTGCTACAGTGATAGTAGCTTTCAACAACAAAAAGAAACGTTCCTTCACTGATTTACAGTGGGTTATAACTCACTGGCCATTGGAAGTTGGAAATAGTCTAAGTCACAAATGTCTTTACTACTTCTGACCTCCCAAGCATCGTAGCTTAGCAACACAATCTACTGTGGAGTACCCATAGGTAACCCGTGATAGTGATTGCTGGGCAGACTGAGAGCTGTAGCTCACTGTTGCTTCCCGGCTTCCCAGTGAGCATCATACCCCATGCTGCAAACTGGAGGACAAGATCAAAATTCAGTGGTTCTGGTTTTGTATAGCATTTGTGTCATAATACATTTGAAAAAAAAAATCTTGTCAAAACATCATTTGTCAGAGACAGTCTGTTGCTCTCTTGTTACCAATTAGCTAATGGTCTCTGCAGCTCATGTCCCAGCTGGCAGCTCATAGAGACTCAGTGTACACCTGCTGATTCTTGAGCCCAGACTAAGAGGTGTCTCTAATGTGGACAAGGCACATTGTCATAGCAGAGGGAAAAGGGAGTAGGCAAAGCTCCAGTTCAGATGTGGCATATGCCATCTTGGCTTTGACTGCAATATTTGCCAAATTTCACAATGAAGAGGGATGTGTAATCATTTGGTGAAGATAAAAATATCACAGTTATTCAAATAGCTACAATATCCTAAGTCTCTGTACACTCTGTATCACTGGGAAGGATGATTCGCTGTATGCTTAAAAATCACCATAATTCTTTGAGATGGTGATTACCTAATGCTATTTTACAAATAAAAAAAAAAACAGAGCACCCAATATTACACAGCTAGTGATTGGAAGACTTACTAATTCATTGAGTCATGTAATCACACATCTCTGTAAGGTGTGAATAAAAAATGAATGCTCAAATTTGAAGAAATTGTTACGGTTGAGAAGCTGTAATGATGCTTCTTTCTCCTTTCTTTACTTAGTTCAAGATGCTCCCACCTCATTTCCTGGCTCACAAACCTGAAACAACATGCACCTGAAAAACTCCACCCTGGGTGACCACCAACGTCAACAAATTCAAACGATCCTTTATGTCTAGCTAGAAGCATCTACCTTTACCAGACAGGCCCCATTTCTTTATAGCATATGCTTCCAAATACATGAGATTTGGGGGGAACACTCCAGATCCAAGCCGTAGAAAAGTGTTTCCTAGATAACCCTCTGGTAAAGCGATGTATTGTGTTTTGTCGTCATTCACTGGGGCAGCTCATTTGCTCATGGTGACAAGATAAAATCTGCTTCCAGGATTGAGCATCTGCTTCCCCAGGTCTTGTGTTCTGATCTTGATTCCTCTATGAAGGAGCATCTTTGAAAAGTAGACTATGTAATATGTGTCTTTAGTTAATTCTGCGGTTTTCAGATGTAAGATAACATATGTGAAAAAGCATGTTCCATCCTCAGGTGTCTAAGAGAATTGTAAACATAAAAGAGATGAATCTTCTCCTTTTCAGTTCTCTAGTTTGTCTCTTTCGACGTCTAGAGAAAGGGAAAAGATTATGCTAATGAATGGTGTGATACAGTAGAAAAATATTATTTGAGTTAAAAGCATTGTCATGAATTCATTTATAACATTGCCTATCTGAATTATAGAAAACCAATTATTCAATCTTCCTGACTTTTTGTTTTTCTATGTATACAATCCTTTAATAATCACACTACAGATTTCCATAGATTAGAGGGTTATTGAGAAAAGAGGACTTAAAATAGCATCATCTGTATAAAAGCAGCAGCAAGAGTAACAGCAGCCAGGTAAGCAGCATAACAGTTTAATTCATGTTAATATAATAGCTACAGTATTGCTATGAGGCTTCAAGAACTTGTCCACCACACGAGGTGCTACATGTGTAAGGCCTTGCTTCCCTCAGTCCGGGTTCTTTTAAGAATAGATGAGTATAGACACTGGATATAGTCCCACTTGGAACTATATTTTACATGTGATTTATATACAAGAAGTATCTTATTCAAATATAGCTTCTGTCTTCCTCATATTTTAAGGGAAATCTTTTCCCTGGAGGATCTACTCATTGCCCGGGTAGTCACTGTAGCATTGGTTTCACTATTGATAAAGAGGTGGCTGATCTCCTACCGAAAGGCACCACTTCAGAAGGTGCCTAAGGGGTCGAAGGTTTTGAGGAATAGCGAGCTTTGTGGAGGAAGTACGATGGCTAGAGAACGTTTATTTATTAATTTTTATATATTTAAATTTAATTTAATAATCTATTGTTTGTTTCCTATACCTAGTTTCCTGTAAGTGGAGGGAGTGGGATAAATATGACATCATAGTGGATCTACCGCAAAATCATGGCTTATCTTACAAAACACGTTTTATTTTTGTGGTACTAAGGATAGAACAAAGGTCCTTGCAATGAATTGAATCACCAGCTCGTCTTCATTTTTAACTTTGATACAGGCTCTCTCTAACTCCCTAAGTTGCCCAGGCAGGTCTCACATGTGAGACCCTGCTGTGTCAGCCTCCCTGAGTGTCACCCTCCCAGCAGATTTCAGGTCTGGACCACCAAGTCTGACTATACCTCACTTCCTTGTAACTTATCTTGACATCATGAAATAGGGAGTAGAACACTGGAAAGGCACTGTGAATATGGCTGGAGAGGATCACAGGCATCATGACCTGCTTTCTCCCTTTACGGCCGCATGCAATACCCCGTTGGGTCAATCCTACTCTCATAATGGCACATCTCAGCACATTCTGATCACTAGGTACATTTCCAAAGTAAGGAGACAGAACACCTGCAGGTAAGGTATTTATCCTCCACTTAGAAATACATGTTCACTCACTGTCTCAGAACAAGCTCAGACAATTCTCCATCAAACTTTCATGCTGATTTTGCTCATGAGTCTCTCTCCTGCTTGATGTGCACATAGAAACTAACTGTTGCTGTGCCCAGTGATGCACTCCTGCAGTCCCAGCACTCTAGAAGGCTGAGGTAGGAGGATCGCAAGTTCGAGCGCAACCTAGGCAATGTATGAGGTCCTGTCTCAAAATAAAAATTTTAAAGAAATGCTGGGGATGTCACTCAGCATAAATGCCCTGAGTTTTGCCCCCAGTGTCAAAGAGAAAGCATGTTTAATGAATAAATGAGTGAAATAATGACTTAAAAATATCTCTTTTACAAATCAATTAAGAAATTGATAAAAGGAGAACATTTAAAAACAAATAGAAGTCAGACCTGGCATGCAATCCCAGTATTTCCGGGAATCTGTGGCAGGAAAATCTCAAGTTCAAGCCCTGGGCAACTTAGCAACTTAACGAGATTTTCTCTCAAAATAAAAATTCAAAAACAGTCCAGGAATGTAGTTCAGTAAAAGGTCCCTGGGTTCAATAGCTAGTCCAGAAAAATAAAAAAATAATAATAATAAAGCAAAGAACACACGTCATCACAAGGCAGCTGTATTCCGAAGCAGAGTAACACACTTTGTCATTTAAAATTCCTATGACCAACAAATTATACTTTTCTTTAGAGTGCTTACTGAGTTCATTTCAAGGATTTTTTTTTTTTTTTTTTTTGAGACAGAATCTTGTTCTGCGGCCCAGCAGGCTGTTCCTGAACTCACTGTGGAGCCCAGACTCGCCTTGAACTCAAGGCAATCCTCCTGCCTCATCCTCTCTACTGCTGGGATTACATGTGTGCCCCACCACGCCTAGCTTATGTAGTGCTAGGGAATCTAACTCTGGTTATTAGTACTTGACTTAGCACTTGCTAGGTAAGTGCTTTAACTTCTGAGCCATTCCTCCAGCCATATTTCGGATTCTATAGCTGGATGCAATAATATACACATTATACATGAAGCAATCTCCGTTGAATCCCAAGCAACTTGGCAAGTGACAACATAAGAATTTTTTTTCTTACACTCCTTTTTTTTTTAATTCTAAAAGGGAAGCCCATTTCCATGCATGTCCACCCAAATGTGGGACCCCTTCCATGTAGATTAAAAAAAAATCTAGAATTTTGCAAGAATTCTCTGCTTGAGTCACAGAGTCAAACCACGTTGACAAAACAGTGGTCCACAAAGACTACGGTAATCTCCCTACACGGAGCTTCCAATTTCCACGGGGAGGACCAGCCTCCCCAGTAATGTCGTCAGAGTGACCTAAGCAGCCAGCTGCCTACACATCCTGCCCTTCTCTGTTTTCCCTCACACAACTGGCAGTCAGTCTCCAGAAGCCAGATGTGCCTAAAGTGCGCCAAAGCCTGTCACTTTTTTGTGGATCCGAGTACCACATCAAGGTCTTCCCTGTCCTTCTGCCATTTATTTCTGCATTTTATTTTTCCTGAACTGATGAAGCTTTTTTATCACAAGTTTTTCTTCCTGCACTTCAAAACGCTTAAATTCATTGGTCAATAAATATGAAGCCCAGAGCCTCATCCTGATGCACGGACTGTTAACAGGAACTGTTCCCAACATGCCTGATGATTCAAAACATATTGGATTTTAATGTTACACTATTATAATCTTATAATAGTGTAACATTATAATATATGTTGCAGAGTGTTCAAATACAATTATTTACCTTAGAGAACTACAGAGCTACAATATTGAGGTAATTGAGGGGGGAGTAGGGTCACACAAAGCCACAAATACATACGTTTTTAAATTCAGCTGTGGAACTTGTTTAATTCAAGGAGCCCATTATTTATAACTCATTTTTAGACACTTAAAATGTATTTCCAAACTCTACTCTGCATACACAGACTGAATTTTGTTTTGGGGCCCCTTCAGTTATTTGGTAGAAAGTATCTCTTATGGTAGTGATTTAGTCAGTTATAGCATTGATTATAATAAGGCTATATTCTCAGCTTAGTAACAGATTGCAAAAAAATTAAATAACGCCAATCACATCATGTATTATACTCATTTTCTGGAGCTCTGATAATAAAGTTCATTGAGTGGCTTAAAGAGCAGAAGTTTGTGTTTTCATACCACCAGAGACTGTCAGTCTAAAATCAAAGTGTCAGTCAGCACAGCTGCTTCTTTATGGGAGATGTAGGAAACATCCTCCAGGAAGTATCCTCGGATTGCCCATGGCCACGTTTTCCCTATGTCTCCTCATGTCTTATTTTTTTCTATATATGCTTGTCTTCGCGAATATACAATGTCCCCTTTATATAAGGATAGCAGTTATTTTGTATTAGAGCTCAGCCTTGTTTATACCTATCAAGGATCCTATCTTTGGGTATTGTCACTTTCTAAGGCACTGCTGATTAGAATTTAAATATCTATATAAAGTTTTTTACAGGTGGATATGTGTAAACCCGTAACAGGCTGACCCTTATCAAGACACATCCTTCTCATCTACAATATATGCTCAATTCACCCAATCATCTTCAAATCTCTTAGCCTATTCTTGAATCGACTAACTCTGAATCAAAAAATTCTACACAGAAATTTAACAGAACAGGTGAAAATCAGAACCCAATTAACCCTGAAGTAGTTTCCTGTCAATCTTTAAAACTAAGAAATCAGACAAATTATGTACTCCGAAAGCAAAATTTTGAGATACATATAGAATAAATCCATTCCAAGATGAGAAATTGATAGGTAAAAGGGGTCATAGCAGAGTAAATTCCATTTGATTTTCAGGCTCTCTCTCTCTCTCTCGCTCTCTCCCTCTCTCTCTCTCTCCATATATATATATATATATATATATATATATATATATATATATATATATATAAAATCTGTATTCTAGGCCGACCTGGGTAAAGATCACCTGGTGAAAGGTCTCACTACTTTGGTCGTGGATACTCTATCTCCTGAAAACGAGGGGGGAGCCTGCTATCTGGAATCCAAGAGACCACTCTTCTTGGCCCTATTTGCAGAGCATATTATATGAATCAACATAGGGTCTTCCAAATCATCAAAGTAGATTCTTTCTTGACAGACCTTTCCTTGATTTATCTGTACAGCAGAGCTGTGAAGCTCTTCCTTCAATGCCCTCTCCACCAATCCCTGTAGTTGGCTGCATAACCAAGTTGTTCATTCGCAAGTTCTGTCTTCCATAAAATATGAGAACACAGTGGAGCCAAGTTCTCTGTGAGTGTGGTCTTTATTTAGTTTAATTTTCTTCTTTTATATATAGTAATGTTCAAATCTGTGTTTATTGTATTTCAGTGTTTTCTTTTCTAAATTCAGTATTGGAAACAAAGTAACTCACAAAGGTGATGTTCAACCTTGTCTCTCTTCAAGTCAGAGTGGCCAAGTTAGTTTAATTTTAAAAAGTTGATAAATTAAATACATTCTCTATTATGACATCAGCACAAAGAGTATATTTCACTACATGTTAAGCACTCTATTTTCCGTTTGGGGAGGTGGAGGAGCTGGGAACAGAGCAGGATTACTGGGTGTTGGAAAATTCACGATACAAATGGCAAGTGTCAATACGCCTGCTGTGCCTTTCTGGTCAACCAGGACAGATGAGCCTAAAACCTCTTCTCGACCCTTCAAAACAGAAAAAGAAAGGAAAGCTCTTTTTGAAATATGTTGAGATATAAGATAATATCTAAACTGGGAACATTGTTCCTGAAATTAAACATGCTATATGTCACAGTAGACTATAAATATAAAACCAAGAATTACCAGTTACACTCACTGTTTTTCTGTAATTATATCACTTAAGAGTTCTTATTCTAAGTTTTTATTCCGCATCTATGATTATGAAGTAACAGAAATGTGCATTTAGAAGAAGTTCATTGATTTGGGCTTAATTTTTTCTTCCTCATTATTCACATAAAATAAATATTTCTTCTCAGCATAAATATTAACCTTTGTAATATATTCTGCATGATATGGATCTATTTTTAGCTATTACCTTAGAATGTGGTAGATTAAACTCAAGTATTTTTACTCCTTTTCATGCGTTCAATATATATTTCCTAAGAAGCTAATTGATGGTGATTACTGAGGGAGCAGGTGGGGGTGGGAGATGTAAAACCATCTTGCTTTAGCATTTTGCCTAGAAGTGCAGAGAGAAGGGTCTGTAGGGGTGAAATTCAACTGAAACATGGCCGCCTACAATGGGACCAGGAAAAATCTTCACCTAATTCACTACATAGTTAGAATAAGGAGCCAATTGTGTATCTTTTCCAAGGAGGCAATTCAGTGTCATCAGTTAAATACAGTTTCTACAGAGGCCTTGAATTTACTGGTTCTTCATGAAGTGCTAGACCTTAACACGTGGTTCCTTCTCCTCATTCATCTTCTGTTCAAATGCCATTCTTTGAGAGAATGCTTGCTGGGACATTGCTAGAAGCAAATGACATTTAACAAGCATTGTTTCATGAGAGAGAGAGAGAGAGAAATGGAAAGACAGACAGAATTAGAAATAGAAAAAGATGGAAGCAAAGACAGAGACACTGAGAAGCCTAATATATATGACAAATAGTTTGCTAAAAGAATTACGGCATTACACTCTATCGTGTAATTACTAAGAACATATTTCAGAAAAACATTTGTAAACTGCATAAAGAGTTGGGCTGTGCTATGCATAAAAGAGTAAAAAAAATTACAAATAATACACAGTATAATCTCAATTTCAAAACCACAACTTGGTGACATATCATCTATATAGATGCAGACAGGTTGATAAAGATAAAACAGAATGGACACGTCAAAATGGAATAGATTTTATAGTTAAGTATTTTCAAAAGCATTGATATGCATGTGTAAAGTTCTGTCTTTTGGAGGTAAAAAGGACACAGTCTTATCAGTTGTGGGGTTTCTGGCTCCTAACGTATCATGTACTTCAGTTCTGACAATATCTTTTATTTAATTTTTTTTAATCGCTGCTTTCCAGTGAGCGGTTCTGTTGTCACAGAGATGCCCTTCAGTTGCTATGGTAACAAATGAATAATCATCCTCACTTGTGCTGCACTTCCTAGCACCACCATCCCTTCCTCATTCAGCACCTTATTTATGATCCACAAAAACTCAGCAAAGGTTCTGAAGAAGGCTGACCTTGTTTCCCCCCTGGTTACAGATGAGGAATTAGAGAAGAAAGAGGTGATGAAAAGTGCCTCTAGTGACATCTTCATAACTTAAAGAGTAGGTAGAAAAACTAAGGCCTCCTGGATTCTGCATGCATTTCAAAATAGGTTTCATTTGTCTCTCCTCATACCTTCCCATCTGATTATGCCTTCACATAATTTAAATAAAATATTTTAAAACCAGAATATGCTAGACATAGTCACGTTTCATCGTAGAAAAGACACCACTCCCTTTGCTGTCCCTGCTCTCACAGAAGCACAGGAAATGCTTGCTTCTGTTTTAGGTTTAAAACATTGTTCTTAAGTGCATCTAAATGTGTGTGTGTGTGTGTGTGTGTGTGTGTGTGTGTGTGTGTGTGTGTGTTTATGTTCTTAAACACCTGAGAAACATAATCTCCCACTAAGCATTAGGGCAATAATCTTATATATATTACAAGAAATGCTCACCCCCGATCACAAACGCTTGGAAGAGTTTACACAGGAGAACTGCAAGGTTAAGTTCAATCTGAACAAATTATTAAGAACCTGTCTCAAGAATAGATGAAGAAAAGAACTGAAGGTATAATTCAGTGCTAAGATCCTGGGTTGAATATTCAGTGCAACAATAAATAATAAGTAAATAAATAAATAAATAAATGCTGGGAAAAATCTCCATGTAGAGTGCTTGTTTGACATGAATAGAGCCTTGAGTTTAATCCCCAGTAGTACAAAAGAAAAAAAAGAGGAAGAAGAGAGGAAGGGGGGATGGAAAGAAGAGGAGAGGAAGAAGGAGAGGAGAAGAGGGGAGAGAAGAGAGGAGAGGGGAGCAGAAGAGTGAAGAACAAATAAAGAAAAGCCAAATGGGCTCAGGGAGCAATCGGAAACAACATTGATCAACATAGAGTCCACTAACTGTATGTCACTGTTGAAATATACTCTAAATAAATAAAACTAAACTCCACTTCCTAGTCACAACTAGCCTCACGTTGAGTACTCAGTAGCAATATATCCCTAGTAGATATTTTATTGGACTCAAATAATATTTATATTGTTGCAGAAAATTCTAATGAATAGTTCTGAGTCTAAAGTCCTAAAGCAGACACTTTAGATCTATATACAGCAAATTTAATACTTGTCATTAGTGACTCTTGAAATTCTAATAATCTTTGTAAAGGGATTAATTGTATTACTGTGCAAGGGTGTTGTGGTGATTAATTTATGTATTAATTAATACACATTCCGCAAACCTAAAGAGTTAAGAAGGAAATAGCTTTTTTTTTTATTAATTGCTCGATCACACGATGTAAACTGTCATGAATAAGCATAGACTATCATTTTGGTCATATCATTTTAATTACCAAAACATCAGAGAGAGATGTTAGGATTCACTTTCAGGCTTTAAAATTCTGGCTTAATTTACTATCAAGGCTCCAATTTTGCATGTAATTAATTGTCCTCCTGTTGTGCCACCTGAGGCGTAATCTCTCTGATGAACTGGACTTGGAGGCTAGCTAGTGTGTGGTCTCTCTCTGTGTTTCCATCTTCAGGCATCTTCAGAGACAGGCAGGGAAAGAGATTATCTTAGCAGGGAAGGGCATCTAAACTTGTAGAGAGGCAAGGTATCCATCTCTCTAGTAACATATCTGCCCACATTCCATGAGACGTCTGTCTCATTTTCTCAAGAACTTTCTTGTTAACTTGCCCTGGGCTTTAGCAGCATGTGGGCACTACTTCCCGTGTGTTCATAAACATGCAAATTTCTTCCAAATTCTCAGTGATACATCTTTCAGAATCATCTTCCCTCGCCAGTAAGTAAGTTGGAATGGCATTTCTTCTTATTCATGGCTGGATACGATAGATTGGGACTACAGCTTTCTCTTCAGAGTTGAAAATGTCCTATCTCCTTGGTTCTTCACATAGCAACACAATTTCAAATCTGCACAGGTCTCTCCAGCCTTTACCGCGCATGTTTATAATTGTAGCTGCTCAGGAGGCTGAGGCTACAAGATCACAAGTTCAAGGCAAGCCTGGGCAACTTAGAAGAAACTTGACTGAAAAATAAAGCAATAAAAGTGCTAGGGACATAGACCAGAGAACTATGAGTCTGAAATTTGACGTGCTGTGCTGCAAAATCTCGTGTTCAGTTCACAGGACTTAGTCAAAATTCAGAAATTGAAAACACTCCACTTTGCATCTAGTAAAAGGCTTTCCACACACTGTGTTTGGAACACTGTGCATATTGTAAATATGGTAGCTATTATTACCTCCAACATCATCAGGAAATATTTTGTTACTAGCATCATTGGCAAAGAAACTTCTGGTCTAAGATACATGTATGGAATTACTGAAATATGACATCTATCCAGATAGAGGTAATTCCTGAAATTTGTGGTTGGACGTTCAAAAGGAAAAACCACCACCTTCTGTCCTAAAGCCTTTACTCGATTTGATGGCTTTGAGTGCAGCACTACATACCTGCGCCCTTCTGATGATTCAATGAAAAACCTTGTGTTAAAAGTGAGCTTTGGACAGGAGCCCTGCTGCCCTGGCTGTGGGTCTTCACACTAATCCCTTAACCTTCTCTGACCTCTGAGTAACTTTTTAAAATCTGTTCTCTGAGTAACTCGCTCAAAGTGTCAAGCTTAGCCTATGTAGCATTTGCCCAAATAGAAGCACTGTTAGCGAAACAGATCAATAGGCCAGAGGAATATAACTTGTTTCATTATGTAGAGTCTAACACCAGTTTGCTCGGCTGAGATAGATGGTCATTTAATAATTCTACATCACATAAACAGAAGCTCTCATTAACATTCATGAAATTGTTAATAATAGATGCCTTTAGGTGGGAAATATTGTCAGATGATTAAACTCTTGTGAAGGACAATTGTTTCTTGTTGATTGTGGTATGCTGCACACGTTTGTGAAGGAGTCTGATCTTTCAGGTGAATTCTGACTCCTCTGAAATGTTCAATCTCAAATTATCAACACTACAGATTTCTTAAATTACACAGTAGCATTCAAGAAAAATACAGGCAACAGGCAGACTGTACACAGATAACTTATTTGGGTAACAGAAGAAGCATCCCCAGAGAAAATCATTATTAATAATTGTAATTAATTGCGGTGTGGCAATATCCACAAAGATATGCAACACTGAGCTCAGTAATTTCTTTCCGGATAATTCTTTCTGACAAATAATTCATTTGCTTTCTAAGATATGTTAATGAACTAAAGTTCCCCAGATAGAAATCTCAACTGGTAGAGAAAATTAAAAAATGGCTGCACCTGACAATACCTTGGGTTTATGTTCACTTTTAATCACCTATCAATTCTCCTGTAATATTTAGTGTTCATTTTTCTTTGACAAAAATTTGCTGATTTTGGAAAAAATGCCATAATTAATTGGGTAACATTGTAAAGCTCTGGATTCTTAGCCCAAGATCAATTTAATTATTAACCTGCTTTAGTCTTCCTTATGTTTTCATTTAGATGCACGTATTTCACTGGAAATATGGTTAAAGTATTGTCAAGCACTGAGGAGAAATTCCTATGTCTGCTTTGCATAGAAGAGGCTGTTTTTTCTGCTGCTTTCTGAGGGACAGATTTCACGGAGGGACGACTACATAAGGAGTCAGGTAACTTACTTTTATTTTTTACAAACTAAACACGTGGCTTTGCTTTGGGCAAATTTCCCTGACTGCAAAATGCGTGAGGTGGCCACTGTAAAATGGAGACTAATGTCATTGTCCTAATTAGCTACTAAACTTTTGAGATGTGGAGCATATTGCAAACATATTTTAAGAAATATATGATTAGAGTATACTACCTAGAAAATTTCATACTTCCAAATGGGCTCTTATTTGATCTATGTAATATATAATTATTGGTGGATCCTTCTTTAATGTAGAATGTTGAATAAACCAAGCAATTTGCCATTGAGTGAGCTCCACTGATGATGCAGATTTAGTGACATCAGTATGAAATGACTCAAATGTATGTTTATATGTGTTGCCTAGATTCCAAGATGCTTGTTAAGTGAGTTCAATCACTAAACCCTTGATATTACACATTAGCTCTGCTTAACTTAAGAAAGTCTTTACCTGTGTATTATTAGAAACGGGAAAAATACAAAAAGTACAACATATTTCTAACATCATCTTTTCATTACAACATAGAGATCATTTTTTTTGCACACAGATTCTCTCCTCTCTCATTCTGAGCCTGGTTGCAGTTTCTCCTTTGATATTATTTTCAATGTCATAATATGAGGTTTAAGCTACCTAAAGAAATTTAAATCCACTATAAATTCGTAGTTCATTTTGTGCATATTGTTAAGGATCTAGGAACAAATGTCTTTTACTTTTCAGTGACAACTGAGCAATGGATTTAAACTCCTGACTTTATTGAGAATTATTGCCACCTTCTTTACAAAGCACCTGCCACAGTGCCTAACACATTAACTGTCACTCAACCTGGACATAGTTCTTCTGTTTTCATGAACTTGATCTTTAATACATCCATTTCTACTTAATTTTTTCTTTCAACCACTCTGTCTTAGATTCATGTTTTTGAGACTCTATCTTCTTAAGGATGGTAAAATAAACTTCTCTTTAATAGCAGCCAGCTTCCTGCAAATATTGTTTACTTTATCATGAAGGACAAAGGATATAGTTATTTACATGTCATATTCAGCCTAAACATACATTCTCTGGAACTTTGCATGTCTTTTCTTCCTTTATTAATGTATCTCAGTCATCTCCTAGATCTCAACTATTTTCATATTCTAGTAAGTGCTGTGTCCTTATTTCATTTGTGAATTAAACAATATTTCTCAACAGCAGACAAAATACATTTATGTAAAAATCTATTCACTCTTCAAAAGAGATGATTAACGGTCAATGTGTACTTGCATTTTTGATATTTTCATTATATTGGTTAGAGAAATTAACCCTGTAGAATCGTATCTGATAGCAGTATGAGGATAATTCTCAATATAAAGTTAATGTCACTACTCAATATTATCTTTTGCTTGGGTATTGGCATTTTTAATGTTATTCTTTATTTTCTATGACCTAGTGATTATAGTCATCTGGTCATGGATTAAATCATTTGTTAAAATGAAACAGATTATAAATAAGTAAATAATATGTCATATTCACTGTGTCAGAGGAACTGCAAGTAATATGAAGAAATTGGTTAATGAAGAACTGCCAAGGAAGAGCAGAAAGAAACCAACTGATATAGTTTTCATTAACACCAATGAACATACTTCCAATAATCATCCACCATTCAAATAATAGCAAAATAATCAAGCCATATAGGCCAGGAATTTTTCTGTGCTTGTACGCAGTCTATACTGTCAAATCACAAAGGGGCTATAATTGAATTTCAATTTGTGATTCCTGCCAATGCACCAAGAGAAGTATAACCTTATCATGTTTTTTGAAGCCAAGGATATATCTAATCTTCATGGTCAATTTAATGCTACACTATATCTATTTCTTAAATTATCTCAAGGTAAATAGCTAAACTATTCTCCACACCTTCATGACTGCCCAGAGACCAATTCTGGCACACTGATAATGATTTTGGATCCACATCTTTTTTTCTGGTCTTCCGGAAGCTGCATATGAACAGATCTTCATACGGCACAATGCAATCTTAAGAGCATGCCCAGGAAATCCTGGCTGATGGTGGGAAGCATTTCACTCACCACGGTTACTTTATCTTTGAAATATTCATTTGTGGTAAATACATGCTTATAATAGTTTTTTTATGTTTTTAAAAACAATTTGAGGATATATATGTAAAATTCTCAATGAAACAGAAGTGGAAGAGATAAGGAAAATTCTAGAGAATTTTTGATAGAATTTATATCCATAAGCAAGAAAAAAGGGGAGACTAAAGCAACACCTAAACGTGAGTAGAAGGCCTACACAGGTCTGTTGGCAGAAACAAGAGGTTAAAGTCTGGTTCCAAGAGAGAGTGCTCAAGATTATACTTCATCCAGCTAGGAAGTTCAGCCAGCAGCCTGAAGTTGCACACACCAAAGAGAAATGTAGATATGTTTCCATACTGGCTTTACTGGCTTGCTGACTTCTATATTACATTTGAGCAGGACATTTAACTCATCATTATAGACTGGATGAAACTAGTGGAAAATTTCTACAATCAGTGTCTACCAAGCACTCCGATCTCTGCCTCCCTCTATTGTGTTTGTCTTGTGTTAGTTTCTTAGTTGTTGCTGTGACAAAATGCCCAGCGTCCACAGCTTAAGGGAGGAAAGACTTACTTAGCTCACAGGTTCAGAAGGTTTCTCTCACACACAGTCCATTTGTGCGCCAGAGGAATAACCTGAAGGCAGAGGGTGGAGAGATGCTCACCTCATTGCAGAAAGAATCCAGGAGGAGCAGGAGCCCAGCCCATGAGCTTTCCTAGGAAGAAGTTGTAACAATGTTTCTTCTTCCTTCCTTTAAGTATTTCAAGCTACCACTTGTCCCTCCCTCACTTCCTGGTCCACAAATCAATAACAATCACCTGAAATCTCTGCCCTAGACAGTAATCCCTCATCTCAACAAATTGACACTCTTTCCTGATCAAACCTTAAACATTTGCCCTTTCTAGCCAGGCCTATCTCTCAATAACTCAAGATCCAAATCATAACTGTGTTGTAGTTTACTTTCCTCATCTATTGAGTAAGGATAACTTTCATTACCAGCAAATGCATTGAAAATGACAAAATATGTTTCTCTTGCATACATCACAAAAAAACTCATTACTCCTAGTTGCTTTCTTGCATCACTCACCTCACAAAAGCTAGCTTCCATGTTAGAATATTCCCAAGCAGTCTTACAGCAGTAAATGGAGACTTGTGCCAAGAAAGTTGGAATGAGGCCCTGCAGACTTCAGACGAATATATATCAAGCTGAAACTTTGGTTCCAAGCTCATGGGAAACTCTAAGCACAGATCATCTAAGTAAACTACTCCAGGTTTTATGATCAACAGAAACTATGAGGTAACAATTAGTTACTGTTTTGATCCCCTAATTTCTGGACAATTTCTAATTATCATTAGAAACAGACCACAAATCAATTATTATGTTATAAATGCAACTCAGTTTTTAGCACATAGAGATAAGGATTTTAAGATAACTGTGCTATGACATTCAAAGAAATGAATTAAAAAACCACCATGTAAAAAATGTATAAAAATTGAAAGCCTTAGTTCTAAAATAGGAAAGAAGGCAAGAATATCCACTGTTACCCCTACCATTCAACATATTGCTTGAAATTCTAGCCAGAGAAATCAGCCATAGGAATGAAATAAAAATAGAAATTAGGAGGGACAAAATTAAGATATTCTATTTTGAAAATGACACGAAAGTCTATAACTAAAACCGAAAATTCCACAAGAAGTCTCTTAGGAGTAATAAGCCAATTCAGCAAGTTAGCAGGCAATAAAATCAACACTCAAAAATCAATACCAACTCCTATATACCAATAATGAACTGAGCCATAAGGAAATAAAGAAATGAGCTCTTCTCACAAGAGCAATCACAACCACAAAAATACTTCGGAATAAACTTTATGAAACAAGTAAAAAAAATGTATAAACACAGAACCTTGAAGAAAAGGATTGAAAAGGACCTATAGAAAATGAAAAGACAACCCCTTGTTTCTGGACAGAGAGAAATACTACTGTCAACATGGCCATACTTCCAAAACTGATACACAGAAAGCAATCAAATTACCAACAACGTCTTTCAAAGAAGTAGAGAAAGTAAGCCTAAAATTTTAAGGGACTAGAAAAGATTCAGAACTTCCCAAACTGTCATAAGCAACAAGAACAAAGTTCAAGGAATCACAATCCCAAACTTCAAAGCATATTGCAAAGTATATTGCAAAGTAACTGTGATTCAATCTACATGGTACAAACAGAAGAAAAGACAGGAAGATCATTGGAACAAAATTCATAACACGGAGACAAACCCAAGCACCCCCCCTCACCTGATATTTGACAAAGGCACCCAAATCATTTCCTGGAGAATAGACATCATCTTCAAACAAATGGAGTTGAGAAAACTGGGTATCCCCATGTGGAGAATGAAAATAGATCCTTAGTTGTCACCATACAATAAAACCAAAGCAAACTGGATCAAAGAGCTGGATATCAAGACAGAAATGCTGAACCTGTTGGAAGACAAAATCTATTTTAAGAAATACCAGAAGACACAGAGACAGGAAAAGATTTCACAAACAAAACATCGGCTGCATAAGAAATAGCAGCGGGAATCCACAAAAAGGACTACATGAACCCAATAAACTACTGTGCACCTTTGGACACAAGCAGCAGGGTGAAGAGATAGGCCCCAGAAAGGAGAGAAAATTGGACAGTGATGCCACAGGCAGAGGATTAATATCTAGAATACTTAAAAAGCTCAGAAGTAAAAACAAACCCCCTAAAATAAATTACCTCATTAAGAAAGTGACAACTGAGGAGAAAATTCTCAGAAGGACAAAAGGCCAACAAGAACATGGGGTGGAGTTTCTCATCTGCAGCCATCAGAGAGACGCAGATCAGAGCGAGATTCCATCTCCCTCCATGAGAACGGCTAGCATAAAACACTAAAAAAATAAAGGAAGGAAGGAAGGAAGGAAGGAAGGAAGGAAGGAAGGAAGGAAGGAAGGAAGGAAGGACGGAAGGAAGGAAGGAAGGAAGAAAGAAAGAAAGAAAGAAAGAAAGAAAGAAAGAAAAAAGAAAGAAAATACATCGTTAGTTGCTGATAAGAAAAATGTACACTTCTACATTGTTAGTAGGACTAAGAAAGATTCTGATTCAATCATTGCAGAAATCAGTGCTGGAATTCCACACTGAATCAGAGACAGAAAGTTAAATATCATATTTAAGTAGTATGTTAAATATAATAATCTAGTATGAGAAACACAAATACAGTCATTTCCTAAAACTCATAGGGCAGGGGGTTGGGAAGAAAAGAGGGTATGGGAATTTCAAAAAATGGAGGAGAGTTTATAACTCTGATGCAATATGTATGTGCTCAAAATACTGCATTTCTAGGTAAACATTATGTATTGCATATATTCTGACTAACACAATGGGGAAAAGGGAAAAAAAAAAGCGCTGAGCATAGAAATCCCATTTGACCAAGCTACAGTTTTCCTTGAAGTTTTACCAAAAGGACTAAAGCCATCATATCATAAGCACGCATCCATTCAGGAACAGCCTGGACTGCACAGTGAGAAGCTTTATCAAATAACAAACAAGCAAACAAACATGTATATCCAGGTTCATAGTAGCACAATGAAAAATAAGCAAATAGAATTGATTTCATGCTCATGAACATAGGAATAGATAAGGAAAATATGGTGTTTATGCACAATGAAATACTATGCAGCCATAAGGAAAGACAGATATGAGGCCACCTTAGGTCAACACTGCTGATAAAATGGAGCAAACGTAAAAGATGTGGCATAGATCAATGTGAGTAACATGAGACTGCACTAAACATATGCACCGAAAGATCCAAACACGGGAGAGAGAGAAGAAACAAGGCTGATGGGCGGCAGAGACAGGGAGGAGACCCTGATGGGGGGACAGATGGAAAGGAAGGGAAAAGTTAAGATGGAGGGAAAAGGTGATTAAGCAGGATATGTATTCCCACAAATTCCCAAGTTGTGTATTATAAACGTGTTATTGAATCTGTAGCTCATGCTTATTCAATAAAAATATAGTATTAAACACAATAGAAAAGAAACAATAGTCAAGAAAAAGAGACAGCTAAATATCTTTAAAATATTAAACAGTCATTAAGTTTATATTTTTAAAAAGATTTGAAGGTTGAAGGTAAAGCTCTTTTAATGAATTGGTAAATATATTTCTTTGGCAAGAGATATCAGCTGTCTGTCATATGCAACCAGGAATATGGTAGTGATTAAAACACACTTTTGAACTAAGAGCCAATAGAAAAATAAGATAATCTATAGTAAATTATATCAGCTAGAGTTATTGGCAAAAGAAAATATGACGAAGAGAGAATCATGTATGCTAAATATTGAGATTTTCAACGGGGAGTCACAAGAACTTCTCCACTGCGAGGTTCTGGAACAACTGGATATAAACATGTCAAACCATAAACAAAGACATAGACATTACAACTTTCACGTAAAGTCACTGAAAATACAACGTAGACACAAATGTAAAATAAAAGTACAAAAATCAGGGAGGAATACATAAGAAAAAAATCTAAATCCTTTGAGTTGAGCGAAAATTTTATTAAATACAACAGCAAAGGCATGATCTATGAAACTACTGTTAAGTAAGACTTCATTAAAATTAATAATTTGTGAGAAATAAGCCAAAGGCTTTAGCAGACACATCCAAAAAGATGCGCTGGTGGTACACCAGAGTACAAAAGGCTTCACTTCGCATGTTATAAAGGAAATGCAAATTAAAGGAGCAATGGCATAATCGTAAATATCAATGTCACAAACTGTGACAAAAATGCATGGCCATGAGGGTGCTTTGGAATGCCAGTCGTGCTGGTGACAAAGAAAACTACCAGAAGTCACCTCTTACAAGGATAAATTTGTTCTTGTCTTGCAACTCAGAAATCAGATGCTTTGTTATTTGGGCATAATAATTGAAAACTTATCCACATACATGAAAAACCAGCGTGAATATGCTTACAGCCTTTTTTACTATTAAATTCCAGAAATTAAAAACAGGCAAGAGAGTCTTCAGTTGGTTAATTAATGAATAAAATGGTTGTATATAAAGAAAATGGATTTTAGTGCCAAAAAGAAGCAAGCTCTCAGTCATTAACATGACCTTAAATGCATATTAAAGAACCCCAAATAATGACTTGAAAAATTGCTGAAGAATATGGCTAGAACAGTGGGACATGTGTGTTTGAAAAAAAAAGAAAAGAAAAGATGGTCTTCTAAGGGGGATTAATGGCAAAGTCTTTTTCTGTAACACATTGTTAAAAAATAAATGCACATAACTGGAATGGAAAAGAATGAATCAGTGAATATAAGACACCTGTGCCGATGCATTCAGTGTACACAACGAGAGAAAAATGCAGATTCCAGGGGAAAAGACATCTGGAGAAAGTCATCCAATGGCTCAGTCTAGTAAATGGCACAATGAGGACAAGGCAGGAGTGTAGTAAATGCATTGAAGGAAGGAGGAGAGCGTGTGACGAAAATTCTCAAGTCCTCATCACCACGGAGAAGATTGTTGCAGTCTGGATTGATCGGAAATGCAAACAGGTATGGCTACCATGTAGCAATTGTTAAAATTTACATGTTCTTATTTTCATATTTGTGAATAAAATGATAGTAGAAATGAATTCAGAAGATGTCTTAGCTATATTTATGTTTAAATATGTGTGTATATATATGTATATCACACATATACTTTGAATGGCATAAATTATTGATTTATAGATTTCAAATATATTTAAAACTCTATACATGTTTGTCACTCTTGTATGAGTTATGTAGGAGAAATCATTAAGAAGTTCAGATGCACCAAAAAACCCAGAAATATATGTTAAAGAAATATTTGTCTCTCAAAAAGAGTTTAGCCTTGATGCCAAGCAAATTCTTAAAAGACACGACTTAGCATGTGTTAAAGTTGTTGTTGGAATCCAGTATTCCATTACTTTTAAAAATGCAGAGGCGGTATGGTGTAATAAAAATACATAGGATGAAAACTGATTCTGACGTGTCCTACTCTTGTGATGTGAAATCCAGAAAAGAGAACAGTGGCAGTAACTGAAGTTAGAACTGTGGCAGTGGTCTGATCGTGAAAGATTCAGAAGCCGTAGGAAGGATTTGGATTTTGTTCAGAGTCAAGCGTCAAGGTGTTGGTCGGTGAAGAGCAGAACCACATGCGTTGTAGCATGCAAGGCTCTATTTGTACTTTAAAGAGCAAACTTTCAGGGCCCAAGTCCCATTGCCAGAAGACAAACCTGAGAACTATGTAATACAGACAGTATTATCACAGGTACTTGGGAGGAACACTGATGGTAGGGCATGACCTTTGACTTCTTAATATATTTTGAAGAAACTGTGGCAAAGCAAAGGAGTAAATAAAAAAAAGAAAAATCTCAAGTATTTCTTCTACTGATAACCAACATTTTACAACTCATTGGGAAGATAGAGCAAGAATCTGACATTTGTTCTGCAGCTCAATATATTGTTTTATGTACTCATTTGAGAAATTCCACTTGAAGTTTCACCATAATAATTCTGAATATTTCAAGCTACAGCTCAAAATAGGTCAATCAAAAAATCAGCCAAGTTAATGTCTAGCCGATGAAGACATTTAGAAGTTGTGTAAAATTTAAATCTGTTATGAGGTCTTTGTTAGTATGAGTATTTGAATTGTGAGGCTACATACCTTTTCACCTTAATCTTCTCTCAACTAAGCTCACTTTATTCTTGGGAACTTAGTGGAATGGTGAAAGTATCAGACGGTCCTCTGAGGGGGTTTGTGACAGGATTCAGACAATAGTGTACTTTGCACCCAGCGTTAACATTTAACTGCAGAGACTGTGCTTCTGAGGGTCTTCCCAGGGCTACAGCTGCATTTATCCTCTACATTAACTTGTCTTTCAGACCCCAGATTTCTTTATAGACTTCATCCCCGGCTGATAGAGATTTCTGCAACTAAAATGTTCTCAGAGAATGTTGCTCCTTCCATACCATCCATCTTTAGGGATTATCTTTTTAGCAGTGGCCCTTACTCAACTTCTTTCCTTAGGAGCGAGAATATTTTCTTCAGGCTACCTTCAAACTCACCTTTTATTTTATATTTTTATTTTTCCTGCAAAGGGAAGAATACCATGCTCCTTAGAGACTTCTAAGAACAGATTGAAAATGCTCTATTTGTCTAGGCTTAGCTGTAGGCTAATACGCCGAGTGTAATTCATATTGTATTTTCTTCAGAGCCCTTTGACACACTTTGCATAAAAAGCCCTTTATGACCGAGCCCCCTACTTCTTGCCTACGGACCTGAGATTTCCTCTAGGGAAAGGAGTTTTGAAGAGACCTTCTCCTGCTGCTATGACCACTGCCATTTGCCATCTTCTATGGTCATAACTGCCACTGGATTTAAGGGACTTCACCAGCAGCCGCTCTTTAAACTCCTTCACTGCTGCTTTCCGCCATCTCTGTGGGCTATGGCCTTTGTCTTTGCTGTTTTATGAATGTTTTATGTGTTTTATGAATGTACAGTTACTGGGTACATATGCATATTTTTGCCTATGGTGGATATAATTAATCGCCAGTATCATATTTAAAAAGAGATGTTAGATTCCTAAGGATAAGCAAAATAAATTCAGGACATTATTTAGGACATTCTTTTTCTTTTTTTTTTTTTTTTATTTGATGTGGCACTGTGAATACAGTCCAAGGTTCGCACACTGAGCTACATCCCCAGCTTACTTTTATGTGTGATTTTGAGACAGGGTCTCCTCGCTAAGTCTATAAATTGCCCAGGCTGGTCTTAAACTTGCAGTCCTCCTGCCTCCGTTTTCCAGTGTGCTGGGATTCTCAGCAGCCCCTCCCACCAGGCCCAGGAAGAGTACTGTAGAGCATTTACAGGGAATATTTCATGATGGAGGAATAAAATAAATGGAGGCAAAACATTTAATAGGGAGACATGTCAAGTTGGAATTTATACAGTGCATTATTTATTCTTTACTATAATTTTAAAAGTGGTATCACCATCCTTACTTTGCAGATACGAAGGCAAATTCTAGTTGAGTTTAATACTTTGACCCTAAATTATTGTAATTGACAAAGATGAGACCTGAATGACTTCTTTTTATTTCGCGCTCACGGCCTCTCTGCTACCGTGTTGCTTTCCTAAATGCAAAGCAGCAATATTCCTTGAGGAGCTTATCATACTATGCAGAAAGAGTAGAGCACACAGGCTGAAGGTGAGAACTTCCCAGTTACATCATCTGAGGTTAAATTCTGATTTCACCTTGGCCACTTAAATACTGCACATTTGATTTTTTACATTGTTTGCCTGATGTATCCTTAGAAAACAAATCATCACAAATTTCAGAGAGTGAAACAAGTTACATTAGTTATCTCCAATTCTGTAGGTCAAGACTTTGTTTTTAGCTGGATCAGCTACCCAGAGATACACGATTTTTCAATATAGGTATCCTGATTCATGGTCCATTCTGAGGAACTGCTATGGACTGTTTCACTTCTGTATTTGCTCAGGGACTGAGTAAAACTGTCTCCTTGCAGCTGTGGAATTGAGGGCTCCAGAGGCCTTATTTATTTACAAAAGTCACCTGCAATTCTTTGTGACATAGGATTCCGTGGTGTGACATTCAACCTCCTCAAATCCAGTGAGACAGAAAGAGAGATGGGAATGGGGGGGGGGGGGTGAAATATAGACAAGCAGATAGGTGAGACAGAACAGACTCCAAGAAGACAAGGGCTTCAATCTAACAAAATATAATCACCTGCACATAATGTAGCACAACCTGTGTCCTTCTTCATTTGCATTGGTTCAAAGTAAGTCAGCTACTGATCACACTCAAGAAGCCAAAGCGTCCAACTGTGGGACCTCCACCAAGAGAGGAATCACAAAACCGCTTTAAAGGTCATAGAAGTAAAAGGAGACATGATTGGATCGTTGGGAAGGCTATTGCCACATTGTTAGATACATTATATAATAAGTGCCCAATAAATACAGGGTTTATGTAGAGCTAACACAGATTTACAAACAAACTGTATTGAAGAAGTAAGCAGATTCACCTCTTCATTGCAAAGAAAAATAAGACAAAGCAATTGCTCTTTTATAATATTAATTAGAAGGGTCATCAGGGCAAGGTCACCTGGAGATAATTAGTCTGAAAACAATTGACTTATTTCTTCAGAAAGTTTCAGACCTGTCACTTGCATATTTATCCTTTACTGTAAGAACTGCATAGTCTTGCTCTGGACTAATGATCACAACAGTAAGCAAAGTACATGTGAAGAAAGAAAAATAACTGGCTTCCATATAATTCTTTTCATCTGCTTTTGGAAACTTCACCTTATATTTCTTTCTTTATTTAAATTGTTCATTGAGCAAACACATTGAACTAAGCACGCAGCTAGGAGCTGGAGATTTATAATACTTGTTCTTTGTCTCACAAGGAAAATTTTCTACAAATGGACAGTATTACAAATAATTCAGTTAATAACTTTAACCATGTTACTATTGGAATTCCAAAACAGAAAACTATACTTTAATGTTCTGATCGAGGTGTTGAAGTGTTTAGGGATTGTAGAGAAACTTTCACAAAGTGTTTTTGGAGTCACAGAGTTCCTCCAGTGGATGGCCTATTTTCACTGGGAAGCATAGTGCAGAGGAAGGAGAAGTTCCTTCAAGACAAGAAACTCTTGCGTGCAAATACCTAGTGTCTGGAAGAACTCTGTGCAATTACTTTTTAGCGCAAATGGGAGTGGGCTGGCTGAATTATTTCTTGAAATGAAACCATTCATTTGGCAGAGCTTAAAACATCCTGAAAACAGCTAATCTAAAAATGTTAGTGAAAGAAGAGGTGTCTTTCTTTTCACATTCCTATTTAAAATCCAATTTGAAAGTTGATTTTCTAAGTTATATTTAGACATTGTCAGGTAATCGAGAGAAAGAGTGAGGCCCCATCATCTCAGCACATCGGCATGCACTTTGGGTTTGTACTTTTTAAAGTAATTACAGAGAAATGTGTGTATTTATAGTTGACTTTGACTTTCTTACAATTATTTAATAAGGCAGGCTTGCAATACAGCTCTCATGATCTAAGAGCCTGTAATCTCTCTGGGGTCTAATTATCTCCTGATAACCTTGCCCCTTGACGACATCTGTATTGCTATTATACAACATGTTTATTTTTGGAAAGGACATATATTTTGTAGTGTAATAGCATTAAACTGTCAGACTTGAGTGTTAACAGCAATTTGCCCAAAGAGCTTTCAGGAAAGATTAGCTCAGGCATTATATGTGGCTTATCGGACAATCAAAGTGGCTCAAAAGTTACTTTTATAACTTTTTTTTTCTTAAAACAGGAAACTTTGAAGTTTCCTGAATGCCACTGCTTAAATTTTTACCTGCTCAAAACCTGTTCAAACTCTTTTACTAAAGGGTGAAGTCAATTAGGATGATGCTCAGAAGTATAACAAATAATAAACAATATAAATTATAAGAATATATATATATATATATATATATATATATATATATATATATATATGCATACATACTTTTCTCATCGATTTTACAAAGGGATGTCCCAATGCCCCGTTTTTCCCTTTTGGAGGACACTGAAATATAAGCGACCCTGTATTATTCATTTGGAGAATTAAGAATCTCAAATTCAATACACAAATATACACCCTGGGGGTATTGAATATTATCATCCTAGCCTCTTGTCCAACATTTCAAATAATAATTTACTCCCATAAGTTCAGTATTTCGTCTGCTATCCCTGGAGATTTCTACTCAATGCTCCTAACTCTTCCAAAGAAGCGTTCCTTATTTTGAATCCCATCTTAGATTTATGTTTTAACACTTCTCAAACTATTTCACATTAAAAAGAGTTTTTTGAATTGTTTGACTTCTTTTGTAAATACATACCCCACTAGTTCTTTCCCCAACTTCTCCATGAATAACTTACAGGAATTTGATATTTATTGTACGGCCTCTTCTCTAATTATAATATTCAGTACATTTATGTGGTCAAATTGAATTGAGTAATGAATGTGGTAAATAGTGCTTGAGGGATTTAAACATAGGATTTCTTCGAGTAAAAGACAGTATTGACTTAAGATATCCCAATAGTTACTCTACTGGTTAAGTTACTAAGTGTTTTTTCAGTATAGCTATAACACATTGCTAAGATATTAATTTCAAAGCTTAAAGGGTTAAATATCACATGGTTTCTTTAACATGAGAAATAAGAACAGAGACATTTTATATAATCTAATGGGTGACATATATATATCTACACACACAAACACACACACACACACACACATTCCTCTTATAATTTCGTGATTTTTAAAATCACATATTATACTTCCGAGCGTTATCCCAATTCGCTTCATTCCTTATTAAAAGTTTTAACATGTTTTTTTTTTTTTTGGAAGAACTGAAAATGGAAGGAGATGTGGTTGTAATGTTGATGCAATGTTTATGTGTAGAGATACCAAGCTCATTGGGAGTTTTATGTATCATGTATATATTAAAGAACTGGAGGAATAAACAAAGCACATTCTACCTTCGTAAATATTAATAGATTAAATTCTATATATTAAGGCAGAATAGAATTAATTGGCATTATTGTGGGTATTATCAGTACATTTGGTATGTTTAATTTATTTATGGACATTACATAGTATATTTAATATATATTTATTAAAAATCTATGTTTACTATATTCGTGAACATTAGGTGGGGATGTGCAGAGTGCTTTATTTCCTCTCTCATGTATGAGCAATGAATGTGTGTGCATACGTGTATTTACATAGAGTTCACAAAGTTCATTTAGAATAAATATTCAAGTTCTTCACCATCTTTAAAATAATTATGCCTTTAAAATTAAATGAGTGACTATATTTTCTCTCTCAACTCTAGCTCTTTTAGGAGATGCCAATCTTTTTCTTTTAAAATATTGTTTGAGGCATATTGTTTATGTCTTTAGCTTCTGTAATACATCCAAACCACTTATCCTAAAATCTTCTTAGAGTGTCCATTCTTCTTTGGCCAGCCAGCATGAAGCTTCCCATTCACAAGCAGATCCCAGGCTGGAACTGTTTGTCTTGGATGGCCAGTTATTTTATCTTATACATCTCAGTCTGTTGAGGTTCTTGCTCATGGGAATCTTTGCTTTTTTTTCCCAGTTGCAGGAGACATTCTTTAAAAAAATGATTTTCACATTAGTCTGTGCAAAATCCCCACAGCGATTTTTATTTTCAGGCCAGTTTTTGACCAGATTCCATGCTTGAGGTTTATACACTGCACAACTGGTTTGAGGTTCCACATACATGTGTGGTTTGAGGTTCTGATTTCTCCTGAGGGTGGTTTCCATTAGTAGCTCTGGGGTATAACTTAGTACCAGGCCAAGATCCAAGGTTGGTAAGTGGCGAGTGTTGGTTTCCAAAGAAAGAAAAATAATACCATCCCTCTAAGTTTTACGTATATGTGAGTATTTTATGTCAAAGTGATTATGCACGTAAGACGAAGTCACCAATGCTCTAGTTTGCTTTATTATGAAAACTGAGTTAATTATATCTAATATTTACAGCCAAAGACAATAGTTATTATGAAAATATTAAAGCGTACCTATCTGTTATGGTTTGGATACAGAGTGCCCCCAAAAGAGTCATGTGTGAAGAGGGGGAGCTTTCAGAAGATGATTGGATCACGGGATGAAGTCCATCAGTAGACTCATCCATTGAGGAGCTCATGGCTGACGACACTGTTAGGAGAACAGTGGGAACGGATGATCACAGGGGATGTGTCCCAGTTCTTCTCTTTTTCTGCTGCCTGGATTCCTTGAATGTGCAGCTTCACTGATCGTGTCATTGAACTACCATATTTTTGCCTTGGACATGACAGAAAATAACGCTGAATCCCCTGAGTTGTGGCCAGGTTAAAGCTGCACCTGTTAGGTTATGATGCCTGGTGCTGTGTTGATCACTGATGCGCTATCCATTTGACCACTCCAGTCATTTAATTTCTAAGCTCTCTTGGGCTTTCACACTGTATTCTTGCAGTTACATTTGCTCTCCAAGGCTTTGCACTTCAAGTAAGACGTCCCGTTTGGAGCTTTACCAGCTGAAAGTGTTTGTGATACCATTTCTGATTACTTCTAACCCCAAATCTCCATGACTGTTAAAATCGCTATTCTCTCTCTCTCTCTCTTTTGTTTTACCCTTGCTATGCTGGGTTTAGAACTTGTTTTTATCTGATTGATTTATACACTCTTTTTCTTCCCTTTTGGAATGGGAATGGTCACGTTGTGCCTTTTTATGTTGAAGGTATTTTTCCCCGTCTTATTGACATGCATAAGCACAAAAATTAAGGTTTACAATGAAGTTGAGCATTCTGTACACATAGGTACCATGTCAAGGTTACAAGGACTTTCCCACTCTCCTTTTGTCACTCCCCCTACCCACCCTCCATCCTTCCCCACCCTACTCCCTTGGTTCACTTTGTTTTTCATTTTAGTTCTACCCCTTTTTCTGAGAGGAATATTCTCGCCTCTTCTCTATGTGTTTAACATCTTTGAGAGTAGTAAATCAACCCACTTGTCTTTGGACGGAACCATCACATGTTATTCCTGTGATATACTAATTTCAGTAGGGTGTGGATCAGATTTTCAATTTTTCCACATCAATCATTGTATCCTGGTACATACCTCCTGCCCACACAGACTAGACAAATTCCTCCTGGCAAATTCATATTACAATTATTACAACTTTCTTCCCCTACAGACCATGTTTTCATTAATGTGATCATAACTTCTTAGAATCTATACTGACTTATTGTAGAGAGCACTATTTCTTCCATGGACAGCTTTTTTTTCTTCACAGTTGCAATTCGCTGTGTATTTCATGGATTTTTAGCCAAAGCCTGAGGTTAACTAAAGTTCAGATCACTTAAAAAGAGGGTAAATTATTACAATAAGAAATGATAATCACATCCTCACTTTTTCCGCCAGACAATTTTAGCTGTGCTTGAACACACCAGGCCTAACAATTTGTATGTTTACTAATTCAGATAATTGGCAGAATAGAAAGCAGACTCTATTTTAGGGCATCATGTATTTTCCCCACATAGTACACATGTATGGACCACGCACTGTGTGCATCTGAAGACATAACATCTGTCCTGAAAAACTCAGTTGTAGTCCAAAAGATGTGTACACTCATACCAACCTATAATGTATGGTCAATGCCATGATACATTTCCAACATCACTATACTCCAGGTTTTCTTGCATTTTTTACCAGTCTTTTAACTTTTGGAATGACTCAGAATGACATGCAGAAACAGCTTCCTCTCTAACTCTCATGGAGTCTTTATTCTAATTCTTTAACAAATTCCAAAAAGAATTTCTCTTGGGCAATTCTACATCATTTTCCATGGATTCCTCGCACCAAATATAGCCCAGATGAATCTTGATATTCTTTCACAGAACCTGTTCCCCAGCGATGGGACCAATCTTAGTGACTGATGCTACCCCCATTAGTTCCATCCCCTTCAGATGAGGTTACCAGCTCATTTAATTTGTATGGGAATTCAGATATCATCATCTATCCCTTTCTGAACTTAGCTATCAATTTCCAGTCACTAGCCCCTTTTGATAGAACCCCCAACACTCCAATACCCTTATAATCAACCTCTACTGGCCCATTTTTTCAGAAGTCACTATCTTCTCATGACCAAATTCCTATGACAGTCAAACAATTCTTTCCTTTCCCATTACTAATCTCTACTACTAAAGAGCAATATGCAAATCTATAAACTCACTAATTCCTCTATTGAAAATTCTTCAGTGGCATCTTACTGCCGTCAGCCTACATCCTAGTTCTTAAGCAGATTGACAGGACCTTGAAGAGTATGACCTCAGTTACTGCTCCATAACTGTATAAATCACCTTCTCAATCACTTCCGTATCACTCCAGTCTTACCACTGAGGATAACACTACAAGCAATACATTATAGTTGCTTCTTTTCTGTTTTATTTTTTCCTCTCCATGCAATTTTAGCTGATACAAGGTGACCATAATGGTTTTCATTTACTATTTCTTGGAGAATGTTATCCTCATTGTAAACATTCTGATGATAGATGATAGAGGAAGAAAAAAATGAATAGGTGGAAGGTGAATCTTCTGGAGTGAAGGAGTGACTAGTGGGGAAGAAATCACAGAGGAACTAATAATTAAGCTGTGCTCTGAGGGATGGAGATGCATCTGGGAAAGGAAGAGGGCGGGGTTGCCAGCCAAGAACAGAGTAGCGGACGTGGTGGTGAGCCAATGATGCACTTGATTAAGCCTGAAAACGTAAACTCTGCTGAGGTGTCTTCCTTTAAGTTAAATGAAAAGCTGGAAGATACACAACTAGACCATGGATAGACACATAATTAAAATTAGACTGTGTTTATATGAAGTTTAGTGTATGCTATATGGAAGAATCACACTTATTTTAATGCTAGTAATAATAGTGATAATATTTATAGTTTATAAATAGTTGATGTTCTAAGTACTTTAGTTGTTTATCCACATTAACCCTGTCACAATACCCAGTGGCAGCCCAACATGGGCACGATGATTTGGGGCAAACTGCCTTTGGTTATACAATTAAGAAGGTATGTTAAAAACAATTGAAAAGTGCAACATGCTGTTTTTATCTGTGTTGGTATTTCTTAAAATGTTAGTGTTGAAATATTATTTCCTGAAAGAAAAATCCTTTCTTAGTTTAAATCAGACAACTGCTGGTTACTTGAAGTTTTGAGTGGTTTCAATTTTTGTTGTTTCAAACAATCACTTCTACTTTTTGTACAAATAACTTAAAATGGCCCAAAAGGAGAGTGGGAAAGCCCTTGTCAACTTGACAAGATACGTATGTGCACAAAATGCTCAACTCCATTGTAAACCTTGAATTTTGCATGTATACACATCAATAAAATGTGGGGAAGAAAAGAATGATCAAGCCAGCTTGCCACACTTTCAATTGAAAAAAAATATATAGGACATTCAAAATTCCTGGCAAGTAGGAATTTTAGCTCACACATGAAATAGTTTACTGACTTAGAATAGTATTGTTAGAATTAAAATTCTTTATTGTATTTAATTGATACTTAATTGTTAATTATTATGGAAGGTCTATACATATATATGTGTAGTATTCCTTTATCAAAAATGTAATTGAAATTACAAATCTGTTCTTGTTACATTGCAATACTTATTTCTTTTTATTTTAATTTGTTGGAATAATTATACACGCAAAATTCAACAAAAATTATCTGTGTTTTTTTTCTGGTTATTACTATTCATCATGTTTTGAGCTGATAATGAGAACAGTTTTTTAATAAAGCTTTCACAAATGATTGATTGGAGCTGTATGGTAGATACGCTAGTTGTGCCATTGACAAACCTTGTAAAACTGATATAAAAGTATTATCTTCATTTCTAAAGACACAAAAGCCTGAGTGAAAGCTGGCAAGTGACAGAGGAAGATTGGCATGTAAAGTAGACGCCGCTAGAGGCAGAAGACAGACAGAAGGCCGAGGCGCTTGGACGCCCGTTTCCACAGCCAGCCCTGGTGGAAAACATGGAAGAGACGATGGCTTGCAGGGTCCTCATCAGCTTTGTCCGAAGGAGCAGGCCTGTAAGTGGTTCTGAGTCTGATTCTTGTGCATAAGAAAAGAAATTTTCTAGTCTGTGTTTCCTGTAGGTTGTAGAGAATGAAAAATTTCACCTTTGTTGAAAATCACTTGCCATAATTCTGAGGACAAAGGTATAAAAATAAAACATCATAATTTCACAGTTACATGCTTTTCACCATTCCATATTTGATGATATATATTAAAGGAAGCAACTTTCACGCCATAATATGATATAAAGAAATATATTAATAGCTATTCTGCTGACGTGTGATATATGATTAAGTGAAAAAACCCTATATTAACTCAAGGATACCACATTTTGCTGGGATTGCTAATGTCAGAACATGAAACGACAGTTAAGGTGTGTCCATTCAAATAATATCGTCCCCTGCATTATGAGTCAGGTGTGCCTCATTCGTCGCCATTTGTAGCCAAATAGCGGATTCTTGACGTTCCCCCTGCAACCCTCGCTTCTTTGTATGCAGTTGGCGGAAACGGAAGTGAAGCAAACAAACGTTGCTCAGCTGTGCCAGATTCAGGCCACTCAGTTGGCCAGAAACCCTGCTGCGCTTCTGATTCTGCTGTGTTTGTTTTCTTTATTCATAAAATAATGTGTTATGTTGCTTTTTCTTTAGTTTCTCCACTATTATAAACTTAACGGGAAAAGTCAGGTGAGTTATTTTATGTCCACTCACAAGGCTTGTGTTTTACTTCCCAAAGATCTTGGTTGCTCGGCTGCCTTAGGCCCCTCGGCCTGTGCCGCAGTAGAGTTTTTGCCTTTGTCAGCGTCAATAGTAACAAGAAGTCTTGTGGGCAGTAGAACTTCCCCAGGTTACTAAGTACTGAGACTATTTGTTTTTAAACTATTACAGAGGTACAATTTGGATACATATACATACACACGCAAGTCTATGTAGTACACACCTTGTTAATCTCGGAGTTGTATACATGGGTATGTGTGTGCATGAGTGTATGTATACCTTAGTTTTTAATCAGGTATGTGTCTCGTAATTATTCTGTATCATTGTGTAAATTGTTTTTTTCTTATCGTTGATTTCCTTTGCTATGCATGTGATTTGGGGGTAGTGTAGTCCATCTAAACGTGCACATTTGCTTGAGGCTGTGCTCTGGGTGCTGTAGCCAGGAAATCATTTCCAACAACAG
This sequence comes from Ctenodactylus gundi, assembly GCA_004027205.1. Taxonomy (NCBI): domain Eukaryota; kingdom Metazoa; phylum Chordata; class Mammalia; order Rodentia; family Ctenodactylidae; genus Ctenodactylus; species Ctenodactylus gundi. The sequence goes on from PVKB01000375.1 coordinate 543,476, forward strand.
TTTCATAAAGTTTTTTCCATAGACTTTCTTCTACAAATCCCATCATTTCAGGTCTAGTGTCTAAGCATGAATATATTTTGAATTGACTTTTGTGTACAGTGCAAGAAAAGCATTAGAATTCATGATTTACCATATATATATATATATATATATATATATATATATATATATATATATTCCCACCACCAGTTATTGAATCAAATATCCTTTCCCTAGTGTTTTTCCCTGATATCTAAGAACGTTCAGTTGAATGTGCACATTTAGGGTTTTTTTTTTTTTTTTTGGTCTGTTTTTGATGCTACCACTCCAATATTTTGTTTTCTGAAATCAAGGTGCATGATGCTTCCAGATTTTTCTTGATCAAAATTGCTTTTGTTGTTCAGAGTATTTTGTAGTTCCCATGAATTTTAACATTGATTAATCTATTTATGGAAAAATATTGTTAGTGACTGAAGGAATAGCAAAGTGGCTAAAGCAATTGCCTAGCAAGCAAAAGGTCCTGGCTCAGATTCCACAGCACCACATAAACCAAGCATGCTCCTGCATGCCTGTAATCCCAGCACTCAGGAGACTAAAACAAAAGAATTACTGTGAGTTTGAGGCCTATTTGAAGCCCGTAGTGAGCTCAGGATCAGCCTGGAGTATAGAGTGAGACCCTGACTCAAGAACAACAACAAAATGATTGGTATCTTGATAGAGGTAGCATTTAATCTGTACATCATTTAGGGCACTATGCACATTTCAACCATCTTAATTCTTCTAATCCATAGTTACTCATATCTTATGTAATTTCTACTTTTTTCTAAAGAAAAATATAAATCTTTGATGACTGGTAATTATTTTGGGTGTTGGCTGTTTCCTAAGCCCATACTAAAACCACAATAACAGCTTCTCCTGGGATTTATCAAGAAAATGAACATGAACACAGAGGGGAAAATCTCTTTTGATTTCAAATCCAAGGATTGCATTTTTCAGTGCACATGCGTCTTACCAATGAGAAGCTGCTTGTCTCATTACGTTGGTTGTAGGGCATAGACTCACCATGTATTCTTCCGTAATCTGTAAGCGAAAGTAAACTAAGCACAATGCTTCAGACTTATACCATGAGAAACTAAGTTTTAAAAAGCATCAGCTATCTAGACACATGTTATTATTTTTTAATGAAAGATAATGATGATTCTTAATGGCCACAGAATTTAATATGGGGGGGACTTAAAAATTAAAAATAAGAGATTTTATGCAAATTGTGCCTCCAATACAAGTCCTCAGATGCATAATAAAGCAACTCACAAGCTGATCATTTTTAAATACTTGTGATATGTACAGGGACATTATCAACTATAAATCTAAATATGCCCCAAAAGGTCTCATGTGTTTGGAAGGTACTTGGGTCACAGGCAACTGTACCCATCAGTGGATTCATCCATTGTTGAGTTTAGGGCTTGTCAGGAGGCAAGGGGTGGTTGGAGAGACTGGCCACAGGACCGTGACTTAGAACAGCATATTCTTGTTCCTAGCTACTTTCAACTCACTGTGTTTTTGGTTACCATGTGATGAATAGCTGTCCTGCCCCAGAAGTCCCTCTGTAATTGCAATTTTCTGCCTGGGAGCCAGCTGATCATGCATGAGCTGAGGCTTCTGAGGCTTTTGATACTAGCAAAAGTAAACCTTTTTCTTTAAGCTTTAAATGGCTAGAATGGTGCCCAGCAATGGGAAAGGGCCTGGGCAAACCATTGGATATCTACGTCAGTAGAAGGAAGAAACATGACCTGCCTCAAACAAGATGATGATGCTACTGGAATTCTAAGGAACTGTAATGGATTGTTATTTTTATTCAATTTGATGAAGTTAAGAGGTACACAGCAGGTGAGATATTACTTCTGATATGTCATGAGGGTACCTACTGGACAGATTAACATTTGAATCAGTTCACCCTCACCACTGCAAACATTAGCCAAACACAGAAGATCCTAATGAACAGAAACACCCTAGGAAGGCTTGGTTTTTTTTTTCCTTTGTCTTGACTGGACTACTTATCTTTCCTGCCCTCAGACACTGGGATACCCTAGTTGCCAACCTTATGAGACTCCTTGGCCTCAAATCATACAAGGTAATGGCCATTATAAATTCTCTCTTATGTATTCATATATAAGATGCCCCTCAACTTACAGAATTACTGCCTCGTAACCTTAGTGTATGTTGGAAGTATCATCAGTCAAATTGTACTTAATGTACCTAAGATACTAAATGCCTTCATTTCCCCAGTATGCTGTCAACATGCTCAGAATATTTACATTAGCCTAGAGCAGGACAAAATCATCCAATAAAAGGCCTATTTTATAAGGAAGTACTCAGTATTTCATGTTACTTAGTACTATTCTGGAGAAAAATTGAATGGTTATGTAAATACACTTTCTCATCATCATAAGCAAACAAATTAAAAAATTAGAAGTCAATCTATTTTAAGTCAGAGATCATCTTTACTTTGGATTGGCTCTTTGCTCTGGTGACGTCTGACTAACAAAAAGATGTGCACCCATCTGAGGAGCCCACGTGCCTTGAGACCATATTGTACTAAGCTAAAAATGTGAACCATGGAGCCAGAGCCTTTTGGTTTAAATTCTAATTCTACCATATGTTTGATGTATGATTTTTAAGATATTCATTTACCTTTTCATTAATTCAGTTATTTTGTGTTTTAATGGAAATAGTTACAGGAACTCTCCATTGTAAAGCGGTGTTTGTTGTGAAAAGGAGAGAAAGAGAAAAAGAGAGATGGGAAACAATGTCTGTTACTAATAAATATTAGACATACTTCAGTTATTATTGATATGTTTAGATCTAAGGTGAAATTGTCATAACCAAAAAATTGTTTTACTAGCCCATATTTTTGTTTGTTTGATTGGTTTATTAATTGATTGATTCTTTTTTTTTTCAACTTTGTTTCCCGTCCTGGATATTGAAATCAGGACATCTCATTGTGCTAATTTCTCAGCCTTATTACTTTATTTTTGATTTAGAGATAGGATTTCACTAAGTCACTATGTTGTTCAGGTTGGCCTCAAGCTTGGCATTCTCCTGTTTCAGCTTCCTAGAGAGGGGAGGTTACAGGGGTCTGCCAACATGCCCTGCCCACCTATGGGATGTTTTAGAAGAGCCTGAATTTCTTGCTACCGTTGCAAAGTTGAGGAATTCCACATTAGCATCTGATCATTCGATGCTCCCTCCTTGAATCACTCTTAGCCTGCCTACCATAAAAAGACAACTTCTTGAATTTATCTTAGATCGGCAGTTGTTCCTCAGTCTCTTCTGCCACCTTCACCCCAATGCTCATATGGGAGTGCCCAATGTTTAAGCTTCGGATTTTTCATTATTTCTTTCTATGATAGTTTCTTTGGGAAGATCATCTGGTTCCAGTCTACAAATGTCATCTGTGCACTGGTGATTCCCAAATATAATATACGATATGTCTCCCGTTTGGTCCATTTCTCTGATCCCCACGCTCATGCCCCAGTCAATTTTCTACTTAACAACTTCACTTACAGCTGTATGGACCACCTCCCTGTTCTGTTATGCCGGAAGTAGATCCGGTGAAAGGATTGATGTCAAAGCTCAGGCAGTGAAAGTAAGAGAAAAGGGAAGTAAAGAAAAGTGAAAACATAAAAGTAAACATATCTTACTTTTCTATTCAATAAAAATAGATTTCAGATAGAGTAAACTTCTCAAGATACACTTTACATGTGTTAGGGTTGCAGGAAAGCTTTATACTCTCAAAAATAATACAAGAGAGAATTCCTCTTTCAATGGACAGCTTTCTATAACTCCCATCTCTTTGACACTCTGTCATGGTGCTGGCGAGATCACTCAAGTACCTAGGTAAGGCTTAGTCCTTCATCCAACATTAAAGTCAACAACTGTGGACAAGGAAAAAGACACAGAGTCCTGGAGACTGTGCACAATTTTGGCTAATAAAATCACTTAAAAGTTGTCCATTCAAAAATACCTTTTGCCTGATTCACCACATCTTCTCTAAATACCTTGCCCTCCTCAAGTTACCCTGAGCTCCACTACAAAATCTTAGTCTTTTTCTTTTAGGCACACTTTTTGTTTACTTCATAACCAATCACCATGGCTTTACCTTCAAAATCTGGCCAAAATATACATTTAGGCTAGTTCCATGTCATTGAGTATTTTCTTTGCAAAATTTGTTCCTGATACACCCACATATGGCTTCCACTAAATGTGGGCATGATTTAATTATGTGTCATATAGGCGTTTGTCATCTACCTGCTATCCTAGCAAGTCCATAGCTTCTCTTGGTTTTTGCCCCTCCCATACATTCTCTGGTAGTATCCAGTCTGCATACAAACCTTAGGCAATAGTGATAACCGCAATGGACGTTCCCTTTCACTCATTTCCAACTCTCTGTTGATGATTATGCCTCAACAAAGTTCTGCTTGCAACGCAGCTCCTGCCACATACCCTTCCTGTTTCCATAGAGGCCTATTTTAAGTTGCCATTTCTTCTTTGCCTGATTGCAGGTGCGTGCTAAATGGACTGTTGTCTCTAGTCTAGAATTTCTATTACTCTCGCTAAGGTGCAGCTGTTCCGGCCAGAGCGTTACAGTCATCCTTGTTTCCTTCCATTCCTTCCTTTTCCTCATGTCTTATGTCAATCTATTTACCAAGATTTGCTAATTTCACCTAAAATCCCTTTTAGATCATCTTTATCTTCGTCTCGCTCCTGGATCACTATGACTGATCACTCCATTCTCTCCTTTACTTTTTCATCTCTAAAAAAGTCCTTGGCAGTGCAGCCAGAGAAATTTTAAAATCAAAACATGTTGTTAAATGTTAAAACATCTGGCAAAAGCTCTTCTTTTGCAGCCTATTGCCTTCAGAACAAAAGGGACTTTCCTCACTGTGAGTCATAAGGCTTTCTTGATGTAATTATTCCTAGACCTCCACTCCTACCCAGGGCCACCTTTTCCCTCATTCTGTCCTCTCCAGCCATGCGAGATTCGGTTAGAATCCTTTATAAAGGTCCCCTCTACTTCCTTTTTTCTCAACAACTCCTATCTCTATCTAGTTAAACCTCACCAACATGTTCAGCTCTTTCTCTGAAAGCCTACTACATCAAGGTTATATTTGGTAGTCAAGACTAGATTCTCTGTTTTGTATTCCTACAGACAGTTTGCTTTCTTCCTCCCAGCCACGTGTGCATTTGTAACCATTCCCACTATCACCAATAGCCCTCTTCAACACATCTTCCTGAAATTCTGCAAGTTCCATGTGTACAAAGGTCCATCCTGTTCTACCCAGTCTTTCATATTGAACATCTAGCACAGTGCTAGACAAGCAGTAGATTAACATTTGAAAGAATGATTTGTGTTTTACAATTTTAAAAAATAAGGATACCTTATCATCAAGTAGATATGGCTGATTGATCTTCCAAAGCATTAATAGTATCTGTTTTAGAAGTAATTCCTCTCAGCCATATAAATTATGGAAAGAATATGTACACAACCTATTTCTGACTAGATTTAAAAGAGACCCTACACCCCCTAATTTTAGACTTCTTTCTTTAGAAAAACAAGTACCTATTCCCTTCTTTTTGCCAGGTTCTATTGTTTCCTCCACCCAAAAAAACTTCATAAAGTAAATAATGCAGAAGTTTTCAGGCCACACAAAAAATGAACGATTTTTACAAGCAGATTATGTTTCATATTTTTGTAGTCATGTAAATTTGGGAAAGTTTATTATTTTGCCCTAAGTTTCCTCATAAGTGTGAGATGATTATGTTATTTATTCATCTTGCAGTACTAACCTGTGAAGACAATCAGATGGCCCCTCCAGAGTATTAATATTGTTCTTAAATGATATTAGATTAAATCTATAAGATGCCATGACTTAACTGCAATACCCAAAAAGTATTAATTACTGTGAGTGTGCTAGCTGTTGATATTTCTATAAAAAGGTGAACATTATTGTCACAGTCCCTGTGGTTTCTTCTAGATCAACATGGAAGTATATCCATATATAACACATACTAAATATATATGTATAATTACATGTACATATTTGATATATACAATTTCTGTGCATTTATACTACTTAAACATAGTACATATGTATGTATGTGTGTGCATATATGTACATATGTACAAGTATACACTATGTACCTATGTATATATACAGATACAAAAATTCTAAAAATTCTATAAACTTATTCTAGGGCCAGATACAAAGGGTAAAATGTTTGGATCTACTTGTTTAAGCTCGTGTGCTCGGCCATAATACCTCCGTGACATTCAGGTAAAAGTAATCAAGTGAAAAACGACAACACCAAGAAGGGAAACTTGAAAACCACCTGTGCGGTTTCTTCTGTGCAGTGATGCACATCCAGGAATGTAGAAGGGATGGAGCTCAATGAGGCAGTTTTTCAATTTGGCAGGAGCAGCAGGAGGGGGACCAAAGCCAGAACAAAGAGGACTGGGTGTCAGTAAAACCGTGAAACCCTTTAATGTGGAGTTATATTTCCTATCAGCATATGCATTCAATAAAGTAAAGATATTTGTTTGCAATTTGCACAGCATCCATTTGAAATTTAATAATTAGTCATCAGGTGAGATGACACCTTTCAAAATTATAATAAAATAAAATGTGTCACACTGACCCCTTGAAGGATGGGTGGTTTCAGGGTCATGGATGGCTTCCCTGTCTGACCTTGCCCAGCACCACGGCAGAGAAGCTTTTGTGCAGAGCGAGCGTAGCACCAGGTCAGCACCACTCAATCACTGCTCAATAGGCTTCCATCAGATAGCACAATAGGCCTTGAAATAATCCAAGAAAAACAGTGTGAAGCCATTTCAGCTGAAGGATTATCCCATTGAGAGCTTAAATTTCACATCTCTCTACACTCCTTTTCACGTTTTAATTTACAGTCCATTTATAGATTCCCTCATATAATGAGCTAGCTGTTGGGAAGTGTTGTTGCTCAAGATCTTGTCATTGCAGATAATATTCCCTTTGTATTTCAGAAGATCCAACTCTTCAGCTACAAAGGTTGACTCTTGTATCGCACACCCCAGTGGACCTCAGGATCTGGCAATTTCGAAGCCACCAGTTAGTCATCCGTTTTGCCATTCAGTCCAAAAGTCAGTCAACAGTATTTTTGCACAAACATAAATTCTGTTAGACCCAAACATTTCTGAGTAGATGCAAAGAGAAAAAGAAAGTTACAAAACCACATAGTGTTAAGAAGGATGAATCTGAAATCAAAGTCACAAACACTGACAGTGGAAACAGCATGCATTGTGACTGATGATTTATCTATATCCAGGGATTTCCATACTGTTAAGCCAGTTTTATACAATGATACACTACCAAATAGAAACATCATACTGAAATAGGTTTAATGTAGTACTGTTTTCCTATAAAACATGATACCTATGTGGGAAAGATTTTTGGAACTGCAGGCAACCATTGTTTGTCCAGAGTTACCCAGGGCCAGTCAGCATCAATGTACAATGACTATCATCTTAGCCACGTTTGTCTACTGAAACCACGCACCTAACTCTTCTTATATTCTTGTGATATTTATGTCTTTGTGTGATAGAAAATCTTTTCTCAAATTCATATTGAACATTATTTTCAAAAACTACCTTTTGAAGATGTATTCAGTATTTGGGTTGCCCAAATGCTAGTAACACATCCAATTTCTATATTTGTGTTTTTGTTTATAAGATAGTTCTTTGTCTCTTGAGATTGTTTTTTAAAGAATAAAGGAAAGAGAAGCCACTTCCTACTTTTATGAAGTTTATAATTTTCAAGAACAGTAAGAACAGCATGTTCTTGAAACACACTTTCACTGAAGGCTTCCATAACTGTAGCTGCCGTGAGTGACTCGTGTTCATTCACAGAAACAACTTTGATCCAAACAGAAGGACTTATAGCCTACAAACTTAAATTCATGTGAAAATAAAACATTTACCTAGCAATTGATTTCAATTTATTTCTGATTAAATAATGGCCTGTTTATAAAATGACCTTGCACAAAGAATCCATTTGTGTCTTCCATAAGGTATATTCCAAGAAGTATTGCCAATATTTGTTGCAAGTATCAAAAGATATTTTGAAATGCATTATCCAATTCTTCATTTGTTTATTTTAAGACAAGGTCTCACTCTGCTGTTCGGGCTGGTCCTGAGCTCACTGTGTACATCAGGTTGATCTCTAACTTATGGCAATCCTTCTGCCTCAGTAGCCCAAGTACTGGGATTACAGGTGTGTGCCAATACACCCAGCCATTATGTGCTGCTGGAGATTCCAACTCAGGACCCAGTGCTTCGTAGGCAAAAGTTCTCACCACTAAGCTGTGCCCCCAGTCTTCCAATTCTTTGAACTACATTCTACCTGCAATATCTACCTGTTTATTATCCCTTAAAAACTTGTATCACACCTCAGAAGAAGTTCAAAACACATTTTGAAATAAATGAACCAGAAATATTAAAACATTAAGGAGTCTAAGTTAAATATCTGTATAGCAACAATGTAATCTATATTTGGTTTATGCTAAGAAAATTTAAGTTGTTAATATGAAATTATGGACAAGATCTTGCAGTTCTACTAGCCTGTGAAATTGAATGATGCAAAATAGTCAAAGAGTTAGCAGTTTTGCAGCATTCATTAAACCCATCGTATCTTGTAATGCATATTGCTGTAGACGGTTAAGTATTTCAAGCAAGCATTTTGCATACTGAAAAAAATTGAGTGATATTTTATACTATCTCAAAAAATAGAAAGTGCTCTCAAGGGTGAGTTATAAAAATCGCAGTCACCTATGTTCTAAACAATATTTTAGTTCTTTGGTGGGTTTAGGAATACAATGTAACAACCGTTGGTTAAGAATTAGAAAATTCTCCCTGTGTTTTTAAAGTGTGTGGAAGTTGAGAACCTGCCATCTTGTGTTAGGAAGTGAAGGGGGTTCTTGCTTTTCAACAAAAGCAACGCCATTACCCCCATCACAGTGGCCGGGGCAGTGAGGCCATGGTGGTAATTTTTGACTTCCCTTATCTCTCTCCATCTTCCCGTCTTCCTCCATCGTCAAGCTGCCCATCGCCGCCAAGTCTACACTGTGTTTCTTTCCCATCAGCCACTTTTATTTTTTCTTTCACATTATTTATATTTTGGGTTTCTCTTTAAGGAGAAACCGTAACATATTTAACCTCTGTGTCTGACTTATTTAACTTCGCAATTTGCTTGATAGTTATTTTAAGAAGCTTTATCTGATTAGATTTCCCTGTATGTAACAGCTTCAAAATCAGCTGTCTAACTACCAGGAAATGGAGTGAGAAATGGAGACCCGAGGGATTTCATGTGTTCCGTGAGTGTTTTGGTTTATTTTATTTTGGTAAGCTATGTTGCACAATGAGAAATTTCATACGCACATACATACACAAACATATGTGAGCACTCAAATACAATTTTATCAGTAATAGGAAATTGAAAAGTAGCGATTGATCAAAGCCTCTGCCACGCGCATTGCCTCACCGTGGCTCACGTGGCTAATTTGTACCATTTGCCTGGTCCCCATTAATTATTTGATTTTACACCCTTCAGTTTTTCATATGTGTGTTTTCTTCATTTCTGGCGCCATTATCTGCTGCTTTTTTCTTGTTCTTTTCCTTCTGTCTTTTATCCAATTTATGCTATTTTACTCATTTTAGTACTTTTAAATCCTAATAGCTGACATAGAAATTAAAGAAACAAGGGCTGATTACATTTGATTTTGTGTATTGGCAGGCTAAGTATTTCCATCCCATGTTCCTACATTGCATTTTCTACTTGTTTATTTTTTACCCACTTCAAACTCTTTGTCAAATGAGTAATGATTACCATAAAGCTAATCTTATTTTTTCTTACATTTTTCACTAATACTATCTTTTTTATAGGTTGCACAAGATTGACCAGATGAGCCTCTTTGGCAGAAACGTAGTCAGAAAAACAGAAGATGAATGCATGAATTACATTCCCCTCACTAAATTTCCAGATAATATGAAGAGTCATGTTGTTGCACTGGGGACAAGGCAATCTAGCGCTGCTGGTTTAGCTGCTCTTGGCGTCTGAGTGGGTGGGATCCCGGGCTTTCTTCTGAAGCACCTGCGGCTCCTGTGTTGACATTCCTTTCTTGGTGCTGCTGCTTCGTGAGCCTTCCCTACGTCTTGGGAACTTCAGTAGATGTTTAACATGTGTGATTTCGTTTAATCTATTCTGCAGCACTGACAGGTGTTACTATCTTCCTTTTAAAGATGAGTCCGTTGAGATCAGAGAGGCTAAGTAACCTGCCCCGTGGGTAGGAAACCACTCAGTCGGAACTGAGCCCAGGTTGAGTTACGCAGAGGCACAGGCCTTTTCTCCTCGTCCAAATGTGCTAGTTGCATTTCAGACAGCAAGAGCTCATCTAGGACAGCTGGTGAGAGTGTGCAGACCGCCCAAGTCTCCGAGCAGTGGTGGAAACAGCCAAAATGGCTGCTTTTCTGATGAAACTCTGGTAGAAATGGAGTCCTCGGAGTTGCCGCTACAGCAAGCAAAGGCCAAAGGGAATTTGTATTACCTTTCAGCAACACAAATAACTAAATAAAAACTTCACTCACTTAAGACACCTGCATAAACAGAGTATCCTTTTATATTAGTAACAGCCTTTTGAAGGAAACTTACAGTTACCAAACAATCTCAACTTGGTGTGAATTCCATGTACTCCTGGCCACTTTCCATTTTTCACAATATTTTAACCAAGTTGGCACAGTTTCTGGCCCTTACAAAATATCCTGATTTAGGGCTTTGGGTTTCTGGCGCCCATTCCTCTCTTGCCTAATTCAGGCTCACCTCGGTGATTTTAGGAACAGAACTGAAATACCATCATGCTCCTTCATTAAGATAACTTTGACTACTAGCCTATTCAAAGTGACCCCCTACATCCTTAATTCCTTTCTGTCCTATCACTAATTATTTTATTCATTGTATTTATCACACTTTAAGATATTTTTAAAATTAATTTATTTTTTAACTGCAAAATTCTTTTATAGAGCAGCCTTCTAATACTTTTTTGATCAACTGATGTGTTGGGGGGATGTGTGTTTGTGTGTGTGTTTTCTCTTTTTCTGACTACTGCATCAAAATTTTGGATGATTACCCTTCTATTAGACTTTGAGATATCTTCTTTTAAGGCACCTTAACCACGATGCTGAGATATAACCCTGCTGCATTAGAATTCCTTTTCCTAGAATCACAGTAAAGACTGCAAATGTCTGGAGTTCATTAATCCCAACAGAACCACCCTGAAGGGAATCCCCATTAATTTGGACAGAGATTCTTGGATCAGCCAAACAGTTACATTTTAATACTTTTTTTCATAGCTGATCATGCAACCAAGGGCATGGCATGTGCTAGGCAAGCGCACTACCACTGAGCTCTAGCCCCAGCCCACTAATTTAATTTCTTAATTACTGTGTTTGTTTAACTCTAAGTCAACTCATATCATTTCAATATATTATTTTACTTTTTGGCATAAACTAAATAGAATCAGCATCTGTGGTTCTATTGCCCCGTGTCTGGGAACAAAAAATACACACCCTATGAGAACAGAAAGTCTGTCTTGTGCATTGAACATCTGGAAAGGCTCAGTCTGATGGTTCATGTGCATCTAATCATTTTAAATGAAAGAATGAGTGAATAAAAGAACGAGTGAAACCACTGATGGGGCACTGTAACAGGGGCTGCTAAGTGAGGAAGAAGTTACAACCCAGAGAGCCCTCGTCTCTATCTATAACTCATCTGAATGAGCTCACCCCACATAGAAAGTACTTATCTTCTTCCTGACTGACAGTGAAGATTTCCTACTCTGTTATACCCTGTCGCTCCCTGGGAAGATGATTGCTCGGACTCACTCAGCCCGATCCACATTTGTTAACCATGTGACTTTGGACGAGTTGCTTGAGCAGTCTTCAGATCTCTTTTTCCTTCCATGCAAGGTGGGAATCCTTCTCCCTCACAGTAAGTCTTTCATGGGTACTTACTAGCTCCGAGTTCACCAGATTCAGTGTCATTTTCCACATGACCTCTTTCCCACAGTTTGCTGCTAAGTCAGGGTTAAGGTGACAGGGAGTAAAGATGACATGGGCCACTGTCACCCTAGGCCTTTAAAGCCTGGAGTGGAGCCCCCCAAACCTCCCTGCCTCTGGTCTCCTGGCCAGATGGTGGATACTCAGGGAAAAATGCTCAAAACCTGATTCACGATGCAAGGGAATGAATCTGGGTGGCTTCCCGATGACTGGATTTTAACTTGATGTGAGTAAACAGTAAGCTTGAACTTGGTTAAGCCACTCACAGTTGGGTTTCTTCTTGTTAGAGTGGATAACGTAAACTAACTGGATCTCAAATGACAAGGATCAATGTAAGCATTGCTTTGGAGAGAGCCCAATACAGAGCTTGGCTCATTCAGGACATTTTTAAAATGTTTGTTATATATTTTCTTCCATAAATTTTTAATCCATGTCTAATATATATTCATCATTCCAATTTTATTTCTTTTTTATGCCATATATAAAATTATACTTTTTCTGTACTGAATTATAAACAAAGACTGTGTATTTCTATCCCAATCTGTAAAACTTTTTATTTCAATTGATTTCCCTGATTTCTTTTGAAATTTTTCTTCTCCAGCAGTTCCTCTCTGCTTGTGAAAGTCCTTTTCCTCCATATACTCAAAAGGAATGTCAACTTGTCTCTGCCATATCCTTACTAGATAGTCATTTCCTTACTTTAAAGTCAAATTTTAATGAAATGGCATTTCACATGCTTTATTTCTACTTTTTCATTACTGTTTTACTCTTCAAAGTTTACATTTTCATTTCAAAGATTCAGTTTTTTGTGTCTTTCATTTCACACACACAAAAAAGTTTTCCTTGACATCATTTGTGTTGAAATGACTTAATTAATTGGCAAATTTGGGGCTTTGGGGTATAGCACTATGGTGCTGTGAATGTTTAACTTTCACAAGACTTTGGGTTCAAGCCCCAGCACCTAAACAAGAAAAGAAATCATTCCGTGACTTCCCTTGACTCTCTTCTTGTTATAAAAATCGCTGGCCTAAATTTTATTCCTTGTAGAATTAAAATAACTAGCTTTAACCTCCCCCCCCCACCCCCTGCCTCCATGGTAACTTGTGTTTGGGATCCAGAGACTTAACCTTAGCCCATGCATGTCTGGGAGTAAATCCCCAAGGGCTTGCTCCTTGGAATTTTATTTTTTTGGAAGTTAGGCATATACAGAGCTCCCGTATGTTCCATCAAATGCCTACAAATTTTTTGTGTGTGATCCTAACCTGGCTTTTGAGGTACACATCTCGACCTTTCTGATGGTCTGACAGCAGTAGCTGTCTGTGAATGCCTCACGTTTTTCTACTATGAAACCGTTGTGAGCATGTCTGTAGCATAATTCCATACGATCATCTGGACAATGTTTCTCTTCTAAATGGGCTATAAATTACATGATTATTTCAAACCCCTCGCTCGAAGGCGTAAAATATTGTCATCCTTTCTCATTCGTCACATGCAGACTGTTAAATTATTCCCTCTACAAAATACCTGAAACCCCTCTTTTCCTTTTTTCCTTTATGACTTAGTTATCCCACAACCATCTAGTCAGTTGTGTAAATTCTTATGTCTTCTCTATTGTTCATCATCAATTCCCATGCTCCCCTGTTCCACAAAATTATAATTATTTTTCCTTATTTACCGATATTTAACCTATACATTTTGATGACTTTAGACATACACATACATTCAAAAAAATCACCACAACATAATTAGTGAACAAATCTGTCATTTTCAAACACTTTCTCATGGGATTTTCTCTTCTATTAACTAGTATTTTTAGAAATTTGTTTGTATATATGCATGACTTCCAAATTTGGTAATACATTAGAGACATGGGGCTTGGGGAACCAGTGGCCGTCTATGCCTCTACCTTTCTAAGAGGTTCACCCCTCTCCTAGCAGTCCATTGCCTCTCTTTCTACCTGTCACTCATGTTGGTGCTTTTTATGCCACTATTTTTGTGGATTTCATAAATGGGACACCATTCTATGGCGAATTTTTTGTGTCTGGTCTATTTTACTGAGTATTATTGGCTCAAGATTGTTCCATTTCCTTTCACATGCTTCTTATCTGTCTTTCTTGATGGCTGCATAATATTCCATTGTATATAGGTACCACATCCATTTAATTATAATAAAATATCAGGTCTATTCTTCTTCACTGGCTGAAGGTCCCTCCCCTCAGAGGTCATCTAGGTTTTCTGAAAAGTTTTCGGTGCGTGTTATTTATTTATTTCCCCACACTCATTCTTCCATCATTTTCAAGTCCTTTGCTATGGTTTAAATCTAAATTGTCCCCAAAAACCACTTGTTTGGAAAGCAATCGGCGAATTGGTGTGCTACACTCATCGGTGGATTAGTTTATTGAGGATTGCATGTGCTGTTAGAAGGGGGGGGGGCTGTTTGAAGGGATGTGACAATGGAGTCATGACTTAGGTGAATATACCCCTGCTCCTGGCTCCTTCCCTTTTCTCTCTTTACATTTTGGCCAAAGTGCATTGAGCAGCTTCTGTATAGACTAAGACTTCTGAAATTACAAACTAAAATGTAAGACGCCCTCGAAATTTCTTGTGCAGACAAAAACTGAATAATATTTCTGAAATTAAATAGACTTCTTTCTTACTATCCTTTAAAAATACACTCTTTTATTCAGTATAAGTGTATAAGTGTGGAAGCTCTTTAGATCTGTATGTCCAGATGCCAGTTAGGTATCATCTTTATCTCTTGTTTTCAGTCACACTGAACTTTCATTCAGCATTAATTATTTATTAGTAGTATTCATTGAATATGCTGTATCCCCTTCTGCCTCCAGGTCTTTGTACATCCAGTTTACCTTAGTTAAAGTATACTGCTCTCTAACAATTTATCTGGGTAACTGGAGCTCATCCTGGGTTCATGTACACATAGGGTGATCTTTGTTGTTCACGCAGTATTTCTTTTGAGAGTAGTAGGTGGTACTAGTAATAATCACATAAAGACAATAAACATGAGAAGGAACTTCTTTAGAAAAATCATTAGCCACCCAAATTAAGTAATAATTCCAGGGGCTGGAGGAATGGCTCAGTGGTTAAAGTGCTCGCCTACTAAGCGCTAAGTTAAGCACTAAGTGCCTGAGTTCAGTTCCCAAGCATCTCATAATCTGGGCTTGGTGGTGCACCCCTTTTTAACCCAGTACATGGGAAGCTGAGACAGGAGGACTGTCATGAGTCCAAGGTACAAGGCCAACATGGGCTCCATAGTGGGTTCAGAACCAGCCTGGGCTGCAGAATGAGACTCTGTCTCAAATAATAATAATAATAATAATAATAATAATAATAACTAGAAAAATATTTGATCATGAATATCACTGTTTATGTTTACCATATTTACTAGTACTATTTTATCATACTCACTTTCTCTGTTTATTTAGCCTATATTCTTTATAATGTTAAGTTCACTAAGAAGAGGAACTCTGCCTCTCATACTCAACCATATAACCTCGTGCCAAAACAAATTCCATCCCTGTGCAGGGCTTACAGTCTATCACTCTGCATTGAATAACCGTTATTACTATATGCTCAGGATGTTTGGGATACTCTAGTAAAATAGCACAGGCTGTCTAGCTTATAAACATTATGGATTTATTACTCACAGTCATTAATGCTGAGAAGTCCAAGGACTTGTTACCATCACCTGTGGTATCTGGCTAGGTTCCACATCTTGGTTCATAAGCAACGGTATATAGTGTGTCCTACCTAGAGAAAGGCCATAATTTAAAAGGGCAGCTTTTTAAAAGGGCCCTAATCCTACTGGTAAGACTCTAGCCTCCAGATTTAGCCACTCCCCAAAGTACCGCTTCTGGTAGCATTCCCTGGGGATTAAGGTTCTACCACATGAATGGAGGAGCAGCCCAAACACTTCCTAGAGCGTGCTGCAGTCTTACATGAGATTTTATTCCACCCCTTTTGCTACTGTGAAATTTACTCTTGTCACAACCGTTGTGATTTGTATTCTCCACATTCAGATGCCTTCGGAAAGGCATGGTTTTAATGACAAATGTCTCCTATTAAATTTACCCAGGATGCTCCATTACCTCGCAAATTAAGAACTCATTTTCTAAAGTAGCGTTCAAGGTCTTCTACAACAAGTCTCCAAGCGTGTCATTACTCACAGTACTTTTCCTTACATATTGTGTTCCAAACACAATGCGCTCCATTTAATTGTTTAAAAACCATTCACACCCTGCCAATTCCACACATTTTCTATTGCGTGTCCTTCTTTCTTGGGTCGTCCCCAATTTGTCCCTCATATATTCCATCCATCGTTAAAGGTTGACCTCAGATGCTACTAGTTCTTACAATATTTCTTGATTTAGTCAGGACATAAATAAAGTAAATTATTTTGAACTCCCTTAAAACATTGCATCCCTTTTGTAGATTAGTTGATAAAAAAGAAAAAAAAAGTGATTCCAGAATGACAAAATCAATGCTCCGTTTGCAACTCCTTCGTGTAATAGAGGTGCAATGGTGAACAGCTCCTGGTGTCCTCCAGAGGTGACTGGAGACAAGAGGCACTGTGGTGTGATTTCTGTGTAGATCACACTACCAGGTGAAGTTACTAATTTATGCAATTATATGCAAACCAGTATTTCTATAGGTGACTCTTTTAAGGTAGAAAAGATGCATTGAAGTGATAGTTTTCTATTACTTCATTTAGTGACATATTGAGTTATTTATGGTCTGCTATATAAAAATTATGTAAGACTTACTTTTCTCTGCACCCCTGTCCAATCAAACCAAGTACCTTGAAAATTATTTAACAGACAATCTTAAAAAATCTAAAAGCTGGATCAAAAGAAAAAACTGGTCACAGACCTTCCCACTTGAGAGACAACAGAAGTTTTATTCCAAGTGAGCTGAATAGTAAAGGAACCTGCCACCTAGACCCACAGGTAGTAAATACACACACACACACACACACACACACACACACACACACACACACGCACACACACACACACTCACACACACACACTCAACACACATACACATTGGTGACTGCTTTAGGTAGTGTAAGAATGAGGAATAAGTAATCCCATTCTCAGAAGGAGCCCCCTTTGCACCTCGAAGAGTCGTCTCCTTGTGAAAACCAGCAGGTACGCTGCCCAATTCTGGAAGAATATAATTTGAAAACTCAACTAAATTCTCATTGAAAAATAAAAACTTTAACATTTAAGCAAAACCTGTTAACAGGATGACTGCAAGATAAACACGGAAGATCCTTGGGTCATTTTTGCCCTTTAAATGTGGGCTCCTCTTAGCTGCTTGTTTCCAGAGAGTAGAACACAGCAAAGTTGATGAGATGGCCAACAATCATGTAAGTGTAAGTAGAATATCAGGTCCCGTGAAACCTTTCAATAAGACGAGACCTGTTTAAAACTTTGACAATAGCCTGGAGAGAGATGATGTAGCTGAGGGTCCAGTTATACTATGATCAGTCTTATGCTCCATTAAAACTATGAAAAAATTAACATATTGTTTGAGCTCCAAAACGTGTGGCAATTTGTTACACAATATAAAACTGATATACGAATGGACTATACAGTATTAATTATTATTATCAATGAAATCTCTCACTATTTTTACAGAGAACCTAATTTCTTTAAAAAATTAGGGTAATTTCAAGAAGAACACTGAAGAATCTGGTTTATTTTCAAACACTTTTCATCACCTGCTAAAGAGCCGGTAAAAGAGCCAAAATAGTTTTCACTGTAATCGAAAAGTTACTCTGTTTCTTTATGCAGGCTGTTAACCTATACTTATAATAAATTTTTGTGGTTTCAGTGGTTAACTAGCAGAAACAAAAAGGCTGGGATATTTTATGTTTCCATCAAAGGCCATTTGTAGTATTGATCATGCCACAAGCCATTTGAGAAGTTTTGGCCTCCAGTTTTTAAGCAGATGTTTCTGTGCAGTATAGGACAATGCTTAAAGTTGTACATACAGGAAGACAGTAGAGCCAGGCCTGTGTTACAGGCCTGTAATCCCAGCACTCCATAGAGCTAAGGCAATATAATCACAAGTTTGAGTCCAACATGGACAGTTTAGAAAGTTACTAGACACTCTCTTAAAATAAAAATAATAGAACTATTTTTAATAAAAGAGTATAAACATAGGGAGTTGTAGTCTAGCCAGAAGAGCCTGAGTTCTTGGGTTCAGTCTTCAGTATGGAGAAGGAAAGAAGGAAGGAAGGAAGGAAGGAAGGAAGGAAGGAAGGAAGGAAGGAAGGAAGGAAGAAAGGAAGGACAGAAGAAAGACTGTTAACTGAGGACACCAATATGTAATGCAAAAATACCATGAAGCCAGTTCACATGGACTATTATTGATCTATTTGGAATTTTCTTATGATAGAACAAAATTGATACACACTAAATTAATCCTGCCACAAAGCATGTGGTTTTCACTGACAGACTTTTCTTTCAAATGCAAAGATTTTCCTTATGTAGTGTTATATCTAATATAATTTTATATTGAGAAGTACTGGAAGAATTTGCATATAAAATTAAAAAGCTTCCTCTAAGGTATAATTTTGCCAGGAAAATAATATTAGCTGCTATTTAAAAAAAACTAATCCCAAGCTCTTATTGTCTTAATATGATAAAAGTCTAATTCTTGCCACTGCTTGTTATTATCTAATACAAATATTCCTTCCAAGTGGGGTGATTTCCTGTGTTTTTTCAGAAATTCAAATTCTATACTTCTTATAGCACTGGCATTCTCTTTAGGGTCCCAAATATATCTTTCGGCATCAGTTGCTGGTAAGGAGAAATGCAAGTCAAATGAGAAAGATTTTTATGGACCTGCTCTGTAAATGTATTACAAAACCCATTAACTAAAAAACAGTCCAACAGCCACATTTAACTGGAGAAGAGGCTGGAATTATAATTTACAATTATGCCCAGGAAGAAAAGAAATTTAATAATACTCTGTGTGCCACAGGAGTAAATAACATGTGTATGTCGTCTGTATAAATGTTTAGTGGTGTAAAAATATAGTATGTCATTTATGCAACCTAATTCCAATACTTGATCTTATTTTATAATTGGAGGGCATTTAATTTCAATAATTTCATACTAAAAAGCAATGAAAAATAATAATGTGAAATGAATATGCATCTCAAGCATGAATTTTATGTCTAGTTGTACCTTGGGACAATAATCGTTTAACCTAGCTCCTGATTGTCTCTGTACTGTCATTTTTCTTTCTTTTCTCTGGTTTCTCCTCCTTCTTGGCTGTTCGTTTTCTTTCTCTCTGGTATGAGGAGAGTCTGTTATACTCCATTTTACAAGATTGCAGGCCATAGCCCATGATGCGGAAAGGCTTGTTTTGATGTACTTTTTAGATTTCATTTGATTTTCAAAGCTTTTTTTTTTAAATTAAAGAATGCCTGCAATACTGAGCAAGACAAGAAACAGAGGTTGCGTGTGCCTCTTGGGAAAGAGAGCAGCTAAGTGGTATGTTATCCCAGAGCTCAGATACTAGTAGGAATGAAGCGACTGACCAGAGGTTGGAGAAAGATGGGGTGGTGGTGGGGGATCTCCAAATTGCTGCCTACTTCCACCAATCATGCTCAGAGGCTGCTCACGTGGTCTCCATGGCCAAACATCTGCAAGGAAATGTCTGCTACTATTTTAGGAAAGGATACAGATTGTTGTGTCAGCCTAAGCTGAGTGATCGCTCTTGGTTATGACCTTCTCAAATTGTCCTGGTTTGAGTGTCAAATGCAGCCTCTGTCTGCAGGGTTTTCTATTGGTCTCTGGATTCATCTGTTTCCCGCAAAGGAGGCTACGCAGGGTCGCAGTTCTGGGAGACCCACATAACCCTGAAGCTGTCATTCGCATCCTCTGCTCACAAGGCTATTATTACAAAGAGGCATTTGGTGAAAAGTGTGATTTTATTGTTTGAATATCAAATGTGGAAACTGTAGATCCACTTCAAAGTTTGTCTGTGTTAACTTGTTTTTCCACTTCTGAAATGGAGTAGCACTTTCAAAAAAAATTTGAATCTAAAATCAACCATACTGTAAATGTAGAGAATCAGATATACAAGAAAACTGCAAATCAACTGAATTAAAATTAATCAAAGATAGAAAAAAAACGAGAACTTATCTAGTTTTTCTCTTTCCTGCCTCCATCTCACAGATAATTCTTAGCAGAATGATGGAGCCCTAATGGGTGGAAATACATGTTTTCTAGTTTACTCATACCATTTTTATGACTCCTCAAGTACAAAATGTACAATTTCACTGATGTGTGTAGAATAATCCTCTAGCTAATTGGCATGCATGTGAATTACTTTAAAGTAAATATTTACACTTATGATAAAAGCTAATAAAAATAATAAGAACTTTTAATGATACTTTGGTGGCCTGAGACCATACACATGTGCATCTGGCACCACATACACAGGAACTTCTCAAAGACCTTCAGTGTCTGGATTTGGAAAATCACCTTCTACTACCAAAGAATTGAGACTTATCAAAGCAAATTGTTTTCTCAGTTTTGGAGAAACAATAGCAAGAATGTGTTTAGCAAGAGATTTACCACAAAGGTACCTGAATTCATTTGGTTTCTGAAGTATCAGATTTGAGTGAAATATCTGTTTTTAAAATATTGTGAATCTTTCCATTTTAAGTAATTGAATGCTATGCTCATCACAAGCCGCCAAAGCACTACACTGCGTACCGCTACAATAACAAGTTTTCTGATCAGCAGCTCAGTCTCATTAGAAGTTTTACATGGATTATAAACCAGTTTGCAGTTTTTCCTCATGGTAGCTAGAACACTACAATATTCCATGTTTTTAGTTGGTGACATCAGATGTAAGAAGGAGAACAGAAAATGATATTTCAAAGAAAAGCAATTCTCAAAAACTTCCTCACAAGTTACTCATTAATCTCTTTAGATTTTCCATCAGTCAATATTTGTTTGCTCTTTCTACAAGGAAAATGACATTTTCTCATTTGTAACCTCTGCAAGAAGAAGCAAAATGTGTCACTAGGGACGAGGAAAATAGTGTCTGTTGGATGAGCAGCTGAGAACATCCGTACATGGCTATATCAGTGGGCTCTATCAAAGTGGATGAAATTTTCTCTTTAACAATCAGTGGTCTAAAAACCCATGCTGATTATTCAATTTTGGGGAGGGTGTGTGGTGGGAATACCAGTGAGTAAATGCCTCAAACATAGATGCCGGATGAAGCTTTTGAGGTTAGCATAGAAGACAGAAGGAGCACAAAATATGGCACTGATATTTAGAGACTTCAGGGCAAGAGATGTTCTGCTTCCTCTTCACTATGAATCGTTCCATTCAAGTCACCTGACCACAACCACCTGCAAGAGAAGATGGGATACATCATTTTTTTTACCTTAAAATCCCATGCCCAACTAAAATGTTCCTTACTATAAAGAAGACAATTGCTTATTGGAAAATAAATGATATTTGTCACATGTGTCTAGATAGCAGGGAGGGTGTTGTCCCTGCAATTAGAGCTCCCTAAAGATGTCCACTTCCTAAACCCAAGAGTTAACTACCTTATGCTACATTACATTACATCACATGGTAAGAGGAATTTTGCAAACTGAATCAAGAATCTTGAGGTGGGGAGATTAGCCTATATGACCAGGCTGGTCCTGATGTTATTGCGAAGGTCTTTATAAGATAGAGTTGAGGCCGAAATCGGAAGGAAGAGTGGTAACAGGAACAGCAGTTGGAGGGTTGCAAAGAATGTGGCATGTGTCAAGGAATACACGTGGGCTTAGAGGCGGATGGAGACAAGCACACACAGGGTCTCATCACAGGCTTCACAAAGGAAGTGCTCAGCTGGTATTTTGACATTAGCCCCTTAACATTTATGTTGCACTTGTAATTTCAGAAATTTTGAGATTCAATTAACACTACTAAGATTATGGCAAATTTTATAAATGATATAATGAGTCTAAAGTTTAACAAGATTCCGGGCTATCGCTTAGGGCACATGGACACTTTCATATTGCAAGAAACACAGCAAGGCATAAAATGGTTGCTGATCATAAGATACAGTATGGGCAAAACATTAAAAATATTTAATGCGTAATTGTACCGATAGACATTTATGATTTAAAAATATTGTTTCTTAGAGACAACCTATTAAAGTGTATTAGTATAATGTATATCATAAAAGCATATTGATGTATACTGTAGATTATTAAAGAGTATTAATGTATCCTGTATATTAAGTATGTCAATAGCAGTGGATCTTGTGTAGATCTTGTTTATGAGCGTGAGAAAACTCTCCCCATTCCTGAAGCACAGAAACATTTAGCCATAAATGGTTGCCACATGAGGTTCAACAGATCCTGTTACAGGATTTGCCTTTCTTATTCTACTGATAAAGAGATTGTAGTGATCTGTATTCAAATTCTGAAGTAGCCTTGTGTACCTATGTCCATAGGAT
Source organism: Ctenodactylus gundi (assembly GCA_004027205.1). Classification (NCBI taxonomy): domain Eukaryota; kingdom Metazoa; phylum Chordata; class Mammalia; order Rodentia; family Ctenodactylidae; genus Ctenodactylus; species Ctenodactylus gundi. The sequence continues at coordinate 566,103 of PVKB01000375.1, forward strand.
AATGAAGTGCCACTCTTCACAGATGTCACTGGACTCGCTGTGTTAAAATGTTGCTGAGTATTTTGTGTCCAAGTTTATGAAGGACCTAGGTTCTGCATCTGTGTGTGTGTGTGTGTGTGTGTGTGTGTGTGTGTGTGTGTGTGATATTTTTGTCTTCACTGACTGTCATTGTAATCCAAACCACAAAAAAAGGAGTTTGGAAGTGGTTTGTTCTGTTCTATTTTCTAAAAGTGAAAACTCTGAGTTAATTATTTGGATGGTTGGTCTTCAATAAAACATCTGTCCCTGGAGACTTCTTTAGAGAGACACGTACTGACAATCCCAAGTTCTATAATGGTTATGAAACAATCTAGTCTGTCTTATTTTGTGTCTATTGGTGGTTTGGTTTTGAATAATTGGTCTATATTTTCCAAGTTGTAGAGTTTATGACTGTATGCTTGTTCATATAGTTATTACCCTCTTTCTGGCTGTAATATCTCTTTAAAAACAGGTTTTTAGATGTAATTCACATACCATAGCATTCATCGATTTAAAGTGTACAATTCAATGATTTCACTGCATTCTCAGATGTGAACATTCATCACCACAGTGAGTTTAGAATATCCTTATCGCTCCCAAAAAGAAGCCATGCACCCTTTCACGGGCACCGACCCTCCTTCTATTCCCACCCACCATCAGCCCTAAACAACCATCAATCTATTTTGTTTTTCAGTATGCTTGCCTATTCTGCATATTTTATGTATATAAAATCAGATAATGTGTGATGTTTTGGGACAAGTCTGCCTCACTTAACATGTTTTGCAGAATTAACTTATTATTTTACTTCCATGACTGAGTAATATTCCAGAGTATGATTATAGGATGTGTTACCCATTTAACAGTTTATAGACATTAAAGATGTTTCAGTATTTTGGTTATTCCCAGTAGAATTACAATAAGCATTGAAGTACAAATTTATCACATGGACCTATGTTTTAATTTCTCTTGGTGAGGTACTGAGAAGTGGAATTTCAGGTGCCACTGGTAGCTGTGTTTTACCATTTGAGAAACTCCCTGATTTTTTTCCCATGTACAATAACTTTTATTCCAACCAAAAATATGTGTGGATTCCAACTTACTTACATAGTCAGCGATAATAAATACCTAATTTTTAAAAAATCCTAATCATCTTTTGTATTTACAAAATGGTGTTGCATTTCAATGAGGACAGATAGTACTGGACTTTTTTTCTATACTTAGATGCCACTTATACATCTCTCTTGGGGAAATGTCTGCTTCAGCTTTTGCCCATTTTTAAATGAAACCGCATTGTACTATTGAGTTTTACACGTCATCATTTGTTCTAGGTGTAATTTCTTTATGCCATATGTAATCTTGCTCAGATGCTTTGGGTTTTCTTTTCTCCTTCAGGATGGTGTCCTCTGAAGCAAGAAATTTTTGTATTTTCATGAACTATAATTAATCTTGACTTTTTCCGGTTAGTAATGTTACAGCTAGGCATCTTTTGGTGAATCCATGGCAATGACATACATCCCTATGTTCTCTTCCAAAAATGTCATGATTTTACTTCTTGAAGTCAGGCGCCCGGTATATTTTGAGTTAATTTTTTGCATATATGATAGCATTCTTTTGCAGGCAGAATGTTCTAAAACTATTTGCTTAAAGGATTGCTCTTGACACTCTTTAAATTTTATTTGACCAGTCTGGTGGCCTAACGCAGTAAATAGAACACTTGCCTAAGAAGCAAGACGCCTGCATTGGTGCCTCAGCACCACACAATGGGTGTGGTGGTGCATTCTGGTAATTAGAGCACTGGAGAGGCTGAAGCAGGAGGACTGCTGTGAGTTCTAGACCAGCCTGGGCTACATAGTGAGTTCAGAATCAGTCTGTACTACACAATGAGACTCTGTCTCAAATAAATAAATTTCAAAAAAATCAATCAGAAAACCAGACTTAGAGGTTGTTTCCATTTTATTTGAATAATATAGATTAAGAGTTGAGGTATTATTCTCTCCTTATTTCCCCTCAGGAATATCTAATATATTATGTATAATAATATGCATATTGAGATGATAGATAGATAATAGATAGGTATGTAGACATACAGGCAAGCAGGTTCATAGATTCCAGCTAGATGACAGACACAATAGGAGAAAAATAGATGCTGCACTTATGCTTAGAATCCTTCAAAAATCAAATCAATTGCTCTTCTTCATAATGTTTTATATTTTCTTTGATGGCTACTTATTTAGTTTCAAATTAGATCTCCATTATATCCAGTCCTTTCCCTGTTTATATTAGTACATGAGTTTCATAAATTATATCTTCTCCAATTTCATGCCACAATATCCAGGAATGTATATTACACATAGTAGATACTGGCCATTTCTCAAATTAAATGAGATTAGCCTCAGTGTCTTCTGTCTGAATGGAACATTAATAGTGTTTTTAATGGACTTGGATTCATTTTAGAGCTCAACATCTGTTCACAAAAACATATATCTGAAATTTTATTAGAAACAAATGAAAGGATGCTTGATGTGAGGAACAAGAAGTAAATAGCACATATGTAATTATTTCCTGTAAAATAAGAAATGCCACACTGGAAGTTAGTAGCTCTCTGAATTATATTCCACACTTAGGAATTATGGGTAACTAATTGATTCTTTAAATCGCTTGTATCTTCCCCAAGGAAATCGTGACCCTCCCTCCCCCCATCTGTCTACAATGTTTGTTCAAAAACTATTTTAAAGAACCTTAATACACACTATAACTCATCTTTTAAAATACACACACACATACACAAGCACACACTCAAAACCATTGTTTAGGTTTATGACAACAACAAAAACTTTTATTGGTTTTGTGAACTGGGTTTTCTTCTAAATATTAAGGATATTTTAAATATTAATTATGTAGAATATCAATTTAGACCATGCAATTTTGTGTATGTATATGCCCCAAAAGTCATTTCTTTGATTGACCATGAGACAGGTTTCTGAATGTGATTTTGTTAGTAATTTTTTATGTTAAGTTTTGTAGATCCAAGCTTACTTTTTTTGAGATGGGGTTTTGCTCTGCAATTCAAACAGGTCTTGCTACGGAGCCCAGGCTGGCCTCGAACTCAGGACAATCCTCCTGCCTCAGCCTCCGAAGTGCTGGGAACACAGGTTTGAACCACCATGCCCAGTTTAAGCGATGGTGGAGAATCGAAACCAGGGCCTTGTCCTCGCTGGGTAAGATCCCCAATTACTGCTAGTTTTGAGGCTCTTGTAAGAAAATGGAAATAACTCTAGACTATCATGCTTAGCGATGTGAGTCAGACACACAAGATTAAATATCAAATGGTTTCTCCAAAATGAGAAACCCAGACTACAATCATTACATAGAACTATGTGGTGGATAGTGGGAATATGGTCTCTCATCAAGACCGTGAGTCAAAATCTCAAGGTGAAGGGCAAGAGAAAAGACATCCCACAAGCCCTTCAAGTGGACCCACTGCAACAAATCCCATTTCATAGTAGGGGTGACTAAGTTCTATAAGTTAAAATTCCCCAAATCAGCAGGAACCAAATTCAAACTGAACTTAGAGCAAATGTATGCAGCAGTTAAACAAAACCAGTCAGATCAGATATAGAGTAGAATTCAGTCGTGGGAAGCTACCAATCATTCACCAGGATTTCACCGCAGTTCTGCTCACTCTTACTTTCCACTTGAACTCTTTTCTTCATTTAAAAAGAAAAAGTCACAGGAATTTTTTATGCTACATCTGAATTCCACACCATCCAGAAGCATGCAATTGTCTCAGTTCTGTAATTTCTCCCATGTGTTCTACCTTCCAGCTGATTTGATTGAGTGTTGATGGCCCAGTTCTGCCCTCTCTCCAAGGTGACCCTATGCCCTGTGGCATTACAATTTTTATCAATCAAGACCATTTCCACGTGCTTGAATCTAGACTTCCTTGAGCCAAAAGTGGCACAGGAGACTTGACATCTGCAGAGGCTTGATCAAAGTACTGTGTCACCCTTTTCTGTCTTAGTGAACATGTCTCAGCTGGCCTCAGAAGTTGCCATTCCAGCAAAGTCCATGCCACCACAGCAAACAGAAAGATGTTTTCTCAAAACATGCAAAAGTTCTGAGCCAATATTAATCTACGCGACTCACACAGTATATGGAAAATCCACAACTGAGTCCACTGTGGAGGTTAGGGACCACGTTAATGTTGACCTTTAAATTCATGAACACAGGGCCTTTGCTTTGATCTATATGCTCACATCCCTTATGGATGTTTACTTTGAGATAGGTTTTTACTAAATTAATAAGATGCCAAGACTGGTTCGAAATTTGACATACTCCTGCCTCAGCTTGCCAAAACACTGTGGTTATAGGACTGCAACACTGGGCTATACCACCTAATTTTCAGATAGATTTTTCACAGCATTGTCTTGAGACAAATATTGCAAACTATATTTAGGACAGTTACATAGGACTGAGCTCTGAGTACTCATAAGTGGAGTCCCAAACTGTGACTATGTAATGTCATGAGCCAGCTGGCTTAAGGTCATTAGTTTTGAGCATGTGCTATGAGAAGAAGGGTAAGAAGACTAAAGCCAGTAAGAGAGTCTCTGTCTTTCTGTGGAGCTGAGATGCTGAACAAAGTAGAGTAGAGTTGGGAAATAGGTTTTTTTTTTTTTTTTTGGTGATTTTAAATAAGTGAAATACATGAAATTGTCAAAATATTCTCAATCTAATTGCATGACTTCAATAACACAGGTGGAAAATAATCACAGAATGGCATCTTAAGACACAAGAACTTAGAGCTGGAGGGATATCTCAGTGGTAGAACTTGCCTAGGAAGAAGACCCTGAGTTTAATTACCCAGCACTGCAGTGTGGTGGAACATGCCTGTAATCTCAGCACTCAGGAGACTGAAGCAGGAGGATTGTCATGAGTCCAAGGCTAATCTGGGCTCCATAGTGAGTTCAGTACAAACCTGGCCTGCAGAGTGAGACCCTGTCTCAAGAAAAAAGAGACCTGAGATATTGACTAAATACACAATGCAGTTCACAAATACCGCAGAAGTCAAAGAGAATGAATTGTTATATATAAGATCTGGAAACTTCAATGCCAGGTTTGTTGGAAAGTTAGAATGGCAACGACGTTATAAGACATAGGTGAGATTGAATAAAGAGGAAGAAAGATACCTGGAAAATGATTAGACTAGAGTGTGGCATTCTGGAACACTGATAATATGAGATGGATAATTTATTTGACATTATGGCACATAGAAAGACTAATATCGCTACAATTTTGAAATTAATTTTCAATTTATTAAGGCTACAAATTCAGTGAGTTTTTTTAACAAAGAACTTAAATTTAATTTAAAACGTGGAATTCTGTTTATAAATTTAGTACATTTAAAATGTGACTTTAAGGGAGATTTTACCGCTCATTTAATTAAATCTGCTTAAACATTTTAAATTGCATGTATATATTTAATATATCTGATATGCTTTTATATCTGAAAAAAGCAAAATTCCCCCAAGAATCTGATTCTTATAAATATAATAAATTAAATTTATATATACAGTAAAATTAAATTGACATAAACATCTAACAGTATTTGCAAAGATGAGTGGAATTATTATATTTCTTTAACTTAGAATGACAAGCTTGAATCAACTAGTCAAGTAATCATTTTAAGGTAGAATCACAAGATTTCTTATGAAGTCAAACTGATGTTGCTGTCCTCATAGACAGTGGACATTTGGGGGTGAGGGCAGCTGTGTTCGTTGTCCCAATGCCTAGAAATTACTAGATCATACTGAATAATAGAAAATAAAATAAGATTTGAAGATTCCATTAATTGACTCTATATGTTCCTTTTGATAAGGGGCATAAACATTTGAAGAAGGCTATAAACCAGGTTTTGATGATCAGAAAATCTGACCATTAAGGTGTGCTGCTTTCTGGAGGTACACTAGGCTCGAACAAGGGGAAAACTACTAAGAGACCAGAGCGATTCCAGTGTCAGTCGCTGGTCCCAGCCACGGTCTGACATCTGTCTTGTGTGTGCTGCTGGCTGGTGCTGGCATTCACATTCCTTAGTCCCCAGCTGCTCTTCAAAATGACTCTGCAAGGTGAGTCCCTCTAAGCAAAAGTGAAACTGAACTGAAATTAAAAATGTAAAGCAGTTTTTCCAAAAGACTAGGCTCATGATCACCTTCCATGAGTGCCCGTGAATGTTGACTCTGGTGACCATGTGTCTTTCTCTGGAAAGAGAGTCCATAGCTTCCTCTAGCAGACCATGACCCTTCTCGGGAGGTGTCGGAAGCACATATGTGGCACAAAACGACACCAGAGGCAGAGGAGTGCAGAGTAGTAAAGGAGAGGAAACACGCAAATACCATTTATCAATAATAATGTGTCATCGTCCTTCACACACAACCTGTTGCTGTGACGAAGTAGGACTTCGAAAAGTGAGATGTATACGCTAAGGACATAGCTGGGATTGGGGCTTGTGTGGCATGCCAATCCAATCCCTTTCGAACTCCATGGCCAGCACCATTTTCTCTCCCTTTGCCACGTTGCCTTCAGCAGGTCCAGAGTCAGGCCTGTGACCGCTCATCCTCCAACTTAACAGTCAGCAGAGGGAAGGAACCTGATTTCACAGACACCAAAATGACCCAAATGAGATTTGATGAAGTGCAGAGTATTTTCACGTGACCATTCCCTCCAGGATCCACAAACCTTAGCCTCCCGGCCTCAGAGGCTTCTGCGCGAGCACCCACAGTGGTGCGTAGTGTTTTCTTCCCTCGGGAAAACGAAATTACAGTTAGAGCCATTCCCTCAACAATAAAATGAAACTCATTTGATAGCAAATTTTTCATTACAGTTACCCTGAAATTATCAACATATTGTAATTTTTTAATTTAAAGTGAAATTTATCTCAGTCAGGCTAGACATTTCATATTTGCAAATCTTTAAGTGGTAAGCCTAGAAACCTTAACTCCTTGCAATTATATTTCGTCTTTCACTATTCTCCCAAAATTTTCCTGGAGAGACACAGGAGACTTTCTCTTTGCCAAATCTAATAACTCATGTTCTAAATAATTTAACTGTTTTCCCTATATAAAAAGATTACATTTTCATTGTGAGCAATTTAGAAAACACTGACAGACAAAATGAAAACCGTACAAATAACGCAAAATCCCAGCTCATAAAATATTAACTGTGAACGACATGGTACCTAGCATGTCTCAGAGAGAGATGATAGATAGAAAGATGCATGTATTTTTAATAAATATAAGAGAGAACAAAATATTCATGCATGGGGGACTCCTAGTGCTTCCTTCCCCTACAAAGGTAGCAGGAAGGACCCTTCCTGTTCAGAGCGTGGCCTTACTGAGAAAATGAAAAGAGTGGCAGGAAGGGGAAAGAAAATCCTGGAAGCCAAGAAAGGAAAAGCCACACAGTCTGAGTCGGGTGGGTGCTTACGGGGATGTGAATGGCTAGATGTGGATGGTAGTTTGTGCTCCCTGTCATTCACTGTTCAGCATCCTTTCTTATCCTTCTTATCCAACCTTTCAGGTTTTGTAGTTTCAACTACCTGCAGTCAACCTTGATTCAGATATATTAAATAAATCAGCCATAAAGTTTCTTAACTCTGAAATTACCCACTCTTCTGAGTAATTTGATATAACCTGGCATTGTCGGCATCCTTCCTGGCCTGGCTGTGACTCATGACTTAATTTGAAGTGACCTATCCACCCTTTAATCACTTAGGATCTGTCTGGATCTTGACATCCACTGTCACAGTACTGCAGTACTTGTGTTCAAGTAACTCTTATTTTACTTTAAAAAAAAAAGTCCCCAAAGCACAAGAGTTAGTGATGCTGAAGCTTCAAATGTGCCAAAGAGAAGCTGACAAATATTTCTTTTCCTGGAAAGTCAGATTCCAGGGGAAAAAAAAAAAAATGTCATATGCTGAGTCTGCTAAAATCTAAAGTGAGTTATTATTGTTCTTTCTTATTGTGTCCAATTTATAAATAAAGCTTCATCATGCATATGTGTGAATGAGGAAATACAGTATTTTAAAGGCCTGATCCAGTCGGCCTCACCAGGCAGCCACCAGAGGTCTTGGAATCTATCCAGTGATGGTAAATGGGTACCTTCAGGAAACACGAGTCCCCTCTGCATAGCACCGTGTGCCACTGAACCATGTGTAGGAGATGCCTGTGCCTGGGGTTCTACTGGGGAGCCTAAACATAAACCCACAGACATGACCAAGACAGTGTGACATATACCTTGATATGAGCAAGCAGGGAACACAGAGGATCGGGAGCACGGGAACCAGCTGGAATCTGGCAGACACTTTGAAGGACACCTTCTGGAAGTGTCCTTGCCTGGCCAGGAGCAGCAAGACCAATGGCAGTCAGAAAAACAGCTGTAAGGCGTCTTCTTAGCACAAAGATTTCTGACAAAAATGACACCAGACTACACAGAAAGGCAAGCGTGGGGGCTCTCCCGGGTTGGAGGGGCCTGCAGCAGGGAAGATCTCATCACTGGTCTTTCCTCCCCTCACATGATGGCTACATGGTACATGGGTATGGACTACCAGTGGTTGTGTTCAAGCAGTAATTCTCAAGTAATAACTCAAAATCTCAACATCCCTTTCAGCATAAACACATAGTCCCAACTCTACTTGTACCTAAAGGACAAAAGGTTAGGAACAGAAGTATTGCAGAGTGTGCAGAAGGAACTCTTCTGTGGTAGTTACCAGAAGAAATGAATCCCAGAAAAGGAGAGAAGAGAAAAGGCCATGAAGGAGGAGGCCGGGAAGAAGCAGGACAGAGTCAGGGAGGAAGAAGCACTGGCTGCACTCATGGGCTGAGGCAAGAGGAAAGCCTGTCGAGCAGCGTGCAGATGAGCCGAGGGCACAGAGCCCTCCTCTTCAAGCATTCCGATTCTGGGGATTTGAGTCACACAAATGACAACAATATTTCTGGGCTGAGAAATTCTTATTTCACAATCAAAGCACATTGTGTAACTACTTCAAGGTCTTTTCTCAATTCCTATTCAAGGATTTAAGGGGCACAAAAATGTCTGTTAAAATGAGATATAGTAAGAAAGTTGAGTGAGGTAAGCACACATTTAATCCTGTCACTGAGAGAGAGTGAAGCAGAAGGGTTCAAAGTTCAAGTCCAGCCTGGACAAGTGAGCGATTTAATGAGATCTTGTCTCAAACTAAAGAAATAAATAAACAAACCATTAAGTAAATGGTCTTCAGATGTAGTCAGTAAATTTATACACGGTCTGGAAATTTAAAAAATAATAATAAAATCAAAAAAGGAGAAAGCAAAAAGGAGAAACATTAAAAATTTCATACTTTTTAATCTTATTATTTTTAGATTATATCTGATAGAGTGTCTAATACAGAGGAAACAGGAAACACAGAATAGATCCTCTATCAGCCCACGCACTGCTGATTTCTTCCTCATAGGCAAATGTACCCAGATCTTTTTGGGTAGTTATAATAAAGATCTCCTGTTTAACAAATGAACAACAAAAAACAGACTATAAAAATTAACCTTAACAAGGGAGGAGAAAAAATGACGAATTGGAAAAACAAAAACAAACAAACTTCCTGATTACAAAGAAATTACAAAGAACAGATGTCCAGAATATATTAGTACAGAACAGATTAATAGTAAAAAATAGAAAACTAGGCAAAGATCTAAACAGAAACTCAAAATGCCAATAATCACAAGAGGAAGCTTTCTTTACTAGCAGCCATGTAAAAGCAAGCAAATATCACGATGGAGTCCATAACTTGGCACCAAGCTGGCTGCATCTTGAACATTCACACACCAAGAATTGCTACATATACTGTAACTGTATAGAAGAATTTTGGACGGAATCTGCTAAATGATGTAAATGTGGATTCCTTCAGATGCAAGTGCTTCTCTTCTTTAGGATTTCTTGTCTAGAATTAATTACATATATCTGCAAAAGGACTTTCATCATAATTCTTTTCAAAAAGTGATAGGAAATAATATAATTCATCATAATTATAACACTTGCATGTGTTATGACAGTCCTGAGGTATACCCTGTGCAGTGGACTGAAAATACAGCTGTATTTAAAACATGTATTTACCCCAACAGAAAAGATCTGCAAGAGCATACATTGAAAGGACAATACTGATTCTTAGTGGATGGGACAGGACAGGCAAAGAATGTGTAGGTCAGAAGAGCCATAGTGATTTCTATTGCTTAACTCACCTTTCACAGAGGAAATGTTTTATGTATAAAGTGAATACGTTTTAAAGAAAAGGGGGGGAGGAATTTTATATTGCCTTAATGAGAGAATAAAGACATCCCTCAGCCCACACTCTTAAATGTAAAGATGAGGGATTTCATGACCAGAGTTTTGAAACTACAGAGGAAAGAACATTTTTTCTTCTCTTTCAATAACCCAAGTTTCCAGATTTGCTTCCAGTTTTCTCCCATCATGCCCCTCAGGTGTGGTGACTAAAAGTATTCTTTAATTTTGAGCACAATATTAGTGACTTAGATGGAGACAGTCTTGAGGGCAGTAGGTCTTGCCTAAGTGTAAACAGATGTGTGCATCCCTCCTTATAGGAAATGAGATTGAGTAGAAATTAATTATAACCACATTGCTTCCCCCAGATTAATCATAGTGAGCTAACAGTAATGGTTCTACATGCAGTGCATAATAACGTCCAATTGAAGAGTTAATGGTCCTAATTATTTAGTATTAAAGGACTAGTTTTGAGGTGCATAGCAATACTCAATTAGGAAAATATAAACAGAGCGAATACAGTTATTGAAACAGAAATTTACAAGTCATCATTGTTGCAGCAAATTTACTGAAGATCACCTCAAGGGACAGAATTTAGAGAGATGAAACTTACCAATGACATAGTACAAGACTGAATTTGGGAATAGAGATGTTTGCTGGAGCTTCTGAATGATCCTATTTTTAAAAAATGTCATATGCCTGAAGAGAATCTCACCTTACAATATATGGTGCGGTTCACGGTGTCACCCTGCCCCCATATGGTTTCAGCAGAGAGGTATCCCACTGTCCACATTTACTCAAAAAGACCAGAACCTTTGATGTTCACCACCAAGATCTGGTAACAACCAGGGACCATTTCAACCTAAGGGGTTGGGGGGAAGCATTTGGCTGTATGTCCAAATTCCACTTTGTTGTTCATTCACCAAAACTAAAATTATAATAAAAACAAGATTATGGACCTTACAAAAGCTTGGAAACTACAAATACAGAAAAAAAATTAGAAACTCCAATATCAACTGTTATACTTTCTAAAAGTGCAACAAATAATATAATAAAGAACAGAGGTAGATTTTGGCTCTGAATTGAGTTGTCCACCTGCAAGTTATTTTTAGGCATCTCCGAGACGGAAAGGAAAACATGAAAAAAAGTTTCCACACATCCCCATAAAAAGGGTTCTGTGGTTGAGTCTTCGCTCTGATTCCAAACCAAACCATGGCATAGTTACACACAGACTTTGAATAAACTATGAATAGAGAAAAATAAACAAAACAAGATAAAAGGAAAGCCATACATGTCTCTGTAAAGAAATGAATAAAAATGTTTTGGCTAATTTTTGTCAAGTTTCTGGATCTCTTTTTCTCCTTTTTCATGCTGGAAGATAATTAGGGTTGTGATACAAACAGTCCCTGAGATGGGTGATGTGAGGGGATAGTTTGAAATGCACTTTCTCTCTCAATCTAGTATCCAGAAAATACCAAAAATGGGGAAGAGGAATCGACTTTTCAGATGGAGTGGTTGAATCCCAGGGAACAGAGCTGGATGAGAAATGTCGTTTGTCTCTTCACACATGTTTTCTTTACACTCTGAAAATCTGTTGTTAACGAAACAGCAGTAAGATCACAAGGCAAGAAGGTAGTCTCTAATCACTCTTCTGCCAAGGCGGGGCACATCACTAGATTATCCAACAGCAACAAAATGTAACCTGAGGACCAGAATCACACACCCGTTCGTCTCTTTTTTTTTTTTTATTTTTCCTGTAAATTTTTAAAATGGCATTGCAGACTGCCAGGGTCCCAGTGTTCAACCTAATTTCTTCGTAAAGACAGGATGGTTATGGTAACCAGAGTGAGTGGGCTCCTCGAGCACTTCCGGCCAATTTCAGGAGTGAGGTTGGGGCTTCACAGCAGTGATAGGAAGAAACTGTGAGGCTGGGGTTTCCTCTCTGTGGCTTCTCAAGCTGGCTTCTATTGCCTCCACTCCCGCGAATCCTTTCTTGGAAAATCACCAACACCCCCCTGTCGGTATGATGGACTGTGGGTTCATCCCACTCACCTCTCAGCAGCAACCAGCTCATCTGGCCGCTCCTGCTGGATGCAGCCACACGGCACTGTTTCCTTCCTCCACTGCTGGCTGCCATGTGTTCACCACTGTACTGTCACCTGCCTCTATCTTTCTCCATGGAAGGACTTACATGGCAACAATCCCGAGGGCAGTAGGTCTTCCCTAAGTATAAGCACCTGTATGCATCCCTTGTTATAGAAAATGAGATTGAGTAGAAATTAATTATAACCACATTGCTTCCCCCAGATTAATCATAGTGAGCTAATAGTCATGGTTCTACGTGTAGTGCATCTGAGTACCACTGTGCAGTAGCTGCAGTCCTCGGCCACTGTGATCCCTGATCTTTACTCTCTTCTGTTTAATCTTATTGTTAGTCATTGTGCTGTCCTACCCCAATTCTGAAAAGTCTCCTCACCAAGCTCATGTCTACACAGGCTTGAAGAAAAACTCGTAAAGACAGGAGGAAGGATGTGAATAAAAGGCTTTATTGGGAAACTTACAAAAGGGGAAAGATAGAGGGTAAAACTTCTGCTAGTCAGAAGGGGGACCCAGAAGTGTTGGGTGGTGGGGTGACTCAGTGTCTAGGGGTCTTTTTCATGTAGCCAGCTTGGTTGCTAGGGCTGGTTGCTAGGTTCTCCACCCTAAAACCACTGCTGCAGCTCACCCTTAAATATCCTTCTACTGCTTTTTAACTAAGTTCCAGTGAGTGATCAGCTACAGGCTGTCAGGAGTTACAGCCAGCTGCTATTTCTGTAATCCTGCCTTCCAGTAATTTCTCCATTTCTGGGGACCCTGTTTCCCTAACTGCCTAAAACCCCACTGCCTCATCTCACATCATCAACTCTTAATATCATCTCAAAGTGGTGCTCCACTCACAAATCTCTTCTGAGCTTCCATCTGCTGTAACCCAGTTTCCTAGATTTCCTTACCAAACCATCTAATAACCACTTAAATCTTCATAAACTTCAGATAACAACTGCGTTTTTTCCCTAAAACAAAACCTAACCACTTATGTATCTTTCCTACACTACTTAACGTCATTCATGTCCAACTAGTTGGCAAAGACAATACACTTAAATGTTCTCCTTAAATCCTCCCTCGTTTTAAGCCCATGTCACGGCCCATCCGTAATTGAATCATTTCTTTCTCTCAACAAACCCTACCTCAAATGAGATTCCTTCTCCTCCACCTGCACTGCCACTGATTTGGCCTGAGAATCTCTGTCCTTATCCCGGTTGCCGGCCTGGCCAGTGAACCTGCCTCCCTGCCTCTGGTGACACTGCCTTGAAATCTGGATTTCATACATATGATGCAGCCATTGGTTTAAAGATATGTATTATATATGGAAATTGAATATGTTTATATGTTTTGTATTTGATTAAAATAGTTTAATGGCTTCCTGCTATAGTAGCCTGGAAGATCTGCACAGGATGAAGAGGCTCAGGCACACTGTCCGTTTTCAATCTGTGTACTCGTTCTGCTGGCCCAGCTTCTGGACCTTAATACAGTGAAGTACCTAAAAACACCTTGTTTATTTATTAAGAATAATTGATTTTTGCTCCTTATTATTAGTGCCTGTTAATTTTATAAATGCTGAGTTTCGAGGTGTATTCCATGTTTCAACCATATCTTTTCCCCATGTCTCTTCCCCCAGCAGACCTCTCATTGCTGACAGCCTCTCTCCTATCCTCACACCCTCTGTTTACATTAATGGATTTTAGTTGTGCAACATAATCGCTTTCAGCCTGGCTTATTCATACATGCAGGAAGCGTACAGTGACCATTTCTATCTCTGTATCCCCTTTATCTTTTCCTCCCAGTTCTATCCTCATCTTCTCTAATGTCCTTCCTTGTACTTTCATGTCATTTTTATTTTAGATCAAACATGGGAGAGAGATCACATAATATATTTTTCGTGAGCCTGGTTTATTTCCCCTAATATGATGATCTCCAGATCCCTTCATTGTCCTGCAAATTGCATAATGAAATGAACCTCTTTGCTGCCTCAGAGCCTTTGCATTTGCTGCCCTGGTTTTCTGTCTGGCTCACCTTCACGATACTGGCTCCTACTCACTTCAGGCTTTCACTCTCCTCTCCAGCATTTTTCTCTGTGGCATCACAGACCTTATTTCATTTCCTGCGGAGTATTTATCAGTGAAACTGTCACCATCATTTCCTTTATTTTCTCTCTCCCTTACTCTTAGTGCATAATTCCCTCACTAACCTTGTTCATTGCTCAACTGCCGGTGCCTGGCTCTTTAAGTAGGCATTAAATATACTGTATTAGGTAAATGGATTGAGGGGACGATGAGTGGAGCGGTGGATGCCAGTAGCAGGAAAGATGAGTCTATGTCTAATGGGTGAGGTAGATTTTAAGAATTAGAACACATGAGTATAAAATCTGAAAAACTAAGCACTAGATGAGGGAAATACGTAGCCAGGTTTTCACTGAGTATTCTGGGAGAAAATTATGAAGGACTAGTATTCTGAGCTATTGTTATCAATATTGCTTATTGTATTAGTTTGGGTTCTTTCATAAGGCAGAACTTACAAGAACTATAACAAAAAAGAATCTATTTGGAAGGCTCACAAACCTGAGGACAGAGCTAGTCCAAGATGGCCACCTGGACTTGCAAGACCTGGAGTGTCCCAGTGTCTGCTGGCTGCTCAGCAGCAAAGTAGAACACCCTTCCAGGGCTGCGGGACAGCCAGAGAAAGTCAGCTGAGGATCTCGGTTGTTCAAAGAACAAAGGCAAGACCACAGACTGAAGAGATCAGCGACAGGCAGATGGGCACAAGTTGATTCTGGGGAGAATCCGGATGACAATCTGCAGCGTGTGGCAAGTTAGCACCCACAGACAATTGCCAAGGCGAGAGCTTTCCCTGAGGGAAAAGCTGTAGCAATCTTTCCTTTTATACAGTTCCTGTTCCCATTTGGGCCTCCCACGACTGGGTGGGTGCTCTTCCCTCATTCGCTGGCCCACAAAATCACTCACACTCGAATCCAGGCTGGTTCTCAATTGCCTAATCTAGGCGTGGTTCCTGATTACCTCAAATTGATATAATTTTTCCAACACTCACAGTGATGCCACCAGGATTTGTCTTGATGCCTGTGTTTACTGCATTGGTGATTTACACGCTGTGCCCATCCCCTAAGCTGCACAGCCAAGGAGAAGAGACAGATCCGGAGAGGGCATAGGTCCTGCGCAGTGAGGTAAGAGAAGTGGAGAGGAGCAGCAAGCTCTGGGTTAGGGTACAGAGACGTAATCCAACCAAGGTCATCAGGCCTGCTCCTTGAGCAGGGGATTTGCTGATGGAGGGCTCAGAAGGAGGGATGCTGTGACACAATCAGGGGTCAGCACCACCGGGCAATTGCAGTGCTGCCGCCACTGCCTCCCAAATCCCTGCCTATTCTCTGTGTGTTGACTTGAATAGCTTGTGCTCCCCAAAGGTTCTTTGTGACTCTAAGCTTGGTCCCCAGACTGGCCCTGCTGGAAAGAGGGGAAACTTTGGGGAGGTAAAGGTTAGTGGGAGGTCCCCAGGTCATCGGGCCTCTAAACTATTTCTCACGCAAACATTTTGTCACTTTCCTTGATAACTCTCAAGAGATGTTTCTCACACAGAAGCAAATCTGGTCACACCTGTCCTGCCCCTCTCAACTCCCGATTTGAGGCAGAATCACTCTGTTGCTCCCACATTTGATTTGACCATTGCCATCCATGCCAGGAGGTGACACAGCCTGCTGTGACCCTTGCTGATCCTACACTACATTAGTTATCTGGGCATTCAGCCTATGAACCTAAACTCAATAAACATTCTTTCTCTTCATAAAGTTAGTTGCCTCTGTAACTCTATACTTTAAGGTGACAAAACACAACCAAATGCAGTTCAAAAGTCTTCTCTGTTGCAGACTTTATTTTTAACCCATCACTTCCCTTCTGAGGGACTGTGGACTTCTGTCATGACATTCGTTGCAATGGACAATGATAATCTAAGTAGCAAAGTACACTAATTTTCTCAGGATTTCAGAACAAAATACAGTGAACTAGATATCTTAAACAACAAGAATTTATTACCCATATTTATTGAGACAAGAGAGTTTAAGATCAAGGTGTCAAAAACTTTCTTTCTAGTGAAGACTCTCTTTTTGGCTTACCCATGTCCACCTTCTTATCTTGTCCTCACATAGCAGAGAGACCTCTGGTGTAATGTTTCCTCTTCCTGTAAGTATATGGGTCCCATTGGAACCAAGCCCTGACTTTATGACTTTATCTAACCTCTAGTACCTTCTCATAGGTCCTGTTTCCAAATACAATCACATTTGAGTTTTGAGTCTTAACATAGGAATCTGGAGGATTTGAATTTTATATGTTGTAGAGTTATATGCATTCTCCTCTGTGGAAAACCAATAACGTTTTGAATTTCTATTAGAATATTTTCCAAGGAACCTGCCACCCTTGCTCTTCATTCTCACTCTAAACAGTATTTGCCCTGACCATGACATGAGTCAAAGCCCATGAAGCAGGAAATGGAATTTGTGAGCTCTATTTTCTTAACTTGATTTTTTTGATGAGCATTATTGCCTTAGGTTTTACTCTCTGAAGAACATTCTGATATTTGAAGAAAATAAAAAATAATTTCCAGTTTCCTAATGTTACTTTATAATTTAGATGAATTATTCAAACTCAAGTGTTGTATGAAATTTCTTTGGTTAAATCAAAGAGAAAAATAACATAACATCTGCACTCAGTGCTATTGTCTTTTTGAATTCATGATTCTGTGATCTTCAACATTTAAACTGAGAGTAAACGAATATAAAAATGAAAATGGAAAGCTAAATTAAAAGATTAAGCTAACATGGTTACATGACTGTAATCTCAACACTGTGGAACACTGAGGCAGGAAGATTGCAAGTTCAAACTCACCTAGACGACATGGGGAGAGTGTATCATAATACAAAAACACTTACCAAAAGATTGGGGATATAGCTCATTGCAAAAACCGTGGTTTGGGGGCTGATGGAATAGCTAAGTGGTTAAAGCACTTGCTCAGCAAGCTCAAGGCCCGGATTCAACTCCTAGCAACTCATAAACCAGGCTTGGTGGCACACACTTGTAATCCCAGCATACGGGAGACTGAGGCAGGAGGATTGCCACATGTTGGAGGCCAGCCTGGGCTTCATAGCCAGTTCAGGACCACGTTGGACTGTAGAATGAGACTATTACTCAAAGAAAAAAGAAAAGAACTTGGGTTCAATCCCCAGCATGGAAACAAAACAAAACAAAAAAGAATGGGGGAAGGGGAATAATTTTATCTATTTTAAATACTTATAAACACAATATTATCATAGTAAATTTCCCAATTACAATGAAAAATACCTTAAGCATATTTTTAGGAAAAAAGTTAGAATCAGATGGGGTAAAATCTACATATGTCAGACACCCATGTCTGTGATCTGTTATTTTGACCATAACTGATTCCATGCTCTTCTTACAGCGCCCCCACAAGTGAGGTGTCCATCTTTTCCCGCAAACCTTACATTGCCTTCCCTTCTCCTCAGCACTTACTACTTTTAACTCTAAATCATGAATATAGCATATTAAGTATTTTACCTGCATATTGTACTGACTCTTTAATTTATAATTTGTTAATTTTAAAAATTTGTGGTGCCCGTGATATATCTTTTGTTATTACATATCTTTTGTAGGTCTTTTATTGTGTACCCTGAGATATCCCAGCTCCTACAAAACTGTGCCTGTTACAGCGCAGGCACTCAATGAATATTCATTAACTTTGTGAAGTAATTAAGATGGTTGTTTTTAAAAGATGAATGTCTCCTTGATTATCCCTCATTCTGGCACTTGCTAAGTAAGTTCATTGAAATATTGTCAATATTTGTAAATAAATGCCTATTTAAATGTTTACAGATTTACTTGTTTCAAACATTAGCACTTCCCTTTCAGGTTTAATCAGAGAACTAATGTAAAGCAAAGAAATATGCTGAACACTACCTGCTCGCTCAACTTTCACCGAGTTCCGGTTGTACTGTAGGCATTAATGGTTTCCCCTGTTGCTTCATTGGCCCTGGCGTGTTCCACCCTCCTACCTATTCAATTACTTTTACATGCTCAATTCATTACTCCGTCACTTTCAGCCAATCTTTCCTCAAATCAACTTGTACATTTCTTAACTCCAAGACTAGTTTTTTTTACAGAAAACAAGAAAAACATCATTTGATCAGGCAGAATCAAATCTAAGCAAAAACAGACAAGAAAAGTCCACACCGAATTTTTTCTGTCCCTCTCTCACTGTCTGCTGCTTTCCTGAAACTGCGGGGTCCCCTCTGCCCTGCCTCTGCTGTCCCTAAGCAGCAGATGCTGTGGCCCCACTAGTCTTCCCAGTTCTTAGCACTATCCGGGACCATTCTGCCTTACGTGGTAAACTCTTATGCTGTGACGCCTGCAGGAGGTGCTGGGTTATGCAGAGATCTTCCGAGTCATCTGTGTTTAGGGTGAGATGACCGTTCACAGGATGGATGGTTCAGTTAAAGGACCAGAGTCCGTGAGAAAAAATGCAACTGATAATTTGGCAGAAGCCCAAGCCCTTCCTCCAGCAGTGGGCAGATGCTTGGTTTTGGTCGGTTACTCTTCATGAATAACAATAGCTATATCAGCTTTCACATTATGATATGCACTGTCTAGGAGCGAGCTTTGTGAACTGTACCCTGCCGTTCGAAGTGTTCCAGACTCATTTCTAGAGGGCATGAAGATGTTGAGAAATTATCCGCGAGTCTATCCCCAAAGTGAGTTTTATACCTTAGTGTAATGTGTATAATGAATCCTCAAAAAGCAAATGTTGTCTGCCTTATTTCTCTAATGTATTTATCAAAAATTATTTCTTTTACCAATATATATTTGTTATGCATGAGAGTAACATTCTAGTTGATGAATTGGTGGATACACATATTACATTTTTATTTTATTTTTAGATTTTTATTTTCCCACTTTTATTGATATGCATAAGTGCAAAATTATAAATTTACATTGATCTTGAGCATTTTGTGCACATACATACATACATATCATAGCAAAGTTACAAGACCTTCCCCTCTCCTTCCCTCTCTCCCCCTAGTTCCTATTACTTTCCACATTAAGTTCCATGAGATAATTGTGATCTGGGTCTCTTATTTCAGAGAGACCATTCGGCATTTCACCTCCTGCTTCTGACTCACTTCACTAAGCATGATGGTCTCAAGTTGCCTACATTTGCCTACAAAAGCCTCAATCTATCTGTCTTCATAGACGAAT
The DNA here is from genome assembly GCA_004027205.1 of Ctenodactylus gundi. Classification (NCBI taxonomy): domain Eukaryota; kingdom Metazoa; phylum Chordata; class Mammalia; order Rodentia; family Ctenodactylidae; genus Ctenodactylus; species Ctenodactylus gundi. Next base: position 585,794 of record PVKB01000375.1, read on the forward strand.
AGTATTCCATTTTTGACATTTTTTTCTCTTCCCACCTGCCACCCTCTTGTCCTCAGGCCCCCAACACACCTTTACCTTTCCTCAAGATCTATCTTCCTATTTATTTTACTTTCATTCTTTTATTTTGCTATTTTGCATATTTATTCTTTGATTATCTCATATCAGAGAAACCACATGACTTTTAACCTTCTTTACCCTTCTCATTTATCTGAGCATAAGGTCTCAAGTTTCCCCATTTTTTCCCGAAATGTCTCAAATTTACCTTTATTTTTGGAAAAGTGGAATCCCATTAAAGATATATGCCAGATTTTCTTCATCTATTGGTAAACACATTTGCTTTTCAATAATTTTTTAATATAAAATACTTTCTCAAGTTTTAGCAATTCATCTGTCATACAAAAATGTTGAAAACTGGGCATAGAAGTATAATTATTTGTATGCTCTATAAGCAATAGTAATTATTTAGCCTATTTAAAGATTTATTTAAAGTTGCAAGTTATATGTTGTGTATAATTATACTCATTTAGTTTGATTTAACTTAGAATCTTGAAATACTTGATTATTTTCATCAAAATATACTTATTATTTAATTTTTGTCATATAAGCAAAAGAATAAAACAGATAAGAATAGCAAAAGAAATGAAAGTATTTTACTGTGAAAATTATGAATTATTGCTGAGAAAAACTGAACATTTAATTAAAGAAATTTCTTGACTCTTGAATTCTGAAGATAATAATTGTACTCACTAGAGCAACAGATTCAATACAAGCCCCCAGAAATACCAGTGAACTTTTGTTGAAAAAATAGGGACTATTCGTCAAATTGCCCCAAAGAAGAACCCAAAGTCAATGGAAGGTAGTTTTTGATACCCCAAAATCCAATCGAGGGAGGTTTTCCCAGACACTTCTCCAGAAAATGAGACGTAAGCAAGTCATTATCCATTTTGAAACCAGTTGATAGTTCGGTAACTCACTGGTAATCATATGTGCAGTTTCCAATCTTTCACTGCATTTAGAATGAATTTTCATAATAAAGGTTTCAGAATTAAATGAAAAGAGCTAAGCTGTGAGCGGCATAAGGGCTTACCAATGGACAAAGAGGAAGATAAAACAGAAAATGGGCTGGAAGCTTCCTTCTAAAGCTTAACTCCTCATTCACCACGAGGTCGTTTGTATGAAGTAAGGACTAAACATCAAAAAATAAGCATTGAATTCAAGAGAAGATATTTACCTTTGCAAATCTGGGAAGTTTTGAAAATGCTTCACTTAGTTTAGGTTATCACTTGTCACTCTAAATTACTTCCATAAGGCCCCCAAGAGTAGAGTTGATGATAAAATTTAAGATTACGTGACAAAAAAATTCATTCACATTTCATGAAGTAAATATTAGGTGAGAGGCATGTTTGCAAAATCAAAACCTGGACATACTTTCATTATTATTGTGAAAGAAATAATTCTGGCACAGGTCCCAGACTCCACATTCAGAATACAAATTAAAGCAATTAAAATTTCATTGAGAAGTACTGATGATAATACAATATAAACAGGGGATCTCACATTCTGCCTACAGAAGTTACCATTATTAAAAAAAAAATAATGTGAAGGAAGCAGAAATTCTAGGTCTTCTCTTTTTCAGATACTATTGATAACATTTGCAAAGAGTTAAATAAATTGAAAAATAAGGAATTGAGGGTCCAGAAAAGAAAGAGAGGAGAGAAGACCCTTTTCTGTCTGTAATATATAAAAATGAATTTTTAGGAGACACAATGTCCACAGAAAAAATTATCAATGATATACAAACTAACACTCATGGAAAAAATTGAAATAAAAATCCAGGAAAACTGTTTATAAAAACAATTATTGGTTACCATTTTGAAATACCCAGCTGGGTGAATAATTTACTAAATGAACATACACATAAAAATAAGTAAAAGCTAGAAAATATCTTTGCTATGACTTAGCAATGACAAAGAAGAGGCTAAGTAAAATTACTCTTTTTTGGATTCCTAGAAATTCAGAAGATTCAATAGCCACTTCATTCATAAAAATGTTTAGTAATAATAATTTTGTAACATACCGCACAGTTTTGAACAATAGTGTTTTCCACAGCATGTTACCAAGTGTCAATGAACTATATTTTTAAATCACAGTAAAATATATATGTTAAACATGAATCGTACAATGGGAAAAGGATACAAAATACTAACTTGCCAAGCATCTTTAATATCTATTTTAATATTTTAAAGGTATGGACAAGATTTCAGTCAAATTTGTTATTTAAAATTTGCAATTCAAAACTACTAAATTTGGTCACATTACTAGATAATCATCAAAGTATGAAAGTCTTTGTCTTACACACATAAATCTATGCAAGTGCTTAAAATTAAATAATAATCACAACTCCTTTTGGTTACATTTGTGAATTCACAAGTGAAAATTGTCTCCCATAAAATGTATATGTTTCCCCAGAAATGACTAGAAGTACTAAGATATTCTTAATGACTGAAGCAAAGTATTATAATTATTAACCATTTTGGCTATAGCTTCAAAACCAAGTGCATCTGTGAGGTAGAACAGATCATGGTAATGAATCTTTGTCCATTTCAAGTATCTGAATCCACTGTGGGGTGATGGTTGTGATTACACAACTAATTTAACCTGCAGAAGACATGTTACGTTTTTGCCAACTGTTGTACTATGGAGATTGTCATTAGGCAGCTGCGTTTAAGTTAAAACTAAGAATGGAAAAGAAAGTGGTATGGGCCCGCTTGTTAATCACAGTTGACAACAACCATTAACAACTGAGTGTCTGTCATACGTTATTTCACTGAAATTTCAGATCCGGGTTAAGAGTAGATGTCACCGATACATTTACAAATAAGAAACCCAAGTTCAGCATTTTTTGTGGAAAGAAGCATACTGATTTCTCGCTGTTTTCTAAAGTCGTATTTTCCCTGTGGCTGATCTCTTTTCATTTAGACCTCCTTTGATTTTGAAGTAAAGAAGACAAAGAGGGTAGAGAATCCCACAGACAGAAAGTAAATATTTTGCTTGCCTCCTTCCTCCCAGCGGATGAACCTCTTAAAACACCTTTATTTCATCTGCCAGACTGACGTTGCCCTCCATTTCTTATAGAGCTGAGACCGACCCAGTGATCTCCAGGTTTCAACTGAACCCTCTGCAGCGGAGCAGCCTCTCCATTCCCTCCCTCCTGGGTCCCCAGGAAATGCGTGCTCTTGCCTGCCCGCCCCACAATACTTCATTTCTGATTACTCATCAGGAAACTTGCACGTTTCCCCACCCTCTCCACGTAGGCCCTAATAGCTCAGGGTATCTAAGAGAAGCCACACCTCAGAAAGAGTTGGACAAACAATGTGCAAACAATCTGAGACGCTTTTAAAGCCAACTTTAGTTTCTTCTCTAATCAGGCCTTCCTTTATAATGGATTTTTATTTAATTTATATAAATGCCATTTATATGTATTCTTAAAAGGCCATTTTGAACACCGTGTTTCATATCGTTTCATGTCAACCATGAACAGTAGCCTAAATCTTGACTAATAAAAGTAACAAGAGTCATTCTTGTCTTTTCCATGTTCCTTATTCCATTCCTTAAATTCAAGAAATTCACTCAATTAACACATTTAGATTGCCTGAAGAACAGCTATTTCCACTAATCTCAATTTCCAGCTAGAGAAATCCCAGTGGAGAAAATGCAACGGCCCTTGCCAAGTTTTTGCTTCTTTCATATGAGTGAATAATCCGGTTCACAGTTGGACCATGAAGTCACGAAACAAGTTTCTTGCTTCACATAAATTATTTTTCAAATAACTTCAAATACTAGAAATTGGATTTTTTTGGATTACTATCTTTCCCTTCATTCCTGTATTAATCATTTTCCTATCACTGGAACAAAATACTAGACACTCACAACTTAAAGAGGAAGAGGCTGATTTTGGCTCAAGTTTCAGGGGATTTAGTTTAAGTTGATTGGCTCCAAGATAGCTACAGTGAAAGAGAAGAAAACTCTTCATTTTGTGGCAAATAAAATACAGAGAGAGTGGGGAAGGGTAGAGTCGGGGACAAGCACCCCAGCACCCAGGAAATAGCCCTGTGATTCACCTCCAACCAGGCTCCATCTCCTAACATCACTTTCAGCCATGAACTTATGAATGGATGGATCCACTGTTGTGCACAGTGTCACCACAATCTGATCGCCTTCCAAGAGGCCTACCTCTGAGTGCATGAAACTTTTGGGAACATATTAGATCTAAACTGCAACAGTTCTAGAGGAACACAGAAGTCATATAAAAATCTATACCTTTCTTTATATAGGCGATTTCAAGATTTTGATATAAACAAGAAGCAAGGAACATTAATTAGTAAGGCTGTTTGACCAAAACCTGTGCTATTCTTTTCAATATAAATATCAATAATGGGGACAATATTTTGATCTCAGTCTGTCTTCTCTCTATTCCTAAATCTACTAAGGAAACAAGGCATCATTTCCTTAAGTCTCAAATATACCTCAATTTTCTTTATTCACTTTGCCTAGCACGAGATTACAACTGTGACTAAGAAAGTCAAAGTTTCTACTAGCATTTTGACACTAAAGCATCTACCTTAGTCTCTTACCTAGATTTTTTCTACTTTCCAACATACCAACATCAAAGTTATGATTGAAATTTTATTAATTGAAACCTATAAAGTGTTTTAACAATTCGAGAAATATTTGTGAGAGGGCAGGTTATATTAGGATTCAGGAAGCCCACGGGAAGAATGATTTAGATAATGAATTACTCAGGCTACTCTCAGGTTTTGCTAGAATTCCATTCTCTAAGAGCTATAAGAAGGTGGACATTTATTTCTAGTCTTTTAAGAGCTCTCCATACTGCTTTCCAAAGTGGTTGTATGAATTTACATTCCCACCAGCAGTGCAGGAGGGTTCCTTTCTTTCCGCAGCCATGCCAGCACTGATTATTATTTGACTTTTTGATGTAGGCCATTCTCTCTGGAGTGAGGTGGTATCTTAGCGTTGTTTTGATTTGCATTTCTCTCATGGCTAGAGATGCTGAACATCTTTTCATGTATCTATTGGCCTTTTGCATTTCTTCGTGAGTGAATTCTGGTATGAGAGACCCAGATCACAACACCTATGGAACTTAAGATGGAAGACAAATGAAAGAGGGGAGTAAGGTGGGGAGGAGCGAGGGAGGGGTGGATAGAGGGAGGGACAAAAGGAGAGTGGGAAAGCCTTTGTCACCTTGACAAGATACGTATGTGCACAAAATGCTCAACTCCATTGTAAACCTTGAATTTTGCATGTATACATATTAATAAAATGTGAGAAAAAAAAAGAAGGTGGACAAAATGACTCCTTCATGCAAAAGGCATTTAGTGCTTCTGTCATGAGCAAAGAAAATGGAGAACATCTGCATGTCTTTCATAAGATTCTCTGGCATTGACTGCCAAATGCAACAGGTAGTCTTGATGCTACTGAATTCACACTCAGTAGACTTCCATGTACAATTCTTATCCCTATCCCAAACATTCCAGTTCCATCTCATTTTTCCCTACTTTCCTTTACTGTTTACAGAGATTAACTAAGCTCCAAGGTATAAATGATACATTCCTTCATCATCATCTGTTTCTGTTGTTAAGGGATATGATTTATATTCTTCTTTTCTTTGGAGCTATCTTTTATTGACTCTCAAAATCCTTTGTTCTAACAAATTCTTTTCTTGTAAATAAAAAGTTATATTTTCTGGACTATTGGTTTAGTAGACCTTAAGAAAGCTATTCTAAAGTGTTAATCTGGGCTATCCCAGTTCTTCCTTTTCCTGAAGCAATAATATGACTCTTTCCAAGTAAAACATTCACCTCATAGAAAAGTGCCAAAACCAAGGCATGATGCTTAACTTTATGAAGTGTTTTTTTTTTTCTCTCTGTAATGGTACTCATCAAATACTGACCACCTGCTAGGCATGACACCCAGATGGCTCATTTGTTTATCATAGTGAAACACTATAAAACAACTCTATATAATCTCTATATAATGCATAGCATTATTATCCTCATTCTACACAAATCACATCATTGGCAAGTTAAGGCAAAAATTTTATTCCCAAGTCTATGTAGCTCAAGAGTATTATTGACTAATATTTAAAGTCATATAACAGCCCTTGTTCATCCCAGGGAAAGAAAAAAACTAACTCCCCCCGTGAAAAGTATGAGACCCTTCATATCTGGGCCAACCTTTGTTTTCACCATCATGTCTCCCACCCTCCTGTGCCCATCGCTCTTCCCCCAGCTGCACTTTTTGACATTTTTTGGACCCCACAGGTTTGTAGTCTACTACTTCATTCCTACCGCTTCAAGTTACTTTCTGCATTTCTTCCTTAAAAACTCTTTCTTGTTGAAGCTGTGCCTGAGCCCCAAGAGCTTTCTTCAATGAGCAGGTACCATGTCCCCACGGCAGGGCTGGATAGTCCCTCTCTGTGCTCCCTGTGCCCACTTCTCTCTCCCAGAACTTATCACCCTGGGGTGCCTGATTTCCCGTATTTGTTTCATTAGCGAGTTATTCTAGAAGAGGAGAAAGTGAGAAGAAATCCGAGTCAAGTATCAGGTGTGTTCACACACTCTGAGGGATTTTTTTTCTCAGCATGGTTTCACCTGCTGCTTATCTTTATAAGCCTGGACACATACATAATTCCAAGTATCTCAGAAAAAACAAGGAACTAAATAGTGAGGTCAATTTCAAATATTGAAACACATGTGGCTCAGGAATACCTGCCTTTTCTATTACCTCCTAATTTCTTCACCTTGGCAACTCCAGCCCCCAAACAATACTTGGCTTGTAGCAAATGCTCGCCAAATATTTAACAAATGAGCAAATGGATGACATGCATAAATTTACCAAGCACTTTCATAGTATTCATCTCATTGTGCTTTATGTCGGGATAAAGAAAATGATGGTTATTGAAACAGTGTCGGTTCTCAAAAGTGAGCGATTGACTCAAGAAAACCTTTTTTAAATGAGTAGCAATATATTATTCGTGTACTTAAAATATATGAGGTTATTTAAGGGAGAGTGACAGATCTGTACAGAGTCCATTTATAAAATTATTGAAGCCCATAAACCACCTGAATTTCTTATTATGTTTCCGAATTTTTCTAAAAATAGGACTCATAGATTTCTCTAACATACAATCTCAACTTGGTTGAGAACTGCAGATATACATTCATTTTCACTCTAATATTTAATAATTATGAATAAGTAAGTGAGATCCATATCATGACTAAATCTGAACCCCAATTTTATGAAAAAGATATACAAATGGAGCTAAAGATGGAATGTTCTGGGAAAATAAAAGATAACAGTTTTAAAGCCATGACAGCTATTTCCGTCATTGATAAAGTCACCAAGTTGGACTGTACCATTAGCTTCTGTTAATTCATTCTCTTTTATCATTTTGGATGAATGTGGAGGTGAAAAACTGGGATATCTTCTCAATTCCTGAGGTGTGAATAGAAAAGAGGCCGTTGGTATGAATGAGAACCAGGCTCATCCACAGTTTCCCTTGTCTCCTTCAAGGCCATCGCATGTGTTGGTTTTCTGTTCACTCATAAGCATCTCAAGGCTTCAGCACTGCTTAGTGCCCACAGAGTAAAAACGTGCCCATGAGGATTGAGGAACAGCACAGCAGTTAGAGTGTTTCCCCAGCAAGCGCAAGACCCTGAGCTCTATTACTCAGCATCATACAAAAGCAGGTACAGTGGCCCACACTTCTAAACCCAGCTGTTGAGAGGCTGAGATAGCATTACTGTCACTTTGAGACTAACCTGGACTACATAGTGAGATTAGGACAAGCTTATACTATAGACTGAGACCCTGTCTCAAAGTAAATAAATAGTAAGTAAATTACAAATAAGTAAATAAATAAATAGAACATACCACGAATATGCACTGTGACAATATTCTGTTCCCAAGCAATTATTTACTGAACACTGTATTTATTTTACATATTTGAGAAGAAAAGAAGAACAGGAATTCAAATTTTTTAAAAGGTAGGTTTCTTACCTCTGTTTGCCGACCACATGGCATTACATACAAAAACCTGGAATACGTTGGAAAAATTAGCACTATAAGAAATAAACAAATTTAGTAAAATTTTGGAAAAGAAAATAAATTTTAAAATCAGCAGCACATCTACACATTAACCAGGAATATTATTTTAAAAGAATTTTAAACTTCCACTCACAGTAGATTTTAAAAATGCATTGGAATTTATTTAACTAAAACCAATAAAACTTTGTTAAACTTTGATAAAAGGAATTGAAGACTACCCAAGGAAATGAAAAGATACTCTGTGCTCATTGATAGAGAGAATGAACGTAATTAAACTGTCTATATTAACCAAAGCTGTCCACAGATTTAATGCGATTCAAATGCAAATATCATTTTTATTGAAATAAGAAAAAGAAAGTATCAAAACTTTAAATGGAGTCACAAAAGATCCACAATGAACAAAGTAATTATGAAAATAGAACAGAAGCTAGAAGCATGCAATATAACTGATTTCAAAATAATCTTAAGTAATGATATTCTGTTTATTTGATGATAACATTTTAACTTCAAGTTTTATTTCAAATTTTAGGTGGTATCTTTCCATTTGTAAAAGCATTCTTCCTCTCTATAAATAATCTATAACTCCTAGATAAAACAAAACATAAAAGAAAAACTATACTAAAACATGTTTAAAATGCCAAAATAAAGAAAAAACATATTTAAAGTAATGAAATAGTAGTTTTCTTTCAGAAAATTAAACCTATCATTGAATTAACCTGACTTCCTGGATTAGAAAAAAATGTTTACCAGAAGACAAACTAATAAGCTTGAGCAGTAAAGCTCATCTTCAAATGAGAAATCAATTCATTTTAAACAATCCCAGAAAAATATAACATGTAAATCAATTAATCAAACAATAGCATAACTTACAATGTATCTGAAATTTTCAATACTATCTCAATTACATATAAGGCTTGGCAAGAGATACCTCGTTATTTCCTAAGAGAAAGCCTGTTTAGAAAAATAAATAAATACTAAATTGGTTTTTAAACAACAATAGCAACAAAAAAATGAATCCAAATCTTCCTTCATGAAGCTCAAAGGCTCAGAATCCCAGCATGAAACAAAGACACCTGAAATTTGGCAGCAGTTACCTACCTACTGCCCACTTAGAACAGCAGAGAAATGACCACGTTGCCATTCCTACCTTGGCTGGTTTTCTGAAGTTCAATTTGATTATTTTTCTCTCTTCCCTAGAAGCAGAATTATGTCCTTTGAAGGTTTTGTTATTGTCTACAGAAGGAACACATTTCAATGAATAGAAGGATAAAAACCAAACTTCACCATGAAATACATTGTGTGTAATCTTGAATAATTTTGTCTTTCAATTTGAGAGAATTTCAAAAGTAATTGACTTTATTTTCAAATATTAAATGAAATTGCAAAAGCATGTATGCCAACAAGGACAGGGCTTAGCCTGCACGCATAATTGCTTTCTGGGCAACACCACATGTAGCAGTATTTGTAGTCCCTGTTGACACACAGAATTGCCTGCTATGACCACAGTCATGCATATGACATCCACGTAATATGAATTTTCAGAAGCCTGGAGGGAAAACAAATACCAAAAAGAGCAATGTTCACACTTGTATGACTTCTCAGAACAAGAAAAAGGCTTACCGATCTCTCAGTAGTTGGGGTGCAGAGAGATGAAAAGTGGAGGAACAGAGTTGAGTTTGACGCATATGTTTATGAGTTTTCTGTCTATTTTAACCAGAGCTACCGATTCTCGTTCTGTCCATCTTCCTACTGGTTCAGCTCAGTTTGTGTGAAACTTCATCAGTGTCAAATGGCTATTCCTGGACCCTTACAACTACAGACTCTTCTGCCCTGATCTCTAAAAGTTGTATCTGTGTCTCTCTATCGTCAGATTTTCCCAAAAGCTCAAAATCCACATGAGCTGAAGAATGAATATGTTGAAAAATTGCATCCACCCACAGAGGGTATGACTTTTGAGAGTTAGTACAAATAAATATCCCTGTTCTATGACTCAGCATAATTTAGATTCATGAATTTTTTACATTGTTTTGAATTTCCCTAGAAGGTTGATCTCTAGCCACGTACAGTGGCAGATGGTTAGTACCAACATTTTATTGGGTTTCTTTGAATCACTCTCACTTTCTTATGCCTAAGTATTTTCTTCACTTCTGAAAGAAATTATTGAGCTTGAATTCATTCTGAATTTCTGTAGCACCTGATTGGTAATCCGTGTAGTGTTGAAGTGTTCAAGGAGTAACCCACTCAAGACCCCTTCCCAATTAGTGGGAACTTTTACCCCTCTATTCCTCGTTTCTAAATAAAAAATCTCTCATGCAAAAAATGAAAAATCAGAGAAATTGCAACTTATTTTATTAATTGATTTGTGTGTGTTGTACTTTACTGGATTTGTTTAAAATATACTTATAACCTTACTGAATTTATATTTGTTATTTGAATTTCTAGGAAAAATCTAAGCAAATATATTTTCATTCTAAACAACTTGACACTTACTTATTGAAGTCTGCTGTATTTTTTTCTCTAAAATTGGTGTTATAACTAGGGTCAAACAATTACATACATTCAAGGGTCAGGTAGAAGAGAAATTTAAAAGTAGATCAAATGGAAACCTGCTGTATAAAACACTGGGTGACTCTTAAGAGTGATGTTCCATGTTGTGTTTCTGTTATTTTTCTCACGCATTAATAGTAGGTATTGTTTTCAGGGCTTCTAATTTTCTAAGAAAAGACAAATCTTAAAATTTGTATATTGTCAAATAGTTCAAAAAGGATTTATTCTTCCTACATCACTCCTCAAGGAAGCAAAATGTTCTCTTCTGAAATAGCTGTAGACAAAGTGTGCTAGATTTTTGTCCCCATGACCAAATATCTGAGCAAAACAACTTAAATGAAGAGAGATTTGTTTTGAATTGCTGTTTCAGAGGTCTTAGTCAATGGTTATTTGGCTCCAGGGCAGAAAGATAGTGACAGACAAGCCTTTCAGAAGAAGGCTGTCGTTGGTATGGCAGCCAGGAAGCAGTGTGAGAGGGGAGAAACTAGAGAGCATGGACTTACAGATTGTATATCGTCCCTAAGGTCATGGCCTCCATGACCCACTGTCATCAAACATCTTCTCTTCCTTTTCCCATCTCCTTTCTATAATAACATCAGATTTAGGTCTTGTCTTATAACATTACATCCTCCATGGTCCAATCATCTCTGGAAAAAAAAAAAGAAAAACAGAAATGCTCAGAAGTGTGCTTTTCTAATTTCCTAGGTGTTTCTCCATCCAATCAAGTTTTATCAAAATTTAACATTTTCCAAAGAGATATTTATAAACGGCTTGGCCACTGCAAGAATTCTTTTTTTTTTTTTTTTTTTTCTGTGTAGAGGAAACACGCTCTTTTGATTTTGAGGGGTTGTTTGTTTGTTTGTTTTTGAGACAGAGTCTTGCTCTGTAGTCCAGGATGGTCCTGAACTCACTATCCAGCTCCCATTGGTCTCAAACTCATAGCAACCCTGCCACATACTCCAGAGAACTAAGATTATCAGTCTGTGTCATGGAGCCCAGCAAGATCTATTGGGAAAACATCATGTCCATCATAGTTCCTGTTGACTGTTAGTTATATAATTAGTCAATGAACCATGACTTAATTAATTACAAGAGAGGAGAAAAATCAAAAAACAAAACAGTGAAGTAAAATAACCTTAAAACACACACTAGCAGGGTAATGACCACATTACTAAATTGTCAATGAGGCTCTAACAGGTGCTCCCAACCTTCTTCTTTCCCTGTATGTCTTTTCTTGCCTTCTCCTCAGTCTTCGCTTCATCAGGTTCTTTGGCCACCAGGCTGTCCTAACCCTTCATTTCTAAGGTAATATTTTAAGATGAGTAATTCAGATTTTATCTTTTAGGACATCGCTCGCACCTGCTTAATATCTTTGTTCTTACAAGTTTCTCTTCCAGTCCTACTTTGCCATTTCTCTCCCTCAGCCTCATCACACTGCCCCATCTCCCTCTCAGTAAATCCTTCCATCAGCATGGTTAATTTCTTTAAACTTTCCCACCCTGAAGATCTAAACCTGCTTGACAATTGACCCACAGAACAGATGTACAATTTTTATACCAAAACTCCTTAGAAAAATTGTCTATGGAATGGCACCGGCTATCTCCTTCTACTGATACCTTGCTGTCAAAATGAAGGGAGTAAGAAGTATCCAGATTAAAGTGTTCGTAGGTGTGTCTATAAGGGTCCTTCTTGATGACGTTCCCACTTGACTCCATGCACTCCATAAAGAAGATGGCCCAAGATGAACTTGGTATCAATCTGTTAAGAGTCTGAAGGAAATAAAAGAAACAAAAGACACACAAATTTATCTCTTTTGCTTTCAGTCTGCCTGATGGAGCTGAGATCTTTCTGCCCTTAAAATAGACTCTACAGCCAATTGTCTTGGTTCTCTGCCTTTTGGATTAGAAGTAGAAATTTTCTACCACCTTTCCTGACATATATAGACAAATCATGACCTAACCCTTCATAATGATATGAGCCAATTCCTCCTAAGGATTCTCTTTCCTTGACTCATCGGGTCCAGCATTCTTTTTATATTGGAAATATTTCACATTTTATCAGCTTTTAAGATATTTATTAATGAATATAGTTTGGTCAGGCCTTGGTAATAAGATACACGTGGAATAATGAAATGATCATTGTTTTCTGGCTGTAATTTGAAATTATGCATTGTATATATACTCAGTTCAGCACACCTCCTAAATATATAAATATCTTTTGATACATGTTGTATAGTTTGGGTGCACTGTTAATTTTGTCAGCCTTGGGATCCCTGAGAGGGAAATTGGAGGGGTATAATGAGAGGTGTGTCTGGCTGGGTCATGGACACCAGGCTTCAATAGCATATGGTATATGTTCGGTCCCTCATCCTTCCACTCTGGCATTGTTTCCCTGCTTTGCTTCCTGTCCACAGCGTACTAAGCACCTGCACTCCACCATGTCCTTCTACCGTGATGTCTCTCTCTTTGAGCCAGCCAGCTATGGACTGAATCCTCAGGAAACAAGAACCAAAATAAATCTCTCTTTTTACGTGTTTTGTATACCAGTGAAAGGAAAGCTGAACAAAATACAAGTGCACTGTACATTTTATTGCAGTTAAGGTATGTTGGACTTGAGAAGAGACCATGAGATCAAGAGATGGACATTCCCTCCTAAGAGACTCTCAGAGCCACTTTATTGTAGACTGAAGACATATCTATTTTCATTTTAAAAATCACATATCTGTAATATGTTTTCATAAATCTTCATGACTTTTCATGTGTCTAGTTGGATCTTTTTAAACTGAGTATTAATCCATTTGTTTACTACATGTGAAGTTTTATATTGTGAATTCTTATGAAGGTTTGACCAGAAACAATGTCTTCAGAATAAAGACTAAGGATAAACATGGTTTTGTCAAAAATACATGGTTGTCCTTTTTCTGTAAAAGTGATCTGTCATCATACTGGAAAGCTACCAATACTACATGAGGTTAATGTGCACCTAACCAAAAAAGTAAAAGTTCACACTCTCTAAATCTGTCTATAAGGTAAAAAGCATACCTCCATTGGTATATAAATGCTTCATGTCCAATAATCACAGATGTAAAATTATGTAGCAAATAATCTCAATAAATGGGATCCTAGTTCCCTTTCCTACCATACAACTCACAAAGCACAGAGAGTTTAAAGAGTTTAAAGAGAAAAAATGAAAAATTTTTATAGTTTTTTTTCTTCTGATTACCAGAAAGATGACAATAGAAAACATCACTAAATGGCTCTACAATTGAAATAATCAAGTTCTGTATTTTCTCATTCAATAAGTATATTTTTTTCTCGATTGCTTCCTGTTTCCTGAACATTAAAATGGCACTAGGATTCTGGCAAAATGTTTTCAACTCCACTTATCATTTTTTTATCTTGTAGTTTACACTTTGAAATAAGATATAAATAATGTAGGATATAAATCCAGAGCTTCTCTCTTCACTTTTAGTGTATGCACAGGTTCATGCTTCTTGCTGATCTCCTTGTAAATAACCTAGTCCAGTAAAAGTGATTCATGTTTGCACTGAAAGTAGGAATCAATTAAGAATATTGCAAGAAAAATATTCAAAATCTCGGTACATGGAAATAGCCTGGTGATATCTGATGTTGTCATTCACCTAGATTTATAGGTAGAAATTATCTTTATAAAAGGTATATGCATGTATTTGATTTCTTTGCTCTTTTAAATTTTAATTTTTTCTTAAAATATAGTGTACACACAGAAAAGCATAAAACTTATAAAGACATAACTTAATCAAAAACATTATCTAAATCTTGAAACACATCAACAATTATCATATAACTTCCTTGTTCTTATTTATTTGTATTTTTGTTTTGTTTTGTTTTGTTTTTGAGACAGGACCTTTCTCTATAGTCCAAGATGTCTCAAAGCAGTCTTGCTTCAGCCTCCTGAGTACTGGGATTGAAGGTGTGAACCGTTGTATCTGGCTAATTGTTATAGGTTGCTGGGGAATAGAACACAGGGCATTGTGTACACTAGGCGAGGGTTTTAATTACTAAGCAACACCTCTTGCCCACCCTATGACTTCTATCATTCTATCATCTTGTCTATTTTAAAACTGTAGGTGGCAGGCATTGTACCTCCTGATTTATGTTTAAGTTTGTAAGAGCCTTTCCTGTTGTTTCAAGTAGCAAATTATTACCACATTGCGTTCGATCAGATATTTTCACCACATTTTACTTTTTACTTAAATTGTTCCCAGTTTGGTGTTATTATAAATTAGGCTGACATAAGCATTTTTATTAATACCTGTCAGTAAAATGTATTTCTATTATATAAATATATATTACATAAATTATATAAATATAAACATATAAATATATAATACATATCATATAATATCATATAAATATATAATGTTAAATGTCATATGTCATAATATATTATATATACACTATAATACATATAATATACACTATATATCATCTATCATATTATATATATCATATAATACACATCATATGTAATATATGTCATATATAATATACATCATGTGTCATGTATGTTATATATGATACATGTTATGATATATGTCATATATTTCCATAATATAATATATAACATTTAATATATTGTAAATATTATATATTACATGTTATTTGTTATATCTTATAGTATATATTCTGTTATGTTATATTAATATATATTAATTATATACAATCATATTATATATGATAATATATTATTATGATCTATAATTATAAGTTTGAGACTGAGAAGCATTTTACAAATTTTTTCAGATGTAGATACCATCTGCTCTAATCGTCTTTTTTTATTTTTTCTATTGGATTGTATGATTTTTCCTTAGGCTTTTTAGGAAGTTTTTTGTTCGCTTGTGTTCTGTTTTCCGTTTTTGCGTGTGTGTGGCCTGGGTTGGTTCCTGTCCTAAGCTGAGCCCTAGCGTTTGCATCGCGGTTTCCAACTTCCCTCCCACTCGCTTGAGTATGTGAATCTCAGTTTCAGTTTTGCCCTTCATGGTGATGCTTTTTCTGTTGTCCTTAAAGGAATCTTTGACACCACTGAAGAGAGTTTTCTTTTTTACTGCATTCTAATGGTTTATTATAATTTTATATTATTTAAAGTTTATTTTATACCATGTGACATAGGGTTAATATTTTTCCAATATCTGATCCAATCCAAAGCACTTACAGAAGCGATCATTATTTTTTCATGCTCTATGGCGCTATTGTTCTGGTGGTAAATATCTACATATTCTTTTCCATTCATCTCTGCGTTTATACTTGGGGAAACATCTCAATGTCTTATTAGTGTGACCTTATAACAAGTCTTCATATATTTTCATGCAAATTCTCCACATCTCTTATTCTTTCTGTTCTGAATATTTTGGCTTATATTTGGCTATTGCATTTTCATACATCTTATAGATCACTCCTTTTCACTAGGAAGTGGCAGGTGGGTGGATTCTTAAGATTTTGATTTGAACTTACTAATGTTGTGAAATATTTTTAGAGAGAACTAGTATGAATTTAATAACTTGTCTAACTATAGACATTATGTGTGTATTATAAATGCTTTATTAGTTGTTCTTCAGTGATATTTTTCATCTTGAAGGTATAAGTTATTCAGGGTTTATTTTCTTCCTACCAATATAATTCTATAACTTATTGCATTGTTATCTCTCAAGCATCTGTTGTGAGTGTGTATGCATATGAATGACAATGGGGGGTGGTGCGCGTGTGTGTATGTCTGTCCCAGCACCCATAATGGCATTGAACTCAGGGCCTTACCCATCCTAGGACAGCACTCTGGTGCTAAACTACACTGCAGGTCTTTTTTTAAATTTTACTTTGACAGGGTCTGGAGGAATGGCTCAACCATAAAACTGCTTGCTTAGCAAGTGCTAAGTCAAGTGCTAAGTACCTGAGCTCGATTCCCAAGCACCACATAAGCCAGGTGGGGTGGTACATGACTGTAATCCCAGCACTGAGGAAACTGAGGCAGAAGGATTGCTGTCTGCCAGCCTGGGCTCCATAGTGAGTTCAGGACCAGCTTGGGCTACAATAAAATAAAATAAAATAAATTTTATTTTGAGATAGGATCTCATCAAATTTTCCACACTGCCTTGAATTTGCAATCTTTTTGCTTCATCCTCCTAAGTAAAGATGTCAGTAAAAAAAACAATTAATTTATGTCCCTACCTTGACGTTGTTTCCTTACATAGGTGTCTATTAGAGTAATTGGAGTTTATTTGGAGTTTTCTATGTAAAAAGTATCTATTTACATGAGCATTTTTCTGTTTCCAATGTTTGTATCTTTCTAAAAATATTCTTACTTCATTGTACTCAGAACATCGATAAAACATTGAATATAAGTCACGATACTTGTCATCCTTGCCTTGCTCCTGATTTCGGTTGAAAGGTTTTCAATATTTCATTATAAAGAACGGTGTTCTTTCTAAATTGTTTTTTTTAATACTGTATGAGATTTTTAAGGTTCTATTTTGCTTGGCAGTGGTGATAACTCTAGCTTTTTAATAACTACATTGCATTGATTTCTTTTAAGTATTATTTTTTTAAAAAAGATAAATGAACTCCATGCAATAGTCTGCCGCTCTATCTTGGGCTGAAACCCATTCTCACACTGTGTTCATGGGTGCGACTCCCTAGCCGCCCTCTATCCTGGCTCCTGAGCCTGATCTCACCTCTGTCCTTGTGATTTTCTGTTCCGCCTTTCTTCTCCTATTCTGCTCTGGCCTTTGGAGTAGCCTCCTGCCTCCTTAGGCTCTCTTTTGAAGAACTGGCTTCCACACCATTATGGTTTGGATCTGAAACATTCCCCCAAAGTCTCTTTGACTCTCCAAACCCCATGTCTTTAATGTATTACAAAATTTGGAATTCGTGTGTATACAAAATTTAAAACAAGTCTCATGTATTTGGATGTGTGGATTACCCATGGAACCATGTGTGGTTACAAGATTGGGGCTTGGTCTAAAGGAGGAGATTATGGGCAGACAGGCCTGCAGATTGGACGACAGGCATGTGGATTGGGTTACAGGTATGAGGTGGGGACTTAAACCTGGATTGGGCAGGACGCCGAGGCTGGACCCAAAAGGGGCAGATCACTGGGATGGGCCTTTGAGGGAGAAATGCAACTGGAGCCCTACCTCTCAGACTTGATTTGTGTTGACTGGACTTGGTCGCTTGTTTATGACGTGGTGAGGAGTCTTCTCCTCTGCCTCTGCCATTCGCTTCCACCATTGCTGGCCACCCATGCATTAACTGCGACTTTCTGAAACTGTGAGCTAAAATAAACTTTTCTTCCTTTAATTTGTGCACATTGGGTGTTGAGTCACAGCAATGGAATTGTAACTAAGACACAGGCATTAACCCACCCACCTTCTGTAGGCTTCCAGCTTTTTGTTATTTTCACAGCCATGCACTATTTACCTTGGGTCCTGCCTCGGGAAGAAAAACCCCTGTATCCATGATGATTTGCTTTCACCTTGTCAGTGTCCTCTCCTCCAGCGCATTCAGAAAGAAATAAATCATTTTTTTCCCAGGGATTTTTTTTGTTTAAGGTCTAAGCAATGCAGACAAAAGGTACCGGTTTTGCAAAATCAGTTGCGTTTCTCATCACCTCAAAGTGACCTTTTTTGAAATTCCTTACCCTAATATGTCCATAGCTAAAGAATCCCTCATCAGTGTTGTAGTTCTCAAGCAAAACCAGAAGAAAATTGGATTCTTTCTCTTCGTTTCCAGGGAGTCTCAGCACATGTCACTGGGCGAAAGGAATCAGACTAGGAAAAGGTGAACTGAAACAAATGAGCTGTGTTCACAATAGCAGGGTCGGCAGTGTCGTGCCATCACAGATAGATTTGAACAGCCATGCACAGGCACCGAGAGGAAAAGAAATTTAAGAAACATCTTACATGAATCAGGAGAACTTCCCCTGACAACATATTGATTTAGCATACAAAAGTGTGTAAGCCTAGCAGTGGTTTTGTGGTTTATTTTCTTCTTCTTCTTCTTCTTATTCCTTCAGTTTGATTGGTTTCGAGTTTTGGTAATGTCCTGAGAAATTCAAATAGTATTTCTTTGTCTGAAACCACATGTTTTGAGGATCACGAAAAGAATAAGTAAGAAAGAGGTGGAAGATTTCTCAATAATAAAGTTTTGACTGTGCAGGGTTGTTTCATTTCCAACCAAGGATGAGTATCATTTGAGGTAACATTAAAGGTTAGAAAAGCTTGGGATTGCTACGCTCACTCATGCATTTTTGGTGGTAACCTTTAGTCAGAAAGGAGTTTTTACATACTATTACTAGCTGCAAGGTTTAATGTGTGTAGCAGGTATGAATGCCTTTTATGTTTTTCCGTATTCCTGACAGTCCCAAGAGGAGAAGAATAGCCCCGCCTGCCTTCTGCGTCCCATAGCATCTCTAGGATGGAATTCGGTAGAGATATGTTGAAATTCTTTATCAAATGAGTCCTTTTTCTTTTCTCATCAAGTGAGAATTATTAACTCTATTGAAAGTAACTCAGAGCACACTCATTAGGTGAGATGTAAGAAAATAAGTAACAACAGAGAAACAACTGTGTTTGTGATTTTCAGTGTCATTTCCGGGAAAGATAGTGGTGGCTGAGCTTTATTGATGTTGGTGGAAGAGCCTCATGTACACAGTCGTGTCTCTTCTTGGTTTTCTTCTCTATCCCTTTTTCCCCCTCTGTGGAAAGCTCAGGACCTTGCTCATGCTGATTAAGCAGCTTTACTCTGATCTACCTTTTGATCCTCTTCTAACTGTTCAAGATGATTTAATTGACCAGGCATTCTTGTTTCTTTTTTCTGTTTATTACTATAATAAACAAGCATCTAACTTGTTTTCATCCTGGTACAAATATTAGTAACTTCCTGTTGTAATGTCTCATGCTTCGGAGATGATTTTACCCTCACTCTACTTACGATTGAAAGATGGTGGTGGTGGTGGTTTCTTCAGTTAATCCTGTGAATAAGAGCCCAAGGCTATCGCGGTACGTGGAATGCTAAGAAGTTATGGTTTCTGCCCTTGAGAGTATCACTTCTTGACCATAGTAGCTCCCTGATACTAAGAAGTCAGCATTCTGGGTGTCATGGTAACGAGTGAAAGATTTTAAATCCCTTTCAACTGAATATAATTTATCATAAGTACCATGAGTATAAATGATAGTTATACTCAGTGAAGGATGGGATATGTACAATTTCCAACTTTGACATTGTTATGTTCGCTTTTTTTATGCCAGGAAATATGATATCTACATTTTTTCACCTTACAAAAACCACTGTACATAAATGTGTCTCAGTTACTTTCTTGTTGGCAGAATAGAATATCCAAAGAAAGTTAAATATTTCCAACATACAGTGGTGCAATGGGGGGAGGGGTGGTACACAGAATAAATTTGCCCATTCCAGAGGGAGGGATAGGAGGAAAAGTGATTAGGCCAATGCAGGAATGAAACCCAGCATTGCAATAACCAAATCTTGCAGTTTTATTAAATTCTATAGCTCTATGTCCAACAACCCGAGTAAGCTGTGTATTGGAGCTCCAATAAGCATGGATGGCCCCACTCCTACAGCATCGCCTCTGACTGCAAACTCCATTTTCTCATCTTTGGGATAGATCTGCTCACAGTCTGTAATTTTCCTCAGCTGATGATCTATGTTTTTGGCATCTCCAAATTCCCATTGTCTCTGCTATACCTTAGGCTTCTCCTTTAAAAACGTCATGCGTAGATTTCCCAGAAGCACACTGCTTATCTTTAAGGCTTTCCTCTGAAATCTAGTGGAAGCCTCCAAAAGCTCACACCCCACCCCTTGCGATCTGCACGCCTATGAAACCAGCATCACGTGGATGTGCCCATGGTCGGCTACTGGCTTGGGCGGCAGTCTTGCCCCACTGGTCAATCACTGCAAGGCCTCTAAGTGCTTAGATGGTTGAACTCTACTAAACATTTTTTTTTTTCTCTTTGACTTTACAAGAAGCCTTGGGGTATTATTCTCTGAACAATGTACTTTGCCTTCCCAACCTTTAGTTGGTAAAGGATGTGATTCCTGATATACCCTCAAAGTATCTTTTTATAGCCCTGGTTCCAAACAGTTGGCTTCTTTTAAAGCTAATCTCCTTAACAGCCACATCTCCCATTTTCTCCTCTATCTCAGTGTAGATCTAGCTATAATCCAAAAATAGGAGCCTTATAACAGCATAAACATTTGGTTGATTTGAAATTTTCTTCACCAGATTTATTAAAAGTAGTCCACTGTCCTTATTCTAGTTTTATTTCTTTATTTTTCATTTATTTCCCCCCCCCCCATTTTATTGAAATGTGTACGTGCAAAATTTAAGGTTTACAATGGAGTTGAGCCTTTCATGCACATGTGTGTCTTGTCAAGGTGACAAGGGCTTTCCCACTCTTCTTTACTCCCTCTCCCTACTCTCCCTCCCTCTTCCCCTACCCAATCCCCATTTCACTTTGTTTTTTCGTTTTAAGTTTCATAGGAGTTGTGCTCTGGGACTCATATCAGAGAGACCATTTGATGTTTCACCTTCTGCTTCTGACTCACTTCATTAAGCATGTGTTCTCAAGTTTTTTCCATTTGCCTGTAAAAGCCTCCACATTGTTGGACTTCATTGATGCATAGTATTCCATTGTGTATAAATACCACAATTTGTGTATCCACTGGTCTGTTGATGGATATTTTGGTGACTTCCATATTTTAGCTATTGTTAGTTGTGCTGCTGTGAACATGGGTATACATATATCTCTGTTGCATGTTGTTTTGGCATCTTTTGGCAATATTCCCAGGAGGAGTGTCACTGGATCAAAGGGGATATTTATTTCTAGTCTTTTGTAAAAACAATTTGGTACTGGCACAAAAATAGACAGATAGACCAGTGGAACAGAATTGAAGATGCAGAGGCAAACCCAAATATCCTCAATTACTTAATCTTTGACAAAGGGGCCAAATGCACACAATGGAAAAAGGACAGCCTGTTCAACCAATGGTGCTGAGAGAACTGGACATCACATGTAGAAGAATGAATCTAGCCACACATCTACCACCATGCACCAAAATCAAATCAAAGTGGATCAAAGACTGAAACATTAAAAATGAAACACTAAACTTTCTAGAAGACAAATTAGGCAAATTCCTAAAAGACATAAGGGTAGGTAAAGACTTCCTTGACAAGACACCAAGAGCAAAAGAATTATCCCCATTATCAACAAATGGCATCTTGTCAAATTAAAAAGTTTCTGTACAGCAAAGGAAACTATTAACATTGTAAGAAGAGACCCAACAGAGTGGGAAAAAATATTTACCACCAACGTCTCAGATAAGAAGGTCATTTATTTTTCATTCTCATTTCTATTAAAAATCTCCGGGCAAAGGAAAAGTGTTGATACAGTTTGGGCCGATAATAACACACACGGTTTTTAGGCTGATTGCTAATAAAGTCCTCCTCCACGGCTGAAACGTCTAGAGTCTGTCCTCTACAATCCACATTTCTACCATCATGCTGCTCTTTTGAATTCTGACCAGAACCTCCCATCAAACTCACCTCACAGCATCTTAAAACTTTTTTAGCCAGCACCTGAAAAACTTTTCAAACTCGTCCTAAAAATCATTTCCAAAGAAAAGCCACATGAATATTTAAGCCACGTGGATATTTAAAATCACAGAAATGACTCCACTTCTGGTAGCAATTTCTGTCTTAGGAACTTTTTGGTTGGTGGGACAGAATATCCAAAAACCACAATTTATAGGAGACAATATTTAGTTTCCAGACTCAGAAGGTCACAGTCCATACATGTGCATCCAGCAATAGTAAACACATATGGCACAGGCAGAGTGGAGAGTTCCCCCCATTGTGGTAGATTGGAAGGGAAGATAAGGGAGGGAGGGCATAGCTACATGTCCAGATTGTGCCCCAGGGATCTGCCCATTCCATGCCAAGCCCCCTTTAGCCATGCCCCTCCCCTCAATAGCACATGTAGCTTCCTATCTGAGATGTTGGTGGTGAACATTTTTTCCCAGTTGGTTCTCTTTTTACAGTGTTGATAGTTTCCTTTGTCATGCAGAAACTTTTTAGTTTGACAAGATCCCACTTGTTAATAATGGGTATAATTTCTTTTGCTTTTGGTGCCTTGTCAAAGAAGCATTTGCCTACCCCTATGTCTTTTAGATATTTGCCTAATTTGTCTTCTAGGAGGTTCAGTGTTTCACTATTGATGTCCAGGTCTTTGATCCACTTTGATTTGATTTTGATGCATGGTGAGAGGTGTGTGACTAGATTCGTTCTTCTGCATGTGGATGACCAGTTTTCTCAGTACCATTTGTTGAACAGATAGGAAGCTCATAACTAGAATATACAGGGAGCTGAAGAAAAGTAAGCCTACCAAAATAAAGGATCCTATTGAAAAGTGGGCAAATGAAATGAAGAGGCAGTTCACTCACAAAGAAGTTCAAATGGCCAATAGATACATGAAAACATGCTCAACATCCCAAAAATCAAAACAACGCTAAGATACCATCTCACTCCAGAGAGAATGGCCCATATCAACAAGTCAAATAGCAATCAGTGCTGGCTAGGCTGTGGGGATAAAGGAACCCTCCTGCACTGCTGGTGGGAATGTAAATTTGTACAACCACTCTGGAAAGCAGTATGGATATCTCTCAAAAGACTGGAAATAAAAATCCCCTTCTAACCAGCGACGCCCCTCCTGGGAATATATCCAAAAGATGCCAAAACAACACACAACAGAGATATATGGATATCCATGTTCATAGCAGCACAACTAACAACAGCTAAAATATGGAAGCTACCAAAATACCCATCAACAGACCAGTGGATACACAAACTGTGGTATTTATACACAATGGAATGCTATGCATCTATAAAGTCCAACAGCATGGAGGCTTTTGCAGGCAAATGGAAGAAACTTGAGAGCATCATGCTTAGTGAAGTGAGTCAGAAGCAGAAGGTGACACACTGAATGGTCTCTCTGATATGAGAGACCCAGACCACAACTCTTATGGAACTTAAAATGAAAAACAAAGTGAACCAGGTGGGTAAAGTGGGGAGGGATGGAGGGAGAGGGACAAAAGGAGGGTAGGAAAGCCTTTGTCACCTTGACAAGATACGTATGTGCACAAAATGCTCACCTTCATTGTAAACCTTAAATTTTGTGCTGATACATATTAATAAAATGGGGGAAAAAAAGAAATCGCACATTGATACTTTACAACATCCAGAAACAGGAGGGTTTTGAGGGCCACTCCAGATCCAAACCATGACAAGATATATTACCATACCAAGGGATCTAGTCTGATCCAGTCTTGACCATCTTCCTAGCTAAATCAGTGATGGGAGGATCAATAAGAAAGAAAAGCCAACACGTCTCCCAAGAGTTCAAGAACAAATGCCAGATACCAGAAAAGGATCTGAGTCTTTGAGGTGGTTATTGTAAGTGTGAGCAGAAAATATTACTTTTAATTTATGAATGTGTACCATACATTAAATCTGAAAACTGTAACCACTTATCCATGCCATCACTCATTTTTATATGAGAGATACTGGAAACAGCTTTCAAATTGAGGAATTGTGCTGAGACAGCACCATTGTCAAGGTAAGAAAACAAAGATAGAGGGACACAGGGCCTTCCTAGAGTGGCAGAAGTATTAACAGGAGCCTCAGGCTTTCAGACACAGAGTGTACGATATTTATATACTCACTTTTGTTTTTCCTCATAATTAGTAAATACATATTTAATGTATCAAATGTTTTGCTCTTCAGAATCTCACCCCTAGCAGAAGAAGGAACGGGCTGCTGAAGAGAAAGAAAATAATACCTAAAAAGGTCTGGAATAGAGCTGGAGGAAAGGCAACGTGGGGAAAACTGTTTGCCTAGCAAGCTCAAGGCCCTGAGTTTGATTCCACAGCACCTCTTAAACCTAGCATGATGGCTCACATACTTAATCCCAGCACTTGGGAGTTTGGGCCAAAAAAAAAAGGACTGTGATTGAAGGGAAAAGCGGTAACTGATATGATTTCAAGATCTAGACTGTATTAAGACATCCTGTGCTTCTGGGAAGCATTGAATGCTTTATACTGACCAATACTCTAATCTTCAGAACAACTGAGTAGCCATAAGAAGGTAGAAGGAGCATTTTCATGCCTAATTTCCTCCCTTTGCCTTCAAAATAATCCCAATAATTAATAATTAGTGGCCAATAACTACTTTCCAAGAACTGCAACAAAGTACATAATCTCTACAAATGGCCAAGAAGAAGCTGAATGCCTAGCTATTCTAGCTCTACTAGCATCTTATGACCACCATAAGTATCAGAATAGGAAGGACTTTGTAATAGATATATATTGTTTCTCAACTCTAAAGTTCAGTGTCTGAAATCAAGTTGTCAGCTGGGCTGTGCTCCGGTAGCTTTATGAGGAATCTGCCTGTGCATTTGCCAGCGATTCCTGGCTGCTTTGGCTTATAGATACATCATTTCTAGTCACATAGACCTTTTCTTTGTACATGTGTTCACATGGTATTTTTCTCCATGCACATCTATAAAAATTAAAACAAAGCATGTCATATTGGATTACAGCTCACAGTAATTTCCTTATAATAAATTAATAACCTTTGTAAAGACTCTATTTCCTAACAATCACATTCTGTTGACCACATCTGTGGGACACAAACACTTTGAACTCTTAGCCTGAGGATATAAAGTCACCAAGTATAAGACCAACAGCTTAGTCCAACTGTCTCTCATTGATGCTTGTACACTGTAATAATTGGGATATTCATGATTATTTTCAACAAACTACATTAGAAAGCTAGAAAGGGGCATGAGAGAATTGATTGGTCAACACTCGTTAGTCCTCCCAGATTTTCTGGACCTCCAATTACTTCTCCCAGATCTCAGCTTGTATAACCCAAAGGCAGATAGGAAATATTATCTCTCCATGGTTAGGTCTGTGAATGGCGTCCTGCATTTTTCTAAAGAAATTAGATTTGTAAATGTCATGCATAGATAAACACATAAACAAGTACCCTCCCCCATCATCTTCTCCTAGTTAGTCAGGACTTTCTCTTCTCACTTTTATATCATCCATATATGATTCCCTCTTCTAACTCCAGGTTTCTAGATATTCAACTCTGGAGGGTTTAGGGCTTTTGTAAAATAAGAAACACCCTTGAATTAAAATAGCTTCTACTTTCTGTCCTTTAAAAATCACAGAGGTAGAGATGTAAAGGGAAACTGGGTGTGTGAAAAGAGGGAGTGAAAAACAATGAAGAGAAATATCATTCCAAGGAAGTCATCATTTTAGATGATTCCATGAACCTTAAGGATCATTGTTTTCACAAAGCATATAAACAAAAATCAGAGCTCACATATTTAAATAAAGTATTTGATAGTGGACATCAACCTAGGCATCTCCACATTCAGGAATCTTACCTCTTTTCCATAGGATATCAGTTTATAACTTATGTGCAGTAATACCCTACTAGCCCACGACACTCATCGAGGGAAGTTAATCACCGTAGAGTATTTTGAATGGACTCAAACTCATTCAATTCAGCTTGTGGTGATTGCTTTTCCTTTCTCACACTAGCTCTGCGGGTACCTGTTGGGCAGTTGCCTATAAACATAAGAAAATCAGTTCCTGTTTTTAAAACTAATGCTTCAGCTGCTGTGACAGTTTTTTCACATTTGCATGTGCAGCTATATCTTCCACATACTAAGGGAAAATACGAGATTAAATTGACCACCTTTGGAGAGGCTTGCATTAGATGATAACGACATATCGAATTAAGTAACTGTTTAGAATTATTAGAGAAGTTAGATCTTTACGACGTTGTGTCTGCACAGAGACTGCAGAGTAAGGAATAAATAACGTTTGGCTTTTTCTGTTCTGTTTTATTCATGTTTTAAGTGCTAAAGGTGTATCTGTGTTTCACGTATTTGAATTGTTGAGCTGGTCAATGTGACTCGTTTAGTAAATATCTTCTCACTCACCTGTGTAGGCTTTTTTTTCAGTGATAAAGGGGTATAGTGGCTGCTATGCTTGAGCCTTGGATTTTGGTATTACCAACAGGAGTGGACACACATCTGAAATTCACACACATACTACTCTCAGTCTTATAGATCAAGTTCAGTTTCAGTGTTTTGTTACTATTCTAATTAGGTTTAATGTTAGAAAAACTGAAACTCTGATTCCAAACTTATCCCACTATGGTTATAAAATCATGATTACTGGTATTCTTACAAGATAAATATTTTCTCAAGAACATTATTATGCAGTCAAATTTCAATTACTATTAGCAAAATATAAGATAATCAACCTTTATACAAAAAAAATTGGCTCTCAGTTTTAAAGATTATAGTCTAGGAACAGTTGGATGCATGCCTTTGGATAGGTGGCAAAGCAGAAGCATGTGACTGTAAAACCCCCTTACGTCACAGGTAGAAAGCCCCACAGGCTGGAATCCCACGGTATTCTTCAGGAGCCTGGCCGACCCAGTGTCTTACAGATCTCCACAAGACCCAACCTCTCAAAGGTCTCACCACTTTCCAAAAGTACGACCCTGGGGACCAAAGCTCTTAACACATGGGTCATTTGGGGAAATTTAGATCCAAACAAAAGCAATTTCCATCGCAGTTTTTTTTTTTTTTTTTTTTTTTTTTTTTTTTTTTTTTTTTTTTTTTTTTTTTTTTTTTTTTTTTACTGTAGTTGAAGTTAAAGATTTCTCATAGGGTAGAAATCCGTCTCGTGTTAGCGAAGGAGAGGTAACCTGGCCACCCGTACAGAAAAATTTTCAGTTGACACTGAAGTCTCAAATCGGAAAAAAAAAAAAAATCAGCTAATAGCATTAGACACAGAGGTTCTATGTTCATCTCTTGACTTCCCCAGCACATTTTGCCTGAGAAGTATAGCACTATTATTTTCTTTCTTTCCATATCCCCATAAATTACTTCTGCCTTGTGTTTGGTATAAGATTGGGGTATCCATCTTTCTACTCCCAGCCCCATCTAAAATTAGATTTTTACTTGAACAGTCTTTGACCTATTTTATTTATTTATATTTTGCAAAATATAAGAGCAAGGACAATAAATTTTAAGACAGTGTCACTTGTTTATCCTGTCTGGCGATACTGATGCACAGAGAGGGTGACAGGTTGACCAATGTGCTACAACCAATAACATCAGAATCTAAATTTCAATGCAGGCTGACTCGGGATTGATGTCCTTGGCTATGTGATTTTTTTTATCTGTATAAGACAGCAAAGAAACAATAAATAGTCTCCGTAGAGAGTCAAACTGGATTTAAACGGAGAATTTGGATAGTCATAGATGGTGAGACAAAAATGCATATATATCTACATAACAAAAGGATGACAAGCACAATTGACTTTCATTTATTGTGGTGGTTAACAGGAAGCTGCCTGTGGGGAAAAATCACATACTAAACCCCTTAATTGATTGCATGAAGCAGATTTTCATATATATATTAATTTATGAGATTCATTTAAATATTCATTTTGCCTTAAAAATTAAAAGAAGAATGGCAAGTGAATCGTCATCTTATTATACTTCACAAACATAGATGACTACCTAGGAAAGCAAAGGTTGACATACAGCCCAGACCCCTGACAACATGACGCTCCTGAGGCCCCGAGATACTAGAGGGCTTTTGTAGTTTTTTATTTCTTTTTATTTCTTATTCTTTTTTAGTTTTCTAGTTTTATATTTTATTCTGGCACAGGAGTTTCTCCAAAAACAGCAACATAAAAAGCTCAAACTGGAATTTAGAGCAATTTTAGTCATTGGCAAATTTCTTGACATAGAGCAATTATACGTAACCAGACCACAATTTTCTTGTATATAAATGAAGGGATGATGTTTACCTTATTATATAGCCAATGGGGGTTAAATGAAATAATATATGTACATGCCTTTGAGCAGTATCTGGCTAGTAAATTCTAGACATAATTTTATTCATTATAAAATATTTTCACTGTTAGCTTTCATTTTTAACATGGTCCTAGGCTGAATTACTACATTCACATGTGAGAAGGATGCAGTATTCAAATAAGATTTCTTTGTCATTTCCCTTATATAATTTCAACAATTTATATATATATATATATATATATATATATATATATATATATATATATATGAATATATTAAAATATATATTAACATTCTCTATCAAGTCCTTTTATTAAATTTCTTATATGAAGGAAATACATTTATATATTTATAAGTCAAAAATTATATAGTGAATTTTCTTATCTCTACACATATACTATTTCCCAAACATCTCTCAAAAACTTGTCTGAAATAGTAGAAATGACTTCCTAGACTATTCCTAACTTCTTAGAAAATTTTAACTTTCACATTAAGAGGTTTAATATAATAAAACTTAAAAGTAATAATATTGTTTTTTGAGTATAAAGCCAGTTGTCCAATACAGCATCATTATCTTTCATATTCTTTCAAAGCATTGCAATCCAAATTGTGATTTTTTGCTTACAATGAAAAAGTTGGTAGAAAAATTTCTATCGATGAACTATTGAAATTTCTTAGAGATAAGGGATAAATAAGTCGCATTATTATACTAACAAAAATATGTAAGACTTTCTAGTCCATTGAGTATAGGTTTAGTGATAGCCATGGGATCCTTATGTCATCACTTGGACTCTATTGAGATGCACCAATAAAAGAGTTTGGCAGGAGAGGTTTGCGCCTATTTTCTTCTCTCTCTTATGCCTTTGCCAAGGGGAGTCCCAATTTGTCTCCTGTCCAGAGGATGCAGCATCAAGTTGTCATCTTGGAATCAGTCACAGAACAGCCCTCACCTGATGCTGATGCTTTGATATTAGTTTTTAGAATTCCAGAACTAAAAGAGATAGATAAGCTTCAGTTCATTATAAATTACTACCCAATCTGGTATTTTGTTATGGCAGTACTAACTAAAACATCCATTATCTTAACAAATGGGATAATTAGTTTGGACTCTTTGGAATCTTTCCCTTCAAATTACTGCTTTGATTAGTGAAATAAACTCAAGTAAAAGGCTATATCGATACTCTTTTTGTATCACTAATGAATATAAGTCAATGCTCCATTATATTACTTAATGTGACAAGATTCAAACTAAGTCTATGGGACTTCTGTCTTTGATTAAGGAGAAATCTTGTATGAAGCAATTGTAATAATATACATGGATCTCTAAGAAAATAGTGCTTCTTTTAATTCCTTCCTCAAAGACTTCTTAAATAAATTGGTTACTATGCTTACGTAACTGTTTTTGTTACTTGAAATGGTAATTCCATTTTAGGCCAAGTATTATGTACTTCGTACATGTCAAAGGCAAAACAAGAAAATGAAGCCTCTGATTACCAAAGCACTACTGACGTTTCTTCGGAATAACAAAATCAATTTAAGTTGATGCATTTTCAGTTTTAAAATGATGTACACCATTATAGACCCATGTTATAGTTTGGATCTGGATTGCAAAAGGAAGACATTATGGGCAATCAGTCTAGAAACTGTGCATGCTAAGCTCTGGCAAGAATTGTGTTGAAATTTTTCCATTGTTCAGAGATTTTGACTGAAACTCTGATTAGGGCAGTGGACTACTTAGTCTGGTGGGGGGGGAACCTCGAAGCAGACCAATGCTCAGGCTCTCACATAGGTACTGCTTGAAACTCTTAGACAACTCTACTTTGAAATTCAAAAAGAGGGGGCAGAGAAAAAAAGATGTATAAAGTTTTCAGTTTTGCTGGAAATAATGAGACACCAAAGTAAAGGCAGAAGAGCACATGGTTGTCAAAGAGATGAGATTTAAGAAGAAACCAAGTGCTTGGAATCAGAACTATAAAAAGATACTTGACATTGTCTCAGGACTCATCAAAATCCCATTAAAGGATGGACAAGCAAAAGTATCTGCTCAGAGAAGAATACCCCAGGGCACCCTGTAGAGCCAAAGAGAGAACCATTTCATAGGATTCAGACATTTCAGATCTCCGAAGCCTTGGCGGTAACTGTCCAAGGGGGTTGGACTCATCCTCAATCCAGAGGCAGCCATTGGTGTCATCCATGTGACGCTGGCCTCACAGGTATTCAGAATGAAGAGTTTTGGAATCACAAAAGGTTCCATCAAGATTTAAGAAGTTCTTGGAGGTCAGGCAGAGCATCCCTGAAAGAGTTTTAATGAAGTTGTGAAAGTGAAACAAAAGTTTCTGAAGAGAAAATATGGAGAAGCCAGGAATGCAGCTCATCTGGTGAGGAAGACTACAGGCTATAAGTGGAGTCAGCCCAAAGGAGGGGTTATGAAGATTACAACCAGAGTCAATGCTGTAGGGGCAGGACCACTCAGGCCTCTTGGAATTCACAGTTCACACAGTTTACCCCAAGTGCCAGAAATTGACCTACAAGTTTTAACCCTACCCTTGCTTGTTTTAGAACTTGTTTTGGTCTGTTGCTTTTTTATTATACTATCCCTTCCTTTTGAAGTGGGATTGTTTACCCTATGCCATTGTGTGTTTGAAGTGTTTGACTTTTGTTTTATTTCAACGGAGCTCACGACTAAGGCTTTGCCTTGCATCTCAGAGGAGATCTGAACTTGAAATTCTTAATAATCTGGAACTTTGAAGATTTAGGAAACTCTTAGAGAAAGACTAAATGCATTTTGCATAAGAAGGTGGGCATGGGTCCTTTGGGGGACAAAGCATAATATTACGAATTGGATCAGAAATGTCCCCCACAAGCCTCATATATTTGGATGTAGTGCAATATCTATATAACCATATACTGTTGTGAGGTGAGGCCTGGCTGGCAGGGACAGATACTTGGGCATAACCTGGAGTGAGTATGCCAATTTGTTGATACCAGGAAATGTCCAGGGCAGAGCTCTCAGGTTGTGAGATTGAATTTTGGGCCAGAAAGCGAGAGAAAAACACCCACCCTGGGAGTGAGGGGCCCAACTAGCTGATGAAGTAAATAAAAGGTAGGAAAATAATCATTGTAACATCTTTTCCTAGGAAAGTTCTGGCCTTCACTTTAGTCTCCAGACATTGACTCATACTTCCCTCACGTGGCTTTCCATCTGCCAGTGCTATGAAGAGCTTTTTCCTGATTAGACCTCCACCATGTGCCTTCACCATTGCCGGGTACCTACGAATGAGACCTTCTCAAACTGAGATAAAATAAATCTTTCCTCTCTGAATCTATGAATGTATCTTGTCCCAGCAATGAATGAGTAGCTAAGACAACCCATTGAAGAAAAGCCCAATTAACTGTAAACCCTGTTCCATAATTTTTGTGGTGATCATGGGCAGATGAGGCTCATTCTGTTGAGCACATTCTGTGTCAAATATTATTTTTAGGAAACGTTTGTGTTCTTGGCTTTCTTGTGAAAGCATTGGCCAAGTTCAGAGAAAGACCCAAATGTTCGCCACTGGAATCCATTCATTCACCTCTCCTTAGCACATGCTCTTGCTCCATTAATTTTGGCATTTGTAAGGAAATGTATGAGTGTCAGGGAGTGGACTGGAAGGAAGGGATGGGACTCTGCACATCAGAAGCTGAAAATATTTGGTGTGTCATTTCAGTTCCTCTCTGCTCTTGGTAGCTTTATTCCTATCTGAAATATTCCCAAATAAAGTGCACAGAAGAGTTGGCCCAGTCTAGCTGCAATGTTTCAGAACCCACGAATACAGAAGAGTACAAAACACGTAAGCGGGGAGGGTCAACAGCTTCGGTTTTCTGATGAAATGCTGCAAGTGAGAGAAGCACATCCAAATGACAAAAGTGGCAGTTAATGGGCCACAGACGACCCACATTGGAAGGTCTCCCAATTTGTTTCCCATTCCAAGGGTTCATGAAATATATATGTATCTGTATCAAAGAAGTTTATGAGTGGTGTTCTTTAAAGGCTTTCTGAGATGCTATATCTTAAATGCAAAATCTAAAATTTAATTTTGGGCTCAGAATGTCACAAAGATGACTACAGGCATAGTAGCTTCCTCAATACAAACTAGGTTATCTTAGATATATATATTTGCACCTTAGTTTAGTGTCTCCAAGGTTAAGGTTTAAATTGATTTTCTTTTTGCAAAATTTCAATTATAACATCTATACAAAAGCAAAAAATCAGCTTCTCAATTTTTTTTTTCTTTTTCTGAGACATGATCTCACTCTGTAGTCCAGGCTGGTCTTGACCTCTCTATGGAGCACAAGATGGCCTCAAACTTCTGGCAACCCTCCTGCCTTATGCTTTCAAGTGCTGGTATCACGGACATGTGTTACACACAGCTATTGATATTATGTAGTGTTGGGGAATCAAAGTCAAGCCTGGAGCTTCCTCAGCGAGAGCTCTAGTCACTGAGCAGCTTCTCCAGCCTTTCTCAGACATTTGTAAGATGATTAGTCTTATTTCCTGAAAAAATAAATAAATAAACTAGCAAACAGGCAACTCCAGAGTTTTGTTTTTTCCCAGCTTGCTTTGCACAAGCGTTCTACAAGCAATTTTGATCCTCATCATCACTATGTGACTGTTATTCCCACAGATAGTCCTGAACTTTTGGTTTCCATCCGATAGAAACATCCAACAGAAGCGTGGTGCAAAGTTCTTATTTCAAATCCGGCCTGGAGGGCACCTGGGGTTTGAGTGCACAGCGCCCTGGACGTCTGCTCTCAGGACTCCCATAAGACGCCTTCTTCAGAGAAGAGCACAGTGGAGGAGCAGCGAAGAGCCTTTGAGTCAGCACTACCATTCACGATGAACCCTCACTGCCTCCGGCAGCTCTTGGCCAGTGATGGAATACAATAGGCAACTGTCCCAACTCATTTTTTTTTTCTGAAATGCTACAGTTCTCAATATCGGCTCAGAGGTTTCCACCAAAATTTGTGAAGGCTTTCCCAGAACTGAGTTGCAATCTGAGCCTTTCCTTATTGAGTCATCCTCCCTTCTCCTCTCCTTTCCTGGCTGTGGGAAAAGTATGGCAGGCTGAAGCCTCAACCAGATCATTCTCACTCCTCCCATTGCTATTCAGAGGGTTACCTGAACCTATATCTTTCTGTGTCACTGCCTGGTCATAAAGCTTTGTTAATGGAGATCTTGCATACTTATCATGGTGTTGGCCTCTACAACTCGAGAGTTCAACCCAATACAGATGGGGACATTCCGAGCTTTTATTCTGCTAAATAGAAATTTTCACTTTAACCCAGTATCACATGCCTCATTGTAAAGTTAAAGCACACAACAAAAATGTATCACTTGATCTCAACTTGCATTCATTTAGCTACAAAATCTCAAAGCTATCTGTAAGTAGGATTCCATTGTGTACAAATAACATAATTTATTTATCCATTGGACTTTTGATGGGTTTTTTGGTGTCTTCCACATTTTAACTATTGTTAGTTGTGCTGCTATGAACATGGGTATAAATAGCAGAAGGTTAAATATCAAGTGGTTTCTGCAACATGAGATACCCAGATCTAAATCATTTCATAGAATTAGTTGAAGGATGTAATGGGAACTAGTGGGAAGGGAAGGGTAAATGGGCAAAAATATATCTTCTATTTTTTTCTCTGATGAGCATCATGAGTTGAGTTCCTCCTTTATTCGCCCATTCACTCACTCATTCATCCAACTCTCAACTATACAGATATAGATAAAGATAGACATAAAAAGATATATAGCTACAGATGACATATATTGATGTAGATGTGTATTAGTCATAATAGATAAGAATGCTATGATGGAAGAAAAAATTGGTCCCAGTCATCATGGAGCTTACAGCCAAATGCAGCAATTCTTAAATATTACTTTGCTTATGGTGTCTTAGTGATGTGAAAAAATGCCAGAAATATGCCATATCCATGTAAGAAATTTTTACCTAAATATTTTTGAGATTTCATGAACATTATATTACTAGTGTGTGATTTCACATTTTTTCATGGTAAGCTTGTGGCTGTTACCACCCTTCTACTGTTTTCTTCCACATACAAATTCCATCGTTTTTTTTTTTTTTACCTGTCCTACCTGTCCTATAATCTAGATTTTCTTCACCTAGCTTCTTTTTCTTTTTCTTCCTTCAGGATCTAGAGTACAATTTCTGAAATAGAATCCTCCTCTTTTTTTTTTTTTTTTTTGAGTAGTTTTGTAGCACGGATTGGTCCTGAACTCACTATGGAGCCCAGCCTGGTCTCATGGCACTCTGCCTGTCTCAGCCTCCCAGGTACTGGGATTATAGGCATGGGCCATCCCATCTGGCTTAGGTGGTGCTGGGGAATCAAACTCGGGTACTCAGCACTTGACTTACCTATTGCTATGTAAGCATTTTATCCGCTGAGCCAGTCCACCCAGCCATCCGCCTTCATCATAACTTTCTACAATTTCTCATGACTCAGAAAATATCATTTCTCAGCTACATAATTTCTAATATGTACTAATTCTTGTCCATTTCACTGTGACATAGGCTGATGCCCAATGCCTAGTCCCACATGTCCACAGTAAAGGGCTTATGATGCCTACATAGTAGGTCCACTTTGTACTCTTGCTACATACTACTTCTGCATGAAATTTATGCTTTGTGTTGGGCTTGTCATGAAACACAATGTTCATTTCCTTTCCTCAATTCTTTCTATTGTTTGAAACACCCTTCTATTTCCTTTTCCGTAGATCTATGCCTAGCTGTTAAAACCTATATTAAGTGCCCACTTCTCCACCATATACAGCACGGAAAGTAAAACACTTGAAATAAAAATTGTTAAGTGGAAATGGAGGTAAATAATTAATGTAAGAACTATTTCAAAAATAGAAGAAACTGTATTGTTTTTTTTATTTTAAACATGAGGATAATATTAAATATTAATTTCAAAACTTCCATTTTATAGCAATTATACCATGTCCAACTCCACAGAACATGTTCTACATGCATTAATAATTTTAAATAAATATCCCAATAAGATAATTACTAACGTTATCCTAGTTTATAAATGAGAAAACGGATGCTAAAGATGTCAATTAGTTCTTCACTCTTTCATACTTTGAGGATCAAGTTGACATTTGAATGCATAATTATCTAAATAATGTCATATCTTAACCATGAGGGCATGACTTAAAGACAATCACCTTAAAAATTGGCTTAATTTTCAAAAAAACAAGATTTCATTTTTAGATGTTTAATTTTTAAATATTTAATTAATATCTAGGAAGAGGTATTCATTAACTAGTTGTAAGTCAATGAGTGGAATTTTTAAAAGAAGTAATCAACCTATTAACTTAGGAGTCATTTACATGAAAGTAAGAGATATATTCTTATAAACAGATTCTTCCCCAATGAGAAAACAAGAAAAGAAGAAAAAAATGATATCAAGAGTATTTTAGTGGGAAAAAAAGTATCATAAACAATAGTGAGGAAAAACTCGAGGAACTGGGGAATTTTAAGGAATAAACTGGGACCACCTCACGTAATAGTCTTTAGTAGAAAATATGCTGGCCCCTATGTATAATACGATATCTCGGAGATCTCTAAATAACCAATTTCTGGCAACTGGGTTGGAACGGAAGCTAGATGGAGATGTTAACGAGTGAGTCTTAGATGTTTTTGACCCCCATAAACAAAGAAATTGGCTCTTCAGCTAAACTGATGTTTGCAAAAACTTCACTGAGGGTGATTTAATACTGTCTTCCGTGAGAACTGTGTTTCTCATCCTGAGATTATACTCCAGGTAATATGAACCATCCATGTTCTAACTGAGTAAAATAGCACATTCTCTCTTTTTTTGGACACAATTACTCTTTTCTCATTGAATTGCACAGACTTGAAGATATTAGCACTTAGTGTCCAAATCACTATCATTCTACTGAAAATACTGACCTACCACTATAATTTGGTGATTCCAGTTCTTGAAGGTCATTGTGACTATTGTGGCTGTATATTACACTAGATTGTAAATTCTTTCAGGATAGAGGTGATGTATTAATGTCTGAACACTTTTACTAGTGCATCTCTCAGAAACATACATCTGCATCCCCTCCCCTCCCACACGTATTAACTTCCAGAATCAATGGCATTATATGAATTAGGCATTCAAAAGTTGTTATTGAATGAATTGACAAATAAGTGAACGAATGAGAAAATAAATGAAAACAACAGTAAGAAAATATGTTTGTCAAGACAAGTATAAATAAAAGGAAAATATATTCTATGTGACAACACTATATAGGCTACAGTGTTACACTAAAGAATGCTCTACACTGAAACACATTACCTCGCTAACTGTAAGTATTCAGGTACAGATTTATTAGCTGACAGGATCATGGTAAAATGTAGTTTATTCTTAGTAGAATATTAATCTCTAAATAACTTTTGTACAAAATTTAACATAAGCACTTTTTTATAAAAGCCACTCAGTATATTAAAAATAATTTTCTGCAATCTGGCAGGCAAACATCTTATCAGTGTTTTTGTCTTTTGATGACAACCTTTGAAATTCTTTATGATACTATAGAAATCAGAAGTGCTTACTGTTTTATTTTTGTGTGGTTTTGTCTTGTTATTTTGAGACAGGGTCTCACTCTGTAGTCCAGGCTTATTGTAAACTATGTAGCTCGTGCTGGCCTGGAACATAAGCCAGCTTCCTGCCTCGGCCTTTAGAGTCTGAGATTACAGGCATGTGGCACCACATCCAGCTTGTGTGGCACTGAGGAATCAGATCCATGATCTTCTACTTGCTATTCCCACAGCCCCAACAAAGGAGTATTGAATTCTGCCAGTCAGAATAGTCTGGAGTAGACTGTGCTAGCTGTTTTAGCCCATTTTCTATTGTCATTGAGAACAATAAAACCAGATTATAGACAAAAACGAAGATCTATTTACCTTGTGGTTTAATTGACTGAAAGTTTAAGCCTGTATGGCTAAAAGTTTAGTTCTTGAGGAAAAATTTTCTTACACCACAATACGGCAGGGGTGTCTCAAAGAGGAATCACCTAGCAAAACTTAAGCCAGTGACAAAGGAGGTTCTCGTCTTGATTTTTAACGACCTGTCTCCCATGAACTAAATTGGGCCAAAGAGCAGTGCTAATCTTTTCTGGAGTCAGTATCCCCAATGACCTTCCATTAGGATCCACTCAATAGGTCTCAATATTTCTAACTGGGGTACTAACCTCCAACGCATGAATCTTTGAGTTACACATACAAGCCATACGTAAACTATAACTGTTACAAGTCCTAAATCCCAGTAGCTTAAGTCAACAAAGGTTGATTTCCTACTCACATTGTGTGTCCACTTAGGGCTTTGGGTGAGTGGCCTTTAATAAATAGCTCCAGCTTAATGGCCTCTTTGCCCTCTGCTGCATCACCCACAATGGGTAAAATCACATCGCAAATTATCCAGCAGCTCTTGTAGGCTTTCACCAAGAGAATGAAGAGCAGGGAGATAAAGGGGGAAGATATATATATATATATATATATATATATATATATATATATATATATATATATAGAGAGAGAGAGAGAGAGAGAGAGAGAGAGAGAGAGAAATGGAATCATTATGTATTTCAAATATATAATACCAATAACTAGCTGTGAGTGGAAGACAAAAAATGCTATCATTTTAACTACAAAAAAAGAATAAGAAGTTGAATGTGTTACTTCCATGCAACTCTATCTAATCAACTTAAGTCACCTGATTAGATAGAAGAGAATCCACTTTTATTTACTTTAGTGACGCATTATTTTATTTTATATTTTGGAAGTAGAAACTGAATTTATTGGGAGAAGTATATAAAGGGGAAAGTGATGTAGAAAGCAGGAACTCCACCGTGAGCAGCAGTAGGGAGGGGCACGGGTGACCTTTTTTTGGAGCATTATTTTTTTTAAGTATTTGAACAAAGTTAGTCACCCAACTGGTGATTTTGCTTCCTCAAGGAGGTAGATAGAAGAGATTTTTACATACAAAGTAAATTTCAGAGGTGGCCTCCAGATCAAAAGATGAATTTTCTCTCTAAACTTAGTAGGATAATTACTGTAAAGCTGTAGAAAAGCAAAATCAAAAAGTATCTAGTGGGCAAATGAGTCCTTGCCCAGACTGGTGGTCATAGAGAATGCTACAGACATCTGGACAAAAAAGCGTGGTAGCTCCTCAAATACTTACATGTGGAATTATCATATGACATAGCAATTCCACTTTCAGATACACACTCAAAGGGATTTCAAGCAGAAAAATGAGTACTGTCCAACAATGCTTATAATAGCATGATTCACAATATTCAAAAATGTAGAAACTGTCCAAATACCGTCAATGAATGAATGAATAAAAAGTTGATGTACACACACACACACACACACACACACAGCCTAAAAAAGAGGAAAAATCTGATGCATATTACAACAAAAGCAAACCCTGAAGATAATTCCATGGTTTACTCACTTTAAAACAGCAATTTCAGCAATTTTTACATTATATATATTCATCTCAATAAATAAAAAAGTGATCACCTTCCTAATTCATCTAGGGTCAGTAATAATGTTCTGCATGTGTCTACATTCTGCTTCTCAGTCAATTAGATAAAAGAATTTGTTGCTTGGATACCAGTAATAATTCAGAGGCACAGCGAAGACCCAAGAGGTAGAAATGGGACACTGCCCATTGAGACAAAGGGGATCCCAGCACTTCAAAGATGTGACTTTGTTCCCAAGGGCGTGATGCAGATCACACCACTTACCTTAGCAAATAGAGTGGGTTTCTTCTTTTTTTCTACTATGCTCCCTAAAACTACCACATTCGCAGTCTCTGTGTGTGTCTTTAACAGCTTTCATAGGTAAGCTGCAGACTTAGCAAATGTGAGCCCATAGACCTGGTGACCAAGTACATACATATGTGCTGCTTTTTATATGCCAGGCTCAGCACCAATCACACGAGGTAAAAAATAAAAGAGGAAGAAATGCACAGTTCTTGTCTCTGATCAACTCTAGCACTAATGGAGGAGACGCGATGTAAATGATTCATGATGAAAGCTGTATTTAGCGCTGTGGCAACACAATTCCGTGTGGAAGGGTCGAAGAAGGCAGCACTGATAGTTGAGGAACGTTTAAAAGTGCAAACGGAGATTGGTCAAGTGCAAAGCGGCCAAAGCGATGAATCAAGCTGTGTTGGGCTCCTTAACGGAAGAAACGGTACTAGGAAAGTCACGGAGGCATTCATCTCACAGGAAGTGTTTCGCTGGGGTGAGGATGAGAGGAGCACCTGGAGAGGCCGCCTGAAGTGAATCTCAAGGTAAACCAAGGCCAAAGCACAAAGGTCCTTGAACGATATACAATCTCTCCTGATAACATAGTTTCCAGAGTGTATTATCGCAGTTGTTTCTCACAAAGCATCACAACTGCTTGCTCTATAGATGTTGGAAAGATTTATGAAAATAACCTTAAATCATCACATGCCCTCCCAAAGGCTGACATAGAATACTGTGAAATACTTTCAAAATATGTGAAAAATAAAAACAGGCTATATTTATACACCACATAAAATATTTAAAGTATAAGCCATTTTCCTTAAACAAATACATCTTTGTTTTCTTGAAACATACAGACCACAAAGATATATATATATATATATATATATATATATATATAGAATTCAACACTTAAATTTCATTCTGTTCAAGTCTACAGGGAGCAGCCTGCAGGACCAAACTCAGATGACCTTGAGTTACACAAATAAGCCTATGTTATATGGATCTGAAACTGTCTACCAGCAGCTCACAAAGTGGAAACTGATCTCAAATTAAACCCCAGACCAAATCATCCTCTTCTGAAATTACCAAATGCCATGTCCCCGACCACATTCACCACTTAGTCCCCGTTGAGTTACACTTTGTGGTTGCTAAGGCTACTTTCTCTGGCTCCTGAAATATTAAACGAAACCCTGAGGAAACACCAGTGATCAAAGGAGATACCAGGTTGAACTGCTTTATGAGTACAGTCGGTTCAATTAAAGGATTGGATAAGTCTATGAAAAGAATCAAATTTTGCTGTGAAATTCTAAGTGATCTTGGTCAAACATGAGGACTATCTATAGTATTTGTGTAACTACAATCCTCAAATTAGAAACTGTCAAGTACTTAACAGGTACTTCTCCCATAGACAGATTTTTTTGTATTTCAAATTAAAGAGCCAATAAAATAAATAAAATAGAATAGAACATAAAAGAGAAAAGAAAAACTTTTCATAAATTTATTTCAATGTAATTCAGTCATTAAAAGTAAAATTACAAGCTTCATGGGGCAGCACACACCTGTAATCTCAATGCTTACAGGGCTCAGGAGAACGATGTTGAATTAGGAGTCATCTTAGAATTCACAGTGAAATTCTGTTTCAATGAATAAATATTACTAAGTAAGCACAAAATTATGGGATGCTATATGTATCATATATGTGTATATTTAAGCTTTCTGAAATATCAAGTAGAAAAAAATAACTATATCAAAAAATCAGATACCAAACACCTTTTAGAGGATTAAATTTATCATCACTTATAAGAATAATAGAAAGAAAATATCACTTATATATGCCTTTTTGTAGATATGACTTTTATTTTTAAACTATGAAACATGATTGATTGATTTAATATAGGTACCTAAATTTTGACCCATGAAAATCAACATTTGAAAACTTACGTTTTTGTAAAGACAAATAATATTTCTCTCAAGGCTGAGTTAATTTATTATGAAAGAATTATTTAAAAGTGATAGATGAGTAAGTAATCACCATTTCCTCATTCTAGTTTGGGTGACTCTGGGAATGAGACCATGAATCAGCTTCCTATTTACTACAGATGGTATATTAATCATTGCAGGTTTCCAGAATTAGATAGTACAAACTAAGCAACTTAAATCACAGAAATGCACTTCTTCAGAGTTCTGGACCGCTGAGGTCTCTATTCAAAATATCATCTGATGTGGTTCCTGATCACATCCTACTTCCAGTACA
Source organism: Ctenodactylus gundi (assembly GCA_004027205.1). Taxonomy (NCBI): domain Eukaryota; kingdom Metazoa; phylum Chordata; class Mammalia; order Rodentia; family Ctenodactylidae; genus Ctenodactylus; species Ctenodactylus gundi. Next base: position 627,518 of record PVKB01000375.1, read on the forward strand.
GGAGATACTCACATTCTTGCTGAAATTCCAGCTGGCTTTTTCTTTGTCATGCATGATGTGAAATATGTCTAATGTATTTTTTCTTCTAATAAGGACTACAGCCCATACAGAGGAAAGCCCTGTTGTTGTGACCTCACCTAATTTTTATTATCTCCTACCTGCCTCATCCTTAATGACAATGATGTTTGGGTTTAAGTCTGCTCTTTGTTTGTTTGTTTGTTTTGTGTGGTTATTTTGTTTAGTTTTTGTTCTATTTTGTTTTATTTTTGAGACAGGGTCTCACTCTGTAGCTCAGGGTGGTCCTGAACTCACTGGTGGAATCCAGGCTGGCCTTGGACTCAACAAATTTCACCTGCCTCAGTCTCCTGAGCGCTCTGATTACAAGCGTGCACCACCATGCCCAGTTTTATGTGGTGCTGGGAAATCAAACTCAGGGCCTAGCATTAGCAAGGTGAGTGCTTTAACTGCTGTGTCATTCCTCCAGCCCAGTGGGCTAATTCTTCAACATATAAATTTTGAGAGAACATAGTTCAGTCCTTAATTAGTGCTTAATTGGACCTAACATGATCGTACTGTGTGTTTATTCTTTTAGGCAAAGCTACGTTAGATCCAGGTATGTTAGTATGTGTTGTGGAAGTTCTCGAGACAAGTGCATTAGCATTGCCTCCCTGTCTTTTCATTCAGACACAAAATGTAGAGAATTCGGCAGCTTTATCCACTGTGGCCCGATAACCCTTCCAGTGCAATAATCTATATTTGTCACTGAAATCTCCAATCTTTCCTCACCCAACTTGTCAAGCTATGCTATAATTGTTGATGGATCTCACATACTTGTCTGAGCAATTTGACTGATGGGATTGCATAGTAGTGAAATGGAAGAAATGTCTCTTTGCAGCTCAGTAAAACTCTACTGAAACTGCGAACAACGATAAAAAAAATTCAAGCATGTAAAATGCAGGGTCATGGAAAATCAAAGTTATTAAAATGACCCAATGAGTCTTCATAGCTATCTGGATGGGTTTACAAGATAATCACTCATGATGTCATCTTTGAATTTAGTTTGGTTTGGGGGACATAGGATAAAATGCTGCCACAAGAAGAGAACATAAATACAGGGAAACAAGGAGTGGCACGCCTCCAGAAGGCACATTAGGGAGTTGGTGATAAAAGTTGCCTTTCTGATTGCATCTGGCTTCAAATTCTTATTTTATCACTTCATGGTTGATTCATTGGGAAACAAATCTACTTCCCATCCCTTAAGATTCTTGTCTGAAATCAGATAGAAATGTCTATCTCATACAGTCATTTTAAGGAATAAATGCCCTACTTTTGTGAAGAATTTAGTACCGTACTTCTATATTTCAAACATCCAAATGAGACTAAATATCATTAAAGCTCTCTTCAAAGATGATGGCAAAAGTGAAAATCCCCACTATCTAAAATTTTCCATATTTGTGACTGTGTGCAAATTCATGTTCAAATTGAAGACCAACTCTGTGAGAGTCTTTTGATAATCTTCTTAAGGAGAAGCCATCTAGATATCATTTGCCAGTTGGAGAGAGGTTCTAATTTTCTTAGCTTCTTCAATTCAAAGGTATTCATTGAAGAGCTCTCTCTATACCAGCCTATTGGTGGAGTACCATTTTCTTAGTAATTTACCTAATTGAATCAACAGTGGGGGGTCTACCAAAGGTATTTGCTTTTTAGGTGAAGGTGTCTTAGCTCAGAAAGGCTAAATACATTGCTTGGCATTCTAAGTCTTATGTAGCAGTCCTGAAAAGTAGCCAAGGAATTTAAGAAAATTATTGTTGAGTCTAGATTGGGATTGACAGCATTTCTTTAAATTAGACATTTTAGGCCCTGAAAGCTATGTGATAATTGTCTGGGGTTTCAAATCTTTCTCATGAAAGCAGTCATTTACAATCTGTAAGAGATTACAGATGCTTCTCAAAAATTAGAAACATAGTCAGAAAGCATATTTTGACCTAAGGACTCCTATGTGATGACTTCTCTTTTAATTATTGACTATATTATAGTTTAAATCTAAGAACAGATACTTAATCATTAAAGAAAATGGTGTTTGTTATTCCCCATCAGAATGGCCTGAATTGTAGATTTTTAAAATACTAATAAAAGTCACTTTTTGGTGCAGTAAAGAAAATATATTTCATTAGCCATCTTTAGCCAAGGGTTTGTTTTTAGCCATATATGAATTTTAAATTATTATAATTGGTACTTGCTCTATAGTCAGCAAATGAAAGAAGGAATAATCAAGTAAAAAGTTTGCTTCTACAGGGGCAGAACCTCTATAATGCGTTCTTTCTCTACCTCAGAAGAAAAAATTTAGACATTTCTGAAATATCTTCTATATGCCAGGTGTTCTGCAAAGAAGAGCTTTACAAAAGAATGAGACGTAATCATTCCTTCCCAGGATTCCAAGTCTGGGAGAGAAATAAACACATGATCATGACAAGCGTTACATTTATGGAAGTTCCGTTGACTTTTTCAGGTAGCTCAGATATGTGAAATAGATTTGTCAAGAAATATTTTCAAATTCAGTTATCTACACTACCAAACCATATGGTCCTACTATTCAAAAATTACAGGAATGTACACTTCACAGAGCAAAAATCAAACTGTGTCTATATTACCCAGAATTGAATTGATTTTAAAAGAAAAAAAAAACTACACTCCATATGAGATATTATTTTCCTGCTGTCTACAGGAAAATCAGTGGTAGTGCTCCCAAATGTGATATTGACTCTTTAGTCCCTGAATTGTTTTGAAAGTGAGTTATACAAATCCTGTCCTATGTAACTTCTCTTATTTATTTTTAACCTTATAAATAACTAGCTTCCTTCAGAAACCTTTTCTTAATTTCTCCTTAACAGCAACCAAGCAGCCAAAACTGTCTGAAGCCTAAGTAGGTTTTGTCTTTGGTGTGTCAAATGCAAGAGGCACCATCAAAATTGGCAATGCTGAAGTGATGACGACTCAATAAAGATGGATCAAATGCCAAAATATGGGAGGGGGTGGGGGGAATCAATGCATGAAATCAGAAAAAAACTCTCTGAAATTATGGCATAACTTCAGAAGACATGCATTAAGAAAAGTTTTGAAAAATAGTCCCATAATTTGGACGAGAAAAGTGGATTCGCTTTGTCACAACCCCAGGATATGTGTCTCTCAGATCATCGTGAATGACGCTTTGCGTGTCTAATAGAACTGAAAGATGCGGAAGCATTTGATTTAGTGCATAGGCATCAGTTTGTCTGCCAAATCCCAAGGAAGACATCTATAAGCCCATCAATCAACATTAGGATCTCTGTGTTGAGCAAATGACATCCGAATCATAAAGCCGTCATTATTTAAAATGTGTTTTAAAAATCACCGCTCCACTACCATTTATAATGGATATATTTTTAACTCCAATAATTAATCAACTCTGACACATGTTCTCCTTTTTCTTACCCCTTAGTTCTCTTCTGATATCTTTCTTTTATAAGAAGCCATTTTTAATTTCCTGCGTGCAGAAACTCAGCCAAGATACTCTGCTTTCTAAGTTTCTTCTTTGAAAGGACTGTGGAGATTTATAAATTAAGAAAGTTGAAATATAATCTTCAGCTGAGATAGCATCTTGACATACGTGTGCTGTGATCGCAGTAACACCTCCTCCAGGAATACAAATCCGTCGCTTTTGCCTGCATCCCTGACATACGTTGCTTCGAAATGATGCTCCTCCAGCACACAGCCCTATCACACTTCCCCACCTCTCTGGGAACCAGCTCATCAGATAATTTTTGCTAAAGAGATTCCAGGACTGTAATTTGCCTCTGCTTTAATCAACAGTGAGATAATATAGAAGCTGCATTAAATGATTCAGAATGATTTCGTCCACAGGAAACCCATTAGTCTAACCATATTTTCCCATACTTTTCAGCACCATGTCCTGTCATCTGGAAATAATAGGTACCATAAAAGCAAATTCCGAAAGAAAAAAAAAATAAAAAGGAAAAGAGAAAAAAAAAGAAAGAAAAATTTAAAAAAGAGCTATGGCAGAACACTTTGTGCTTACTTGGAGATTGATATTACCACCAATTATTTAAAATGAGGATGATTTTCCAGTATATTTGAATTACATTTCTATATGAAATTTTTATCAGTATGAAATTTTTACCTGATATATTTATCTATTCACTTCTATCAGAATAGACTATTGCAAATGTGCAAATGTAAGGTCATCCTAATGTGGATGTTTTTATATCTAGTAAATCAGTACATTTTTTTAAAAGAATGTAGAACTGACCACATAAAGGCATGACTAAACGACACGAAATCTAGAGTCACCTATCTGTCAATACATGTCTCATTACTTTTGATAAGTTACCAAAACCTTTAAGATATCTGAAATGTTTTGGAAAACATCATTCAAGGACACGACTAGCAGACTTTAGCACAGGTAATGAGAAAAGAAAGATAGTCAAATTCTAAACATTTAGAATTATATAGAATTTATTTTGAGAACCTTTCCAAGTCCCTCACAACCAGTGAGATTTTGATGAGTACGAATTGATAAAGATCTTACTTTCTGAAAACTTACACTCCCTAAAACATTCTTCAGTTCTCAGAGTGCAGCACCACAATACTCAAGGACAAAATGAGGCTACTTTGTAGCCAGTGGCCATGGAGAGGAGCCAGGAGATACATTTCAAAAGATAAGGTCTTTGTAATAGTTGGAATAAACACGTGTTTAATTGAAAGAAATATTCTAGTTACCAAGTGAAAGAAGAGAAATTGTTAAGAGTATGTATATAATGTGAGTCCATCATGACCCTTTCAGGTTCTAATTCCAAATCTCAATTTTACTAATTCTTTGCAAGGGTAAGGTAGAAAGAGTTTCTGTAAAGTACTAACAAATACCTAAGGTGTTTTAGTTAATGATCAACTCAAATAGTTTTAAGTATTAGTATTTACTTCATTTCTATTTATAAAGATCCATTCAGCAGAGATGCAGGAAACATTTGAGCTGAGTTACCAAAATGCAATGTTTAAGATTTAGTTTCCTTTTCATACCCAACTCCTGAGTTTGCACTAATGGTTAAATAAACTTGTAAGAGTCAGTGATTTACACTATTAGATTTACACTATTATTGGCCCTAATGAACAAGTGATGTTTAAAAAATGAATAGAAAAATGTGTGAATTGTGGATGATTTTTTAATCCATTAGAAGCAAGAATCAAACCCTTATGAAAACTATGCATTGCTTTCAAAATATTAACTTGTGCAATATTTAGACACCCTTATGAGATATTTATTGTTTCCATTGTATTGATGAGAAAAATGTAATATAATAAATTATGAAGTTATCCAAAGTCCCAGAGCTGGTAGGTGATAAAATCAGGATTTTAATCTAATAGGTGAATTGCTACCACAGCATTTCTCTTAGACATTAAACTACAACACAGTCTCCTCTTTGCATCTGAATTATAGCCACTAGCAATGAAACTCTTGCCATCTGCGTAGTTGCTTAAATATACAAGTAATTTTTGAAATAGTATCCTTGAGATAACTTAGTAATTATGAGACCAAAGATCAACAAGGATAATGTTTATCCTCATGAGTATTATGTTTTTGTGCCAATAAAAATGACCAAGAATAAAGTAATTTGTTTCAAACTCATTGTTTGGCTAAAGCTCTTATATTCCAAACGTATAACAGCAGAGTTATCTGTGTCTGTCAACTTTCACGATGTGAAAGACAATACATATTTGATTTTCAAGCATCCTAGAAACAAAATTGGGGAAAAAATAAAATAAAATGGGGTAAAACAAAACATCCCAAAACCCTTCAAAAATATCCCACCCGTATTACAGATAATATTTTCAGAGGAAAAGCATAAACATCTTTCTTTGTTAAAGATGGATTTATTGAACCATCCAGGACTTAATAAAATTTTGTGTTTATTCTGTGGGAACATTAACTAAGAATAAATTAAACTTGGCTAGCATAAAATAATTTTTTGTTGTTTGGCGGCTTTTTCTTAATGATAATATTTGGGGTAATTTTGTTTGCTTTTCAGTGGAAGAAGCAACTTTTCCTACAATTTAGTGGATATATGACACCACTTTCACTGGACTCTCATACTTTTTCATACATGATGTATCTTCTTTCAGCTGAATCTGTTTTTTCCCAAAATCCAAGACCTTCAGCATAAAAGTCATGTAATAACAGAAAGACTTAAACCACAGGGAAGATAATTCTAGATGACATCAAACCAGAGGGGTTTTCTAGGCAATCTGCATGTTGTTTTACCTCTCTCATCTGTCTTCCACCTGCGTCTTAAAGCCTCAGGTACAGTGTCATCATATAGGCTGGGCCCAGTGGTACCGGCTTGTAACTCTGGCATTCTAGGAAGGGAAAGGCAGGAGGATCCTAAGTTCAAGCCAAGCCTGAGAAACTTACAGGTTTAGTGACATTCTATATCAAAGTCAAAAATAACAAAACGAGCTGGTGATGAAAGGTGTGAAGGATCTGGGACCAACCCCCAGTATCATAAAATTAAAAAAACACTATGTAGTGATTCAATAGATGCCTGAGTAAGAAGGCTAGGCAATTTGCCTCTGATTTATAAGATAACCTAAGGGCCTTTTCTCTGTTTTCACTTTTGCTGACATCCTAAGCCACCCTCCCCACACACGAACACACACCATGCCCAGCCTCGAGAGCTAACGTGGCTTTAGACTCTGCGTTGCTTCTCTGTCAACCTCAAAAATATTACATGGCCTCAAAAATTTAGCTAGATTCCTGCACAGGTGACAAGCTACCCGCACACAGCTGTCCTCAGCCTTTTCACTGTGCCTTTCTGCCGTTCCTTAATTCCTTTTTTTCTTAAATTTTACTTATTTAATTTTGCCTCGGAGCCAGCTGACCATACAAGGACTGAGATGTCTGAAATTGTGAGCCAACAATACTCTTCTTCCCTTTGAAGTCGTGGGTGGCAGATATTGTGTTTCTTCAATGAGAAAGTGACTAAGACAGAAAACATACTTAAGGGAAATCAACAGGAATAAGAAAAGTGAGCGCATTGCCACCCTGACTCCGAAGATCAAGAGGAGAAAGGGTTGGGCTGCGTCACATCAGACAGCAGCTGTGGCCTTAGAGCCAAGACTGAGTTTTCACTAGGAGGGCAGTTCCCATGTCTCTCTCTTCCTGCAGGTTATCTTCCCCAATCCCTCCATTCCCGATCACCGGAAAGATGGGATAATCTTACCGCAGTCTAGAAAGATCAGCTGACTGCCAAGTTCACTAGAGAATGGCTCTTCATGTGAAAACCAGGATTAAGCCACTACAAAGCTGGACGTGTTAGAGCATACCTGTAATCCCAGCACTCAGGAGGCTGAAGCAGGAGGATTGCAGGGAGTTTGAGGCCAGTCTGGGCTACACAGAGAGCTCAGAACCAGCCTGGACTATGTCGCCACTACAATTATGTGATCATGCTGCACATTATGTGGAAATGATGATAAGGAAATTGACTACCAGGTTGGCATTCTATCAGTTTATTTGAATGCCACTGAATTCCAATATGTTAAACTACTAAAAACCCTTTGGATTAAATCCACTCTAGGTAAAGTCTGAAAATCTCCCCAGAACAAACCAAGAAAAATTTAAATTGAAACTATATAGGCAATACCTCTATGAATAAAAATATTTATTAAACAATGTATTGTTTTCTTTCAAAATAAATTGGTTTATACTTTGAGAGAAAAGAGATTGTAATCAGATCACCCCAATTCTGTTTTGTTCGGGGATTTTGAAAAGCATCCTGCTAAATTTGCAATTCAGCCTTAGAAGTGGAGTATATGAAAGTCTGTTATGAGACTACGGGAATTGCAAAATGATCATTTTACCAATAAAAATGTTTTGAGTGATCATGCTGGACTGTTTCTGTAAACTGAGCTTAGGTGAGAGGATAAACATCCCTGCTCAGGACCTCTTGTTGTGCACGGCATGGCTTCATTAGGAAATGGTGGACAGGTCCTTAAAGTCCAGCTGAACCGCTCTTCCGAGTTCGCCATTCAGCCAGGTAATTGTGTGTGCTTTCAAGATTTGATTCACTCAAAAGCACTAACATGAAGTTTGACACAGGCTTTTTATTTCTCCTGCTCTGGGGATCTACTGAGAGTGGCAAGGATTCTGCCCTGGCGGTAGTTGAACACTGGCTCGGGGAGCCAAGAGCAGCTCCATCCTGCTAAAGTCCAGAACCGAGTGAGTTCCCATTAAGAATATTAACAAAGCAACTGGGCTGTTAGCATCTGTTCAGATGTGATGAAAATAAGAGCCCACTTCCTGGTTTCCGGTATAGCCTGACATAGAATGACCCCAAAATGGCGCCCAGAGGCAATTTCTGTTACATTTCTGTTGCTGTCTGGGAGAGAAGGAGAAGAGAATGCAAGGCGAGGACACGGAAGCACCTTGCTTGAATCATGCTCCAGGAAATAGCTGCAAAAGGTTCTCCTTACAAATGACAAAGGTGTCCCTCGCCTCTGGGCCATATCAGAGAATTTAGTTCAGCTAAGGTCCCATTTGCTCCCTCAATCGGAGTCCTTTCTTTATTCCCTCTAGCAATTAGTCACCTTTTTTTTTTTATTTTGTCTAAGAGGAGCCACATCTCTTTCTGCAGGGTGTGTTACAGGTTTCCCTTCACCTGTCTCCTTTTTCCGACCTCCAGCCTTCTCTCTCTCACCCTGGGCTTCTTGTGCCTTCCCGCCTTCCTCTCTCTAGACAATAAGCCATGTGCAAACAAAGACCACTCCCGTGTTTCCTCTCCTCAACACCTAACAGAGGGCCTGTGACAAAATAGACAATATTTTTTCAATACATTAATGAAACTCCCAGCAGGCTTTAATTATTGAATGATTTGCCTGAAGGCATATTTTCTTTCATTATTTCTTCTTCTTCTTCTTCTTCTTCTTCTTCACCTTTTTCTTTAAATATCAGAAATTTTTGCAAATTTTCCCACAACTTTCACACTCACAGTCCTCTAAAGAGATTTTTGGAATGGTTCAAGAAGGAATCCCTGTCGTATCTCAAATGTGGTTCTCCCCAGCCCTGCAGACCATAGTCCCAAACTTTAATGCAGGCAGAGCTGAATCTTGCATAGGGTTCAGCCTGATTGGTTGTTCTTGTTGATATAATATGAAACTTCTTGTACCAGAGCTCCAGAGAGAGTGTGTTAATCTTACAGTGTGTTTGGAAAGGCACTTCTCTTGTTAACACTATTGTGATTGGCAGAAAACTGCTGCTAGCTGTAAATGGCCTGCAAATGACCCGGCTCACCAGTGGCAGCCCAAGGGCCTGGTAGGCATCTTCTAAAGATCCCTAAGACTTAGAAGGAGGGAGAACACATGCTACTTTTTTTAGCAGTTGTAAACCTGGGAAACAGAAACATGCAGAATAATAAGAATAATATAAGAATAATTAAATTACATTTGCATACAAATATGTGCACATATATGCCTAATGAACATATATGTGTACATATACACCCAGATACAGTAGTTCAGCATTTTACACAATTTTATTAATAAATATTAATATTATATAACCAGAGATGTGTTAGGCAAAGCAAAGAATACAACTCAAAAAAAAAAAATAAGGCTTTCTCTGGAAAACATCAAAGTAAGGAAAAATTTACATAGTAATCTTTGCTTAGTAAGTAAAATGTATACTAAGTGAAATATTTATAAGGTCAAAAAAGTAGAATGGTAAAAAGAGTTCTTGGCTATTTTATTTCTGTGCAAGAGAAGTAGGAGTGTCAACTAACAAATGCCTAAAAAAGATAAACTCTTTAATATTTTTATAACTTCTATGCAAACATCTGAACATAACCTGCATTTAATATACATATTTTGGAATGCACTTGAGTCTGAGTGCAAGTCCCGGTGAGTCTTGGCAGTGAGTCTGAGCACTGACATACATTCCTTTCTGGAGTCTGGAGGATGAGAAGAAACCTTCATACAGATGGCTTTGCACACAAGCAGAGAAGCCTCTTAGGGAAGCATTCATGCCTGCCAATGCGCAGGACATTGGTTGGTCCTCCAATTAATGTTTGTGCTTCCTGTGCAAAGCATGCAAGCATTTCTCTAAAGATAACAGAATTGGCTGCCATCTTTCCCATCCTTGCTGTGTGCTACATTGTGCCCTGGCTTGGAGCAAGGTACTCAGAGAAGGACCGTGTTGTAATTTGTTCACCAAAAATAAAATCAATGTTAGCTGGCTTTGATGCTGAGTGAAGGTAAGATCATTCAGTTTTTAAAAAGAAATTAACTTGCATGTATCCTATTAAATTTTCTTAAGTTTCATTCTTGTAACCAGACACAACTCAAAACAAAACAAAACAAAACAAAAACACTATCAAAAGAAAAAAGAGATGGTAAAAAAAAAATAAAGCAAAGGGATGGTTTACAAAATTTCTACAAGTTCCCACATTCCCACAGGAATGATGCAAAGCAGGGGTGCCCAGCCCCCATTTTCTTAGGAACTTGGGCAAGGAACAGGATGTAAGCAGTGGGCACGTGACTGAAGTCAAATCTGTGACAGCCACTCTGATCTTCTGCATCACCGTCTAAGCTCCACCTACTCAAAAATCAGTTCACATATCAGATTATCACAGGAGGGCAAACCTTGCTGTGAACTCAATATGTGAGTGACCTAAGTTCATCTTATGAGGGACGATCTGAGGTGGAGCTGAGGCAGTTATGCTAATACTGGGGAGCAGCTGCAAATCCTGACTGTCATTAGCCTAGGCGAGAGGGTTAACGGTGCAGAAACTATACGGAATTAATTGCATGTAGACTATACCAAAACCTATAGAGGAAGATGGGGCAAATGTCATCTTGTAGGAGGATTTCAGTTCCAGTCAGAATCTAAAACTTAATTAGTCTTCTCATGGCTCAGTTGTTTTTTTTGTTGTTGTTGTTGTTGTTGTTGTTGTTTTTTGTGGGTTTTTTTTTTTTTACTTCTTTTGTCCGTGCTCCGTTCTTGCAGTATACACTTGTCTCCGTCACTCACTTTCTGTGGGCCTGCAAGCTAACCTTAGCCAAAGCAAATGAAAAGTCAACGTCAGTGAGAAGATTCTTTGAAAAAAGAGAAAGATGATGAGAAAGCACAGCAGAGGACCGCCGACAAAAAGAAAGCTACATTTAAACGAAAGTATCATGAATCTTATTTAAATTATGGGCGCTTTGAAGCAGGTGATTCACGTTCTCCAAACCTGCTTTGTATAGTATAATATGTGGTGACTGGCTACCCAGCAAGGCATGAAATCTTCAAATGTACTTCACTGCATAGAGACTGGTCGATGTGTTAAAACACAAGTCTGTGGAGATTTTCAAAAGAAAACAAACAGTAAAAGATGTGAGCATGAGGAACAAAACCAATCGTTGCAGGCCACCGTGTCATCACTGTGTCGGCATAGCTTTGGTACTGAAGAGTTGATCTTGTCTGTGGTGAAGAATGTTTGTCATGAATGTTTAACAAAGGCTACAGTTCAGAAGGTGGCATGGGTTCCTCCACAATTAGCACTACACATAGAGAAATTGATGAAATAGCAAAGAATATTGAGACGCAATTAGTGGAGAAGATTGGTGACTCAATACTACACGATCCGGGTTGATATGACGTCTGATGCTGACAAGGCTCCAGTGCTTCCCCCTGGGCCATATGTTTTCCAAGAGAGTGTGTGCTGTGTGTGATGATAAATTATGTGCACTTTTGTTCCCAAGCATCACCACTATTCATGTATTTGAGTGATTACACATCAGGAAAATGGAATTGGTCACTTTGTGTTGGTATGTGAGCAAACAAAATGGCTGCTGTGTCCAGACAATGTTCTGATTTTGCTATTTGGGTCGAAGACAACATTTCTGACTGTGAATCTATAAACTGTGTCATCTTTAGAGGAGCGCTGGGTAGGAATAGCCTAAGAAAAAAATCACCTGAAATCAACATTTTGCTTAATGTGACTCACATTATCAACCACATATATGTGTATGCCCTCAACTTTTGCTTGTTCATACAACTCTGCGAACATACATTTTTTCTTTTATACTCAAAAGTGATGTGGCTTTCTACAACAATATCACTGGCCAGAGTTTTTGAGTTATGAGAGTCACTCCAAAATTTTCTTAAAAAAATAAAAGAACAAACAGGCAAACAAACATTCACTGCTGACAACATGTTTCAGAATCTGACACTGCTGACGCCGAATAAGTTTCAGAATCTGCTTAGGTTTGTGACATATTTAAGCTGCTCTCTGAATTCAATCTGTCTCTTCAGGAGAAAACAAAATTGTGTTCAAATTGGCATAAAAGTGGCTGCGTTCAAAGCCAAACTGGAGTAAAGGGGCAATAAGTGAACATTGGAATTTTTGACATGTCTCAAACATTAACAGATTTTTAGGAAAGATTGAACCTGAGCCTTCTTCATCCCAGCTGCTTTTTAATCTTCTATCTCACATGTCAGGAGAGTTCAAGCATTACTTTGCAACCACAAAAGTTCCCACCCACTGGGAAGAAATAGATCCGTACCCCACTTGTGAGAAAGGCAGAAGAATTGACTTTTTATTTCTAGAAAAGAAATTCTTGAGATCGCAAATGATGGTATCCTTAAACATATGCTTGAGGTAAACTCAAATCTCTATACATTCTGGATTAATGTCAGAAATAATTACCTAAAAATAATTATATTGCTACAAAGTCACTAAAAAGGCTTCCATTTCAAACATCCTGTGTGAAGTGGGATTTTCTGCAGTGAAAGTAAACAAAGCAAGAATATGAGGTGAACTTAACACAAACAGTACACATTGAGTCTCACTATTTCTCATCACACACAGATGGAACTGTCTAGTCACAGAAAAACAAGCAAGGATTTCACTGACTTTGCATTATGATGAGTTGTATAATCACTTGTATATAATGTAATGATAATAAAGTACATAATAAATGCAATGTGTTTGAATCATCCCAAGACCACCCCTTACCTCATTCACCGCCTTCTACAAAAACAGTCCTTAGAGTAAAAAAAAAAAAAAAGTTAGGGACCATAAGTTTCAAAAATAAGGAGGGAATTGTTCTTCAGGAAACATCTGAAGTCCACCAGAACCTGGGGCAACTATGCTGTGCGATTCTCAACTGTGAGATGATGGGAAAAGAGATTACCTTGGAGATGAACATTTGGGAAAAACGGAAATCATTATGCTACACCACCGGGACAGGAGAATCGAGAGACTGAAGGGCCAAGACCTTGTAGCAGCTGATTTATGCTATAAAATTAATAAACAATAAATTCTGTCAACATTTCCAAGAACCTTTGAGAAAGAAATTGCTGATCACAGTCTCAGAGGTTTAGTAAGTTTGTGTTAGTGTCCTGAAAATTTTTATCTTTAAGATGCACTTGGATTGCACTTGGACACCATGGATTGAAAAAAAAAAATGCTTTGGACTAAGAAGACAAGACCATCCCCGGGTGTACTCAACATTTTCTAGAAAAAAAAAAAAAGGCTTTGTAGAAGACATGACATGTTCAAAGAATGGAAAAAGATAAAACAGAAAAAGATCACATTATCATGGGTTGTTTCAAATGCTTTCAGTATTTATATTAGGATAACTTGTCATCTTTTGGGTGTTTGGGAGAGAATTTGGAAGCACAGTAGAATAATAAAATTAAAGATTTCTAGAGACATTTACTTACTGCTCAAAACAGTTACGCAAAAACTGATAACTCAATACTACAGAACCAAAAATTACTTTGAAATTGTAGCTTTATTTACTTCTCAGTATTCTTGGGAAATTATAGTAATTAAGAAAAGCTTTAGATATTTTAAGACGTTGAGTGCAGGAACATTAAAAAATTAATCTGCAATTATACTTAAAAATAGACTCCAATAAATAATCAATCTGTACTTTCCTAAAACTAGCAGTTACAGAGTTTCCACCAAAATAAATTAATAGTATATTTTTATGAACACTAAATAATTGAATAAGTGGAGAAAAATTAATAAAAAGTAAAGAAGCTATTGATAGATTTTCTCTTGACTACAAGAGCCAACACTTTGGAAAAACAGAGATTAAAATTCACTGGCATTGCTTTCTCACGTAGTTTTAAGCTGTGGAGAACCTATGTCCTCTCAGGTAGGATTCCAAAAAGCACTGAAATTGAATACACGTATTTATCTGATTCATAAATTATTACATTTGAAAAGATGCAGGCAACACCCTTTGCAGAAGTAGAAAATATCTTCCTTAGTTATGTTATCTTCATGCAACATTGCCAGGCAAACAAAAAAAAAATAGTTTTCTGCTCATCAATAATCTTTTCATCAGAATTTATAGTAGTAAGTGCTATTTGCCTCTCTGGCTGAGGAACTGCTTGTTCTGTAAGGTCTTTACACCTCGTATAAGAACTTGCTGCCACTGTAGCTTACATACAATTCTAGGTAGGGGACCAGGGGCTAAATGTGATATGCCAACTTGATTGAGTAAGGAGTGCCTAGACTAATGCCTAGGACAACTCTGGGTGTGTCCGCCTAGTGACTGACACGTAGGCTGGCAAGCTGAGGAGGGAAGACATATCTCAGGTGTGGGTGGCATCAACACATAGGCTTGTATCCAGGAAGACACAAGAAAGAAAAATAAATGAAAAAAGAAGTTCATCCATTTTGACAGACTTCAATCTTTTTGAACAGGTTAATCCTTTGCTGCCATCAACTTTGGTCACCAGGCTTCAGTTTCTTCAACTCTTCAATGCAAATTCATACTGGCAGCTGACTAGTGAGCTTCCAGACCTTTGACCATGTGCCGGTGCTGCATTTTAGTTTATCTTTTTCTGTGCTTTCTATTTTTATGAGATGAAGAGCTAATGTGGCTTTCTAGTATGGGGAAGACCTCTGTGGAGTTTCCGAGCTCTGATCCTGTGTGCCTACCTAAAAGAAAAATCCCTTTGCATAATTATACAGGTATTTCCATCAATTCTGGTTTTTCAGAGAATGATAACTCAGATTTTTATATTGAAAGTGGTTTTAGAAAGGAATAGTTGCAATGAGGAATTTCCTACAGTTGTGTCTTAAATTTGGAAAGCCCAAAGTTTTTATAGTGTCTCCTGAATGTGAAGAATACTGATAAATCATGTTGCGAACTGTTAAAAGTAATATACGACATAGACACACAGGGTTGCCTTAGTTCACTGCTTCAAGATGCAAGTAATTCACTGTATTATTGGCCCAATAATTGTCATGAATTTAAGGCTCAATCTTGAAGATTGTCTGCCATGACAGCGAGGGCTTCTATCAGAAGAGAATATGATTCCGTAATTTGGGGTAGAAATGTTTGAGAGGAAACTGGTGGGACGGAGGACACAGAAATTTTAAGTTCTGATAAGATTCTTCTGCCAGAAGAAGAGGTTTTCCCAGACTCAGTGCAGAAGGACACTCATACTCTACCCTGGGACATGAGAGTTCCCCCCGCCTGAAGAAACAAATACGATTGCCTATGGAAACAATAATGACCTTCCTTGAGGCAGTTACACGCAAGAGGATCCCAATGCTCCTTTGGACTCACCCTTACCAACTACTCAAATCTAAGATCATAAAGTTGAGGCAGAGTGACCATGACTTGTTATGATAAACTTCTTTTTTTTTTTTTTTTTCCTGTGATAGGGTCTGCTAGTCCTGAACTCCTAAGTTACCCAGGCTGGCCTGAAACTCATGGAACTCCTCCTGCTTCAAACTCCTCAGTTCTGGAATTACAAGCATGCCCCCACCATGCCCAGCTTATGTAGTGCTAGAAAATCAAACCCAGGGCCTTGAACTTGCTAAGGAAGCACTCTAAGTGCTGAGCTATGCCCCCAGAGCAGTGGGATGCACTCTTAAGAACTTTTAAATTATTTCATTCTCAAGAGCAGAGGTCTGTGGAATAGGCATGGGATATATTTGGAGGAGGTAGGATGATGGTGGAAGACACATAAATCTGGATAAAGCTGACTTTCTTGATAATGGTCCCTTTAAGAAGAAATTCTGAATTTAGTATTGTATCTAGTGGAATTTGAAAGCCACTCAGAGTTTATTTGGTTGCTTGCTTAAAATTTCAACAGAAAATAGGCCACTGTGAATGAGCTTCAGATTTCTGATATTTCTTAATTTAAGGATATTCAGTTTCAGGTGAATAGGAATGGTGGAATGGTTATTCTAGGTATAAACTATTCTTCCCCAGTAGAAGTTTTCAGAATAGGTATCCTTCAGCAGTAGCTTAAGAAATAAATTTATATCAGGGTACGATGTCACATGTATGCTTATAATCCTTGTAATCTGGTGATTTAGCCAGACGCTGTCTCAAAGTGATAATAAAAAGGAGACTGTGACAAAATTCAGTGCATCAAAAGAAAACAAACAAAACCCCCAAACAAATGTGTGAGAGAAGCGCAAATATTCCCAAGGAGCTTTGTCATTTGCCGTCTTCTTTGTATATGCCAGACCTTATGTTGCGGACCACAGATATTCAACTGAAAAATGTAAATGTAATGGCTCTAATTAGATTGTACTTCAAAGGAACCTATAGCCTTTTATTAAGGTACAAGTATTCTGGGACGACTGGAACCTAGTTCTAAACTAATTCTGATTCAAAAAGATCTGGAATATCACCATGGGCCTTCAGTAAACATAGGGTCCAATGAAGGTCAGGTGGTCAATGGAAATTTAGCTGAGATACGATGCATAGTGGATCAAGGAAATCCCCAAGTACATCCGGTAATCATGCCCCCAATTCTAGAATGTGAAATATGGGTAGATATACTTAGTACTTGGTACAGTCCCCCATACGGCTTTTCTAACCTGTGACATAAAAGCTATTAGGACAAAAACGACCATGCAGGAGCCTTGCCTACACCAAGGTAAATTTTTTAAAATGCTACATCTCTGGAGGGATTGCAGAGATTACTATCACACGAAGGATTTGAAACATGTAGGGGTGGTGATTTCTGCCACCTCTCATTTAATTCTCCTATGTGACCTTCTCCTATTTGGAAAATATTATAAATCTTGGAGAATGATAGTAAATGACTATAAGCCTAATCAATCAAGTAGTAACTCCGATTGCAGTTGCTGTAGCAGACATGGTTTCCTTGCTTGAGCAGATTAACACATGTCCTGGTTCAATGTGTACACCAGCTTATATGAAAAAGATCTCCTCCATACTATCCATAGTGCCCACCAGGAGCAATTTGCTCTCAGCTGGCAGGGACAGCAGTGCAATTCTACGATGCGACTTCAGGGGTATATTAACAGTCCATCCTTGTGACAATGCTTAGTTCTTAGAGCTACTGATTTTCGCTTTCTTCCACAAGATACCACACTGCTCCGTTACATTGACGACGGTGTGCTGCTTGAACACAGTGAGCAAGAGATAGCAACTATTCTAAACTTGTTGGTAATGCCCTTGTGTGCCAGAGTCTGGAAATTAAATCCAATTACTGTTCAAGGGCCCTCCAACCCAATGAAATTTCTAAGTGTTTAATGGTGTAAGACATGCTGAGGTGAAAGGTAGTTGCTGCCCGTTGCCTCTCCTAGAACCAGTGAAGAGGCACAACGTCTGTGGGACTATTTGGAGTTTGAAGTGAACACATTGCTCACATAGGTGTGCTACTCCAGCCCATTTCCCAAGTGACTCTGGAAGCTAATAGTTTTCAGTGGGACCAAGAACACGAGAAGAATCTGCAACAGGTCCGGGCTGTTGTGCAGATTGCTCTGCCATTTGAACCATACTATTGAGCAAGCAGATCCAATGGTACTTGAGATGTAACTGACACATAGGAGCACTACTGAAAGTCTTTGGCAAGTTAACACCAGTAAATCACAGCACGAGTCCTTGGAAGTTTGGAACAAGGCTTTATCATCATCTTCACACAACAGTTCAGTCTGTGAATCAGCTCCTGCCCTGCTATTGGGCTTTAGTGAAAACTGAATGGTTGACCACATGACGCCAAGTTGCCACGCAACTTCAGTTGCCCATCATGAACAGGATGATCTCTGACCCACCAAGTCATAAAGTAGCAGGTGCAGAGCAAAACTATATCATCTAATTAAAGCTGTTTGTTTGTGATTGGGCCTAAGCAGGTCTGGAAGCTACAAGTAAATTACATGAAGTTTCCCAAAAGACCCTTGTTTTTACTCAGGCTATACTGTCTTGTGTCCCCCGTGGCATGCCTCTGTGACCTCATATGGTATACCACCATATGGTTAGTTGACAGAGGAAGAGAAGCCTAAGTCCTGGCTGCAGGTGGTTCTGCATGTTACGCAGGCACAACTCAAAAGTACACAGCTGCAACACCACAGGCTCCTTTTAGAACATCCTTGAACATCAATGGAGGGTGAGAAGTCTTCACAGAGGGCAGAGATTTGTGCAGCGCACTTATCCATTTTGATTGGAAGGAAAAATGGCTCGATGTGTGACTATGTACTAATTTAACTCTGTAGCCAATAGAGTGGCTGTATGGTCATGAACTTGGAAGGAGTATATGGGAAAATTGGGGACAAAGACATCTGGGGAAAAGATCTGTGAATAGACCTCTCCATATGGGCACAAGATGTGAAGATAATTGGCTCCCCCATAAATTTTGACCCAAAGTGACCTCAGTAGAGACTTTAATAATCATATGGATAAGATGACCACCTCCATAAATAGTAGCCAACATTTTCCACACAAAACCTCTGCCCTGGTGCAATGGGCTCTTCAGCAAAGTGGCTATGGGGACAAAGATGAAGTTTATGCATGAGCTCAGCTTCACAGATCTCGATTCACCAAAATCTGCCGAAGTTATAAGCAAATACTGAATTCACAGGGCAGCACCATTCTCTGGGATGATTAGTCTGTGATCTAGTAGCAAGTTAAATTACATTGAACTATTTCTATCACAGAAAGGTCAACACTTTGTCCATCCTGGAAGATATACTTTTTCTAGGTATAGATTTGCCATCTTTGTACATAATGCTTCTGCCAAAACCATCCTCTCTGGATTTACAAAATGCTATGTTCATCCTCGTGGTATCTCACAGCACTGCTTCTGAGCAAGGAAGGCATGTCACGGCCAAAGAAGCGTGGCTGCAGGCTCATGTTCATGAAACTCCCTGGTCTGACTATGTTCTCAACTATACTTAAACAGCTAGAGTTGTATAATGCTGGAATGACCTTTTGAAAGTACAATTACAGTAACATTTCCACGGCAATGTCTGTCAGTGCCCGGGCAATATTATATACAAGACTGCATGTACTCCGAATTTGTGTCCAACCTATAATGCTGTTTCTCACATGGCCAAAATTCATAGGTCCAGTATTAAAGTGTAGAAAGGATTGCAACATTGCTCACCATTGCCTCTGCCTTTAGTGACTCAGTTTTCTTTCTGTTTTTGTTTTTGTTTTGTTTTGTTTTGTTTTGTTTTGTTTCTTCTTATTCCAATGACCTAAGGTTTGCTGTTCTGGAAATATTTGTTTACACAGGGAAAGCAGGGAAAGGCTTTTATTAGAAGGCACAAAATGATTCCATTCAACTGGAAGCTAATACTCTCTCCTGGACATTTTAGGCTTCTCCTGCCTCTTAAAAGGCTAAAAAGAATTTTACAATATTTATATTGGCATGGGTGATTATTAATTCAGACTCTCAGGGGAGAACTGAGGCACTACTCCACAACAAACATAAAGAATTTGTGTGGATGGCAGAAGATCCCTGAGAATATCCACTAGTATTACCATGCTCTGTTAATGAGATTATTGGAAAACCACAATAACCCGATACAGGTAGGGTGATAAACAGCCCAGAATGTTCAGAAAAGAAAAAATGGTCACCTCACCAGGTCCAGAACCAAGATCTACTTAGGTACCTGCTCAAGGCCAAGGAAATATGAAATCAGTAGTGAAGGTACTTTTCAATACCAGCTAGAACTGTGAGTTGAGTTATAGAAATGAAGGTGGTAGTTATCATAAGTGTTTCTTTCTTACTTTGTTAACATGCTTGGAAAATATTGTTATCTTTCAGTGCCCGAGAGAGTAAGTAATTATTGAAAAGTTAAGTCTGGAAGCTAAGAAAGAATAAATCAAAAAATATTTTTCCCATACTGCATGACGCCTCTGGCCATATACTAGAGTCCATGTATGCCGATATTTTCCTGTTAAACTCACTTGGTAGATGAGGGCAGTTATCAACATGCTCTTCCTTTGGTCCATGAGGAGATGTAAAGTAAGATTCTTAATCAAAAAGTATAAAATTCTCCAAAATATGGAATGTTTTGATCTCCAACAAAACCTTGTAATTGGAAAATTCTACATTTGACCTCATATTATGGATCACAGTCATGGGACATATCAATTTCACATTTGGACTTGAGCCTGATTACCTGAAAATGTTGGTCCCCACACTTTCACTATGACTTTACAAATAATCCAAAATAATAAAAAAAATCATGATTAAAAACACTCCTCACCCCAAACATTTTGGACAAAAGATATTCCACTTTTTTTTTTTTCAGACCGTAATGTTCACACACCACTCTTCATTAACAGGAACTAAAATTTGTTTAATCCTGATTATTTGACATGTCTTGAGTCCTGATTATGGGACAGTGCTAAATGTTACATTTGTTAGCTTATTTAAAGTACTTAATTACTCTTTAATATAAGTATTATTTCCCTTTTGAAGCATCAGATATGGGAAAGTTAAATAACTTTCTCGAAATTAAGGTGGCAAGTGGCAAAGCTGGGATTTCAACAATCTCCGAGTTGTTTTGAAGCTCAGTGTCTTCATAACACACTGCCTCAAAGAATGGAAAATTAGCCCCCTTCTCCAAATATCTGGGGATTCTGGTCCTGAGTGTGCCTGCCGCAGACCGCTCCACTGAGAGGTAACCTTGGTTTCCTTTGATCAGAAAGAATGCTTCTGAGCACCATGGTGTTAGCAATGCCTTCTCTCCACTGAGATGTGAAACCACAAACTAGTTGCTTTGGGTAATTAAAGATCCTTTGCGCCATCTGAATGTGTCAACAGCAAGTGCCCTGGGTAAATTTCAAGTAATTACATTCTGCCAATCCGAAATGCCTTTCTAAGATCGTTCCTCCAACATATCCATTTACTGTACCTCTCAGTGTGATTGCAGATAATTCTAAAATAACCAAGACCACACACTCAGTCGCCCCAAATACGGGTAAGAAAATGAACATTTATTTAGAAAGTTTAAAATTCTTGTATATTATTGGAGGGAAGCCAACATGTAAAACTTGGGAATCCACTTTCCCCTACATATCAGATTTCCCATGGCTAATTCAACCACGAAGAACCGAAACCTGGGAGTACCTTCCTTTTCCCTTTTCTCTTTACCTGTTATTGTATGGGTAATCCAATTTATTCATATTGTAAGAACTTTGCACTCCTTGGAGAACACACATCCATGGAAATATTACATTTATAGCTAGAGACAGCCCGATACCCAAGATATTTTAAAAAGAGCTACACTCTAGAAAATAAAGTGTCTTCCTACAATCTATCACACATGCTTTACTGTAACAAGCCAAGTTATACTCCAGAGGGATGAAAACTCAACAGCAGACCATGATTTGCTTCACACTTTTCCAGGAGACTCAGTAGGGAAGATTTACCTGCAAAATCTACTGGAAAATCAGGCAAATCAGTAAGGCTTCTAACTAGGCAAGCTAATATTTTTTGCTGCTGTTGTTTGTTGATTTTTTTTTTTTTGAGACAGGGTCTTGCTTTGAAACCCTGACTGGTCCTGCCCTCATTTTTCAGCCCATGCCAGCCTTGGATTCATGGCAATCCTCCTGCCTCAGCCTCCCAAGTACTGGGTTTACAAATGTGTAGCAACATGCCCGGCTTTATGTGGTACTGGGGAATTTAATACAGGGCCTTATGCTTGCAAGGCTAACACTTTAACCACTGTGCCATTCCTCCAGCCCTGATATTTTTATAAATATTAAATATTTTATAAATTTACGAAACAAAATCCCTTAAGCAATTTGTTTTGATTACTAAACTTCCTCACTCAGGAATATGGTAAATAGTCACAAAATTATAAAATAAGTCTAAATAATAATTTTAGAATTGCTACAAAAGCAAATAAATAATTTTAAATTTCATTGAGCAGCCTTTGAAATGGTTTTGTAAGTGATCCTGTACCCCTCCAACACACACATACTGCTCAAACATACATGTGTGCATATACTCTCACACGTCCAAAAGTAACTCTGTAGCTGTGTCCCAGAATTTGAGTGACACAGCAGCAGAAAACATGAAGCGGATTATATGTCCTTTACACATCTGTAAGGCCTGAATGTTTCTTGTTTCTTTCATTCCATAAAAATTATGTGGTTAAAAATTAAGCAGTATGACTAGTAAACAGAAATTAGTACTTTTGTCTGTATCAAATTACAAAATATTTTAGCAATTTTTTTTTTTCTTTGAGTCAGGGTCTTGCTCTGTAGACCAGGCTGGTCCTGAACTTTCTATGGAGCCTAGGCTGGCCTTAGACTCACAGCAATCCTCTTGTCTCAGCCTCCCACGGGCTGAAATTACAGGCGTGTACCACCATGCACAACTTTATTAGCAATATTTCTCAAACTTAATAAGATGTTTATAAGCTGCAAGGACATTTGTATGAGAAGCAAAGGGAAATTGTTCTATTTTGAATTTAAAGCTATTCTCAGAAATTGAAGGTAGCAACTGGCTGGCATATATTTCCAGAGTCAAGCAATGTTAACTTTAATTTTCTGTCATTTTATATAGATCTGAATGTTTGCTAGAAATATACCCAACTTCTAAACGTTAAATGTGCCTGGTAAATAAAATACTGAAATTAGTAAGATGCATGTGTGTGTGTGTGTGTGTGTGTGTGTGTGTGTGTGTGTGTGTGTGTATGTAAGTGTGTGTGTGGGGGGGGGGGGTTGGGTGGGAGGGTGTGTGTGGTTTAGGCCATTCCGTAGCTAAGATGTGATACCTTTAGACACTTTGAACTTTGAGGGGAGGATAGATATCAGGCTTTTTGTGGGGAATCTTCTGAGTTTAATTATTTCACAAAAAATGTGATCTCCAATAAAGCACCCTTGTTTCTAAGTTTACAGAGTTTCTGTTTACTAACCAGGACAGAATTAATCTCTAAACTTACTTTCACTCATAGCTGGAATCCAAACTCCATCCGAGAAATTAGGTATTTCCTTGAAAACAAAGTGAAAGCCACTAAGCAATTAGGAGACCAAAAAAACAATATCATGAAAGGTGTTTTGATGTTTCATAAACCGGGTCATTTTTTAAACCTATCACCTAATTTAAAGCTCCCAATATTATTGAAAGATGGTTATTAATGTCTTCATTTTGAAATGAGATCAATGAGGGTCAGTTAAAGCAAGAGAAATAAAAAAGGTTATTCCATAAGGTCATGGTTAGCAGAGACATGAGGATACTTAAATCTCAATCTGTTAGCAGAACATGTGTTTTGATTCGTCTGTGTGTGTGACAGTGAGAGACAAAGAGAGAGAAAGAAAAAAGAATGAAACAAAGAAATTGAGATAAAGAGAGAGAGGGAGAGCATATTTGTGTTATTGTATGGGAAGATGCCTGAAATCCCAGTGTCCTCATTCTACAGTTACAGCATATGATATACGGGAAGTTAAGAAGACATAAAGCAGTGGGAAACCTTCAACGAAAGCCTGAGGGGGACTGAATTTATCCTACAGTTCACCCCGAGAGCTATATAACAAATGGCATCTTTTTTTAACCTGCCTGAAAAGCACACTCCCCTGAGCTCTTGATGTCCCCTTTCTAATGATCCCTCTCAGAGGAACCTATCTTGACCAAGGCCCAGCCTGAGAATTATTCCCAATGAGTGTTGAATTATGATGAGTGTATTGAATTATCCTTGAGACTTTGCCTGATGTCATCCAGCCAATCCTAGATGAACTTATATTATCTTTCATAGCATATCAATATTAACCCACATCTCTGTTCATAATGGCACCATATAAAAAGCAATATAGAGTTCCATTTTCCTTTAGGAAATTAATTTTGCATTTTTCCATCCTTACAAATGAGATAATGACAGGTTCATGAGGTCTCACACAAACAGTTGTTATGGGCTACCCTTTTCTTTGTCTCTTGGTCGTTTCTAAGCTATAAAAGGTCTATAATTTTTCTATTACTGTAAAGATTTTGACAGCCACACAATCATTGCAAAAATATGCTCCGTGGCCTGACCTAACACATCTCATTAAGGCCTGCCCTCTGACAGAAAAAAAAATGTAAGGAGTTAAGTATTTTACATGTTGCTCGTGGCAAAATGTTACCTCTTTGGAAAAGAGCAATCTAGCAAAGATGAAGGAGATCTTATACAGAGAAAAAGAGTTACTAATTATAAAGTGATCATGATTACTTCAGGAGGTTACCAAAATGTCCAATTAATGGGTCCACAAATGCATTCAGATCGCCAATAATTTGGAGAAGAAGTGAACTCACCAGTTTGTTTTCTACAGAGGAAGCAGGAGTAATGAGAGGAAAATTAAAAATTTTCTCCAATGGTTTATGTCTTTTATATTGAAACTGAATAACGTCTTAGAAGACACCTTGAGACAGGAGCATTTTCAGATTATCGTTTATGTCAAAAAAAGATAACAAGAAGCCTGAGCACTGAGTGTTCCCATTGTCTGCTGTGTTCTCCAAAGATCATGCTACCAAGTAACCATTGCAGCTCTGTTTGCTTAACACGATCATCTACATCTTACAAAAGCTGACACCACTCATGAGGGAAATGACACATTTTGCTCAACGTCATACAAATAACAAATAGAACAAACCAGACCTACAGCCATTCCTTCCATCAGTTACTTGCCTTTTCACTATGTTAGTCCATTCTTTTGCTTTGCAGAAGCTTTTTGTGTGGATATACTCCCATTTGGCTATTTTCGCTTTTTTATTTACTTTTTTACTTTTGTTGCCTGGAGTTAAATGTCATATCCAAGAAATCACGCCAAAACCACTGTTACAAATGTTTTTTCTTTATTTTTTTAAAAAGCTTTATAAGTTTAGATCTTAAGTCTTTAACACATTTTGAGCTGGTTCTCATATGTGATATAAAATGAAGTTCCAATTTTATTATTTTGTACTGGAGGAATAGTGGTGAGCAAAGCTGCCTTCCTATTGTATGTACTTCATGTGGTGAAAACTAATTCCCAGTAGTGAAAAACATAACTGTGTTTGGAGATAGAGTCTTTAATGAGGCAATGTTAAACTGGGGTCATTACCGTGAATTCCAGTGCAAGATGACTGGCTACTGCCTTTATGAGATGAAATTAGAACCCACATTGAGAGGCTGGGGATGTAGTTCAGTGGTTAAAGCACATACTCAGCAAGCAGAAAATGCTAGGTTTGATTCCCCAGCATCGCATAAGCGAGGTGTGGCATGTGCCTATGACACCAGCACTCAGGTACCTGAGGGAGGAAGACTGTCTTGGGTTTGAGGGTAGCCTTACCTCGGGCTGAGCGCAAGACTTGCCTGGACCACGGAATGAGACTCTGTCAAAAAAGAAAAAGAAAAAGAAGGCGCATTCATAGGAATGATTGTGTGACCATTTACAATCCAAGGAGAGAAGATTCAGAGGAAAGAAACTTTGCTTAAACCTTCTTTTGGTCTCAGAATTGTAAATACATTGTTTCAGCCACCCAGCTTGTGGCCTAGTTTAATGACAGTTCTCAAAAATTCATACAGGTTTGAAGATGAGAGATGTGCTACATCTAGACCTTTGTAAGACATAAAGGATCGGCAGGCATTACGTGGGTCACTGTTGAAGGGAAGAGTGACACAGGCAAAGTAAACAGTAAGTGCCTGAAGCCGGAAACCAGCCAGCCCTGGGAATGGTGGTTGAATCCCCTACCAAGCCACCATCACTGAGCCACCATTAAAACCCATGAGGCGTCTACGTAGAGGAGACTTCGTTCAGAATGGCACATTGGACATTTCAAAGGCAGACTGGCAAGCCATCATTGAGTTTTCTCATGTCATTACTATGAGTACTTAAAATACATGATACTAGCAATGAATGTACATTGGGCACTCTTATACACATTAATACACTTGATAGCCCAAGAAATTTTTATTCGTTTCATTTTATAAATTACTTTCCTAGTATGTGAAAAATACAAAAGAAGATAAGTTTGATAAATTGCTCTGTCCCTAGAATTTACAATAACATACAATTGTAATTATTATGGGACCCTGATTTTTTATGCTCTTTAATAAACTCCTAGGGCTTTTTGTTGTTTTATTTTTCATTTTTCTGAATACGCATCAGGCCTAAAAATTAGATCATTATTAAGATATGGAGTACACTTCTGTCCTTGATGGCATTCTTGAATTATAAATGAACCCTGGACTCTGGATTCCTTGTTAACAATCAATTTTCTCATGTTTTAAAATACGGCTCCTCATATTTGTCTTATTTGCAAACCAAATTTTTCAATGAGATTTATTATATAAAAAACAAAATCTATCTGTTATAAGCTGTGAGAAAAATAAGTGTTTTGTCAACTATTTCACCACATATCTAAAGCCTTAGCATTTTTGTGTCATATCAAGTATTTTATACATATATACTGCATTTACAAAATGTTACATCATTTTGTATCTTGTACTTTATCTTTTATATGCATATGCATATATAAAATATAGAGAAAGCAATGACATTAACTATTCTTCAGCAAGGATCAGCAAACTTCTTTTTTTCTGTAAAGTATTAGATAAAATATATTTTAGTCTTAGAGGAAACAAAATATATTTTGCAACTACTCAAGTCTTCTATTGTAGACTAAATTTATTTTTAAGACAAAATTATAATCCATTAAAACTTTATTTACAAAGACTTGTGTGGGTCACATTTGACTACCATGACATAGTTTGTCAACCACAGGTTTTACAGTTATTTTTTGGTGAACTGCTATCTACAACACCTTTATTACATATATTTTATTACATTGAAGACAGAGAGTATATGTTTTACAGGTCTGCAATGACCCATGGAACTGAAAACAGACAGTTACAAACACCAGCTGAATTAATAAATTACAATTCAATAAGTTTTAGGAGTGAGATTTAAATTTTGAGCTGTATAAGAAAGATACAGATTTGAAGGAAAGAGGGTATTCTTCCAGTAAATAAAGAATATTTGTGATAGGTTCTTAGCTGAGTGGGCAAAACTTGAAAAAAGCAGGTGAATATTAATAATGAAGAAAGTTGAAATGGTAAATGGTCAGTAAGGAAAAGCCAAAGAATCATCTTCAGAAGAGAGAATTTATAGCATTAACACAGAGAAAAACCTAGGTTAGGATTCGATACCTAAATAAAAAGAACTCAGAGCACATTAATCCAAGGTTTGATTTGAGGGAAGGTATTTGATCCTTCACACAATAATGAAGCTAGATGAATTATACTCAAGACTAGCTCTACCCAAATATATGTTATACATCCCACATTTATTTTTGCTGTAATCTTTGGTGGCTACAGTTTTTTTTTTTTTTTCTTAAAAGGATCAGTTTGGTTTTCATTGGATTAAGTTAAACTTGGGCATTTCTTTAGGTGAAAGTATTAATTCATGAGACACAAAAGTCATTTTGGAAATACAATATTCCACATTATAAAAAATTAAAACAATCATAGAAGCATACTCATTCAGATCATTAAGTATTTGTGTAAATAAATGCTTCCCAATATGCCATAGAATCTTCAATACAAAAGTCATGAAGAAACAAAGGCATTCTTCGCTGTTTTGAAAAGGCCTACTTAAATATCTCTCTGCACAATGATCTATTGGATTGTATGATCTAAATACAGTAATCTGTGAACCCAAGAAGTGTATTTCTCCATCCCACTAGAGGCTGCAGGAGGAAGGGCTGGCGCAGAGCCCTAGTGATAAATGTGAACTGTTACAGATCAGTATCTCTAGCTTGTCTAGTGAGGCAGGCACAGGATTTAGCACATGCCAGGAAGCACTCGGAAATGTAAAGCAGACCCCTGTTTATTGCCAACGACACTGAGGGTTAAAGGACCCACATGCAGATCGGCAGATCTTTGCTGATGCTGACAGTCTCATGGGTCTTTCTTAGAAAAAATGCACAAATCCATCACTCTAAGGAGTCTTCCAGGCAAAGATTTTAAGCATTTTTGCAATGAAAAGTGATTGTCCACTTTTGCAGAATCTCAGGATTGTGGACAAAGAAATGAAAGTTAGTCGTGACTCCTAAGCAAGGTAGAGAAAATAGAGAATATGAACTTTTATGGTTCAAGTTCTCTAAAAAGAAGGTCATGACAGAAAGAGGAGGCTTAGCAAACAGCTTACTATCCTACTGCTAACCTAGTTCATCGTTCAGATTTCTGCTTTTGTATTTATTTAATTATTCATTTACTTACTTACCTTTTTCTCTAATACTAGTATTGCTTTCCATCATATTATTACCAGTATTAATGAAAACAGCATTATTTATCCTTTACTGAAAACTCACAATGTGGTGTTAAGAATTCATTGCAAAAAATGTGGATCTAATGTCTCTTGTATACGCAGTGCACTGTTTTAAGTCTTGGTGTTGCTCTGACATGGTATTTCTCTTTCAGAGCTGAGTCATTCATTAAATGGTGGTGTAGGCTGATAAAAAGACTTAACCAAGACTGTTATCTAGTATTTCCATTTAGCAAGCATTCTCGCAGATGATAAAGATTGGGACGTACAGGGAAGTATTTACACATGTTAACATAAGAAATGCCGAGGAATTGGGAGAAATCCAAAAGAAGCTTATAGATCTGCTGGAGGAGGACAGAAATACTACCCTTCTTTCATTATATCTGGAGCAGAACTACAAATAATCCTATATAAGATACAACATTTATCAATTCAAAGTTGAAACATTACTTTTGTGTTATCTATAGTACTATGTAGTTTTCTACTAAAAGTTTTTATTTTGAGAAATTCACAGAAAATATATCACATGATACTGGGAGAAATGACAGAGAGATCTCAGATATCTTTCTGTCATTTTCCCTCACTGATAACGTCTTTCAAAACCGTGATGCTTTATTACAAGGATACTGACATCAATACAGTCAAGTCAGAACACATGCATGACCACGCGGTTCCTTTTCATTGTCCGTTTTAGGCAAAATCTTTTTCTCTTGTATTGCCATCCCATCCTGAACCCCTGAAAACAACTAAATAGCCCTTTCATCATTTCAAGCCTTATACAAATGAAATCGTACATTATATAAATTTTTAGGGATTAGTTCTACTGAAAAAAAATTTCAGCCAAGTTATTTTGACCATCAAATAATCTATACCTTTCAATTGCTGGGTAATGATTCTATGGTGTGAGTGTGCCATAATTCACATTCACCCACTGGAGAACACCTGGTTACTGTTCTTTAATGGCTACTTCAAGCAAAGCTGTTATCAAACATTCATCTACAAATTTATTCAGTTTTTCCACATCTCCTCTGGCATTTCATTCTGTCAATATTTATTTTCAGTCTATATTTATCCAAATATAATAAGAGCTCATTGCAGTTTTATTTAGCATTTCTTAATACAGAATGATTTTTTTTTTTGTTTATTTGCCACTTGAATAGGCTCTTCACTGTAATGTCTTTTTTTTTTTTTCAAGTTTTATAAGTTTTTATGTTTTCTCCCTTCTCTGGCAGTGTTGGCTGTACGGTTTGCCAATACTGTCCCAAATCTGTATCTGGACTTTTCATTCCCTTAACAGGCTCTTTCCTGTACAAAGTTTTTAAATGTTGAAGAAATTTAACTTGTCAATGTTCCTATTTATGAATGTTTTTGGTATCAATTTTAAGAATTCATTGGCTAGCCCTGGCTCCCAAAGATTTTCTTTTGTTCTAAAAGCCTCATAAGTTTTACATTTTGCAAATGAGTCTATGAATATTTGGTGTTCATTTTATCTAAGGTGAAGAGATTGGTCAAGGTTCACTTTTTTTTTTTCCCCTAAGGATATCTTCGGAATCTTGCCTTTTTTTTGCAAAAAGTCTATCTCCTATTAAATTGCCATTGCATTTAGGCAAAAGTCAACTGGCTACATCTGTGAATGGTTGTTTCTGGATTACTAGGCTGCTTCATAGATCTCTGTGTCTAACCTTCTGCCAATATGATGCAGCCCTGGTCATCAAGGCCACAAATAATGTCGAAAGTGAATTCCTCCTACTTTATCCATCTTTTCAAATTTGATTAGTTACTTCAATTTCTTTGCTTTCCATTACAAACTGTAGGATGATCCTGACTATATCTATTTAAAACTGTAATTTTGATGAGCAGCATATACATAAGTACGTTCCACATAAACAAATATTATCTTTACAATCTGAGTTTCCCAACCCCTGAATTCTGGACCTATCTCTCCATTTTCCATAGGTCTTTTACTTGTCAGTGTTTTATAGTTTTTTCCCCCATTTATTGATATGTATAAGTGCAAAACATAAAGTTTACATTGATCTTGAGTATTTTGTGCATATACATATCGTGAAAAAGTTACAAGATTACATGACAACAAATCTATTGCATATTGAAAATACCATAAATTGAAAATACATTTAACATAGATAACTGACACTGTATCTTCCACGTACTACTGTAGGGAATACTAGCTGGTCAACCTCACTTTGGAGTGGGTCAATGAGAGCTGAGGTTGAATGTTCCTGCTCTCCAACGTCACAGAGAATCTTCCCCCATATGGCCAGCCCAGAGAAATATCAACTTTTAAAACTCAAAGCACGGTGTGTACTAAATGCACATTATTCCTACACCATTAAACTTTTTTTCTTTTAAATTGCAAGCTAAACCATTGCAAGTGAGAGACTATATTTGTTTACTCTTCCTTCAGACTGCCTCATTTCTTCATGAATTATTAAGAAATGTGCTGCCTCCCAAGTATTTGGAAATTGCATTACTTCATCATTGGGTTTCACAAAGTCATGACAAATTTAGGTAAGAGTCATTATTGTTTTCCAAATACCTTTTCCAACCCACCTTCCAGTAGCTTTTTTTTTTTCGAACGTTGCGATCCCATCCATATCTGTGGCTCTGTTCCTTTGGCTGTGGTTGTATTTTCGGTTTTGGCTTTAGTCTTTTTCTCTGCCTTTCTATTACCACATGACCAAGCTCCCCAGGGGACGCCTCTGTTCTCTCCAGTTTACAGTCTAGTCTACTCACCAAATTTTATTTTGACTTATTTTCAATTTATTATTATAACATTTTACTTAAGTCTTTTCACTTCATGCTTTTTTCTTTTCCTTTCTATTAATATTTTATGTGTTTCAATCCCGCTCATAATTGCTCAATGGAATATTCTAGATGGTTTATTTAAAACTTCATGCCACATTGCTCTAACGTTTGGATCATTTCAGTGTTGGACTCTACTGACTGTCTTTTCCTATTAATATGGAGATCATCCGGAGTTTCTGTACAGGTACTGTTTTTTTTTTTTGTTGTTGTTGTTGTTTGTTTGTTTGTTTGTTTTGTATTAGCCTATGCGGATGGATTTTGTTAAAACCCTGAAGATAGCAGGCCTCCTCTGACACAGATTCTGCAGAAAAGGAGTCACTTCCTACATGCCGACAAGAGGAGACGGAGTTCTGAGCAAGCCCCTCAGCCTCCACTGAAACCAAGAGAGGAGGCTGCCCATCCCTGCTCAGTCTCCCCACCAACCTCAGCTAATGCTACCCGGGATGAGACTGCAGGGACACTCCTTACAATTCCTTAGCTCACTAACACCAACACAACTGGGAATTGGCCTCATTATTGCTACTAGTTAATTAAGATCCTCACCTCCAAGAGTCCTCCTCTCATTCCAACCCACAAGGAGAGAGAGAGTCACAATATTCCTACTGAGGAGGAGGTAGGTATCCAGGCTTCCCACCACTTTCTGTAAACACTGCCAGGAGCACCCTCATTATCCCCAGTGGGGATGAACATCTCAGATCCTGTCTTGGCTTCCTCTGGGACCATCTCAGCTGGAGCCTGGCAGTGCTCCTGATAGCCTGCAAGGGTGGAGGTCTAGGTTCTCATTCAGTATTTACACATGTAGGTGGGCTGAGGCAACTATTGTTTTAGTCTGAATTTGGGCCAGATTTAATAAGTTTATTGTCTAAATTTTTATTGCCTTGATTAAAGAAATAGTTATTTTTCTCAAATACATTTTTCTTATTTGTTTCTCTTTCTGGTTTCTACAAGGTGCAAAGTATAGTATATGAGGCAAGAAAAAAAGAAGAGAAAGAAAGGAAGGAAGAAAGAAAGAAAGGAAGGAAGGAAGGAAGGAAGGAAGGAAGGAAGAAATTCCATCCGTGGAACGACATCCATGTCATTGCTTCAGACCTAACATATCTATCTGATCCGTCTTCTCTGCTTTGTACAGTCCACTTGTTTTAATAGTTTTTTTTAAAAAAAAAATTTGTCAAGAGTTTTTTATCTATTCTTAGAAAACAAAGTATAGAGAAAAATATGTATTGTACATTTCTAGAAGTAGGAGTCCTTCAGAAATAATATTTTTTCATTTTTTCCACATATTTTTGAGTATCTACCAAGGTCCAAGTGCCACAAAATGACCTTTACAGCCATTGTTTCTATATCCAAGGCAATCATAATGTAATGAGGAAGATTATATAATTCAAAATATCTACAGACTGCTTAATAATGAGTTGTTTACAAGTGAGCTAAGTTTTAGCACATAAAATAAAAACTAATATAGAGAAACTGGCTTAATTTTAGACAATATTTTCTATAATATCTGTTATCTGTGTTAGTTTAAAATAACATTATGACAGAAAAAAAGAACATGCTATTTTTAAACAATAGGAATAGAATATTTGTTTGCATCATTTGAGATGAGTAAACACAAGTTATATGAAATAACATGTCGCATAATGTCCAAAAGAAATCTATGAAGTAATGATGGCTGAAAATCACGCACGTAATTTTGACTCACATATTCAGAATCTGAGGTTATTTCTTGGTGGTATTTCCTTTTGCTTTTGAGGTTATTATAATAAATGCAAATTCTACTCTCCAACTTTCTCATATTGCCACAACTCACGGAGATTGAAGGTTGAGTGAATTTTGGTTATAGCCATTAAAGTGACTCTTAGATATACTTCTGTCAATGAAACTCTCCAGTGTCATAGCACTGTTTCATTTGGGAATGTTCACCCACATTATTTGTCTTTGGATTGAGCTGATTTCATTGTCTACCATCCTCCAAAGAACATGCTGACATTTTTAATTTGATAGACTGCTGAGAAACCACAGCAGGATATAGACCAAACCATCAATAGTGAATTGAGTATTTCATTGATGTGGAGAGCTAATTAGGTGACTATGGGGAGTGGGACACTGATTGAAATCCTTATGACTTTTCAGCACCCTCTCAGTAGTCTAGCTCCTGAGAGGAATAGTAAATGAAGGTGACTTATTCTCTGCTCCCACAGTCTTCCTGCACTGTCCTGTATTAAGAGGTCCACTGCAGGGACCTTTGCCCATAATGAGGAATCCAGGGTGAGGGAGTAATTGTGTCTTTCACTGATCTTGAAGCAATTTACAGTTTTCCTGATATCATAATAAGAATCTGCCTCCATATCTCCTTTGATTTCTTTACTTATTTTATTTTTCAGTTTTATTAATACATATGCACGTGATACATAATGTTTACATTGAACTTGAATATTATATATATATATATATATATATATATATATATATATATATACATTGTCTTGTGAGAGTTGCAATTCGTTCCCTTCTCCCTTATTTGACCCTCCACACCCTCCCCCTTCCTGCTGACTACCACTACCCCCCCCCCATTTAGTTCTATAAAATGACTGTAATCTGGGTTTCTCACATTAGAGAAAACTTTTGATATTTACCCTTCTGATACTGACTCACTTCATTGAGCATGATGGTCTCAAGTGGTATCCCTTTTCCTAAAAAACACTCAAAGCTATCTATTTTTACAAACCAGTAGTACTCCATTGTGTGCACATACCACAGTTTTTGTATCCATTGGTCTGTTGGGTATTTTGGTATTTTCCACATTTTAGCTATTGTTAGTTGTGCTGCTATGAACATGGATATACATGTATCTCTGTTATATGATGCTTTTAACTCTTTTGAAAAAAAATGCCCAGAAGACTTATCATGAGATAAAAGGGAATATTATTAGCAGAGTGAAGAGAAAACAAACAATGAGAAAAATTTCACCACCGTTCCTTAGATAGGAAGCTAATGACTCTAGAATATACAAGGAACTGAAGAAAAGCAGACCCCTAGAATTCAAAGAACCATTTAAATATGGGCAATGGAAATGAATAGAAAATTCTCAAATGAAGAAGTTCAAATGGCCATTAAATATATGAAAAGATGTTTAATATTTTTAGCCACTAGAGAAATGCAAATCAAAACATCACTAAGATACCATCCAACCCCAGAAAGAATGGCATGTAAGAAGCTTGAATGATGGCGGGCTGTGGGGGAAGTGGAACCCTTGTACACTGCTGCTGGGAATGTATGGAGGGCAGAATTGAAATTTCTCAAGTGTTTCCATATCTTATAGCAAACATATGATGTGTGATCAAAATATAGGGCAAATGTTTAAATTCTTAAAATGTATGAAAATGGTTATTAATCTCCTCACTTTGAATCCATGATTTCTACTGTCCCTGCCATTTTCTGAAGTAATTCTGATTATTTTTGTCTGTGTCTTTAGCTGCACTATCATGATTACATTGTTGTCCTGAATCCATTCAGAATTCTCACCTCTCATGGTTAACCTTGACCTTGGGTAAGAATCAGAAGTTGCATGGTGCCATATTCTGTGGATGAATAAGGTAGGCTGGGACACCCTAGTGTTTCTTCAAGCTTGCCTTTTCATTGGGCAGCACTCAGTGGTAGCAGAACTCACTGTATCTTTCACCATACCTCATTAAGACACTTATATAAGTGGACTTGCATAACTATTTCAGAAACTGGCAAGAATGATTGGATAAGTGTGTTCAAAGTGAGTGGGGACATTTTAATAATGTCCAGGTGCACCTGTACTATATTTTATTTTTAGTTTAGGCACACCATGTTTTTCAATCACCCTTTGTATAGACTGTGTCTTCATAATGTCTCTCAAGCCAACCTTGAGCTTAAATACTTCAAAAATAGCATCCACTTGCATGCATGCATGTATATACATAAGATGAGAGTGTGTGTGGGTTTGTTTAGGTTTTGTATGTGTAGTTGGTATTGTTTAGCTAGGAACATAATAATTCCATGAAGTTGTAGGGGTAAAAAGTTACTAAATAGTTTGAGTCTCTTGTGTGGATTGAGCCTCTGGTATATTACTAGTCTTCATAATATTAATAGCCACTACTGTGCTGCTGAAAAAGGCCTATTCAGCAACTGTTGAAATACAGCATTTTCCTTCCTGGCTCCCATCACATCTCTGATCAGCCACACCTTCACCAAGTCCAAGGTGTTTTTTTATGTGCACACTCTACTGTCCTTGCTAAAAGGCTCCTCTTCCGTGTCACAGCATGCCTAACTATTTTGATTCAATTCTTGCCCCTTCCAGTATAATAACTCCTACTCTCCACTTCAAGTATTTGCTTAAGGTTTATTTTATTAATTTTCAAAATGACTGGTTCTTACTTCTGCCCTGCCTGTTAACATCCTTGATTGAATCAATCCAGTTAGGTCTCCATTCTTTTCATAGTTAAATAATGAGATAGCACTAAAAAGTCAATACCCTATCTCTTGGGTATCTCTTAAGTGCCAGCCAAGACATTAAATAATATATTTTGTAGTCATTGTCTCTTTTAAGTTCTTAAAGTCTTCTTATCTAGATATTACACTATTTATTTTTGAAGTGCATGAGAGAATGATGAAGAAACCAAATCACACATAAAGTTCAAATGTAAAAAATGATTGAATTAGAACCTAAATCTTAGTTTCTTTGAGTTCAAAGTGTTGTGAGCTCTTGCCTTCTTCAAGTGTGTTTTTTTCTGATCAGAAGATAGATTTATTGTAATGAATTAATATTTATTTTAAAGAAAGAAAATTATAGTGGGTATTCATGTGGGTTGAAATTATGACTTGCATACTCTTATATGCAAGAGCTGCAACTTGTATAACCATGGAACAAGCTTCAAACCAAAATATATCTTCACTGTATATTAGTGAAATATCTTAAGCCTGCAGTAGGTAGAGCTGTCTCCTGATAACTACATTCTATTTTCTAAACTGCTTTTTGCTGAGTTTTTTTTCTGTTTCAGTTAAAAACAACATATATTCTTCCTATATTTCAAATAAAATAATGATATAAACCCTAAATCAATTCCTTTTTATCTAATCTCCCACATGGAGGCAGTAAGAAAATTCTCTGGGCATAACTTTCAAAATATATCCAGAATGCAAGCCCTTCTTACTATCCCACTGCTCTTATCCTCTTGAACTGACACCTTTAAGTGAGTCTCAGTTCAGAATCCAAAAGGATCCTGGGTGGACATAAATCAGTTCACGTTTATGTGGTACAATCTGTCCAGTGGCTCCAAGTGGACGCAGAAGAAAGCCCAAAAGCTTTGGTGTGATTTACAAGGCCCTTTCCTATCTTTGCTGTATTTTTATCTCTCTAACCTCATCTTTTTTATTCTGTCTCATATTTATATCTTTCAGTGAGGGAACCTGATGAATCTTCAAACACACACTTGCCTTTAGTGTCTGTGCCCGCTCCTTTCCTCTACCACACGTGCCCTGCCCCTGTGATCTACACAGAAAGTTTTCATACTTCCTCAGAGTCAAGGGAATTCCCTCATTTAGGCCTTTCTTAACCGCAGTATTGAAAATTTCCACCCGATTAACCCTTCCCGGTCCACTTTACTCTTTCGTTTGTCCTACTAATCGCTAATGATTATTTCATTTTCCTTCTAATCACTAATAATTATCTCATGCATTGTGCAGTTTATGCATTTGTATATGAGATTATCTACTTCTTTTTTATAATAAGAAGCTGCCTGAGACAAATGTTCTTGTCTGCTCACCAAACAGATGTATTTATAGTAACTGTCATATCTAGACATATTATACCTTTAGTTACATAATATACCTTGATTTCTTTTCTAGTCATTTCTAGTTCTACTAACTAGATGATGGAGTTGTATATAGCAAGACAATATACAGTTGCTGAATGAAGGAATAAATTTAAAATGGATAAAGCAACTAAAAGCTCTATTTTCCTAATAGATAAAATTTTGGCCTCTTAAAATTAACCAAACTGCAAAAACAAAAAAATCCAATATGAAATTCTTAGTTTAACAGTGAAGATTAACTTTATAGTATGTATTTCACTAATTAGTTGAAATTTATTTGCTTATGTTGCACTCAAAAATATCAATCTGTTATAGATCAAGCTATAGTATGAAAAAATATGTTATTTTCTTATTTACTACTATGCTTATTGGTAATAAAGTGTGCATAATCTGTATACAAATGATGGGAAAAAACGTCACTCTACATCAACTCACAGTGTGAATGTGATGCAAAGAGCTTGCATTGGTTATAAAGTATGATTTGTAGAGACTCCCTGTCATCCACAGCTCTTTCTCTTTTTAAGTATTGTGAATATCTGGCATATTAACTTGTCAAGTGAAGTTCTCTGCCCTTTGTCCCTTGTTAAGATGGTTATAAACACAAGTGCAGGAAGATATGCTAATACTCAATTATAAGGTTTTCTTATAGGTGGCCCAGAATATGTCAAAAATTTTTAAATGATTATAAAAGGAATGTAAAACATTTATGGATTCTCATATGAATTGAGACCATGTCCATCAAATCCGCAAAATCCACAAAGCAAAGTTTCTGAAAATGCCTGTACTGCCAAGAATTTGCAAAGCAAAGTATGATAAATGATATGTAGAAATACTAGTAGATTCAACTGAAAAAGAGAGGCAATCAATTTGTGAAAAAGAACAACCATTTTAAGGAAGTGGCATTCATGTTAGGGCCAATTTAGCATGCTGGAGAGTGAAAAGACAGTTAATTTGCGTAGAGAAAATTGTATAAAAGAAAGAATTAGAATCAAGACAATCCCAAGTCTCTCAAATTTCAAAACCCTTAATTTCCTGGAAAACAGACTATCAAATGTTAATGCAGAGGAGTATGGCGAAATGGGTTGGTGTTAAATACATTGAGAAAATATAATGGCGGTCTTCCACACATTTTCAGACATAATTTTGAGAGCTTTACATATAGAATCATGCTTAGAAAGTGGGAAAGTCCTTGTCACCTTGACAAGATATGTATATGCACAAAATGCTAAACTTCATTGTAAACCTTAAATTTTGCACTTATACATATCAATAAAATGGGTAGGAAAAAATGAACCATCACTCTTTAAAGAAGATACATTTCTATTTTTATTCTTATGTTTGAAGACTGCCATGGCTTATTCACATTTTCAAGATCACAGAACTGGACAAACCCCATGTTTCAATCTGGAGCCAGGGTCTAGCTGTTTACTCTGTTTGGGAACTCTAAGCATAGGATCTTATAGTTTATCCAACATCAAGGACCCAGAGCACAGTGATTCATAGTTGATGTAAAGAAAACTCTCAGGAACAGGAGTAATACTTTGAAAGAAAGCATTTTAATAAATTAATAAAATATCTCATAGACTCACTTATCTCATGAGGCCAGGGAGCGAGACTAACGTTACTAATAACCTTTTACGTTTTAAGACACAATTCTCTTCAGGTGCATTTCTCATTTTCTTGAGTCTCCACGTGTCGCTCCCTTCAGCAACCACCATCCAGCTATCATCTCATCCCATTTCTTTTCATTTCTGTGTTATAACAGCTCTGATGGCTCATTTAGGTTTTGTTTCCTTTGGCAATAACTAAATATTTTAGCAGTTTATGTCCCATGAATCTGATATAAAAAGTTGTTGGCCTTCAGGAATCTCATGAATGCTAAATTCCATCTATGAAAACTGAAAAAAATAATAGTATTAAAATCTTGCTGTTCAGATCCGGTCTTTACTCTCAAGACCAATAAATAAATAAATATAAAATTAAAAATCACTTGACTAGAAAGCTTTAAAATTTTCAAAACAACATAGAAAAGTCAAAGTGATTTTATTTTGTCTCCTTAGTACATTATTTAAATTTCTTTATGTATAATTTTATCTATTGAATCAGAATGTTAAATGGAAGGTCCCTGACACATAAATTAAATTCATTTTACCTTTAATAAATATGAGAAGGACCTTCTTCGTTCTTCTGTATACATTCTCTGATAAGTCATGCAACTCTACATAATCTGTATGAAAGCAAGTATCATTTCTGATTAGAAAAACCACAGAGACATTTCACTGAATATTAAAATATACAGCTGAGTGGCTGAATGCAGGAGTTCGAAAACACATGAATCAATACTCATTTTAAATCCTGGTAAGTCAATCCATACAAAAACATGTATTTTTTGAAAAGGTGAAGTAGGGTATTTACGTTTTTGTGTTTAATGAAAATGCATATTTATATGCCTTATATCCATTATAAAATAATGTGTATGTTTATCATGATAATTGTAGACACCCAATTTATAAATTTGTCATTTGTTTTGCTTTACTTTTTAAAGAAATAGTCAACTATGCATACTGCTTAATAATAAATGCTTTTCATTGGTAGCTTCGGCAAGAAAGCAATACTGAGCCAATGTTGTAGTAGGTTATATACATAGTAGAGTTGAGTCATTAGAGAGGTCAGCAAATACTAGAAAAGCTTTAAATTTGGTGAGAAATAATTCAACACATGTGGCATTTTCAAGACAAAAGCAGTGGTTGGGCTATGGTGTTTCACCCCTTCAAACATTTATTCAGGCCAGTTATAGGCACTGTTCAAGGATAGAAGTAAAATTAGTTTGTACAAGTTTGAATGAAAAAGAAAATGAAAAGAGAAAATACCGTACTTCACAGAACATTCCTTAATGTGGCAGAGGAAGTGAAGCAAAATAATAAACAAAGGAAAAGGTTAAGTGATGCCGTGCATGCCTTTATGGAACAATGATCGTCTTCTCCATTTGTTGTCATGAAATATGCAGGTATGATGAAAAGCTAGAATTTCCCAGAATTTATGTACTAAAATACAAACCATACATCATCCCACTAAGAGTCAAGAGAGATGTTAAATATAAATGCAGGGTTTTTTTATAATTTTCTTTTCTTTTTCCCCCCATTTTATTGATATGTACAATGCAGAACTTAAGGTTTACAATGGAGTTGAGCATTTTGTGCACATACGTTTCTTGTCAAAGCGATAAGGGCTTTCCGCTCTCCTTTTGTCGCTCCCCCTACCCTCCCTTCCCTCCCACCCTGTCCCCATCTTTCACTTTGCAACTTGAGATCATCATGCTCACTGAAGTGAATCAAACTCAGAAGGTTAAATATCAGGCATTTTATAGAACCAAATGGATGTAACAAAGAGAATCAAAGATAGGGAAGAAGGAAGGAGCGTGAGGGCCAGAAAGGGTCAAAGGAAGAGATTGTAATGTTGGTGCGATATATATGTGCACAAAATCCTCAAACTCATTATAATCATTGTGTTATAAATTTTATATTGTGTATATATGTATATTAATAAAAACGGGAAAAGAAAAAAGAAAACATAAAGGCTCTTATTGATACGCTAGGAGTGGCATAAGGGGATATTTTATCCATGAAATTGGAGCAATAAACTACAAAAAATGCAAAGAACACAATGTTTTGAATTAGAAT
Source organism: Ctenodactylus gundi (assembly GCA_004027205.1). NCBI lineage: Eukaryota > Metazoa > Chordata > Mammalia > Rodentia > Ctenodactylidae > Ctenodactylus > Ctenodactylus gundi. Next base: position 668,406 of record PVKB01000375.1, read on the forward strand.
ACAAGATAAAATACTTGAAATTATGAGTTATGCCAGTTACAGACCCATTACAGAATGTTCAATATATGAATAAGGAGAGGTTTAGGGGAAAAAATTGGAAAAAATAAGTTCCAAGAAAGCTTCAAGAACATTATCCTAACTGAAGTTTATGAGTTTCCACATTGAAAAAAAAAATAGATAGTCAAAATGGCACAAATGACTCACCAAAACACCGATGAAATTTCAGGACCTCCAGACAAAGAAAATTCCAAAAACTGAGAGAAAATAAATTCCCACAAAGTATCAGAATTATATTGGGCTCACACTGTTTTACACTGACAGGAAAAAAAAAAGAATGCCTTTAGAGTTCAATGGGAAAATCATTTCCATCTTAACTGTTCTGTCCAGGAAACCGTAAGGTAAGTAAGAGAAGTAATATCAAGTTCTCAGAAGAGTTATCTCCCTTCCAACTTTTCTTAGGAAGCTACCAAAGGATATGCTTGAAGACGTCAGAGATAGAAACAAACAAACAAAAAAAAAGTGAAAAAAGGAATAAATAGCTACAAAGTACTAGAGGTAGGTGATATGAGAGACACTAACACGAGATGAAAATAAGTAAAAATTACCGATGGTATCTAACACAAGAGAAATATTCAAGAATTTATCAGCCACAGTACATCCCCATCATAGCAACCAGCCACAGAGAGCTAGATGGGACTTGAAACACGGCCAGAGTGAATTGAGATGTAAGTATAAAATAGGTAAAACCTTAGAAAGTATAGTAAAAGTAGTTTAAACTTATGATGGTAAAATATTGATTGTTTTTGGTATATTGATACACATGTATAATCTATTATAAAAATCAATTCCATCTGTATACTACTTGTTTAATGCACCTATGAGGAAAGTTTAAACAATGTAGTTCACCTTAAACAATGCAGTTCACCTCCTGTGCTTTTTAAATTTTTTTCATTATTAAGTGTTTTGTGCCAAAAATGTTGTGTTGTTACCTCATTTTAAAACACCATGGTATGTGGGAAAAATGCAACAACAAATATGTTTTTGGTGTTAGATTCTCATTTAGAAAAACAAGATGGAAGGAAAAAAATTCCAAGAGTATTGGTAAAGTCCATAAATGAAATGATTTTATTTCCTTCTCTAAAGGTATATAAAAGTTTACCGGCTATTAATTGTATCTCTCTTTGTGTGCATTGGAGCCAACATTGTCCTCAGTGGCCCAAACCTCTAGGGACATGACCTCATCAGAAAGACAATGCTCGAGGTTGAAAAATTTGTCCCCACAGAACATATACTGCAACACACTCCCTGGAACGGCGAAGGGCTCTGGGTGTGCCACCTGGAGCAGGGAACTGCCAAGCTTGGGTCCTGTTTCTGATTCTTTTCTCTTTCTGGAAGACTGACGAAAAGGTCAGAGCGACATACCCATGTAGAAAAAGTCCAATATATGTGTAGAAATATTGTAGAGGAAAGAGGAGCTTGGTAGGCTTTTGCTAGGACTGGGAGAGGAAAGTCATCCCGGGCTGCCCTGCGGTAGACCCCTGGGGGGAGGAGGTCGGTTTCCATGTGGATCCCCAGCAGCCTGCAATTCTCCTTGAGGCATTTTGGTTCCATAGAGATTGGTAACCATGAGCCCCACCGCAAGGCCCAGTTCTAGCTGTAAAGTCACTCCACACCCACAGTGATGTGAGGAGGGTATTTTATCATCCTGATGTGAGGGAATTTCACATTTTTGTTGTTCTGATTCCAAAGGTGGAAGAAGCGAGTCTAGAAGACTTGTGGGTTCAGACCAGGTGAGGTGACCTGCGATGCAAGCTAGTGGTCACTGCAAAGGAGATCTCTGCAACAAGAGGACACACCAGATTCTCACAGGTGCAGAGGTGGAGGGTGCAGAGTCACAGCATGATAGCAGTAAAGCATCTAGACATAATGTTGCTTGGCTTATTTTTTAATTAAAGAAATTCAATGTCTCCAAAACTGTGAAAATGTGTTCAAATAAAGGAAGGGCCAGTGATCCTTTGGCCACTTTGACTGTCCCACAGTACATTCTTTGAGATAGATCGGATGGAGTCACCTCTGTTCTCAGAGGCCCTGTTATAGCATCTCTGACTTATGACCATCCCCCTCTAGAAGCAAAGAAAAGGCACAAGATCGAAAACAGGATATGAATCCAAGGCAAGCCCCAAAGCAAGAACTCTGAAGGCGACACAAGGCCAGAGTGGCAGCTCCTCAAGGAACCTGACTGGGTTTGCTTTGGCTTGGAACTGAAGAAGAGCCAGCCACTGGAGAGGAGTTCTAAGAAGAAAGGTGAATGATATCAAACCAAAACCAGAGAAGCAACATTATAAATAAATTGCCCAAACGACAATACAATCAAAAAGTTTCCTTCAAGATGATAAAATTTATGGATATTAACATGAACTGAGGATGCTTAAGTCACTTTCAGGGAATTTGCAGCTGAATTAGTAATAAGCAGGTAGAAGAGCCATCAATGGGTAAAAAATAATCCCAAGGAGCACACGGCATGTTGAGTAATTGTGAAGATATCATGGAAGGACAAGGTTCAACTGGGAATATCATTTGCATATTTACTATACATACAGTAATTTATACTGCTCCAAACAAGATTTGAATATAATTAAAAGTAATTATAATCTTTAGATGGGATAAGAGATAGAAACTTTTCCTGTGTCCTGAGGGCTTGAAAATCATGACAGAAAGTCAAACATTCATACTTCATAGTGTTAAAAGAAAGACTCACTTGAGGAGATTCTCAAAATTAGAAAACAAATAAGGGATGATATATTATTAATGAAGCTGGAGAGAGATACCAAAAAGAAACCTTATTAAAACATATATTAGTAACTTCTTCTTGAGAGTAAGAAATGGGAGCCAATAGCCGAGAGGCAGCTGTTATGTTTGGAAAATACCACTGGAGTCTCTAAACTGTGAAATCTCTAAAGAGAATAAAATTTAAATATATAAATTTAAATATGTATATACATGTATATTTATGAAATAGTCAAGAATTAATAAGAAATTTACAGAAGAAAAATTATGCTATTCAGTAACATAATGAAAAATACTGGTAGTTTGTCATTAAAACTAAAATGAAATCATTGTGAAGCTACAAAATTCATACAAACTAACAAGGTGCATATTCGATTGTGTGGATAAATATGGTCATTCAGATATGGTGAGAGGAGGATAAATTGCTGCAATTCACTCCGGAAAATAAGCTCTAACAAAATACATTCTTAATCCAAGTTACAGAAATTGTTTCCATAAAAATAAAAGATAATGTAAAAGATGTGCTAATAAGCATTGCCTCTATATTATAAAAATAACAGCTAGTTAACAGATTAAATTTATATGCATTAGATTAAGAACAAAATTACAGAATGTAATTGAAAAAATAACATTGAGAGGAACAATATCCTTAGCATAATGACATTCAGTGAAAAAGAATAGGAAAGAAAGAAAAAAAATCTCTATTTGTGAGTCTTGTATGCATAGTTATGTGAATTTGTAGAAAAGTGTGTTATAACATGCTAACATTTGTTTATTTCAACAACATTATTATCCATGCAGAGACACTGACTTTTCCTAGACATTATAGTGTGACAGTATGTTAAGGTGACTCAGACACATTTTTATCTCCATATGACTTATGTATACATGTGATGTTAATGACTAGACACTTACACTTCTCTTAATCTTGAATCCTACAGAGAAGGTTAAACTGTCTGAAATCATCCATATCTGATTGTTTTGATTTAGAAAAGCGCAGCTTCATAGGCCTCACTCTCTTATTAATCTGCTCTAAGTCTATTCTACTCTGGAATAATGGAAGTTCCCTGAGGGTTGAAATTTTGTTCTGTTCATTTCAATTCTAGTGTTAAAATAATGCATGGCTTACAGTGGGCATCAATGAAAACAGTTTGTAAATGTTCTGCACTATATAGCATGGATCAATTTTTTAGTTTAAGTAGAAACTAGAAAGATGCACATTCAAATATCAAAAATTTATAGTCTAATTATATTTTTATTTCATCATTGGGCAAATACTTCTTTATAATGTGAAGTGGTGGAACACTAAAGATTACCCTTTAAGTTTTTCCACTTCTATCTTGCTATCAAAAAATAAATCCTATAAAATTCTCAACTTTCACAATTTTGGCAAATATATTTTAAGTTTAAGAAAACAAGAAAATTTTCTTCTAGGGTAACCAACTACTGCATATTTATTATTTCAAGTTTTATATATGCTTCAACGATAGGCTAACCTTTTGTTTCATTCTGCAATTAAATGTATTCTAATCTAGTTGTAATTGTAAACACTGCACTGGTACTAATTACATAAAGTTTTAGCCTTTGTGCAGTATATATTATGGTTTGTATAGTCCACTCAAAATTATCCTTTTTTAATTTAAAAATATTTTTATGAAGGGAGCTGTAGCTCAGTGGAGGAGTGCTTGTATAGCCTGTTCGATCTTCAGCGCAGGAAAAAAATACTCCTAGTTACAATCTTATCTTTTTAGAAGTAAATCAATGAAACAATATAATTCAACAAGCCTTAAAACTTTTCCACATATTTTTATTCAAAATCCTATCTGCCTTTTTCCCAGTGATCTTTAACTACAGTAAAAATTATAGTGTATGAAAGCCAGATGGAATAGCATGGATGTATATGGAGCAATTGAAGTGGAAAGCCATTCTTACAAATTATATCTTTAGATTTAGAAGCAAAACAAACACAGTCATTTTTTGTCATTCTTTTTTGTCTCTTCTTAGTTCCAGATTCTTAAAGGGTGAGTTTGTTTTCATCGGTGTCAGTAATCATCAATCGCAATACCTCCAACCTTTTTGATACCAAGCACAGTTTACCTGAAGACCATTGTCTCCCAAGGACCCTTTGAGCGAAGCTCCGCCTCCTGTCAGATCAGCCAGCTGTGGCATTGGAACCTCTTAGGAGCGTGCTGACGGGAAGTGGAGCTTCATTGGCTGCTCATCCTCAACTTGCCACTCATCTGTCCTGGCAGCTGAGTCCCCTCCAAGGCCATGGACGGCTAATAGCCCCATGGCCCAGAGGTTGAGGATACCTGATTAAGAAAAAGAAAGAAAGAGGGAAATAAAAGAAAAATGAAAAGATTTAAAAAACAAATTATATATATATATATATATATATATATATATATATATATATATATACACACATACCTTTGCATATATACAAATATATATATATATATATATATATATATATATATATATATTCACATATATACCATTTGTGTATGTGTGCATGTACATATATATGAAGAGCGAGAGAAAGACTAAAGTTCACAATTTCTCCTTCCTTTGCCGAAAGAGAGCTTTCTGTTTATTCTCCAGGCTTTCCATTCCGGTGAGGGTCATCTGGTTTTACTTGCATCTGATTTTTGTAGTCGCTGTTGGAGGTAGGGTACACCTCCCAAATGGCATGATCTTCTTTGCAATTAGCCTAAATGCATGTTATCTAATTTTGCTGTCACCCTTTTTATGGACCTGTCTTCAAACATTCCATGCTCCCACATGCACTATGACATTAATAGACCTTTGTTATCACTACAAATACTATGCCAACAGTAACTTAGCACACTTAAACACAGCCCAAGCAAATGGAGTACTTGAAAGCGTGGCTATCTAAAGCACTCAAGAAGGAAGCCACAACTTGCTATTTCTGGGGCACATGCACGTGTCGGTGGTGTGTGTGTGTGCGCGCGCGCGTGTGTGTGTTGTCTAATTTCCTCCATTCTGAATTTGCAAGGCTTTAGTAACAGAAAAATCCTTCATTTTCACCTTTTACAGGCTCTGGAAGACTAGACAACTTTTCTCAAAAAATCATAGTATGGAAAATTAATTTTCAAGAACATTAACTAAAAATTTAGCATAACTTAATTAGTTATAAATCATATTTGAATTAAATAATATTTTTCATTGAATTGATTTTAAAAAGCACAAATTCTATAATTCCTAATGACCATGTCACAAAAGTAAATTTAGTAAATTAATCTCTCTTTTTTTTTAGAGGATAGCTTTCAAAGCTGTTTTAAACTACCTGAAACAGACTCCAGTGCTTTCCACAAAAGTGGTCCTTGTGCATTCTCCATTCTAAAATACACTCTGTACTTTCTTTCTGTTCCCTTTGTGGCTCCCTTCAAACCAGGAGGTCTGTAGTCAATTTATCCATTCACTAAATAAAAGTTGGCTGAGCACCAGAGACGTGGCAGGCACCAGTTCCAGCCCCTGGAGAGGAGACCGATATGTAAGTCAGGTGAGCCAGGTGCAGTGGCGTACACTCACAGGCCTCACTCAGAGAGGCGGAGTCGGGAGATTTGCAAGATCTAAGCCAGCCTAGGGAATTTAGCAAAGGCCTTGTCTGAAACTAAAAATAAATAAATGTATAAATAAATATAAGTTAATAAATACATAAAATACTCCTGTAATTTTTTTAAAAATCCACAACATGCTTAAATGTCTGGTTTGCAGCCTAGTGGGAAGGCCCTGGATTTGATTTCCAGTATAAATCAATAAATATTTTTAAACTTATTAAGAGCTTGAAAATGTAATTAATTATGGAGGTCCTGGTTTAATTCTGAGTACCACAAATAACTAAAACAAAAATGAACTGATAGGATCAGTCAAAAACCCCTGCCTTCAGGTAGCATGCGTTCTAGCAGGCAGGCTTTCTGTACAGCGCGCCCACTGGTAAGCACAGAACCAAAGAAAATAGGGAGCAACAAGGGGCCAAAAGAAGGATGCAGAGTTGAATGGATGGGCCCAGGAAACGGCATGGAGAAGGAGGTCTTATGCCCAGACCTGAAGGCAGGAGAAGGGAGACAGTGTGTAAACATCAGTGAAAAGCCTTGTAGACAGAACAGCATGGCTGAGTATCCGGGGACAATATTGGTTTACTACCAGTCGTCACCTTCAAGCTGCTTCCAACTACAAGTCAAACTTAACAAATATCTTCCTAATTTTCAAACAGGAATATTCCAATTCAATTTAGTAAAAGTGAGATTTATTGTGATTGCCTATATTCATCTATTCAATAAAACACTTTCCTCCTGTCCCTATCAAACAGGCTTTTTTAACAGCTCCCTTTTTGAAAACCATTACCAGGATTAAATAAATAATAGGTTCATGGTGTTTAAGAGGCATTCAACTCTTCATCCTTTCAGATGTAATGGTTCGTTCTCTGAACGTTTTGAATTTCAAAAGTTTATGACAGTACAAAACAAATCAGTGGGTAGTAGTGGGTTTCCAGGTCTTGGCACCAGGGAGCAAAGCCACCTCTACAAGATAAGCAGTGGGGACATATTGAGAGTTTCAGCTGAAAGTCTTTTGTCTCTCCTTACTAAATAATTTAGTGTTCTTTGATACATTATATAATATCTTGAGATTTAAAGTTTCCCCTTATAAAATAAAACCATTGCGTAAAATAACTATTATACACTTGTAACCATAATGCAACAGATTTTTCAATTTATTTTTATGATATCTTATAGAAAATGTTTTAAAGAACAAAAAGCAGAGGGAGCACATACTTTTCCTGCTTTGTCACTGAATTCTTAAGTCAATGCCTTCTACTTTTACCCATTAAGTTATAACTCTCATTTCAGATAAGGCAATCCAGTAACTATGGTACCGCAGACTAAAAAGTCCCATGGCTTTTGTGTAGTAGAAATAAAGCAAGTGCTTGGTAATGTGTGATGGGGCCCACATTGTATCTGGCATATATTTTCCCAGTCAACCAATTGCCTCTAAATTTGCTATTTATAATTTATCCAGTCCTAATTAGCAGGCTGCTCCCTAAGTCCAACCTGCTTCAGGCAGAACATAAAGAAGGGAAAAAAAAAAAGGTTCCTGGTTGCTGAAATCAAGCTATACATATTCATGGTGAAAACAGAAAATCACTTGCCAAACTGTGGATAGTAAATACAAATTAACCCTGCAACAAAAAGTGTAATATTTGCATTTTCAAGACTTAGATCTCGCTGGGATTAATTAGGTGATCAGTAGGAATTAGAGTTATCGCGAACAAAACATGGCTTTCGATTGTGTGTGTGCGTGTGTGTGTGCGGGGGAGAAAGTGGTATTCATTATTCTGTCTTTCATTATAATTCTTTGCTCCAGTCCTCAAAGACTGGTGCGTAGATTAATGGATTAAATCTCCTTGTGAAAATATTTTGCAAACGATACAGGGCTATATGAATACCAGGAGGTCTCAAGGTTTTCATGTTTTCTCAACAGAACAACAGTAAAGAAATACACAGGTGATCCGAAAACCTCTCAGACTGTCCCTGTTCACGTTTAGGGCATCCTCTGAGGAACAGCTACTCAGTGCTTCCTTCCTGTTGAGATGCAAATGTTTCTTGATCTTTCGGCTATACATTTGTTTCTTCCTCATCTATTCCCAGAGTGCTGTCACAGTATGTTTTCTGAGACTCAAATATCCCTGTCTTACTTTTTGGATAAAATTCAGCTTTCTTAGTTTGCCATGGGTTATCTTGATCCTGCCTCTTGTACCTCTCCAAACTCGCTTCCTGGCACTCAATCTGTCAAAAATTCTTGACCAAGCATTTTGTGCCAGGCATGGGTCCAGGCACAACACGTTTTACTGTCTGAATCTAGCCCCGCGCCTATGCATCCTGTGGTGGCTGAAGCTTACACTGTATCTATGTGCATTTTCTCCCTTTTCAAAGGAAACTCCTTTTGTTTGTTCCTCTTGCCAAATTCTTATGCTCAGAGCACACACTGCGTGTCATACTTCATGGGACACCCTCCCCAACTTCATTTTGTCCAGTTTAGTGCCAAAGCTGTGGGATGAGTTTTGTACCCATTATAGCCACACCCTGAGTATTAGACTCCATATAGCCACGGCACATACCACCTTGCACAGTATTCTGCAAAATTTCCCCTTTTCTTTTCCTTCTCTTAAAATCCTGATCTCGAAAGCAGAGACTGTCTGGTGTGCTATTTCTGTTTGGCTTACACCTAGCAGAATTCATGGCACGTAATACATGTGAGATAAACACGTCCAGAGTGAGTTAAGGTTACAAGTTGAGGAGATAATGCCAGAACTCCTGATTAGCAAAAAATACACCATCCACATATCCATATTCATAACACATGTTTTCATACTTATCAAGATTAAAGTAAATGAAAAGTTGGGTGTTCTCTTATATTATTTACATTCTGTTAAACAACCTTGGGAATTTATTTCAAAATATTTTATAACATGAAAAACTTAACCTTTTTAATTTAAGTTTAACTATCTTTGAAATTATGAGCTTAAAATTTAACATATTATGTCTGAGAATTAATGCATTTTAAAAGACATTTGAAAGCTGGGCATGGTAGAACATGCCTGTAATCTCAGCATTAAGGAAGCTGAAGCAGGAGGATCGCTGTGAGTTCAAGGCTGGCTCGGGCTACATAGTGAGTTCAGGACCAGCCTGGACTAGAGAGCAGTGATACCTTATCTCATTATCTCATTAGAAATAGACAAAGAAAGAAAGAGAGAGAAAAAGAACATTAGTAGAGGACTAAGGACATAAGCCTAGGAAGTGTGAGACCCCAGTTTCGATCCACCAGCATGACGTAAGAGCTGGGCATGGTGGCGCCCATTCTAATCCAGGCTGACAGGAGGATTGCTGTTTGTTCAAGGCAAGCCCACACTACAAATTGAATTCAATACCAGCTTGGAATACAGAGTAAGACTCTGTTGCAAATAAACAAATAAGTAAATAAATAAATAATATTTAAATAAATAAAAAACATTTAAACTGTTTTCTGAGAATATCTAAGAGAAATAGTGCGAAGGCCCATAGTAAGTCAGCATGGGCCTGAAAATAAATTATAGGAGCAAATTTTAAAAGAAACCAAATCAAAGAGCAAGTTAGGACACCAAAGCTCTTTGTCAAAATGTAGTCAATAGTAGCACTTGGAAGACCGAGGCAGGAGGATTACTGTGAAGTCAAGGCCAAGCTGGACTACAGAACAAGACCCCAAACTCTGTTTTAAACACACACACACACACACACACACAGAGAGAGAGAGAGAGAGAGAGAGAATGCTCTGTACCCAGAGTTAACACAATTGACTATTAAAGCAATTTCAGCTGGCCACATGTTTTTGTTTGTTTTTGTTTTTGTTTTTGTAGATATAGTGTAACAAAGATTTTTTCTATAATTTGAAATGGTTATATTTCAATGGTTATCTAAGAAACTATGTAACACTAATTTCTTTTGTCTCTATCCACAAAAGCTTAAAATTTATACTATTGGGTTCTTTTGTGGAGCCCTGTCCATTTAACAACAGCAACTGAAATCACAATCACATATGAGAAAGTTTCATCACTGATATTCAATAAATAAGCTAAATATTTGTACATCCCATCACCAGGTAGTCCAAAGAGAATATCTTATTTTACACTGTCCAGGAAGTTCTATGAGGAATTTGTTAGGACCATGACTGTGTGAAACACAGAGAAAGAGAAGGAAAAATATTTTAGCACAAATTAAAAGTGAGAGAGAAAAGCAAAGAAAATTCTGGTTCTGAGCATCCCTTCCTATAAATAAACAATAGTGTAAGATTTATTTTTGGCTAAGTCTTTTTCTTTTTTTATTCCATTTTATTAATATGTATACAAGTGATACATATGTTTAAATTAAACTTGAATATTTTTATGCACATATATATCTCGTCAGAGTTACAAACTCAGGCTTTTTCTAAACCCACACACATGCACACACATACACACACACCACTTGTAAGAATGAACAAACACATGTCACGAGAACTGAGAGCTCGGTTCACTTTAAACTGGGTGTAATGGTCAAAAGCTTACCCAAAGCTCAGCCATCCTTTTCTTCATTGGTGGCATGCGCCCACTTAATTTAGGCTGCAGATTTATCCACAGTGAGAATCATGTGTCCTTTTGCTAACGTGTAAAAAGGACACTGGACCAATAGTCAAAACTTACTTTGAAGTTGGCCTATAAATGGCTGAGCTTGCGCAATGTCTGGACAGAGTCACATTTTAACTAAAGGAGTATTCAGAATTCCAGAGCCAGAAAATGGAAGCTCCAAGCTCCATGGTGCATTTTCTCCTTGATCTTAAGAAAGTGGGAGTGTATGTAATGAAGTGTGTAATTGAAGCAATTACCATGTGTGAAGTTCTAAGTGGAACATGTGAACATGACCTGTTTCTAAAAGCTTTTAATGTAGGATTCGCCACTGCAATTGCTAAATGTCTTCAGCTCTTAAAAAAATAGTTTTGACCTTGTTTTTCCCCTCTATTAAATCTTATGTCCTCTGCATTTTTGTCTAACAGAACAAAGTTCAGAGAAGATCTCTACAGCAATCGGTCATGATGTTGTACCATATTAATCATAGAGGCTCACCACGGCCATTACATAATGATCTCCTAAAATTTAGGCTGTATATAGGCATTTCATTGTGTGAGATGGCTTGGCACATCAACATTACTGACATTCTGATGAGGAAACGGAAGCTCAGAGAGGTTGGGAACATCACCATGTTGTATTGTGCTGTATCCGCTTGAACAGGCTTCCTATAATTCCTTTCCTTGCATGGCTCCACATTACTGTTGGGCTAAAGTGGTTCTTATAGGAGGTTTAGAAGGCAAAAATAAAGTAGTATCTTTCCCTTAGAAGATGGTTGCAATTGACACGGGTTGACAGAAAAGCCCCTTGTTCCTGTCTTTCCTCCTATACATTATGTCTATGCCACACTCTAGACCACTGACCTACTGGCCCACAACCACCCAGGCTCATTGACACACACGGACAGCACAGCATTGCCTCTTCCACACACCCCTCCACTAGCCTCTCACATTGTTTTCAATTAAACACCCAGAATTGCCTCACTTTTTACATTCCTCTGAAATCTCTATTTTTTCTACCTGTACCATATTTTAGGAGTATCACTCACTGTTTCTTTCTTTTATCCTTTGACCTCTTCCTTAAATACTCACTTCCTCAAATGTTCCCCTGTGGGCTTGAGGTCTAATTCCTAAAACAATTCCCTCCCTCCCATTATGTTAACAATGGCTTGGCTCTCTCGCCTGAACTCTGACTTATACACATAACCAAGACCTCACGGCAATTACGTGAACCTAGGACAATCTCATATTCATGGGCCTTTTCCTAGGGATTGTTTATTTTCCAGACATTTTTATTTAAAGACATCATTAATTATTTAAATACAACATTATAACACAATGTACTCTGTGTTCTGTAGAAGGAGCCAAAATTAACCAGAGCTAGTTGTACTCCTAAAAAAGATGATAGAAAAAGAATTATTCACATATAAATACAACATAAAGGCATCAGACGGGCAAATAGGACTCATAGAGCCTTCAGAGACAAATGTCTCACTCCATATTGTCAACAAAAGCAGAGAAGAGATAGTGAAGACTTCCCAATGCACAAGAGCATCCCCACACAACACCTGGGCTCTGGGAGTTAAAGCCACCACACATCAAACCCTCGAGGTGTTCCGTGCTATTAAACTCCAATATCTCAACAACTTCATACAGTGCATATCATCACTACCTCTGCCTTAGGAACAAGAAAAGAGTCATATAGCAGTTAAGTATTTTCATAGTGTCACACAGTTTGTGGGAACTAGGGTTAGCACCCAAACTAAGGTCTTTCTGCTTCCCAACCCAGCATCTTAATTATCAATTCTCAGGAAGCAATTGTATTCACCATAGCATTCCTTATTTCCTTTGACTCTGCACAATGTCAAAACCAAAATCTTTCTGGAACACGGCATGAAACATGGAATCTGATATGACTTTTTTCTGGGCTCACTTCTTATTATCACTGCCTCAAATGAGACAAAGCTGTGATATCTCTGTTTCTTTTTATTAGGCACTTGGTAAGTCTCTGTTCAGCTATCACAATAGAACTAGCATGACCTCAACCATTCTTATTAAGACAACTGTTTCAAATTAAAAATTAACATCTTTGCCATATTAGAGTGGTACACATTAGCTCAAGGTCAGATTTTCAAATAGAAAAAATATGAGATTGGTATGTTCTAATGGACAGGGAGAAGGGACACCTTCTCCTATTCCTGTTTTCGACCACAGAAGGAAATGTTTGCTGTGATTGTGTTAGAATCAAAACCAAGGTTAAAAGGCCAAGGGAAAATATAACACAGTTGACAATCAGTTTAGTCATACATTATGTATAAGTTTTTTTAAGAGGTGACTTGATCTGAGATCCTTATAAATCGAAGACGAAATTCCCAATGATGGCTCATATTACTCTATCGTAGCCTGACTCCTAGTGAATGTCTCTGCTGTGTTATGTTTATATAATGTCAGCATTTGGCTTGAAGAACAAGGAATAAGCTTCCACACGTAGAAGGAACATGCCCAGGGAAATTCTCTAATAACTGTTAAAGTACGAGAGGTAAAATTCCCTGGATACTAAAGGTGACTCATTATTCCTCTGTATTAAATCACAACAACAAAATTGAAAATGTAAGAGACAATCATCTCGTTGTTTGACACACACATCACCAAGGAAACAACTCACTTTACACTTATGTGTTTGCTTCTTTTCTTCACAGTTTAACTATGTCATACTTCAAGTGTTTTGTTGTTGTTGTTTTGCCGTTATTGAGTAGAGAATGGAATTACTTGATCTGTCTAAACTGTCAATATTTATATGCACTTATTTTTAAAATCAAAATTAGCAAATTTTTTTCCAAATTTTACCAATGTTTGCACCTAAAGTCCAGCGTATGTTTCTTTTAATTATCAGAGAAAATTCATCTTCTGGGGGTTTGTTAGGAACTAAGGCTATAGAAGAATTATTTCCTGTAGAAGGACAAAGGTTACCAAACTCAGAACTACTGACATTTTCTGCAAAATAATTTTTTCTTGTGAGAACTGTATTGTTAGTTGAGTGGTATTTACTTCCATCATAATTTCCTCCCATAGCACTAGGGGAGTGTCTATGTAATCTAATTGTGACAGCCAGCGAAAATGTTGATGGCCATAGTACTCGGGAATATTGCTTATGGAGAATGTTGCACAGAGAGAGGATTAATTGATCCTAACAAGTGATCAAGTGTTCATTAGGGAGTACATGTCAGAAGTGATAGAAAAATGTGTGTGTGTGTGTGTGTGTGTGTGTGTGTGTGTAGCCCAACTGATAATGGAGCTACAGGAAAGAATAAGACAACCTCCCAATACCCCCTTCCCTACTTTTTAGTTTGTTGGTTGCTGGTTGTAGTTATCTTGCCTTGAACCCAGAGTTGACATGCATGTCAGCAGGCATTTCACATAGTCTAGAAAAAAATGATTTTTCTTGCTGAAGATACAATAGCTAAAGCAACCATAAGCGTTGCAAGTTTATAGACCAATGAATTAATCAAAAATGGTGAAATCCAAGAGCAGTCACATGGATTCATGTGCAGAACTAATTTGTTTGACCCTTGCCTTTCAAGTACATTAAAGTCACTCTTTGAAAATTTCATGGAACAAGCTACATACATAATGGCAAAGTATGCATAAGATAATGTAGTGCATTAGTTTCAGCAAAGATGGGTGTTTGAGTATTTTCCTCTTAATTTTCTTGAGTTTAACTCTAATTATCAAGTTTTTGCAGTCTCCACACTAACAGTTACACTACCACACAGTGCTACAGAGAACCAGCACTGTAACTACTTCCCACACAACTTCAGTCTTAACTTAGGCCAACAGCACTACTGGTACCTAAGGACAATTGAGTTATACAGTGTTCAGTTAGTTCATGAAAAGTCTCACCATCACTTGTGGAAATAATGTGGTCACAATTGAAATGGAATATACTTGACTTTGGGTATTGACTGTATCCTGGGGAAAACTCAGCCTGTGAGGCACTCTTCTGACCTCCTGGTTTACTAACAATTTTTCACTCTTACTCCTGATGTACTGAGGTCACCAAGGATTTCCCTATGGCTCATTGTGATTAGTGAAATAAACCTGTCTGAACAGACAGATATATAGGTAGATAGGCAGATGATACAGAGATACATACCTATCCATATGTACCTATGTGGATGCATTTTTACGTGTTGTATGTACCTTTATTTTCTATTTTGTATTGCTCTCAGTTACCAGAGTTTCTCTTACAACACCAACATAACATTTTGGAAAAAATGATCATGGCTTGTTTATATCTTTCAACACAATACTTAGCACAGTGCTGAAGCACTTACTGTTTACTGCATTTCAAATTAAGTACTTGAAAGAACAGCGATATTAGCAAAAGCACAATGAGATATCAAGTGACATTTCAGAAACAAGGATAGACCACAAATCTTTCTTTAGAGAAACTTTTTCACCAACGACCATATGAAACAAATCCTGAAATAAAAGCTTGTAGTTATTCGTTTATTTTTATTATTACTGAGTAGTTGGAAAACTTTCAGACCCCCAACATATAGGCAATTTATTCCACAGATGATATGCAGAAATTAATGATATTACCCATTCCTGCTTTTTGGACCTTTGTTTTTGGAATTTGGTATTAATGTTAAAAATAAGTGAATGAATTAAGCATTATCCAAAGAGAGAAGATTTCTCTCTTTGGAGTGGCATTCAAAATGAAGATAATCTCACAAAGATATCCTCAGACAACACTGTGCTTAGAAATCATCTGAAAGCCATGGATTGCTGAGCTGAACTCTCACCGACCCTGCTCCAGTGGGTCTGTGGAAGCACCCCAGAATTTCCATTTATAAGAAGTTTTAAATTTTAAATTGAGGCTGCTAAACCCCATTATTCATACCCATTAATACCTATTATGAAAACCATAGATGTTCGGTACAGTTTCCTCCATGAAGCCTTAGCATCTCATCCATCCTACCTGGGTAGCTAGCATCCTTCATTCATGCTTAAGAAAATTGACAATGTTGATGCTCAATTAGAGCTGCCTTCATCTCATTTGGGAAATGGTTCAATGGGAAATGTTCTTCTTTATCTTTGAAAACTATGTGGTGTAAACATGCATAAAGAAATCAGAAAATTAGGGGAAAGATAAAGATTTCCTTCAAGAATTGAAACTTATCAAGCAACATAGAAATGTTACTATAAGGACAAACTAGAGTGAAGTGCAAAAATCTGGCTTAAGAGAAAGGCCAAAGAACAGCAAGATTATGGTATTGAGAATTGAAACCAAGATTTCCAGGTAATAAGATAGAACATCCAGGAAGCGAAAGGCTGTCGTAAATCAGTATTATATTTAGCCGTGGCCTTGACTGAAATTTGTGATTTTGACCCAATCTATTGGTCAAGGTAGACTATCTTAACCAATAGAAGTAATAATTAATTTGCAAATAATAATTTTATCTCTTGATTACACACACTTTTTGAAGGTTATTCAGAAAAAATAGATTTGAGAAATAAAATAGGCATTTTGATTGTCTATTTCAACATCTGATTCTGTGCAATATTGTCAGTGGGACAAAAGCCATGGTCACGTAACAGCAGTGTCAATTATGAAAAGTCAGAATGTTATGCTCTTCACGTGTTGCGCATCATAGCTCACTGGCATTTTTCAGTATTTTAATATTAGCTATAACATATAGCTACTTGTAGATGCTTCATCAGAACTTATGCAAGAAAAACCTATATTATTGTGTAATATTAGGATGTGAAATCAGAAACTGAACTTAAATTAGTTTTAATAAATATTAATTTCAATAGTAACTACATATTGCAGAAATCAAGGAAAAATTTTTATTACTAAAAATTTAAATGAGTTCATATGAAGTACTACTGTATCTCCCTATGAATAACCTAAAGATAGTTTTTAAATGCAATTTTAAAATATGATCAAATACGATTTCAGTTAAAAAAGAAATCAGTTTTTCTAAATTTGGAATATCTGTCACAAAAACAGAGATCATTCCCATTGAATAAGGCAAGTAATGCCTTTGGGTAAGTTAAACTTGGATTTTTGTTTTGTTTGGTTTTGTTTTTTGCTTGTTTTTCGTGGTTCCAAAATTTCATTTTCCTGTTTTTCTCATCTGAATCAGTTTTCTTCACACTTTCTTTACACCTTCATTTTTTTTTTACTCCAATATCTGTTAGTACTCATATGAACCACACAATGGTTACATTGAGCTTGAGAATTTCTGCACATTTATATCATGACAACATTATAATTCCTTCCCCCCTTTTATTGGCCATCCCACCCCACCCCATCTTTCACAACTCCCTCTATCTCACCCACTTGGTTCTATATAATGCCTGTATTCTGGGTTTCCCAAATCAGAGAAACCATGCAATATTTAACATATTTAATCCTCTGTGTCTGACTCACTTCACCACTCAAATCACGACTCTTTAGCTCAGCTTCCCACCCCTAGAATGGCCTGCAGTGGCCATATGCTGATGCTTCTTCTCTGAGTCCAGCAGAGCCCTTAATGGGAATATTTGCCAAAAGTTCTTTTCTTCTATATCTTACTACATCTGTGTTGAGACTCTTCAACACAGCCTTCCCCAAGAGTCCACATAAAAAAAGAACTACAACAATGTAATCCCCAAGGCCAGAAAATGTGAGAAAGAAAAGAGAAGTTAAATTTCAAATGCCTTAGCTGGTACCAAAAGGTAAATGTTTGCATATTCAAAGGACATTCAGGCTATCAATATATCAATCAGTTTTCTTAGGAGAAACTTACATCAAAGACCAAATAAGTGAATTGCTACAATAAATTAATTTAAGTCTATATAGAATTGCACATTAAGTGAACCAAAATTTATATTACATAAGTGTATTACACTTAAAGCAATAGATATAATAGATATAAGCATACTTAGTTATTTCAGAATTTTTAACTTGCATAAATTTCCTACTCGCATCTCACTAATTACTGGCATTTTTTCATATTTGATTTATCATTTTATTTATCTATTTATCTATAAATTCATGCACACATTTATAAAGATTTTATACCAACCCCCATTTTTTGAATATAATTATTGTGTCTTGCAAACTAATACGCTACTGCAAATAATAATTATGTGGGGAAGTTTCACAGGTTTTACAGACAGTTGGTACTATGTTAGAAGTATACCAATCAAATGATTTGGATACCGATCTATTTTGTGTTACACTTTTTCTTTAGGTGTTCCCTTTCCTCCATGTTTTTTGGTGCTGCTTGTCTCTCTGTCTCACTCAAAGATTCTTTCAAGTCTGGTCAGATTTTGGAGAGTTAAAAATGTTCCTTAAGTGAGGATTCCAAAAGTAACAAGAGGGTGCTTTCTGAACAAGCATTCAACATATGATTTTGCAACTTCTGCAATGACTGATGGTTCTAATTGCTCAGACTTTGTCAAAATACAAGGATCCAAAGTGTAGTATTTCCCCCGTGATAGATATTTTAGTCCTGCTGTCAACACTTTCATTTCTTGTGCATATAAATCAAACTCCTTTGTCCTTTTATAACTGGAAATTCTTGAGGTTTCGTTAAGTGGCTTTCTAAGAGCCGCTGTTCAGTTTTGCCGGGTTAACATTCCCAAGAAAACCTTTCTTTAACCTACCTTCCTATGGCAGGGTGAATCAAAAGGCAGACATACTCCAGAGCGAATCTAATCTAAACCACCTCATCTAAAATGGGGAGGAAAGTAGTCTACAGTTGTCCCACCTAATTTTATGAGCTTCTGGGCATTCTGACTTAAAAATTTAAATCTATCTGGAAGCATATGGAGGCCATTTATTTATTTTCTTTTTTCAAGAATACTTTAGGAATCACTTCTGCCCTTTCGACTACTCCCTCCCCACATTTTTCTATCTTATCATTTAGAAGCTGCAGTGAGATTAAACTTGTCTTGGAAGAATGCTTATGAATGTGGTTGTGAATATTACTTAAATGATGAAGTACTTGAGAAAGGTAATCTTACCCAGAGACCATTCCACAGGAAGAAATTATAGTTATCATCAATAATTATTCATTTTTCTTAAACATGGACCTGAACCAACCTTAGGTGGGAAGTACCAAGTTGGCAAATGATGTTTTTGGCATCCTCCATCTGTTTCTCTCTTTATCCCATCAGCATTGGCTCTGGGTTCATAACGGTTCCTGAAGCACTGAAACTCTTACCAGATCAGAGGTTTTGTGTGCAGCCTAGAGAGCACTCTCCTTCTGGAAATACTGTGCTATGTCTCTCATCATGGTATTAAGGAACCATTATGGAGCAACATGGAGGGCTCTGCAGTGTCTTCATCTCTAGTATGTATTCTGTTTTTTGAGGGAAAAATTCAAACAGGGTGGGTTTTCACAATAAGAGTCAGGTTCTTTCAGTTTGTACAGGTGCCCTTCCAGCAAACAAATCATAGATTTTAAGACTGTAACAAGCCACTCAATATAAGGTATGATCAAAACCTGGTGAGTGCATATGAAAATAGTTTATTGCAATAAAAGATATAGCATCATTAATCAACTTTAGGGTGTTCTCCCTTGCTTTGAATACAGTTGTAACTTGAAGTTCTGGAAGCGCTTTGTGAGCTTCTTCATGAGATGTGACCAAAGAGAGGGTGAATGCCACTGCCAAACGTCATTCAGTCGAAAGACAGGATCATTGGGGCACTGCAGCGTGTCCTCATCCACTTTCCTGTATGGGACTGGCAATGCACAACTTCTGTTTCTTCTGCAAGGCCAAAGTGATGGTGAAAGGTAATATTTTGAACTGATTTGGGGCATCAAGATCACTGCAATAGCCTAAGACATTCAGGAAAGAATCTACACAAGTGCTAACTCTTATGGAACTTAAAACGAAAAACAAAGTGAACCAGGGGGTAGGACTGGGAGGAGGGAGAGAGGGGTGGGTAGGGGAGGGACAAAAGGAGAGCGGGAAAGTCCTTGTCACCTGGACAAGATACGTAGGTGCACAAAACGCTCAATTTCATTTTAAAACTTAAATTTTGCACTTATATATATCAATAAAATGGGAGGAAAAAATTATTTTAAGAAAAAAAAGAAAGTGGAAAGAAGTGTGTGATAGGTTTTTTAAAAACAAAAGGAATATTTTGAAAGAGATTAATGGAACTATATTGGTTAATTAAATATTTTTCATTCAAAATTTTGTGATTTATATCATAATAAATAAGTGAAAATATTTTCCATTTTACCAAAGACCTTGATACTGATCACAGGAAGACTAGAGAAGACGAAAAAGACAGAAGCATGAAGTGGCAGTGCTTTTCTCTGGGAAACAAGAAACTTCTTTTGAGAAAGAAGCTCTCAGTTTCCCCTCTACTTTCTTGTCTTAATTGGACCCGGTTTCATGGTCCAGAATAACTCCTATGCTAATTGACGAGTCCACAAGAAGATCACTGTGCTAAAAAGATATAATTATTATGATTGATATAGTTTTTGTCTGTAAAAGTAATTCCCAAGTGAGCAGAGCGTACCATAGAAACTGGCTCTTCTCCAAGTTCAGAAGGTTCTTCATGACTTTCTTCATGACTGACAAGTTCTTGATACCTAAAGTTCATGCATATGAGATATATATTATGAAATTCTGAATTTAAAATTATTACATTTACCTATATATTACCATTTATCTTCCCCAAAATATTCCTTTCACTCTCACTGACTGTGAGTAGTGTTAGAAGAGTCACATGCTAAAGCCATTTTACATCATTTTTAAATTGTAATTTTTTGGGGGGATACATCATACTCTTTGAAAAGAATGTATCACAGTATGGTTTACATTTTGATTGTTACTGTTTTGGCAGGTAAGACTTATGTTACTTTTATAAGTAACCACAAAACAAATGTTTATGTACCTTTCTGTAGAAATGTACTCTCTGGTATTCCCTGAGGGCCCATGCTCAGGACAGGAAACACAGGAAGCTCCCATATATGGGCCTGACATGAGACCTCTCAGTATTTCATGAGCTTCCACACATATCTCAGCTTCCTTGCTCTTGGTTCTGGCCACTGGGCTCTGACCAAAGGTAGGTATGAAAGTAAATTTTATTGCGCCCAGCCTATATTTATCAGGTGCTATGATTTGTGACTAACATGTTCCCCAAGGGCCTGTTGATGGAGTTTTAGAAAGTGTGTAAACAGGCACTAACCACTCAATAACTTGATCCTGTCATGTGAACACATTTGATAACATTAATGGAATGTACTAGAAACATAGGTGGGGTCTAAATGACGGGGTCACGAGGCTAGGCATGACGTCTGGCCCATGGCCTCCTCCACGCAGGTGTTTTCTCTTGCTCTCTGTTTCCTGGCTTCCGTAGATTGACTTACTTTCCTTTTCTGTACCATTCTGCCATAGTGTTCTGCTTTGGAGCCAACCACATTTGGACAGAAATACCTGAAATGAGGAGCCAAAGTGAACATTTCCTTATCTTTTCTCAAGTATTTGGTCACATCTCAGCAACAAAAATCTGTTTAAAACACCAGGGTGAAAACTTGGAGTGTTTTCTCTCTCTCTCTCTGCTGTAGTGATTCTTTGGGCTTTGCATTAAGGAGCAGAGCCCTGAGTGTGAAGCAGCCCAGACCCTGCAGTTCCCACAGTAGAGACAGGAGTGGGACCAGAGCCCCCAACCCGGAAGCCTTCTTACCTGAGTGAAGAGCAAATGATTTTGATGTTCGACTCTGAGATGTGGTTTCTGCTTGTAACAGCAAATACAGAATGCCATATTGCTATGGTACTTAGTATTTAGTGGTGGGTGAGGAGACTAACGGCAGTGTTCGACAGCAAATTACACATATATGTTTATGCATGTATATGTTTATATACATATATGATGTAAAAAGTTACAAGATGACTTCTACAGCTTTAGTTGTCTAACAAAATCTACCTGAGAATGGTAATTATATGGAACAGAAATGTATGTATTCACATTTCTGGATACCACAAAAATCTAAGATTAGAAGCTGACTCGTGTGGTGTGTGGAAGAGGCCCTGGTTTCTGCTTCTAAGATGATGTCTTGAATTCTGTGTGTTGCTGAGAATATAGAGAATGAAGCAGACATGTAATTGGAGATAAATGGTGTGTTCTCACAGGAAGCTCATTTCCTAAACTCCTTTTATAAGGGCTGTAATCTCATTCATGAGGACTTTACCTACATAGCCTAAACAGTTCCCAAAAGATCTACTTGTAAATACTATTATGTTGAGATTAAATTTCAACATATGAATTTTGGGGACCATGGCCTCCAAAATGCATGTCCTTCTCAGATACAAAATATCTTTTCTGCCTTACAGTAAATTTTAATCTTAACTCTTTCAAGCAGAATCCGAAGTCTAAAGTCTCATTAATCAGATATGAAAGAAACTCGAAGTAAAATTTATTCTGCCAAAAAAATTTACATTCATCTATAAAGCTGTGAAATCAAATTATGCACTTCCGTAATAACCAGAGCAGGACAGGCATAAGATAGACACTGCTAGGCCATAGAAAGGACAGAAAAGACGAAAGAAGCAAGGACCTAGTAAGTCCAAAACCCAACAAGGCAAACAACATTAAAATTCAAGACTTGTGTACTTTTCTGGCTCAGTTTCCCACTTCCTAGACAATGGGGAAAGGAGTCTGGCCCCCAAGACCCAGGGCTTTGTTAGGCACAGCCCTATTGCAGCTGATGCAGGGTGGAGGCATGTGCACATGGCTGTCCTACTGCCTACTGCTGGCTCCATTGTTATTATATCTCAGGGGAGGCCCAATTCTCATAGCCTGAGAAGTACTACCCTTGCGAGGACTCTACTCTGGTCGTGTGCCAATAGCTCCACCTACTCACTGTTTTGGTGGGGACTGTATGACACTCCACTCACTCTTGAGAAGAATATTAAAAAAATTAAACAACATGTAAATTCAAGGAGTGGGACCTATTCTGAACATAGAATTATTACTATTAACGTAAGTTTCTGCATATCTATTGAGGCGCACAGAAAATAAAGCATCAATAGAGCATCATTGCCATTATCTGCTACTGATTATTAAAAGAAAAATTAGTTCAAAAAAGAGTTGACTGCCTTACCCAGCAGTACAGAAGGAAAAAATAAAAAAAATTATAATTTGGCAGCTTGTAGGGTTGTAAGTTACCTGTTTTATTGTATCTACACAGTAAAGAATGAAGACTATGAATTCAAAAACCCAGTAATATTTTTAATCGCTTAAGTGTTCTCAGGGCAAAAATTAGGTTCTTGTGTCTCATCAACATAAATCAGCTCAATAAGAGGATTGGATCCTTTGGATGGCCTTGCAACAACAGCTCTACAGCCGCCAAATAACTCAAAGTAAGTCAAAAGAGAAAGGTCTATAATTGACAAAATGAAACAGAGCTGTTATCAAAGGCACACTTTCCCATAAGCCGTGGTACTGGTTCTCATCCCTGGGAGCTAACTCAGATGAGATAGACAAGAAGCCTGAGTCTTTTAGAAAGTTATAATTCCAGTTAAGCTGTAACTATGGACTGAATTATTCCTCTTTTTTTCAAAATGTTTAATTACACTTGAGCAGACAAAAATTTTTCAACAGGTAAGAGAATAGTGCAACCCCTAGGGAGCTGTGTCCACAGTCCTCTTAGGACTAGCCAAGAAACACCACAGAGAGGGAAACTTCCTAGAGGGTAGAGCCAGGCGCCACAACAACAATGGACTTGGCAATTTTGCCCAGAGTGCAGAATCAGGACTCAGTCAAAGAACAGTCCCTCCAGGAGAAAAAGGGCCTACTCGCTATCTTCTCAGAGGGATAAATTTGTATGAAGTAGTCATTGTTACACGCCATCCACTTTTCCCCTTTCTTAATGTTAGAATGTTTTGCTAATATCCTGACCTTGCTATCCTAACAACGAGATGGGTGAGGGATATAGTGTGTTTTGGTTATCATAAAGTTACTAGGGTCCACCATGTTTTTACATGAACTTAGAGTAAATATTCATTGCACTAAGCCACAAACTGTCCATTTTATGCTATTGTTATTCTTATATTACAGCATTATCAATCTATCCAACATTGCCCTGTAGTAGCAACAAAGTGAAACACGTCAGTATCCACATTATGGAAAATAAAAGAATTAAGTGGGACAATTTTTAACAATGTATCCTCTTTAACCGATGTATTTCTTCCTCATGCCTACAGAATTTAAAAATACATCTTATACTTACTGTACAAGTTTAAAGATTTTCATATCACGATCCAGACTGGCCACATTTCAAGTCGTCAGATGTCTACCTAGATAGCGATTATAGTACTACGTAGTGTAGATCTCCCTAAATTAACAAATATAGTTCTATAACATGATTTTATAATTTCAATAATGAGAAGAACCACATGTGAAGCTATTATGGATGCTCAGTACCACCCAGAGATCCTGGAACTGAGTTCAATAGAGTTACTGAACTGGAAAATCTCTCTAACGCCTAAGGCTAGGAGCATTTTATTACAAATTTTGTGTGTCTACTTAGAGAAGTTTCTGTGTAAATATAAGGTTTTAAATCATGAAGCTCTGAATAATCAGATTGCCCTCCTTAGGCAGGAAGAAATGACCCAGAATGTGTTACATCTAGCATCTTACACCCCACCATGTAACTGAAATTCCACTTGTAGAATTTCTGGAAGATAGAAATGAGGGAAAATGTTTCTTCAACTAAGTTCTCAAAGACAGATTTTTTTTTTAAATTGCTGATTTCACATTCCACATTCCTTTGCCTAATAACTAAAGCTGCTGTAATGGCGACAGTATTTCCAGAAGAAGACACACATGTGTTGCCCTCCTCTGTTGCATAGATATAGTGACAACATGACCTTAAGACCAAAAGTCCAGTGAGTAAAAAACTCTGTTTTTTAAACTTCTAGCTTTCAAAAAATCTCTAAGTTTCTAATTTCTTTTTGATTCACATAGAGAGCTTATTTTCCTGCAATAAGCCTGAACGATAAACTAATATCCATTTTATGTCATGAATTAGAAGATTTGAAGAAATCAAGATTAGTTATGGCAAATGTGAAGTTACTGTGGGGAAAAAAGCCTAAATTATCGTTATCCAAATAAAAATGCATCCCTCCTTTATGTAAGAGTCTAGAGGAGCAAAAATTTTTAAATCACTAAGGCATATATTGTTTAAAAAATGAGTGCAACTTGTAAAATAATAGAAAGTCTGTCATTGTATTAGTTGTTTTTCCAAGGTTAGGCACTAGCAAGACTGCAGCTCTTAATGAAGAGCTTGTGGCAACAAGTTTTAAAGTGCAATAGGTGAAGGCTCTTCCCAGGAATATCGTACAGGATGCTCTGTCAATTATAGAAGGTGACGTTCTCATGCTAGGTTACTTCAGTAGCCAAAATTATTTTGATTATACATGTGGAAACCCAACTTAAATTGACTTCAAGGAATTTGTTGCTTCACAAAACTAAAAATGTTGTGGACGGCTCCTGTACAGCTGAAATTAGGACCTCAGATTTTGTCAATAGAAATCAGTTTTCTATTTTTCCATTTCAGTTTTATCATTCGCTTTTAAGTTCATGCTAAGTCAGTATCTCCTAAGTAGCAGAGGGACAGGAAGTCATTCCCTCCTCTTGGCTGCTAAATAAATGAAAATTTTTCTTTACCAATAAAAATCCAATAGCAGTTCCTGTGACTCACAGGAATTGATTTAAATAAGGTAATATATTTCTCCCTGAGTCACATCTTGGTGTGGAGGTAAAATACTCTAATTTGGTGATATTTTTATTTGAAGAAGAAAATAAAATCAACTCTAACAAAAATATGTGAAATATTAATTGAATAGCAGAGTTTTTCTAGAAGATCCATCCTTGAAATAAAAATTTCAAGCAAATCTTATACTAAGCAAAAAATAATAAAAATATAGAATCCATTTATTTATTACTTCTTGAAAATCTAATGTTTTTTATTTTAACATCAAATTTAATAAACATTTGATAAATTTTTCTGTACCAACTGCAAAAAATAACCATTAAAAGGTGCATAATAAGCATTCCTTGAGTAGATAAATTTGCATTGGTAAAATATCTGAGTTACCAATTGTCCTTTCTGTGTTCATGATTTTGTGAGTCAGCACTTTAGTCAGAGCTCAGGTGAGACCTGCCATCTCTTGTTCTCTGGGCCCATTCCTGTAACAGCAGTCAGTTTTCAAATAACAGATAGTTTCAACACACATGAAAAGTTTTTCACTTGTGTTAGATCTTACGGATTTCTGGACTGCATACAGAAAAAAAAAATGACTGGCCTGTGTATCCACCACCATCCTGAAAACTGATCACAGAGTGTCCTCTTAAGGTAAGTAGGTAATTGTGCCAAGAAAAAGAAAATAAATGACAAACAAAGCCTTGGTGCACAAATGCTTCAGAGCTTCTGCATAAATTATATTTCCTAATATCACATTGGTCAGTGCCGGTCACAAAGAGAGACGAATAGGAGTCTTACTTTCTTCTTTGGAAGAACTGAAAAACAATGTGCTCCTTTCAGTTCGCAATTACCCCATTGCAAACAATGGTCACAACATTTCCAGTCTTTGTACCTGCAACATAATGCTTTTCTCTAATAACCTCACAAAATACAATATATTTCAGCATCAGACTCCAAATTAAATATTTCAAGATCTGTGTCTGGTCTGAGACAGCTGTACTCTGGTGAATCATCTCCTATTTGATTCAATGGCAAGTGAATTAAAAAGCCATGTGACTTGTCCTGCGTATGGATGGAATACTAGGAAATCCCTTTCTAAGGCAGAGGTGGGAAGGCACTGCCCCACAGCAATTCTAAAATTTATTCAAGCACATGCTGTTCGTTCTCATTACTTTGTAGAAGCAAAACTTTTCTTTACTAGAGATGGATTCTATCCCCCACAAGTAATTTCCATTTATTTTATTTTTTTTTTTTACTATGGAGTCATTCTTTCTTAAGAGAAAAGAATAACCTAAGGGTTTTTTGTTTGTTTGATTAGCTTTCTTTTTCTAAAATATTGAGGGACAAAAAAAAAAGCCCCACTTCCCTCTTTGAAATAACTTTCAGTAGAAGTTGTAGTACTTCGATGATTACCAGCCTCTTTAAAATTTATATAGATTTCCTGTGAATTCACAAAAGTTATATCTACCTTTGATAAGGTTGTATTATATTAAGGAAAGTCAGTTGACCAAGTTCAGATTCAAAGACCAGAAAAAAAATCTCATCTCATGGTTCAAGTAGCTGTGAGATGTAATGACCTTTCATTTATATCTATAAATAAAATAGGAAATTTAAGCTGGCAATGGAGAATGTTCCTATTTATTTGCCATACACATAAAAAGCTATTTTCTGAGAAGGGTTTTTTTTAATCAATATGGATTCCTATTAGCAACTGAGAGTTCATTCAGACCAGTTTAAAAAATTGCAGAATGAAAAAGGATTAGAACTGAGACCGATAGAATATAAGAAGATTTCACAAATTAAATGCACTAGATATTTAGAAGTTTCTAAATATTGTCAGAATAAGATGACACCAAAACACTAAACTAAGCATTAACACTTGTCTAAAGTTTTGAGTTTAAAGTGGCAGAAGATGTTATGTGCAATTTCAAACTAATTCAAAGATATTCTTACAAATCCTACCTCTATTATAAGAAGTGACATTTATTCTTTGGGTAAATATGAATATTTATCCTTACAAATATAACTCACAGTGGTTAAAATTTATATCAGATTTTATTTAGAATACTGAAAATCACTACCATGACAGAGGACAATGAAAAATTTTTGCAAGGACATAAATGTTTTCAAGTCTGTTTAAAAGGTCCATACAGTTTCTATAGAAACTATATTTCAATAACTCTAAAATAAAATCACCTTGAAATAAACTATCATTATATGATACACATCCTAGAGCAATAATTATATCAAATAAAGCTGTAAATACATTTTTCTAAACTGTTAGTAAATCCTACAGAATATGAAGTTTAAAAGGAGCCTAAGAAATATCATAATGACTTCTTTTTTTAATTAATTCAGGAAGTTTGTATTTTATCTATCGTGATGTGAATACGAAAGAAGAGATGGCAGGTAATGGGCACAGAAGAATAGTTAAATACTAAGTCAGATTTGTTCTTTGAAAATTCATAGCGAAGGGACAAACATGCATTCAGTTGCAATATGTGTCCCAATGCACCAAATGCTTCTGAAAACTATTAATTGAAAGAAATCATGAACTTGACATCTACCTACTCATTGCAAGATCCTGTGCTAGGTTCTAAGAATGATGCTTTCATAATATCATTTTTTAAAGTTAATGAATAACAGGTCTAAGATAAAGAAAAATCCAGAATTATATACACTCACTTTAAAAATATTCTCTATATATTACCTGATGTGAGTCTGGAATTTTACTGGGAAAACAATGAGTGCAGTGTTGGTGATAAACGAACCTTAAATATAACAGCCTTCACTTGAAAAGAGACTTAAAATCCTTCCCTGAATATTTTATTATAATTTAAACATAAACTTACTGAGATTATAAGGTGTAGAAAGCTTTATTTCAATTTACTTTATGTAGAAGGTGAGAGGAAAGCATTGGGTTTAAGCCACTGGTTTTTCATTTTTTAAAAAATGTGGTCTTTCACTGGGTGGTGGATAGGTTTCTTATATATTTTTCATTTCTAATTTTGCATAGTGACCTTGAGTCTGTGTGTATTTACATAGAGTAATTATTAGGACCATTGGTCTGTTGATGGGTATGTTGGTGTCTTCCACATTTTAGCTTTTAGTTGTGTTGCTATGAACATGGGTATACATGAATCTGTTATAAGTTGGTTTTTACACTTATGGGGAAACTCCCAGAAGAGGTATCACTGTATCGAAGGAGATATTTGTTTCCAGTCTTTTGAGAAACTTCCATACTGCTTTCCATAGTGGTTGTGCAGTTTACATTCCCACCAGCAGTGCAGGAGGGTTCCTTTTTCCCCACAGCCTTGCCAGCTCTGATTGTTGTTTATGTTCTTGATATATGCCATTCTCTCTGCAGTTAGATGGTATCTTAGTGATGTTTTGATTTACATTTCTCTTGCGAGAAAGGATGTTGAACATCTTTTAATGAATTTATTAGCCATTGGAACTTCTTCTTAGAACTGCCTATTCATTTCTTTTGCCCATTTTCAATCAGATTTTTGATTTTGAGGTGTTTATTTCTCTTCAGTTCCCTGTATATTCTGGTTAGGAGCCTTCTATCTGAGGTGTTGGTGGTGCATATTTTTTCCAATCTGTTGGTTCTCTTTTTACAGTGTTGGTAATTTCCTTTGCCATGCATAAACTTTTTAACTTGCCATAATCTCATTTGTTAATGCTGTGGGCTATTTCTCTTGCTTTTGGTGTCTTGTTAAGAAAGGCTTTGCCGACACCTATGTCTTTTAGATATTTGCCTAATTTTTCTTCTAGAATGTTCAGTGTTTCAGCTTTAATACCTAGGTCTTTTATCCACTTAGATTTGATTTTGGTGCATGGTGACAGGCTTGTGTCTATATTCATTCTTCTGCATGCGATGTCCAGTTTTCCAGCACCATATGTTCGAGTCTATCCTTCTTCCAGTGTATGCTTTTTGCTCCTTTATCGAAGATTAGGTAGCTGAGGGTAGCTGGTTTTGCCTCTGCATACTCACTTCTGTTCCACTGGTCTACCTGTTTTTGTGCCAGTACTATATAGTTTTTATAGTTAATTGTTTTATAGTTTAACTTGATGTCTAGAATTGTAATGCCTCCTGCCTTAGTCTTGTTACTCAAGAACACTTTGGCTATTCTAAGTTTTCTCTGGCTCCATATGAACTTAAGAATTATTTTTTTAAGTTCTGTGAAAAAAGAAATTGTTGGTATTTTGATAGTGATTGCATTAAATCTGTATATCAAAATTATTTCACAAGACAATGAGGCTATCGACAAATGAAGAACTTTCCCATTCATCTCAGGAAATCCCTGCAAACAAATTTCCTGAGCAGAGAGAGCTCCATTCTGTGGGTTATTGGGTGCTCTGTCAATGTATTTGTCAGCTTTCTTGCTGGTGGGACAAAAGACCTGACATCTGCAACTTAAAGAAGGACAGGCTGATTTTGTTGATTGTTTCAGAGATTTTAGTCCATGGGTTCTGGCTGAAGGGAGGAAAGCTCCCAGTGAAAACGCCCGCAGAGAAAAACCACTCATCTTAGGCATCCAGATAGTAGAGGAAAAAAAAAAGAAAAAAGAAAAGAAAGCCATTGAGGAAGGAGACAGGGACTAGATATAGTCTTTAAGGTCACACAACAATGAGCCACTCAGATACACCCTTTAGTAAACATCTAAGTGTCTTTCAAGCCAATCAAGTTGACAGGATTAACTATCATTGTTCAATAAAGTTTCACCTGTGCAAAGTACTTTATTCTAGAAAATAATCTTGTTCATTATTTTCTTACCAATTATATAAATCATTTTCTGAATTTTTCCCAACTGCAATCAGTCCCTACCATGGAGCCATTATTAATGTCCTGATACCAAAGCCAGAAAGAACCAAAAATAAAAGACAACTCAGTATCATTTATGAACACAAATCCAAAATACTTAATAGACTATGAGCAAGTAAATTCAGTAGCATTCTTCATGGCATATCCTAATCAACTTGAGCTTATTCCAAAGGCTCAAAGCTGGATCAGTACCAGAAATCATTATATCAATAGGCAAAATGGAAAAAATACAACATGATCTTATTGTTTCCTGAGAACAAATGCTACACAAAATTTGGTGTGTGATCATGATAGGAATTATTCAGGAAAGTAGAAATAGACAGATATTTTGTTTACTTAATACAAAACATTATCCTTGATGGAAGTATTTCAAGTGGTTTATCAATCACACCAAGAACAAGATTAAAATGTTTGCCCCAACCACTACTGCTCAAGAACCTTAATGGTACAGCCACTGGACATCAGCTGGCACACATTTGCCTGTCATAGACTTCAAGTCGGTTGATTTACACTTCATTTCCATCACTTGGAAAACCTTGGCACTTGCTAAATTTTAGCGCGTTTATGTTCCTGGCACGTCCTCACACACTGGCATTTTCTTGTGTTGTTTCGTTGCCTGTTCTGCGTCACTCTGCACACAAACCAACATGCATGTGCACGGAAGTCAAGGACAAGAGAGAGAGAGTACTCAGGAGAATTATGAGAACTGACATGAATTTACTCACAATTTATGAGCTAGAGGAGGAGTTTGCAATGCCTGTATCTTATGCTCTTCTATCTCTCTTGAGTTTTTCACCTGCATCTTTGAAATTTCCTTCCCATATACACCAATGATTCAGAATTAGTTCCTCCTCTTTTCTGAGTGTGCCTCATTGCTAGATAGAGGTTTTATATGCCCAACTGTAATCTTGTGAATTGATTTCCAAGGAAAGGTGATACCTCTTCTCTGAGAAATTCTAACAATAACTGTTAATACAATCACATTCGTTTTGAAATCAATCACCTTATTTCTTAATGTACCTCTAAAATTACCATAGTAGTATGATTTCAATGTTCCTTTTTTCCCTGTGTCACCTATATTTATTTGAGGTAATTACTTGTCTGTTCAACATTTAAAGAGAATCTAGAGAAAAATATTATAAATCATAATAACTTCCCAAAACATCCTTAATTATATTCAGTCTTTATTATACTGTACTGTGTTCATTCATCTAGTCTTTTATTCTAACTTTACCCCAAAATTGACACAATTTGCATAAAATATTTGTAGGTTAGGAAATTTAACATTTTACTTATTTATCTTGTATATAAATTTTATTTTATATTTTTATTTCAAAACATTTGAACATATTTTTAATCATGTTGTTACTCTATGTTGTCACTCCTGGAAACCTAAAAGAGATTCTGAAGTGTGTTGTTAAAAGCATATTTAATTTGTAACATTTTCATGCTAAAGACTTGTTTTTGTTTTCCTAGTGGTGGGAGTTTCCACTAAGTTTTATTAACAATATGGTTCTAAGGAATTATGATCACATCTTTCTCTTCCCTTGATACTGTGAAAAACCCATGTGCTCACAATCTGGCCAGTGGGAAGCAATCAAAGTATTCTGTGAAATTTTTGGAAAATGTTTTAAAAAGAATGGGACATTTCTTCTTCAGCCTTTTCTGGTTTAAATAGATCAAAGCGTAAGTGTAGATATGTCTACAGCTTGAATACTTGTGCGCTGAAGTGGGGAGAACAAAATAATATAAGGAGTTGGTCTCCACTATACCCAGCTTTCCTGTCACTGAACACTATGTCCAACATTCACAATTTGAAGGGGAAATGTAATTTGACTCATGTTTTAAAGGGATTCCGTCTATGGGAAGTTGATTCTAAGGAAAAAAAGATTATGGTAGAAGGGCGTAATACGTAAAGCAGCCTGGTTCATGGTAGCTGGAACGTAGTATATGGTAATAGTGCTGTAGAGGAAGGCATCAAGAACTATGGACAGTGCCTAAGCTCACCCCTTCAGGTCCACCCAGGTACAGCAGAAATTTGCTCCTCCAGCCCTTTCAGCACCTCCACAGGCAATCCAGTTGACACCCTGCGCTCACTATCATACCCACTTTATAATCTAAGGATACTCTTTGTGTTTCTAATATGATTGTTTGTTTCACTCTGATGGGCTTGGTGTTAAACTAAACACAATGGGCCCAAAGGTTGTGAGAAAATACAAGTGACTACTTTTAAGATATGGCATAACTAGGGTGATGGGCAGTAAGAAACAAGGCCTCAAGTGCAGAGGCTGGAGGACCGTGCTGTTGTCACACCATGAATAATATTAGGTCAAGGTCATTTCTACTGTTTCTAGGAAAACCACCAGCTAACTGACATTAATATAAGGAGAAATAATAGAAACATTTTTGTTGTTTTTTTCTACTTTCAGAAAAATCTTGTGTAGGAGAAATGGAAAGGATTCAGTCCATCTCACTCAAGAAATCCATGCCTCCATCTTTGGATTTTAATTGAATGAAGATCTATAACTGTGCATTGTTACTGGTTTGAGAAACTCAAATTCTCCACCCCACATTGAAGATGTTCTATGTAGATGTGAAAAGTTGGCTTTAGAAACTAAGATTTAACCTTTCAGACAATATAATCCCAAATAGAGAAAGACTGAAAGCATTCACACAAAATTCAGGAACAGGACAAGAATGCCCACTGTCACCCTTACTATTCAATATAAGGCTTGAAATTTTGACAAGGGCCATCAGGCAAGAGCAAGAATAAAAGGAATATATATTGGTAGGGAAGAAGTAAAGACATATCTATTTGCAGATGACGTGATACTATACACAGAAGATACCAAAAATTCCACCCAAAGACTCTTAGAACTAATAAATTCAGCAAAGTAGCAGGTTTAAAATCAATACCCAGAAATCAATAGTATTCCTATACACCAATAACAAAGCCAAAGAAACAATCAATAAAGCAATCCACTTCACAATAGCAATAAGAAAAATAAAATACTTAGGAACGACCCTCACCAAAAAGGTGAAAGACCTACACAAAGAAAACTACAAATCCCTAAAGAAAAAAAATTGAAGAGGGCAATAGAAAGTGGAAAGACAAAAAAATTGCCTGATTTCCAAACTATTGCGTGTGCTGGTTTTCTAAGGTGATCCAAAGGCTTTTCTCTTTTCCTGGATCATTTTGATAATCACTTCTACCTCACAGCTTGAATGGATACTTCTATATAATAGATGTTAGGATGTGTAGATAACTTTAACAGACGGTTGTTAAATTGAGCATACATGTAGACAGCAATTTGTACTGGCTCTAACGGCAATACCTCGTGTTCTACCACGAGAAACTGACATATTTCAGAAAGGGTGATTACTCGTAATTCATTAGGTATTAAATGACAAGATTGGTTTAACACATTCTATATATTTCATCCTAGTTGACATGCGACTATTTTACTTGTCCTAAGAGTGCAAATCAAAATGACATCTATTACTGTGCTCACATTTCAGATAATCAAGGCTTACAATAATGGGAGAAATATTGTTAAGCATGCATTACTGCGGCGCTGACTTTCATCTCCATCACCATCATTAAATTAGTTGCAAGTATGAGCTGGGAGCACGACATTCTGCTAAGTGCTTCCTGCTTTTTAGGGAACTATACCAAGATCCACACACCGCAGGAGTGTTGACAATTAATCTAGATTAACACTCACATCACTGATGCCCATCTAATGAGTTACAGAATATCCTATGAATTTTCTGGCACTGAGGTAGGATTTTTGCTTTTCATCTTTCCTTTCTTTAGTAGAAAGACATCCAAGATGAAATTGCATACATCATTGCTCCAAAAAGATGGCCCGCCTGCAGCCTTACTATGAATGCTAATCCCAACCCCAATGCTTAAATTATCATTTCTGAGAGTTCTTATAACAGACATTATTTTGTCTTTTGTCATCCATATTCCTTTGCTTAGAATTGCTTTTTTATTTTTTAGTTAATTAGATAAAAGAAACTCCAAAAATAACCATGTATTCTGTAAATACTGTCTATGGAAGACAGTGAGTGACTTAAAAGCAGATATGTTTTATTTACTGTTTTGCTCCAACTCCTTAGACGCTGCTGTGAACAAACATACTTGCAACAGACACTCATTGAATGAATGATCTAAGTTAGGTAGAGATGGATTTGAGCTCCATCTCCAGTGTCACTAATTGGGTGAGACCAAGAAAATTAGTGAAATTTTCTGACATTTAGTAACCTCACCTGTCGAATCAGTAGGATAGCATTTATCTTAAGGCCTTATACGAGATGAAATAGAAAAATGCAATGTGTGTTAAGTGAAAAAAAAGTTATTACATTAAAGACACTGCAATTCATCTTCCTCAAAATACGCTCCCTTGCTTTGAACACACTCGGGCCAATGTTTTTGCCAATTTCTGAAGCAGTGTCAAAAACCCTTTTTTATGAATGTTTTTAAATGCAATGTCATGACTGGTGATATACTGAATCAATTTGAATTGTTTACATCTAATGTTCATTTTTTTAAAAATATGGGATGCTTCACGAATTTGCATGTCATCCTTGAGCAGGGATCATGCTAATCTTCTCTGTATCGTTACAATTTTAGTATACGTGCTGCCAAAGCAAGCGCATAATATTCATTTTGACTTTGGGTAAGAGCCAGAAATCAAAAGGTGTTGTCTCTGGTGATGACATTTGACAAGTGCCTACCTTCCAATTGCATGGCACAGGGCAGCAGCTTTCGCCAGACTTTTGACTGGGTCTCACCAATTATAAGAGACTTCCAGAACTGCTTCAGACCATGGCAAGACTGATGGAGTAGGAGCATATAAAGTCAGGGGAAGCAGTTTGCGGTTGGTTAGTAGCCATGTGTCTGTGTAATAGAATGCATGTTTTTAACTTAAACATTCATTCAGTTTTTGATCACCCCATGTACTTAGTGTACTAGAAAACTGTGACTCACATTCCTTTCCTTTCATTCAGTCTTCACTTTTCCTTCCAAATTTTGTTTTTAATCGTATGATTTTATGTAAGTGTCTGTGTATAAATATTCTTAAATTTTACTTCCTCCTTCTTCAAATTCCTAGAGGCACAGTAAGGCCTTCTTCATCTCCCAAGAGGCTATTAGCCTTGCCATACCAAGGACTTGGTTTCTTCACCAAGATTCTTGTACTAGAAGCTTGGTCTCGATTGTGGTAGTGGTCAGATGTCACAGGACCATGAAGAGATGAGGCCTAGTAGAAAGTGACTTGGTTGTTATTTGGGGCATCAGTCTGGGAGGAGATTAAGTCCCACCCGTTAGAAGGCAGTTAGTCTCCTGATTGGTTAGCCCCAGGGTGGGCTGTTGGGAAGCACAGGTTTGCTTCTTAGCTCACTGCCCTGTTTCCTGTCTCACTTGCTGTCCTCTTTTACCTGCAGAACTTAGATCTAAACAATAATTTTTATTAAAAAGTAACGTATCTAGTCTCATATATTTTCTTCCAGAAACAAAACAGACTAGGATCTTCTTCTTGGTATGTAATGCATCGTATTCACTCCCTGGGCTTTCTGAATGGTAACTCTCATATTTTGTGGTGGATTTCAGATGATTAAGAATCTTGCAAAAGACCGTTTATCAGAAATTTTGAACATAGAATCTAGATCAGCTATAATACTCCAAAAAGTCTCTGTTCTTAGTGAAAAAAATTTGCATATTTTATGTATCTTAACACTTTAAACCAAGAGGACTTGTGTTTCGATAATCATTCATTCTAAAGGTAACTTAAGGTACCTCTCAATTTTTATAATATTTTTCAAAAATCACTGCCATGTAAAGCAAACAAACCAAAAGAATATATGGTAAATATGTAAATAGGAAAAGAAAGAATAATAGTGTATTGGTCATTTTTTTAAATGAGTGCATTCTTTTGGAATTGTATTTTATTTGGTGTGTTTGCATGTCCTAGCTTTTTATCTAATCATTTTAATTAAAAATAAATATCCTTTTCCATACTTAAATTAAAGAGAGAGAAGTTCAAATAAGGGAGGAGGATTGCTAGCCTAGACTACATAGTGAGTTAATGAGTAGCCTGGACTACAGAGTGAGATGTTTTCAAAACAAACAAACAAACAAACAAAAAAACAAACAAACAAGCAAACACACACACAAAAAAAACAATAAACACAACAAAAAGTGGCTACAAATTGTATAGGCTTCAGTAACAGGATATAAAACTAATATTCAATGTTCTTTGACTTTTGTTTATCAATTCCAGTACTGGAAATTGAACCCAAGTCCTTTGCGTTAAGTGACATCATTAGTTCTTTTGTTAATTTTTAAAGTTTAAAGCAAAGTCTTACCGAGTTACTAACTTGTCCAGGCTAGGCCCAGACTTGAAATTCTGTTGCCTCAGGCTCCAAAGATGCTATGACTATGGGTATGTGCCACAACACCTAGCAGAGAATCTCTTCTTTAACACTCTTCTAATTTACTATCCGTCCTTTTATTTGGAAAAACAAAAAAGTTCATAGTACAAGAATTACATCCTTCCTGTTTTCTTCTGTACCTCTGTGTCTGCCCGTCAGTGCAAACTTCAAAATTCCAGAGAGATCATGTTTTCCATCGTCTAAGATGATGACGAGGCTTCTCATTAGGTCCTATCCCTGGACGGTGGCTCCTCAAGCTTTCCTTCCCACGAAACGTCAAGTCTAGATATAAAATTCTAAAACTCAATTGGTCCATTGGGATAACACTGATGTTGACTTTCCGAAAACCATGTGCTGGGGAAAGGTTGCCATGGAATATCCAAACATCTGCCACTTGAGTTTGTGTGGTACAGCTGGAAGGGTCCCAGGCACACTGAGGCAAAAAGTCAAAAATGTTGCTTTGGCCACAGATTCCTGGGAAACCATACGAGCTGACAGACAGCGTTGCCTAGAGTATTAGGAACAGAGTGACTAGTTTTGAGATCAGCCTCAGGAAATTGCTGCACAGGAGGAAGGCACACCCTGCTGTGGTTAGGATCTGGAGTGTCCCCCAAAAGTCTCATGCATTTTAATGTTATGGATTGTCTGTGGAACCATGTGATGTTGGTGGATTGGGGTCTGGGCTGGAGAGGTGGATTATAGTTAAGTTAGGATTAACGGTGTGTAGTGTCCACACCTGGATGCAGGAGGGACTGGTTACTGGGAAGAGACCTGAAAGGATACATAAGCTGCACCCGCCTTCCTGGAGGACGGGGACTAGTCTCAACTGGCCTCAGCTTGTCTTCCTGTTTGTTGGGGAAGCTGCCTCCACCTCTCTCTCTGCCATGTACTTTGACTGTTGCCGGCCGCCCCTGAATGGACTGTGACCTTTGAGACTGTGAGCTAAAATAAACCTCTCCTTCCCTAAGTTCGTGGGTGTCGGGTATTGAGTCACAGCAACAAAAAAGTAACTAAGACATACCCCCACCCCCATTTCTTTTCTTCTGCATTTCTCTGGGTTGTGAAAGGCAACAGCTGGTAGCCTAACTGTCTGGTTACTTCAGTTCATTCTAATTTCATTGAAGAGTAAAATATTAATACTCTCTTTTTAAAAGAAGTTACACAGAACTTATCCATAAAAAGATACCATTAATCTTTATAATGACCTTCCAGATCAGATGGAATGAATGAATATAATTTATACACAAATTTATCTGGTTTTTGTTCAAGGTCAAAGTCTCAAAAAAAGCTATAAATGTTTTCTTTTTTTTTCATACACGAAGGTTTCCCACATTGCCTCTGAGTTATTCTCTGCCTAGTATTGGAAAGATTTTTTTTTTTTGGCCAAATGACATTTCTAGCAGAAATAAATACTTTATAAATCCATTCCTCTGAAACTTGTGTTCAAATAGAGTCAGTCTTATTTTTAGAACATTTATGCATTCCCGTTTTTAAAAAATCATTTAAAGTTCTACTTATAAAGATCATATTTCTTTTTTACTGCCAAAAGATCACAAATGCCTACAAGGCAGAAAACTTCCTGTCGAACAAGGAGATTAGATGAGGCTTTCAAGAAAAGATTAATTTGTCTATTGAAATACAGTTGGTACTGCTTAAGCTGATGATTTTCTTAGCAACCGATGCAATAAAAGCAATATGACTTGATATCACTAGTTTGAATGAGCGAGCATTTTGGTCCCACCAAAGTGCACTTGGCTCATTTTTAAATAAAGTAATCACTGAAAAGCGAAAAGAAGTAAGTGATCACCATAATGTAATGTAAATGGATGATCTGAAGACCTAAAAGAGTGCAGTTGTATTTTTAAAAGTCAAATAAAACCATCAGAGCTTCTTCAGATTGCTGACTTGGACAGAGCTTATACATCTAATTACTAAGATTTTATTGGACAAATCACATAACCAGAGAAGCATTTGGCCTTATTTAAGAAGATACTCAAACTGCGAAATGCTTGGTAGATTATTTCCAATATTATAGATAAGTTTGAAATATTATTATTTAAACTACACACACACACACACACACACACACACACACACACACACACCAGAATAGAAAATGGTTAAAAGCTGAAATATTTGAGACCCAATCTCCTTTTTGCAAAGTCTAATTTACAATGGGTTTATGATTATATAGCTTTATAAAACTGCAAATATCTCTAATTATCTCTTGGGGATTTTTT
The DNA here is from genome assembly GCA_004027205.1 of Ctenodactylus gundi. Lineage (NCBI taxonomy): Eukaryota > Metazoa > Chordata > Mammalia > Rodentia > Ctenodactylidae > Ctenodactylus > Ctenodactylus gundi. The sequence continues at coordinate 707,582 of PVKB01000375.1, forward strand.
CTTTCTTGTTTTTTCATGTACTTAATCAGGACCAAAATAGTTATATATGGTTTGAAATGTCTTCCTTGCTTCTTGAACTCTCAGTTTTGTAAATCGTTCACGTTCCTTATATTAAAATCCCACCATGTTCACGAAGCTGCCCCACTCTCCGATTACCACCACCACTCCACTTCCTAGTAAGCTTGATTTTTCTTGAAGAAAAAAAAAAAACGGATTCTGGATAATAGACTTCACTGCAGCCATCCCAACTTCCCATTGAAAAACCTAGAGTTGGCTTGAATAGTTGAATGCATACCAAAAAACTAAAAACACTCAAAAGAAATTAAACTCATTTGGGCCAATGTCTATTCTCAATATCTGAGTAGTGTTTTTCACAAAACTTTAATAAGATGGCCCTGAATTAAGAAAATCTATCATGGGTTGGCTCAAGATGAAATTTTTTATAAGCCATCATATCATTGTCCAACTGAAAGTAAAAAACAACTTTATTTTCCAATCATTAACCGATTAACTGGTTCTTGGTTCACTTAATATTAAAGAGGAGATCTGTGGTACATAACCAGGCAAAGAAAAGTCAGCAAAATTACAAATGGTAGAAGTTTTAACTCCTGAAATGAAGTGAAACCAGGAGGATTTTTTCCCTTTGAAGATGCAGAATCAGGACAGAACTCTATCAGGAGTATAGGTTTTCAAAATTCAATTAAGCATACAAGCGATGGAGCCAGGAATATGGCTGAAGTTTTGAAGCTATCAAGAGAAAGGGCTTATACAAATTGAATCTGGTGACTTACATTTTGGGTTACAGAGCACAAGAGGAAAAGATGGAATATAGGAATTGATGCTCACAAACACTGGTTCTATGTCTTTCCGCAAAACAAGGAGAAAATCTCAAGTGTACGTCAAATAGGAAAACGTACAGTACCATCAGAAGACACAAGGATCCAAATTCCCTGTGCAGTCGCATGCATGTAGTGGGACTAAGTATTAACAGGATGACATAAAATGGAAACAAGACAGGAAGAAATAATTAAAAAGCCAAGACAATCAAGGAGCACGGGAAAAAGAGTTAAGTTCAAACATTAAAATTAAAAAGTAATTCAAATGTTAAAAAATCTCTACAGAAAAGTTTAATAGGAAAATATGGATACAACAAAAGTGAACCCACAGAGATAATATGTACATCCATGGGTGCTGTGAGAACGATACATGTTAAATACACTAGAGAAAAGATAAACAGAAATCAGCCAAAGTTTAGATGAGGACAATCCAACAAGGAAGACATAACTACACAATTTAAGGGAAATAATGTTCTAAAAAGATAAAAGCACATCCGAACATCTGAGGTAAGGTATAGCAAAGAGCAATATTTCATCTGGAGAAATTTTAATCGTAGTAATAAAAGAAAAAAATCATACATTCCAAAATGCAAAATGAAAGGTATCTAAAAGGCAGACAAAGAGGGACAAAATTATGCTATCCTCACGCTTTTCTGACATTAAATACCAGAACATATTAGGGAAACATTCACAAAATTATGATGAGAAGAAAATTTTGGGCACAAAATGCCTATAACCAAGAAAATTTCATTGGTATATAAAGCCAAACGAAAGGCATTCTGAAGTCTCAGAAAAAGAAACCACCCACATGGTTACACTGGGAAAAAAAATAGTTGAAGGCATTCTTTGGATAACATTGAAGTGAACCCAAATCAAGAGCTCAATAACAGGAAGGAATTTCATAAAACAGAGGGCACTTACCACAGAAATATCAAGGGAAAATATTGGATTTCTATCCTGGCCAATAGTAGTTACTAAAGAAAAGCCAATAATAAAAAGAGCCACTGAAGAGGAGGAGCAACATAAAATTACAGTAGACAGCAACAATTTATTAACCAATTTATTAACCATGTTCATTCTGTTTCATATAGAAAGCAGCGAAAAAATCATTATATACATTTACTCTTTGCTTTTACCAACAGAGAAATGAAATTAGAAAATATATTTTAAATGCATTAAAAATAAAGATTAGCTTAAACCACAATTATGAAGTGTGACACACACACACACACACACACACACACACACACACACACACACACACACACATACATTCCCCACAAAATAAATCCAAAGAAACATGTTCCGTATACTCAAAGTAGGAACTAAATACTTAAAGTATTAAACTAAATTAAATATCTGAAATAAAAGAAAATCTGAACAGCGATGGTAATTATCCACTAAATTACCTGTCAGACGACGAGATTCTCAGGTCAAGAAATAATGTAAGAAATGTGTAAATGCCATATCAAGGTCATACAGAGCTCTCTCTGTCATTCACTGGAGTGCGTGTTGCAAATGTGTACAGTATTAGCTTATGTAGTCCTTGCAAAAAAACTTTCTGAAAATATTGTTTTGTCTTCATTTTACAAGCAGAAATTAAAATTTAAAAAGAAAAAAAGTTGAGATTGGTTTACTTTACCAAAAAACTAAAGTTAAAAAGGGGGAAAAAATCACCAAATAAAAAAATGAAATTAAAAACAGTGTGAGAGATTACAAGCCTAATATAAAAGAGTTTGAAGCATTATCCCAAACAGAGCCTTGCATAATTGATTCTAGGCACAGTCAAACTTTAAGATAAAGTCATCCATCTTTTGTACTGTAGACAGTAAAAGTTGTTAATAATATTAGAAAAATAAGAGTTTTGTTATTGTAAAAAGTAACCTTTACTACAACTCCCTCAACAATTGACAAATCAAATATTCAAAAAATAAATATGAGTCATTTGATAATCATAAGTAACAAGGTCCCAACCTTTAATTTCGAATTTATTTTTCTTATTTTTAAAAGAGGATGCTTTTATAATATTTTGAAATATATTATTTATTTGCATTTTGGCATATATATATGCTCTAAATATCTAGAATGATATTAATTAAATATTCTAAAAGATTGACTTCTTAATAGTGGAATGATTATATTTTAATGGTGTTCATTGGGTCTTCTGAGTTCTCTAAATTTTTAATATATCCATAAAGGACCTCAATGATCAGAAAACTTGCCCATCTAATATTTATGCACTCAAAAAGTGCTTATTGAACATTTAATTAAGTCACTGGATTGGTGTACGCAACTGATGACTGACCCTGAGGGAAAATATTAACAAGCAAAAGAAAGGATACAAGTTCCTTTATTGTCAGTAAAGAATTCATGAACTTGACTCAGTGCAGACAGCTGTGCAAACCAGAAGGCTAAGTGGGATAAGCTTTGGAGGAAGGGCAAACAGTCCTAGCCTCCAATTCGCAGGAATGTTCCCCACTTCAATCTCTGCTGCCTCAATGGGGTGAGAATTTCATCAGGTGTTTTCAAGAGCTCCATTTTCCATTCTCCTGGGACTTCTGTCATGCCCTCTTGGCCTCTCTCGCCACCGCTTAGATTCTGACTATTTGCCTATCTTCCTACCAGGTGAAAGTAACTGTCAACAGCTCCGCTGCTCGGTAAGTGTTTACTGCAAATGGCTAAATCAAAGGGGACGGGGCTGGAAAGCAGGGAGTGACGGGCGGTTTTCAGGCCCAGCCTGCAAGGCTCCGCAAAAATCTGTCCCTAAAATCAGATCCTGAGAATGCAACCCTGGAAAAATGCGCATATCCTCACCTTCTGGAATTCATATTCTTGAGGGGAGACAGACGTTGGGCAAGTAATTACCAGGGTGATGAATGGAACCAAACCACCAAGCTGGGGCCATGAAACTCTTTTTCCCGTGTCCACTGTCCCCTTGGCACTGCTTGTTATCCCAATGTGGACCTTGTTACCTTCTCTTTCTCTCAGTGCTTCTCTGTGAGCACATCTGTTTCTTCCAAGTTGTCGGACTCTCGCAAGCATCTGCACATGCCTGCCTCAAATTAAGTGCTCACTAATGTCTTGAGCACATGACTAATGGGTGAGCCTTCGTCTCTCCATGTGCCTTCCTTTTTCAGTATTTTCTATTTAGACACAACATTCAAAACACAGGAAGGCATGTTTATTTGATTAGCTTAAATCTTGTACCAGACAATTCTTCAAATTTTTAAAATTTCTATTGTTCCTTTTCTGTTTGTGTGTTCTGTTTTGGTTTTTCTTTTCTTGCTATCTTTTAACCTAAAGCAATGGGGAAGTGGCAGTAGTGTTTATGTGTAGGAAAAATGAAGTTAGCCTTGTTAACCTGTGAAAATACAAGCTGGTTCTGAGGGATACATTGCAGTGTACCAAAAAGATCAAAGCCCTTGCTTATTCTGTTGGAGCAAGTTTAGGGGAAAGTCACCATTCACAGACGAGGGCTTCTCGATTCTCTAAGGGGGTTTGGTTTTTCTAAGAGAAGACTGCACTCCTGTTATTTCTTGTTCTTGGATGGAACTCCAACATCCTATGAAACTTTCAGCTCTCTTCCGTCTAGTCTGACTATAGTGTAACAAATAATTCTGATTTTTAAATAGGCTGCCTCCCTTCTCTGGGGTATTCTATTCCTTCTTTATTGTGTGCTCCCAGCCACCATGAAATGGGCAGCTCTTCTGCCATGTTTCTGCCTTAGAGCACCTGACCATGGGCTCTTTCTGAAAGTGTGAGCCCAAAGTATATCCATTGGAGGTACCAGGTCCTTTCGTCCCAGCAGCAAGAAAGCTGATGAAGAGTCAAAGCCACTCCCACCAACCAGTCATGGATGAGAGGAAGTACCATCATCTGGCCTGCATACCCTAACTCTAAAAGTACATTGATTTTGTACCAACAGTGGAGATTAGCATTCCTGGAGAATTTTCACTACATTTTATGACTAAGCTTAAGAGTTTGATCCTTTATTGACTGGCATAAATGGATCGACAGGATGGTTTTATGATGACTGGATTCCATTGCTCCTATTGAAGAATCTGTTAAGTCTTTTGAACTCTCAGAGCCTGAAATAGTCATTATGTAATGTGAGATATTTGTGATGATGACACTACAAAAACTTGAGCTAATGCAAACTTGTGGGACTTTGACGCCAAGACCTGAGTGTGTTTCAGGTGGGAGCAAAAATCTCTTCTGAATTTTGTGTGGCCTGTGTTCAATTTTCCTCAAGAAGTCCTCTATTAGCCTCCCTGGTTTTATACTTCTGCCCTCAGACTCAGAGACCACTCCGCGAAACTAATTTTTCAACTAACTCATGAGACGTGTGGTGTATGATTGCAACTTGAGCAGTCCTGTATCCATGGGAGGGCTTCAAAAGGAATGATTGTTGATGATTACAGCTAAGATTGTGTTTCAGTTCTGGCAGGCCTGAAATTGGAACTCAGATAGGGTTACATTCAAATATCTTTTTAAGCCTAAAATGTAACATATCATCCTTTTCTCAGCTGGGATTGGAGAAACCAAATCATCAATAACCACTCCTAGGCTGAGAATATGTTCAAGACTGAAATATAACCTCTAGTTCCTGTATAAGTGAGATATTCCCACACTGCTGAAGTTACTGGAGACTATGTGATCATCAGCACTGTGAAAACATTCAAGACCCACTTCCATGTAGATAGTCAGAAATTGATGGAGTATGTCAACTTGAGCTATCACTCCATGAAGATGTCCTGCCCTGTCACCACATCCACAATCATGCCTGTTCCCCTAGAGTCTGCAATCTAGACGGGAAAGGGGATCATTTATTATAGAACCATCCAGAGCACATGCCAAGCCCCATGCCTGAGCTTCCTCATTTATCTTCATTTATCAGACACCATGAGAAAGAGTATCATCTACTTTTCAGATAACAAAATACAGACCCACAATAAGTAATGAACCTAACTCCGTGCATCGATGAATCACAACTAGAAAAAAATATGTTAGAAATAGACCTAGCAGATCGGAGGAGAATGCTACCAGTTCTGGTTGGAGTGTCACAGAAGGTTTCGGGACAGACTCATTTGGGAAGCCAAGCTTGAAGCGATGATTTGTGTAACAAGGAGAAGTAACCTACTTAGCATCTGGCCAAAGTATTGGACTTTGCCCTACCACTCATTCATTCAAATTTATTCATTTCTGAAATACATATTGATACTTTCTCTGTGCCAAATGCTGTTTGCAGTGGAATCCAGTTTGTATTAACAGTCAACATCTGTGTTCCCATAATTCTTCCCTTGAGAGAAATGAGTAAGAAAATATGCAAACAGACATATAGCACACTAGTTTGCAAGTCCTATAAAGATGAACACGACGAATATAGTAGCCCCTTTTATTCATGGGTGATGTCCCAAAACCCCTAGTCATTGTCTGAAATTACAGATAATACTGGACTTTACATATACTGTTATACATGTTATAACCTGTTACAAAGGTTACATGTATTCTCTCTGTGCCTGTCAGTGTCTTCTCTCTCTCTCTCTCTCTCTCTCTCTCTCTCTCTCTCTCTCTCTCTCAATCTCTCTCATAATATCTTAACAAACTTACTGACTCTTTTTCTTGGAATGTTGTGAGACTCTTTAATGAGATGAACTGAGATGAATATTATAAGAATTGTGATGTGGTACTGTGTTACTGTACTAGGTGCCATGACATGCCCAGCCAAGGTGCAATAGTCAATATCATAACCAGAAGATAAAGAGACACATGGGCATGTCAGAGACACGTCAGAGCAGGGGTGATCACATCCCTGGTGAGATGCCTGTGATAGCACAAGATTTTATCATACTCCTCAGCAGAGTTAACAATTTAAAATATATGAATAATTTATTTTGGAACTGAATCTAGACCACAGTTATTTCTGAAAGGATTTTAGACAACAGTTGATCGGGGGTAACAGAAACTATGAGAAGTAAAACTAAATATAAGGAAGATGGCATTGCACAACAGGAGGTTGATGGGAACAGAGAGTGACCGGAGTAGCAGGGCTGTCGTATTCTCAGAAGTTTCGTGATTTCACTGAGACTGGACAGTCAGCTGAAAAGAGAAAGCCGGTGGTCCATCTGGAAAAAGACCACTTCACCTAAAGCCAATGGCCTGAATGAGGCCTGGTGGTAGAAGATGAAACCAAAGACGGGACAACACAAGACAAGTTGGGGCCTTGTCTCCAATGAATAGGTGTTCTATCAGGAGATCAATGTAAAATAAAGTACGATTTGTACTTGATCAAAACAACTACATTTAGACTTTTGGAAGAATTGTTCTGGCAACCTTTTATATAAGGAGTCCAATATTACAACTTTGGGTGTTAAATATGAGAAAATATTAGTTCTACAAGATGCACCCAGTCATACTTCAGCAGATTATGAAATTCTAGTCAGGATTATCAAGAAAAACTTCAATATAACTGCAATACTTAACTGTAATGCTGGGATCATTGACATAGAAGTACTCTCAGATTCCTAAAAAAACTCACAGAACCTATGAATGATCACAGATCTCTCAGGAGCCCCAAATTAGCTTAGAAAAAGGCAAAAGGAATGACTCCAGTTACCTCGGCAACTGTGGGGCTTTGCCTTACAGTAGGAGGCTGCGCGCAGAATTGTACTTCTATTATGGTCAGCCAGAAACCAGGCAGCAGTGAGTCTACAAGCTTGTCGTGCCACCAGCAGATTTTGAGCTCCCCATAAATGAACTTGTGTCCCATACAGAGACAGTGAGGACTGTGTACTGGAGGTGACAACTGCTCCCACCCACCCTTTATAGAGCTTAAAACCCACACCTAAGGGCCAAATTTCAACATACCTTTTGATTGCCCCTACTTCCCATTTCTACTTGCATTTCACACACTTCAAGTTATATCTCCAGTTGTTATCAGTTTCCATACATCCATTATCTTTCCTCCCCACAGCACCTGTATTTTCACTCAGGTTTCCCTTTAGCCAAAACCGGTAGAGTCATTCCCCAACCCTCCGTGTCTAAGCCATTTGTTTTCATGTTCAGTGGTCCATTCTTCTTTGGACTCAGCATCGAATTCAACAAAATAAAATTAAATCTTCTTCTTTAAATGATTTGCTTGCAGCACTTCCTCTCCTTACGTTTTATTCAAAATTTCTTCCACTTGTATTTGAATATTAAGGATTCTCTTCTTGCTTTGACCTAACTCTTGTCTTCCTTTATTCCAACTCAATAATACACTGCTGCCGAACTCAGATTAGTTTCCAACGTGACTTGTGTCACTCCATCCAAGAGCATGTGGCAGTTCATTACTTTGATTAGGTTTAAGGGCCCTCCAAAGTTTGACCATCCCCAAGTACTTCCAAAGAACGCTAGAGCGATGCAGAAATTGCAGCAGTAAAAAAACAGATTTTTATAGAGGATCTCTTGAAATAAGCAACAAAGACCTTAAGAACAAACAGGGCCCATTCTCAACAATCACACCCATAAAGGGCTTATTCTGCTTACACATGCAAAGCATCATTCTTGCTAAAATGGTCAATGCTACAAAGTACTTGGAAGGCAAGATCAAGTTTAAAAAAAAAGAAAAAGGTTTCAGGGGAGCCTAACTAAATCCTGCCCACCAGACCTTTGAGAATCACACACACATTTGGCAAAATTTATCTAGATTCTTTGCAAAGATCTTCACAGCTTAGGCCTTTACTCTGATTCCCGACCTTCCTCAGGAGACACTGCAGCATTATTTGTCTATTTCCTTCTTTACTGAGCCAAATCAGTCTTCAGAGTTCAGTAAACAATCCAGCTCTTCGTGAAACCAATCTGGATCTAAGAGTTCCTTAGGACATTTTTGTAGCTCAGGACGTATTCTTTCAGCGGAAGAGCGGTTGGTGTTGATCAAAATGTGTATCTAGCCCTATGTCGCTCTTGAAGAGAGATATAGTAGGATCGTATCCCCCAGCAGGGACTCCTCAGTGTCCTGTCTTGTCCATTTTCTCAGAAGAAAGTCCTTAAAATTAGACTAATTAAAAATACACAATTTCCAAGCTATAATATTAAGAAAAAGAACTGTGTCAGCTTCTGATCCCTTCCTTTTCTCCATTGGCCGGAATGCAGCCCACGTGTTGGAGCAGGTAGGTGAGGTCGTATTAGGCCAGACCACATGAAACAGAAGGAACTGGTTTCTGCAGTTGTGTGAAATGTATCACCCAGTGGACATGAAGTAAGGAAGACAGTATGGCAGCTGACACAGGGTAAATACTCTTTAAAGATTGAATAATAATGGTGTTAATGGTGATGGATTGCATGTTGACATCTGCAGCGATGTTAACGAGGACGATAATGATGCCATTGTCGACAAGATGCGCTTGGAAATGCGCAACACTTCTGGCTGTAAAAATAAAGCTACTGGCTAAACAACGGAAAGTAACCCAGGTTGTATCCAATCTTCCTCATTCTTTGAAATAAAAATACTGAAATCCTGCCTCCAGCAGAAGCTCTTTGCTAAGATTATTAATGTTTTAAGGTAGAAAGGAATGGGGCTAGAGAAAAGAGAACTGGATATAGCTAGAGAAATTAACTTGATCTAAATAAGGAATCTGACATTCTGCTGTAAGACTGAATGACTAAGAAAGCGCTCATGACCCAATACCAGGAAGAGGGTTGATAATTCCTTCTAAGGGAAACTGAAGCAATTTAGGCTTTAAAATGAGTAGCACAGTGAAACATGAGGGTTCTGATGAGATACTACAGGCACTGAGCTTTATATTTGTCCTTTTTCTTTTCTTGTACTAGAGATACTACTCAAAGTCTCAGCACTGAGTCGGATCCTTTTATTTTTTATTTTTTTAATGTGAAACAAAGTCTCCCTAAGTTGCCAACTCAAACTTGAAATCCTCCTACCTCAGCCTCCCAGAGGGTCATGTTTGTAGGTATGTGCCACCATGCCCAGCTGCTCAACTTTTTGAGAAATTAAAATGAAAATTAAACTTCTTACTCTAATTCCTACTAAGATTTTATGTTGAAATTGCTTGAGTTTTAGTTCATGCAGAGGCTAGATCCTAAGGGATCATGATTATGGATAAGTATAAAAAGTTTTAAAATAGAGCTTTTCTTCCAAGGACAATCCTCACATTTTATTTTCTTGCATAATATTTATCTTAAGTTTAATATAGCAAATATGTCTCTTTTTTAAAAATTAAAGTGTGAAAGCAACTGTGGAACAATTTTCTTCTGTAAATGTTTTATCAACACGTTGGTTCTTCAGTTAATGAAGTCCGTGTGACATTTGCAACAGGCGTGCAGCATGCATGGACTAAACCCAATCAGCTGCTTTCACCCTTCTTGACACAAAATCATCCCAATCTTTCATAATTACTAGTCTACTTTCAAGAGGACTTGTTTTCATAGCTTCACTTACAAGGGGACTTGTGATACTTGCCTTTCTGTGCCTGGCTTATTTCACATAACATGATGTCTTCCAATTCCACACACAAATGAGAGGATTTTATTATTCTTTAGAGCCAAATAATACTTCATTATGTACATATAGTAGATTTTCTTTATGGCTCACCTGTTGATAGACACCTAGATTGATTCCATATCTTAACTCTTATGAGTAAACACAGGTGCTCAGGACTCTCTTAGGCATGTTGAGTTCATTTCCCTTGGATATATATCCAGGAGTGGGACAGCTGGATTGTACAGTCCAGCGTGTTGTCTTTCGAGGAGCCTTTATTCTGTTTTCCATAATGACTATATAATTTACTTCCCATCAAAAGAGAACAAGGATTTCTAATTCTTCACGTCCTTGCCAGGAGTTTCTTACTTTTGTTTTAATATAGCCATTTTGACTGGGATAAAATGGTGACTCAACCTTCACACTCTATTATACACTTTGCAAAATTAAAGAAACCTGGGCAGGAAAATGGTGTGGGCCTACATTCTGGCTCCAGAGTCAATTAACTCTGACCTTGCAATATTATATAACCTTTCTGAATCTTAGTTTTCCCACCTCTGGTAGGAATCAGACCTATTATACTAGTTATATTGACAAATACAAAAAATAATCATGCAACAATTAATGGAATGTCTTATATAAATACTCATTTTCATGTATATTCCTAGTTATAAAACTCATAAGGCTACTTCACATTGTTTTCTTTTCTATAGTTCATCACTTCCTTGATTGACTTAAGGTTTGGGTAAAAGATAAACTTGCATCAACATAGATTGCTTTCTTATTAATAACATTTTAAGAGTCAAGATAAAATAAAATTTAATTTTAATAAGATTTTCCATGACTGATGGATGCCAGAATTTTTTTTTTATTTTGTGTTCCATCATTCTATCCTTAATGTGTTAATCTCCATTATAAATAAATCTGCTTTAGAAATATCATCCCAAGGCAAATTTAAACTCATTTTTGTTCACTTACATTGAGCTAATTTTTATCTTTTTTCAGAGAAGAAAGGAAGGTTAGATAAGATAGAAAGGAGGGGAAAACTGACCACGAAGCATGGGCAAGAGTACATGTGAGTACAGCACATGAAAGAGTATGTTGAAAGGGCCTCAGTGACATATCTGTATCCCGACCCTCACTCGATCTCACAAAGGGTTCGGTTCTCTCCCTAATGGTAGTTAGAGCCTGAGCAGCACGCAAGAAGCACTTGCGGCTGTGGAGCGGGCAGGGACACTCCTCTCCAGCCCACCCACACACAGGGGAAGACAATCAGAGATCTACTGAGATATTAACATAGCATCGAATGACCCTTTTTCTTATGAGCCTAAGGTGAGAGAGAGCTGGTGGAAGTTCCAAAAGCTAGGCATAGGGTTACCAGAAAGACTCCAATACCGGATGATTCTGCCTGGTAAGTTTAAAACCTAAAACAAAGTGTAGCTGGAGCCTGAAAAGACAGTCAGAGAAGGGGGGAAAGCCTGGCTTCTCTTTTCCCGCTTCTCTACCAACGAGATTTAATCAAACATTTTCAGAAATCAGCTGTCATGGGAGACTTAGACATCCAGCCTGAGACATCAGAGCCCCTCCCATTTGGCTCAGCCAAGAGCAACTGAAGAACCTGGTGTACATAGGCCAAGGGGACACCACTCATAAATTAATTAGACAAAGGCCCAGCTAGCATAGTTTCCATAGTTGGGGACATTTTCCTAGGTTCTTCATTAACATAGGCTATTGTCCCTGTTTTGCAATTACTGGTCTTCAGCCTGAGCTCTCCTAAACTAGGGTATTTAAAGAAGAAATTCAATAGCTCTCAGCAGTGTGAAAAGGGATTCACCGAAAACTGGCCCATTCAGAACTCTGCTACATACTGGGAAGATTATATTTAAGTGATTTTCATATATTGTTGACTTCAGTTTCTTCCTTTGTATTGGTCAGTTTTATGTTGTTATAATAAAATACCCAAGACAATTAACTTAAAGGAAAAAAGGTTTAATTAGTTCTGAAGATCAGGAAGCTGCACTGGTTTGGAGCTCTGGTGAGGGCATCAGACGGCAATGGGAAAGAATGTTTGAGGGGGCAAACTGTTCGCATCACAAGCCAGGAATCCAATAAGGACTATGATACCTCCTGAAGGTCCCCACGAGCTTCCAGTATCACCACCTGGCAAATCAAGACTTTAAACACATGGACCCAAAAGGAACACTATTTGAATCCAAACCATAGCAGTTAATACAGAATAATAATTTCTGCCTTATGAGTTAAGAACGAGTAGGAAAATACACTTACAAAGCACCTAACAATATGTCCAACCCAGGACAGGAATCCAACAAATATTTTATCTTTTCCTCTTTCCTTTAAAAAGGTGCTTTACATTCCTCTTTTTTTCAGTGATTTATTTGCTGGGGCTGCTTTCACTGTTTCCAATAGTGAAATGTTCCTGTTCTAGTAAAAGTTTGATTTTTTTTAATCTAAAAATAGCACCATGTTTCAGGTGCCCTTTCCCACGGAGTCCTGAGCTGTGGTCCATATCGCAACTTTGATACATCTCATTTCTGTTCTTTTTGTCATTTGTACACCCAGCCACTTCAAATGTCTTTCCTGCTGCCATTGAAATTATCTTATCACTGAGTGAACGATTTTCAGAGAGCACTAAACTTTTTCCCTGACATTCCCAAATGACAACATCAGTAAAAAATGTGGCAAGTTAACTGGGGATAAAATGACAGCGCAAGGTGTCAGCACAAGCATGTTTTTTTTTTTTTCTTTCCAGAAAAAAAGGACACAAGAGTATATATAAAAACAGGTTCATATATAAACAAAACAGCAAGTAGAATATGTTTCCATCACCCTTTAGATTATTTTAGCTACAAAAATCCTCCTATACAATTGTTTCTCGTGTAAAGTTAGGGGATGTGGAAATGCAGTTCTTATCTCTGTCAGCCCATCCGTTTCCCACGGGGAACAGTATAGGGCATTTTCTCAGAGAGTAGGTCAGAGGCTGGCTTTTCTCTCATGCTCAGCCTCCCTTGATTTCATACCAGAAATATTCCACGAAGTGTAGAAAACAGACATGTGCAATCTGTTCCATTAAAATAAATCCATTTACAAAAATGGAATCCTCTCCACAATGTCATATTTCTCTTTTCTGTTTTCTAAACTACATGTATATATTGTTTTGTTTGTAGAGGTCGCATGTATTTACTTTTTTTTTTAGACAACCTGGAAATTATGTTGTTGAAATGGCTACTTATAAAAATCATTTTAGGAGGTTTCATTGAACAAAGAGAGGCCAAAAAAGATCAACACAGAGACTTGCACAGAAACTCTACACCGTGTGTCTTAACCAGCCTTTCTGATTCCATGCTCAACTGCTTATCGACAAATATCACACCTGAGTCACATAGGGTTTGTTTGTTTTTCTCCTATAACTTAAATTTCCTGTGCACTTGTGCTTTGGTGTGTGTTCCTTCCTTTGCTGAGAGTAGGTGTGTAAGTCAGACTTCCATCACTGTACCAAAATGCCCAAAGTAAATAAATCATGAAACAAAAGTTTGCTTCCCCTAGTAATTTCGGGCATTGGCCCTCTGTTTTTTGGGCTTATGGTGAGATGGGACATCATGCCAAGAAGTGTCAGGTGGAGCTAAACCACTCACATTTTGGCGTCTGGAAAGTGAGAAAACAGGATGAGATCAGATCTCCATGCCCCTTCCAGACCATGTCCCTAGCGACCTGATTTCTTGCCACTAGACCCCACCCATTAATAGATTTCACCACCACCCAGCAACACCAGATTCTAGTAACCAAACCTTTCACACATGGGTCTGCTTTTGGAGGAACGTTATCCATCTCTGGGATATGAGAACCCAGTGCTTACCTGCGTCAGTCCACTCATTCCCCAATTACGGTGAAGAAGAGAACAGCTCTCCCAGCGCTCCTCTGCCTTTACCCTTGAAATTAACCAGTCATTCACTAAGGCTGCTGAACCCTCTTCAACCAATTTGAAGGCTACCTCCAAGTTACTAAAATAGTTGCAAACATTTTAGGTAGGCACTGCTTGTTCCACCTAGTATGCCACCGTCTAATTTATCCTGAGTAACCACATAGGGTCATTCCCATTGGGCAAGGAAGAAATATGAGGTTTCAGAACACGGTTCCTTAAAATGTAATGGTAAAGTAGCAAAGTTGAGATTCAAACCTAGGTCTCTCTGAATGTGACCCCATAGTTGGAACTCTCAGTATATTTGATATATGTTTAGTATATTTGAACTCCTCACCCACTTTGTAAGTACGTGCGTAGGGAGATTGTCAGACAACTCCAAGAGAGTGCCATATGAACCAGAAAGGCCTGACCACCCAGGCAAGGAGAAAAAAACAGTGAGCTACTAAGGGTGGGAAAAATAAAACAGGAAGATTCTTTTATGCAATCCACATACTTGTCTGGTAACACAGGCGTAATTCATATCAGGAGGCACAATGAGTGCACAACAAATTGTCTTGGCTGGGAAGTTTAGCAAGTCACAAGACACCTGATACCAACAGGCTCTATTGCACACTGAGTGTCAAACATTGGGGAGCCAGACAAAATTTTTACATCAAATTCATCAAGGACAAAATGCAACGAATTTCTAAACAGAGGAGCAACACGGTATGACTGTGTTACAAATACCTATTTGAGTTCTCTATCAACTCATCGTCTTAAGTTCTATGTTAACCAAAATGAACATTCAGTGAGAAATAATTTCCAAGTGCTGGTCTCTAAGGTAAAAGCCTCACTATTATCACCAGTGCCAATCCCCTTTATGACCTGAGGGCCACTGCAGCCTTCCCTGGGTCTTCCACTAGGAGGGATCTTGTTTTGCAGCTGAGAAGCAAAAGTTCAGACGACTGACCATCAGTTCAAGGACATCATTTGCTTTGGTTTCGTTTGGTTTGGTTTAATTTGAGACAGGGTCTTGTTCTGAAGTTTAGGCTGATCCTGAACTCACTTTGTAGCCCAGGCAGGCCTGGAACTCATGGCAATTCTCTCTCCTCAGCTTCATGGAAGCTGAAATCACAGGTATTCACCACCATGCCAGCTAAGATGTGACACTGTAGGATTCAGCCCAGGGCTTCACACTTTTTCGGCAGGCGCTCTAGTCATTGAGCTATCTACCTAGCCCAAGAGGATTCCTTTGAAGTGAGGCCACCATGCACTCCAAGGCCCACCTAACTATTCCCCAATGAATCAGTCGTGGATATACAAAATCATTGTCTGTAAGTGTCATCTCTTTTGATGAAAATCAGCTAACTATATAAGGGTCTTGTTGATGACTGAATACCTGAGAAATAATTCATA
Organism: Ctenodactylus gundi; assembly: GCA_004027205.1. Taxonomy (NCBI): domain Eukaryota; kingdom Metazoa; phylum Chordata; class Mammalia; order Rodentia; family Ctenodactylidae; genus Ctenodactylus; species Ctenodactylus gundi. Next base: position 723,228 of record PVKB01000375.1, read on the forward strand.
CCAAAAAGTACTGATTTATTTAAATCTTTCTGCATCTTATGTTTATACACACACACACACACATTCATTGTAAATCTAGACTTAAAAACAGATCTATAAGCTTCAAAATTATATTTTAATCACCATTAATTTATTTTTAATAAAAATATGTTTAGTGTTTATTTATATATACAAATGGTTGGGCGGGGGGTCTGAGACAAAATATGAATGGTTGTGTTCTTTATAATTTCTTCCAGAGTCTCTCTCTCTCTCTCTCTCTCTCTCTCTCTCTCCCTCTCCCTCCGTTCCCTCCTTTCTCTACCTCTCTCTCTCTCTCTCTCTCTCTCTCAGTGCCTTGGTCTCACATTTTCATCCAGACTGTTCCTGAGCTCACTATTTAGCCCAAGCTGGCCTCAAACTCGCTGTAGTCCTCCTGCCTCAGCCTACCAAGTGCTAAGAGTATAGCCACACCCACTACACCAAGTCAGTTCTCATGTAATGCTGGGGATTGGAACTCAGGGTCTAGCACATGCTATAGACAAATGCTTTGATCACTGAGCTACATCCCCAGCTGTTTTTCAGAATCTTAAAAAGTCCTGGGATTTCAAATTAAGAGAATACCCCTGTCCTTGGAAATTTTAGCTTTTGAAGACATTCGCATTTTTATGGAACCTGAGAAGTCACAGAAAGCTGAAAGATAAACTCAAATGTTTATTCTATTGAATAAAGAGCTGAAATCCAGAAAGCTAGGGTGACTTGAGCAAATCCCAGTTACATCTTTTCAAATATGTAATTAAGTGGTATATTATTTCTAGGGCATTTCCACCTGCACTAAATTTACCATCTTTTTTCTTTTGCTCTTTTCTCTTCTGGCATTATTTATGAGTTTTCACTGTGATAAATATGCTTTGGCTACAATAAACCTACACATATTAATGCATCTGAAGGAAATTTTATATTCAGGTCTTTATTAGTGCACAAAGTAAATTGAAAACAGACTGTAAATGGCCAGATACTAAATTTTTAAAAACATGATATGCCCACTGGAAGAAGGCACCTGCATGGCTGCACTGACATTCTTCCTAGGGCAAAGGAAAAAAAAAAAACTACAGCTAAGAAAAAAAAGTTCTGGTTCCTGGTTTGGTGTTCTTCCATCACCAGATTTATTGACCTGCAAAAGAAGTCAGTGACTGTTTTGCCCCAGTCAATATTAATTTCTAGGTTCAATGAATCCTGGTAATGAATGGAGAATGTGAGGCAATATGTGCTCATTAGATGTGTTCACAAAATATGCCATGTATAAAATAAGAAAATAATAAGCCATCATCTTTATGAATGTTTAAATATCATTTCTGACATCTTTTGAAACTTTTTTTCTTTCCTTTTTTGGAGTGAGATTAACCTTAGATTTTTTTTAATCACATGGGCGAGTCCATTTTCCCGCTTCTGTGTTGGTTGTCCCTGTCCTCTGATGGGTTTTCCTGTATGCTCGTTTGCTGTTCCCAGGACGGGGCTGACAGCCTCACGGGAGGAAGATAATCACCCATTCTGCAAATGGATTTTGCTGTCACTAGCCTTGTAAGCTAATGGCCTCTCTGTCCTCTTCAGTCAGAATGGAGATGACAAATGGCCACTGGAGGTAGATAACAATAATCACATCTGGTAAATATCCTCACGTGAAGGAGCCCAAGTCTTGGCAAACATCAATTCTGGACTTATATGAAAAAATAAATAAAATTATTGTCATTTTGAGAGCCTACAACTTCAAACACTATGAGGAAGGCATCCTGCTAGAAATTTTATGTGTAATAGTGTCTTTTAAAAGAGTTCCAGGTATTTCTGCTTTCCCAAGTAGGAATCTAGAGCTCTGTATACTTACTTGCTTCCTCAGGACGGCTGTTACGTAGAATTGCAAAGCTCTGGAACTTTCCCACATTGTCCTGCTGCTTCTTTAACAGCAAAATTCAGACAGAGAAAAAAAATTTTGCAAAGATGGAGGCACACATAAGCTAAGCCATATGCATAAACATTCAATCTACATGATGAAGGATGTTTTACGTTAGGTTCATTCTGAAGAATTTACCCTTTAAGTTAACCACAAGTCATTAAAATATCATGTTACTGATTTTGTAAAATCAGTAACATGATATTAGTTACAATGTTAACTTTTTCACTCTTCCAAATGAAAGTCCATTTTTAAAACCAACAGAATTTACAGTTGTGTGAATGCTGAAAGATAGTTGAGGAAGTAGAAGATACATATAGTATTAAAGACACCACTTTTGCAACGATATTGTTATGTTAAACATATATTGTGGAAAAACCACATTGTAAAAAAAAAAATCTTTTTGACCAATCTTGATCACGTTAAATAAATATGGTGTACAGTTTTGTGTTAAATTTTCAACATTGTGTTTCAAGTAAGTGTCAGGAAGGACACTGTTTCCTGAGGCCTGCCTTCCCTCAATAGAAAACAGGTTTTGCGCACACACTTCTAAGGTAATTGACAAAACTAATGAGCTCAGCCACGTGAAATAAGCCAAAATAAGCTACATTCAAGGTGCAGTCATATCACTGAATCATCTCAACCCGTCCGTAAATGACCTAAGCCACCTGACACCCAGCACATCCTACTGAAAGTTCTTCATCTTCTGTGCGCTGATTTTATTTCATGTGGTTCTAATAAGGGAAGGCGAGATCAGCAAGAGGGATTTCTTTCTGGAAATGTCCTGCCATATCAATGTCATTTGTGATGTTGATCGTTGCACCAATGTGTGGGGGACAGGTTGAGAGGGAAGTATAAAAAGAATTGTCATGTATGGAGGAAAGAAAAGTAGTCTTTGGGTCACCCAATAGTTTGCTTAAAGAAGAAGAAAGACACATGCCTATTTGTGTTTGTAACAGCACTAGTCATAACAGCTGAATCCTGGAAACAACCTACCTGCCCATCCATGCAGGCATGGTTAAAGAAGATCAGGTATATATACACATTGGAATACTATGCAGCCACAAAGAAAGACAGATATGAAGCATGTGAATGAACATGGGGCCACCTAGAGTCCATAACCTTCAGGGAAATGGACCAGGCATGAAACACTTACTATAGGTTGGTGTCCCTCTTATGAAATGCACAAAAATAATAGCATAATAAAGGCCCAAATATGAATTTCATGGTAGAAAGAAAGGCAAAGGACAGACAGGAAAGGAATGAACCTCTAGACGCTCACTAATTCCCCAAGCCTCATGGTTCTAATGTGTTACAGAATTTGGAATACATATATTTACAAAAAATGGTAAATTTTATTTCATGTGGATATTCTTTACCAAAAAAATAAAATGAAATAAATAAAAATATTGTACAAAAAAGAAGAAAGATAGCAAAAGCAACGGAAAGAGATCAGGTCAATCTACCCCTTTCTCAAAAGATAAGTTAGTGCTTGAAACATCTGGAGCTCAAGCTCAGCACATTACCTCATAGATAGTGAGTTCACTGGTGCCCAACTCCAAACTTCCAATTGTTTGAAAGAAGAAGAAGAAGAAGAAGATGATGATGATGATGATGGTGGTGGTGGTGGTGGTGGTGGTGTCCAATTCTAGCCACCCTGCCCACTACACTCAGTCGGGAGTGGTTGGGTTTCTAAGGGGGCTGTTACTTTCAGAGCTCCTGGTGGGATTCTGAACATCCCAGAGTAGATCACATCGCAGTAATTCTGCCCTTTTCTGTTTACACTTTGGACCAATTTCCAATTTCAATAATATAGTAAGGAAGATACCAAAGCTCGTAGGCATAAGTGCTTGATTTCCAAACCAATGGCAGCTGATTTCTGATCCATGTTCTTTTAATCTAGATCCTCATTCATATTCAATTACCTTCTCCATGTATATTTTTATCTATATTTGTAACCAGGAAGGTGCATGGAGCTAAAAGCACGCACATGGTGAGTTTTATTCATTGATCTTGTATTTACATACAGAGCAATACACACTGATTAGTATCAGAATGCTATAAAGCACAAACATGTGCATATAATTACTGTACTCTCTTTCTCTGATTGCAACAAAGAACATCATTCCTTTTGAGCCTCTGCCTTCCCAGCTGCTGTGTACTCTACCAACAGCCAGCTGTTAGATTTACTGTCTAATCTTGGAATCTATTATCTATTCTTTGACCTGTTTCAAAATTTATATCTTAATTTCTGATGATTTTTCTGCATTATGCTACTGTCCTTTATTCTTTGAAATCCAGAAATCTTCCTGCCTTTTAAACATACTATACTTTTAAGAGAAAGGACAAAGTTAAGAAACAATACTCAAAATTCTAACATGCCTGTAGTTCATTTAATTTCCCATAGAACAGCAGCAACAACAAAGAGTCAACTGGAAAACAGTCTTATCTTCTCTGATTCCTGTTCATGGGTATAGTATAATTTCAAGTTTACCAACTTAGGGAATTTTAATACAAAAGAACAGAGGAGTGAGTCCCTTAGAACAGCCCCAACCTAACGGTCTCTGATTTCTGCTTTATCCACTAATTGGTGAATCCAAATATATTTTCATTGAAGATATCACCTTTTATTTAGCAAGTGTAGGTTCAGAATATATTAAATTAAGCAGGGCCTTAAATGTGTTATGAATAATATAGCAGCACATATGTGTGTTGAGTGCAAATGGAGACATCTTTTCTTTCTATATTTATTTTTGTTGTTGTTATTGTTAAATGTACTAGACCAGAAAGATGGTATTGATCCTAAAGACATAGCTAAACAGTGTTTAACTTAGTTGCTTGGCTTGTTACCGAAGTTTAGAAATGAAGTTTTTATTCCTCTGCCTGAGTAAAATAACACCAGGCAGAGCTATTGAATATTATTTGAAATCTTATAAAATCAAGAAAGTCAATCATTAACTTGGTCAAGTAGTCTCAGCACACTCAGTCAAGAGAAAAAGCAGTACCATCCTCAATCAATACCCACACTCTCAGGAACAAACAGTTCCATTCTAACTGGAAGTAGACCCCATGTGCTAACATCACCAGCTGTCACGTCTCTCAGCCCTTATTGTCCACCACAGTGTTGCTTCGTTACTGTTCTTCCAATTGGGAATCAGTAATAACATTTGTACGATAAGGAAGTAGAGAAAATGTAAGAGAGCTGTCTGATTTCCAATGCAAGTTTGGCTCCTCGCACAACCCGGACTCTGGACAGAACGTTTAAATTCTATGGTCTGAGTTTTCTCCTAGGTAGGATACTTGTTTTCCAAATGAAGTTTTTTTTATATTTCATCAGGGCAATATTTATCATGAAGTATAGTGTTATGGACTGAATATATGTTCCTTCAGAATTCAACTGTTTACATATTGACCGTGAGTACTTCACAATGTGACAGTATCGGGTGACAACGTCTTCCAAGATACAACCAACATGAAATAGGTCCTGTGGGTGGCCCTGACCCACCATAACCTTGTAAGAAGAGGGAGTTAGGACGCCTACGTAAAAAGAAGAGACGGTGAAGACACGGTGAGAAGATGGCCTGCAAGTCAACGACAGAGAATAGAAAAATCTGCTGACACCTTGATCTTAAATTTTAAGACTACAGGATCATGAAAAAAATGATATTGTATAGGTTCCCCAATCAAGAGCATTTTGTTTTGGTAGGCCTGGCAATCTAATCTGAAAGTGAATTTAAAGGAGGATTTTCCTCAGTATCAGACCCTCTCCTTTTAACCATCATGCATCACTTTAGGCACCTCAACTGAGCTCACCCTCGGAACAGAGCAAAACCTGCACACGTACCTATATTTCTAAGGGCAAAGTGAAGTTTTGCTCTTCCATCAGTCCACACACAGAACTAAGAATTCTGCTTCCCTCCTGCATGTCACACTTACATGATGAGGTCAAGCTACCGCCATGTTTTCATTACCTCAATAAAATCATTTCAGGAATGGCTGCTTAAGACCATGGTCCATTTTTGTGTATACACAGTAAAAAAAATAAAAATAAATAAACACAGGCTAACGCTATGATTTATGCATCAAAAAAGCAAACCTTAAAGAGTATTTTAGTGGGTGAGAAAGACTCATCAATGTGTTCTGAAAGAATTCTGTATGACCCCAAATGTTTCTTATTTACATCCCTCCCAGATTGCTCTTAACAGTACCATCCATGACTCCATGAAGGCTTAGCAATGCCCCAGTTTCACACAAAATACTCTAGTGCATAATTTGCTACTGTCCTTCCCACTGAAGTTTTTAAAAATTAGTTTCTATATCTTTGAAAAGAATGAGCGAAAAATTTTAAAAATCAAGTTTTTTTCAGCAGATTCATAAGGCACTCTGGCTCATGTTTCATCAGAATTACTTGGGAAATGAATCCTGTGGTTCAGATCGTGACTTTCATTGGTATCCGCTGATGTTCAGACAATAGAAGAATTTTTAAAGCTCCCTGCATAAATCAAATCAAAGCCAAGATTTGAATGTCTACACTGTTGCTTGTTGAATCTCTTAGCCAGAGTGGACTTACTAGCTACATCAGAGTAGTAACACCTGCGGACTGTACAGTTCTTGGGTCTTTACTTCAAGTGAGAGTGAGCCCTTAGGCACATGTAGTTACACTTACAGGAAGCAGTCCAGTCTGCTCAATCTGCTTCCTCCACTTCGGTTTCTATTTCTTGAAATTCTTTTGTTAAAACCTTATAAAATTTCAAATCAAAAAGATCTTATCAAAATCTGGAATTGTAATTCATTTGTACTTGTGTGTGGCTACCCACTATCCGAACCAATGGACCCAAAGATGCCCATCAATGAGCAGGCAAATGCAGAAAGGTATTCACATGTGATTGCTTGGTGCTATAACCCATGGTATGAAAAATTCAAAGGAAATAGAGTATATTTCGCCAGACTGCAAACATTGTAACAACTTAAAGTGCATATGTTGACAATGGTAGGAATAAATAGGATCATTTGCAAATAGGAACATTAATCTAAAAATATCCACAGCCTACATGGCCTCAGCACCAGTTACTCTGCTCAAAACCATTAAGACTATTAGGTCTGACCACAGATAAGCAGAATAAACAAATTCTAGCTGAACTGGAATTCATCCTGTTGTTTTCAACATCCTCCAAAGAGGGTTCATGAAGCCCCAAGATTTTCCACTGATATTTTTCCTTTTTCATGACTGTATTTACTCTACTCCCTCCGTGTCCAAGGTAGTTAACATTTATGTCACTAAGGGGGATTTATTGTTGCTTTTGTCCTTCTTCCCTTTGACTCTGAGGGCAAAAAAAATTAAATTAATTTGGTCGTTTGTGAAAAAAGATAAGCTATATTTTGGCTGGAAGTAATTCAGTTTAAAGTAAAATATAAGTTCTAAAATTATTCAACCAAATGGAAATACCGACTATATTTTTAAAACTATAATTGTAAGTTGGATGGGAAACTTGGCCCACTGTGAAATAAAAGTTCAAATACATCTGATAAGAGCCCTTGACTTTGTTTTAAATTCAAAGACAGAATCCAGAGTGAGAGCAGAAACAACAGCTAGCAGGGAAGGCTGATCTCTGGGATTTTCTTTTGGGATTGCTAGATTTTGAGCCATTCGAGTTGTTTAAGTATATGAAAGGTTAGAGGGGCCTAATTATTCTATTTGAATAGAGTATGTTTCAAATGAAAAGTTACTGATCTTTAAGTGAATTCACAAACTTAAAGGAAAATTGGTATCAGACAGGCTTAAAACAACATTAATCATAGTTAGCACAGAAAACCTTGCTAGGAGATGTTGAAATTCTCCATGCTCAATTCTACAGATCTACACTTCAGCTTTCCCAAGAGTCTACGGATGCTCACCATCGGAGACTCATTGCTCTTCATCAAGAAACATGAGTCAGTGAATGTTCCCCTACCATCATCACTGACCTGGTGCCTACTTCTGCAAAAAAAAAAAAAAAAAAAAAAAAGTGAGAACTTTATATGAACTTAAATAAATTCATCATGTCAAAAGAAAAATCATTGTTTCATAAGAGTGCAAAAAGAATATGTTATCCATATGATTAAGTAGTGTGAGTAACTCACTGGAACGACATCATAAGAATACCCAAAGGTGAAGACCCTTTTCCAATGTTAACCTGTAGTTATGTGATTCCATCCGGGGCCTTCTGAAGGTAGTTAGAGCAGGGAATGTGCAGTGACTTTCAAGAGTAAATGAAAGTATACAGCCTGATTTTCTCCCCTCTTGACTGTAAGTTAAATCCTGTAAGTCTCATGAAGGATGCAACAGAGAGAAACTTCCCTTTGATTAAAGGGCAAAAAAGATGGTGGTTTTCCCTTCAAAATCTAGAGTTGTGTGAAATTTCTCTTTGGAGCCAGAGTGAGGTTAATTAGGCAGTTTACATGAAACTCATGAAGTAGCATGATATTTAAACACATTGAATTGACAGATACTTAGGAGATAAATCACTCAAACCACAGATCTAAGTTACCATTAAAAAAGAAAGAAAGAAAAGGCTGCAAGCACTGTTGACAGCATTTGCAATTGCACCTATTCTTTTAATTTTCCATTTAACAGAAAAGAAAGCAGAAGGCAAATTTGTGCATCGGCCAATCTTGCCTGCAAATTCTGGCAGGGTTGAGCTTGGGCAAACACCAGTCTTGCATGAAATAGGACTCTGGTTCTCATTTATAGGGTTAACTTGAAAAGTTATAAAATATAATATGTGGTTTGGGAATCTTTGCTTGTTAACTCATGATAAATACAAGCCTTTGGGTTGTGCCGGAAGCACCAAGCCATGTTTATGGTCTTCAAAGCATTGCACATAGATTGCTGAAGAGGAAATCTCCTAGGAGTTTTTGCCCTCCTCTGAATTTTTAAAAGGTTTAGAAAAATTCTTTATGCATGCTGTCTCATTTTCAAAAAACTTATCTTTGAATAAAAGTAAATGAAAACCCACGATCTAAGTGCATCCATGCTATTCTTGAATGATCTCTATTGACATTTATGAAAAAGCTTACAGAATCAGGGACAATGTGGAACTTAATTTGTAAAGGTGAAAGGAGATTAGTTTTATATCATACTCTCACATCTTTATAGTGGCAAGATTAGTTCATGTTTTATTCCAAGCCAACATTAGACAACACCAGATAACATCTTTGCTTTCAAATTGTGAATTGAGCGTGTATGAGTTTGTGCAATGCATGAGCGTGCCCAGGGGTAAGCACACTCCCCTGTCAACAAGTTTGTTTCTTAAAATTGGTTCTGTAGGGGGTCAGGTCATAGGATATGTATGTGAATGAATGGGTAGGTAATTTAATATTACTGTTGAAAGAAGTTTTGAAAGATTGCTCTGCATTATTAAATAAGCAAAAAATTAATCATCAACAGTTTGGTTGGCTATGGTTGTTATAACTTAAAGTTGTACTAGAGAAGGATCAAGTTATACAACTTTTTCTAAAATTTGTACTTTCGTATTTAGGAGCTCAAGAATACCAGCCTCACTGCTAAATTGTATCCCCTGAGATATCACATTCCTAAAAATAATTTTATAAAGATTATTTTCACATTAACTAGGAACCATGCTACATCATATCAGAACAAAATATGCAATGATTTTGGCATGACATTATTCCTGAAGGGATTATAAATGTTAAAATAATTATACTTGATTCTTCCTGACATGATAAAACTGGCATGATTTCTTTACGATTATGGGTATACGTGATGTGGTGTAGGCTGAAAAATGATCACTGTTTTGGTTTAGATCTAAAATATCCTTCAATATCTCATGTGTAGAAGAGTTGGTCTCCAAGGCAGCAGATTTCAGAAGTGAGAACTTTCAAAGATTAGATTTTGAGGAGTGTGATCTTATTAATGGATTATTCCATTGATAGTTTCTAATTTAATGGATTATTTGAGATGTGTGGTGAGAAATTTAGGAATTAAGCTTAGTCGAAAGGATGGGTGCTTGTGGTGTGCCCTGGCCTCTTCCTCTCTCTAATTCCTTTTACCTTTGATGAGCTCTCACTCTACTGTTTGTCTGATTCATACATCCTAGCCGTCACAACTCAGCCTGAGTGAAACTCCTGAGTGAATCCTTTTTCTGAGGGTGTTCCTCCGTCTTACTCCTCAGACTGAACACAGCGGGAGGTCTTTTATTTTCAAATCACATGTTTGAAAGCTGTTCGTGTCTCTCACAGGACACAGTGAGATCCATAAGAGCAGACCGATACCTTCCTTTATTTTTCTCTTTCTACCATTTGACTTTTCACTCATTGGGATTTAATAAATATCCCCCCAATAGATGAATCAAAATCTGCTATATAGTGTCTTCCAGTCAACAAGCTTCTTGATTCCTTTCTTACTAGAATCCATCCTAACTCCTTATATAGAATGTTCACTGGCTTTACCTCCCATCACCTCAGTTTCTTTTCCGTGGCATGACCAGTTCAAATCTTTCCCTTAGGCAGATGGTCGCAGATGCTACTGTAGACCAGAATCATCTGAAGAGACCACTAAAAGAGCCATGCTTACCAAGTGAGGCCTGAGAATGTGCATTTGCAGCAAGTTGCCAAATGTGGGTAATACGCTGGGTCAGAGGTCACATGTTGAAATTGCTGTCCTCAACAGTTCCTCTGTGCCCCTTCACCCGCCTGCCTACTCTTTTTCTAGGACTGCTCTTTATATATTTACTAGAATTCAATGCAGTCGGAAAATGCAAGTGTTCTATCATGCATGAAACACTTGTGTGTGTGTCTATGTGTGTTGTGTGTGTATGTGCAGGTGTGCACAAAGAGGTGTGGGCTATTTAAATATGTACATTCATTCGTTTAAATCATCTTAAGATTATTTAGTAACTTTGGGCAATAAAGACTTCCCAAGTTCTGTTAGAGCCAATTTTGAGCTTGTCAATGTATTTTACAATGATTACCTAATTAATGTGTCAACTTGATAGGGCTAATGGATGCCCAGATATCTGAAAAAAAAAATAGTATTTCTGGGTAGGTCATCTCAGAAAGTGATTAACATTTGAATTAACAGCCTGGTAAAAAAGCGCACTGTCTCTTGATGTAGATGGTCATCATCCAATTTTTTTGAAGGTCCAAGTAGAAACAATAAGACAGGAAGGGACAAGTCCGTCTCAGCTTGAACTGTCGCTGTATTTGCTCCACCTTCATACATCAGAGCTTCCAGTTCTGTGGCTTTTGAATGTAAAAACATGGACTTGTACTATTACTTCACACACACCAAGCCTTAGGGCTTTTGGACTGACAAACTTCCATGACAGGTTTTTCTGGTTGCCAGTCTGTGGGTGGAAAAGTATAGGAGTTCTTGTCCTCCATAGCCACGTGAGCCAATCCCCCTAACAAATTTCTCTTTATATATTTACATACATTCTCTTGATTCTGTGTCCTTGGGTAATTTTGACTAGCATATTCTCTTTGTTCATCTTTTAAAAAACATAATTCTGTCATATTTAATTTGGTAAATACAGATTACCTAAAATTTGGTTCCAAATCTTGCAAGAGGTGTCTTTACCTAAAGATCCACCTGTAGTACAAATAGAAGAAATGCACCAAAATTCCAGAAAAGATCGAATTCCTGGTGCTTTGGGTTGTTACTGCAAGAGAGTCTATTCTTTGGTGTGAGATAAGAGGCACCCAGATTGCCTGGATGGATGAAACAGAGAACTTTTTCGAAGTCCGCTTATGCTCCTGTCTTCCACTGCCATGTAAGAATGACTCATCTAAACCAATGACGAGAGTGTGCCAGGACTCAAAGCTGTGTTTTATACCTTTTGCACACCTGAGGGCTGCAAAAACACAAAAATACATTAATATGAATGGGCAGAAAAGTAAAATCATTTTCTTAAACTCCAGGGAAAATATCAGGGGTCACAACCCAAATATTTATATGATCTAGGTAACTAATATTCATTAAGGTTAAATGGTATGCAAGGACAAATGGAAGCTGAGCAGTTCGTGGTAAATTTCAGCCTTCATGCTCTTTCTAGAAAAGCAGTGACCATTTAGCACCAACAGATGGTCACCATGTTGAGCCTGGTTATGGCAGATAGTCAGATATTTCAACAGAAGCCAGAAATATGATTTTTATTAGAAATTTACCAGCGTGTAAGCATTGCTTCATTTTTTTTTAATTCAGTGCAACACATCTGTGACCGTTCGTGGTCCATCTTACCCAGCTACAGTCCATTCTCAGTACAAGCATGATTGTCTTAGGACACAGGTCAGATTGCTAAAAACTCTCCAACATTTTTTCATTTCAACTGGAAAAAGAATCAAACATAATTTTACGGCTTGTATGATCTGACTCATGCCTAGATTTCCAGACTTCTCTCCTTATGTCAAGCTACTTTCTAACTCAAATTCTTGCTTCTGCAGTTCTTTCTGCTTGGTATACAATAACTTTAGATCTTCACAAAAAGTCATATTTCTTATGAACTCTTTTTTTTTCTTTTCATACAAAATGTCCCTAGTACAATCTTTCCACCTTACACTCTCCTATTACCACCTCTCTCTCTACTTTTGGAGTATCTTTCAAAACATATGAGTACATGAAGTGACATTTATTTGTCCTTTATCATTGTTTCTAAAAGTATCAAAGCAGAAGTGTGTTGTGTTTTCAGTTGATTCTGACATAACTTGCAGCAATAGGTTTGCTGGATATTAAGGGTTTTCCCCCTTTCAATTTCATATATTACCTTTTAAATTCTGTTCTGGAAGCCTATGACTCGGGAAAGCATTGTCGACTATATACCTGTTAGCTTTCATCAATCAGGTTCATTGAGAGATGTTGCAAGGCCAGAGATGGAAAATGGACCTGCTTTTTCTGTTCATTTGTTTGCTTTTTTCCCCAGCTATTCCAGCAGCAGCAGTTAATTCTGGTTTCTAGAAATTTCCCAACCAGTTTCGTGCAAACCCATCAGAGCTACCGATGCCTTGAAAGCAGCCTGCTGATAAAACCTGGGCAAATCCAGCCCCTATGGAAGCTTTCACCTCTACCAAACAGTCACACCACCCTTCAAAAGTCTTACTCTTTGTGGACACTCATTAAACTCATGGGCTTTTTCTCCTAACAAGCAGTGTCTCTGCTTTTCATCCCCTAGCTCCAAGGCAATCCTGTTTCAGTGAGTAACTGTCTCTATATTACTATACCATCACTCCTTCATTAAGGTCTCAGTCCTTCGATAACTACGTAACCTATCCCTTCCCAAAAGCTCTTTTAGCTGCTGTTCTCTGCTTTCTGTCCTGGGCAGTGATGGATCTGATAAGCACTTAATAAATATTTAACACATTTGTAAATAAACGATTGTGGTAAGTAGACATCCAGCTTGTAAGATGTGTCCCGGAAAGCCTACTCACAGAGTTCCTGCGACAGTGAGTCGTCTTCTCACAAAGGCGGTGTTGGCGCATCTTCCCTTTGAGCCACTTGTGTGTCCTGCTCCAATGTGTGCTCCATCTGCTTACTTTTCCCCTCCACTGGTAGCTCACGATCTTTACAGACCCTTGCATGGTGAGAAGATTGTCACGTCTTGAATAATAATTCAAAATGAAATATCTGTATAGAAAGTTATAGACGCAGATAGTTGCAAAATTAATGAAGACCAGCCAAAGTTTGTTTTTGCATAATGACTAGTTCAGTCCTTTCTTCATTTTGGATGTCTCCCAAAAACCCTGTGCTGAAAGATGATTCGGTAGGATTAATTCATTCTTCTTTTTTTTTTTCTGCTAAGAATTGGGAACTGGCTGGAAGGGGTGGATCACTGGGGCTTTAGCAGAAAGGGAAGATGACTGAAGCATGACTCGAAAGGATATATGCTACCTCATCCTCTTGGCTTCCCGTGCCGCCACGCTGCCGTGCTGGGAGTAGCCTTTCTCCAGCTAGGCCCTCACGGAGTCTGTCCATCATGGCTGGCTGCTCACGAGGAGGGTGAGACCTCCTGAAACCGTGAGCTAATGTAATAAACCTTTCTTCCCTTAAGTTCTGGATATTAGTATTGTGTCCCAGCAATGAAAAAGTAATCATTGTTAAAATGCTCTTTTAATATCCCATTCTTCCAGAAAATTATCCTTCTTCCTCCCATTGATGTCCCAGAAATGTTGGTGCCCTACACATGTGTTCTGTCTCTTATATATCTAACTCTATTCACACTATTAACACAAATAAATATAAAGAAATATACTAAACATGTAAATCCATTAAATGACACAGGCAGATAATGAAAACTTTGCTTTTTACTACATGGAGATCCAAGACTCATTTTAAATCAGATTCTCTGTAATATATTGAAGCTTATACATTTATTGAGTGTTCATTATATAAAAAGTTGCTATATATATATATATATATATATATATATATATATATATATGGATTTAGCAATAGCTGTAGCTACACATGGACATATGTTTATAGATATGTAGATATCGATGTTGATCAGTTGATCAATAGATGGGTAGATAAATGTTCTGAACATACCATATATTTTGTGTTTATTATCTCATCGTAAGCTTAACACAATTATTATGATTTACAATTAGCTTTATTTATGATCTGATGGAATCTAACAGTGTTTAGTATCCACAAACAGTTCTATGAATGTGTTCACAATCATTTGTTAAAAATGTTAACATTTGTTTAATACATTAACATTTTTAACAGCATACAATATGTCAAGGATCTCCAAAGTTACTGTGCATATATTAAATTATTTATTTATTAAAATAATTTTATCCCACTTTACAAGTGAGTCCACTAATACACAGAAAGTATCTCACCCAAATACACAGTGAAAATGGGATTTAACACCCAAATTTTGAGAATTTATTTAGGAATTTACTTATGTTTATATGGAAATTTCTATATATAAAATAGCTTTATTATGTTTTATAGATATGAACCGAGGGAACATTTTGAAGGATGCACACATCTTCCCCAAATAAGAACCTGCCACAAACTTCTGTTTTTCCTTGACATTTACAAAGTATTTCACATTTTAAAAAGTTGTGATCTGGATTCTGCCTAACAAATAATAGTTCTTTTGGATTATATGTAAATAAGCATGATTTTCTAGCATTAGCTTTGGAAAATATAGAGAAAAGAGATTACAGACGAAGAGAAGAAGAAAGATTTCAACTGATGAGAAGATAAATATGTTAGAGAAATAAAGGTGTAGATCTCTTTTTCTCAATTTTATTGATATGTATATATGCAAGACATAATGTTTACATTGATCTTGAGTATTTTTTTTTCATATACACATAATGGCAAGAATGCAAATCTTTCTCTTCTCCCTTTTTGTCGTTCTCATCCCTCTCCCTCCCCCTTACTCTCCTCAATTACTTCTGCAGCATGACTGTGATCTGGGTTTCTCATAGTAAGTAGCCATTTGATATTTAACCTTCTGCGCTGTGTTATGTCATTGAGTGTGATGGTCTCAAGTTGCATCCATTTGCCTACAAAAGCCCCAGACCTATCTCTCTTTATAGATGAATAGTATTCTGTGGTGTCAAAATACCACAAATTATGTATCCATTAATTTGGTGACAGATATTTTGGTCTCTTCCACATTTTGCCAACAAAGTATAGATTTCTTAGACACAAGAAATTTTGAATGTTTGTTTGACTTACATCCTAAAATTCTTGAGTGGTTACAAATTTTTAATGTACCTTAAATTTGGGGAAAAATTAACTATTAGGTAAAACTAATCAAAGATAAGAAAGAGAAATGAGGTCCAAATTAGTGTAGATGGTCACCGATTCTTCAAACTATATGTTTCTAATGCGTTATAGAAGGCAGAATCTATGTACACAAAATAATACAAATATTAAAAAAATTTAATATCAAAAAAGACTAAGCATAAAACTAATTAGAAGAATCAATTAGCAAGTACATATTCCATTTGATCCAGTGGATATCTTTATAAAAAATTTAAAAGCAATAGATAATAAAGAAACATGTATACTCATATTTATATCAGCACAGCTAACAATAGCTAAGCTGGAAGATGTCAAAGTATCAGCAGCAAACCAATGGATACAAAAACTGTGGTATATGTGCACAAAGGAATACTACTCTTCTATAAGGACAGATAAATTTGAGGCTCTTGTAGGTAAATGGACTCAACTTGAGACCATCATGCCGAGCAACATGAGTCAAACTCAAATGGGAAAATATTGCACTGTTTCTCAGAATACAGGCATTTTATAGAACTAAATGGGTGAGACAGTGGAGATAGGAGTGGTGAGAGAGGAAGCCGGAAGTCCAATAAGAGAACTGGAGCAAAGGGATTGTAATGCTGTCATGATATATACCTGTACAAAAATCTTCAAGCTCAGTGTATTATATATATATATAAATGGGGGCAATAGTAATAAAATGAATAATACATATGACAGAGAAAAAAACAGAGAAAGAAAGCTAATCAGACCACAGCGTGTGATGAGTAGATCTTATATGAAACAACCAAAGTGGGCCTCAGGAAGAAAGTCATACTTTAGCAAAGACCTCAGTGTGGTGAAAACTGAGAATTATTCTTCTGTCAGAAAGACCCAATCTGGAAATTGATGAAGTATAAGTAAATCTGGAGAAAATATTGTCTAATACCCAATTTCACGCTTCACCAATAGATATCAGTATGTATTGGTTTCTCTAATTCATATTGTGTTTGGATATATTAATAAAAATTGAGAATTAGAATTTGGAGGAAAAATTATACCTACTTTCAACTAATTTGTTTTTTCATGCTGTATTGTGTATTTCATGTATTTAATGTTGGCTACTCAGCTGTAACTCTACAAGTTCCTCTAGAAATAACAATTACAGTTCTGTGGATTCTATTTCCTGCACTTAAAAACTAGTAAAAAAATATTAACCCCATACTATTTGTGTTCCATCAAACATTGTCTGTCTGTCTGTCTATCTGTCTTTCTCTCTCTTGCTCTCTCTCTCTCTCTCTCTCTCTCTCTCTCTCTCTCTCTCTCTCTCTCTCCTTTTCCAGTGCTGGTACTGGAGATTTATCACAGGGCCTTTGTTCTGAGCTACTTCCCAGTACATTTTGTTAAATTTTGTTTTATTTTGACTAATTGTATTTTAATTTATTTTCTGGTTTCAAGATTTCTTTTTCCATATATATTTTTTTCATAGACAATGTTTACATTGAGCTTGAACATTTTTGTGCATATATTATTGCAACAACAGTCAACATCGTTATCTCTTCCCCTTCTGTCTTGGCTGTCCTACACTCTCTGCATCCCCCCATAACTCCCACTCTCACACCCACTTGGATCTGCAGAATGTCTGTGTTCTGGGTTTCTCATATTCAAGAAACCATGTGACATTTAACCATCAGCATCTGACTCACTTCACGGAGCACGATGGCCTCACGTCGCATCCATTTACCTTGAGCTCAGTCCATTTTTTAGATCTTTGTTTTGAGAAAGGGTCTCACTAAGTCACTAAAGTGCCCAAGCTGAACTCGAATTTTTATTCTGTCTGCTTCAGCCTTCCATGGTGGGGATTACAGGCCTGTACCACTTACTTAGCTGTTCTCTAAGTATAATATATTTATAATCATTTGAAAAGTTAATTTCCTTTTTATCCAAACAGCTTAGAGTCATTTTTATATCTTTGCTTACCTTGAACTTACCCATTTAGAGGGCAGTGTGGTTTTCATAGGCTTTCTCTGTTTGACTATCAAATATGGAGCTCTCTAAAACTATTTGAGGAGAAGTAAGTGCGAGCATAACCCCTTTTCCAAAAGCTCAATTTAAAGAAGACAAAATTTAATTATAAATTTTGAAGCATCATTATTGTGTTCTACATTTTACACAGAAAGAAACCAAGACCAAGATGTTACATTGGTAATAATAAGTTAACTACACAAGCATGTTAAATTATTAAATTTGGAGACTACATTGTGCTTATTATGTTACTTACCCTTGCAGTGAACTAGAAAATGAATGTGGTCATTCCAGACTAGTTAAATTGGAAATGTATTTTATACAGATGTGTCTAATGTAGTTTCCTGGCAGAGGAATAATGCACGCAACTTATATTTATAAGTATACAAATCTGGTTTTATATTGTAGTGTAGTTCTGTGAAATCAGATTTCCCCTATTGCACTTTGGTTTTCACTTTCAGGATATATTTACTCCTTTTATCATTTAAAGTATCTTTATTAAAACACTATTTTTTCCAAATTCTTCTGAGGTGCCTTCATTTATTCACAGGCTGGGGTTTGAGAGTTGGAGTAGGAGGGAATTTAAGAATAAACAGTGAGCAATCTATTTAAAACCAAGGGATTCACCGGACTTAATTAGTGCTAAATTGATTTTTTTTTTCAAAATCCAATTTCTGCTGCCAACTTTGTTGGAATTCTGCGTTCTTCTCCTCTTGTTTTGGATCTTTTTTAATGCTAACTAATCACGCTTCCATCTGTTAAGAAAGCTAGACAGCGCCAAGGTGACCACTTCTGTTCTGCCATTTTCATTAGATCAAGCCAGCCTCAAAGATAATGTACATTTTCTTTCTCTAGATTGTCTACAGATTTTTTTATCCTGAAGAGAGAGAGAGAGAGAGAGAGAGAGAGAGAGAGTGCATGTGTGTGTGCGCATGCATGCATGTTCATGTGTGTGTGTGTGTGTGTGTGTGTGCATGTTTGTGTGTGTCCATGCTATAATTTAGTTTATTTTAGAGCAGGTATTTAAAAAGAAATTTCAGTGAATTTATGAAGCAAAATGAAAATTGTGTTAAGTTTACTTTTAGATTAGTGAATAATAGCTCTCATCTCAGCTTTAGGTCCCCGAACAGTGTATGATTAACTGGATATGCGTGATGTGTACCTCAAAAAATTATATACTAAACACAAATCCTGGATTGAAGGTATTTGGGTCCTATGTTGTGAGGCTGAATGGATGGGATTCGCGTTCTTACCCAGTAGGCCCTGAGGCACCTACTTGCCCTCTCCGCTTTGGGTGGACACAAGCAGACAATCATCTTTGCACCAGCAAGTGGGTCCTCACCAGACAGGAAATCATCTTACACCTTGATGTCAGATTCCCCAGACTCCAGTACTGGGAGAAGTTAATGTTTGTTCTTTATAAGCCAGCCAGGGTAGAGAATTTTGCTGGGGCAGTCTGCACACAGCACGCAGAGTGGCTCTAAAACTATTCTCTCAGCAGGCCTGGAGTTTTAATGTAACAACGCATGAAGCGTATGGGAAGTCAGTTTACAATCATTCTTTGTCAGTGCAAAAGTGTCATTGGACAGCTAGGCTATTATTAAACTGATGGCGGGCTGTGCAATGGGTTAGACAGCACACATCCCACGTCGGGCCTTTCCTTTGTCTTCAATTGGTCCAATGTGCATCTGCAAACAGAGATGGAAAACCACATTGAGATTCCCTTGGGCTACACCCATGGCCCTCACAGATGGAGGTCGAGTTCAGTTCTCAGCAGAGTTACCAGTCATTGGCTGCTTTCGGCATCACTTCTCTGTTTTCTTCCCTGACCCTGAATTTCCTCGAAGTTGAATTGCATTAGAAAGCATTCCCAGGTGATTCCGTGTTTTGAATCTTTGTCTCCCACAGGAAAAGCACACAAAGCAAAGCAAAGCAAACTATGCCAACCCACATGACAAGTGACCGATGACCGTGCAGAGGAAAGGTATCCGTAGTTTCCTAAGCTGATCAGAAAAGGTTTGACCAAAGCAGCAAGAATAATGTACTTGATGTATGTCAGGAACTATGTGGAGTAATGGAAACATTTTTTCTTTCTTCCTTATAACTGCATTATAAAATAAGTAGTGACACTTCTTGTACATACAAATTCAACCCTGTCTCATGCTTACAATCACATATACTTAATCAGTGACTGGAAAGATCAGTTATGCAGAGAGATGACCCTTGTGATTTCTTAGTACTGGCAAAAGTGCAAAGGATGGTGGCAGTCACGATGGGCAGGGTGAGGAGGCAAAAGACCTGAATTATTTGTTTTCTCATAAGTAAGCAGGACCCTCTGGGTTCAGCCCCAGCTTTCTACCTCTTCCAGATTTAACTCCTAATGTATCCCAAGCCTGTAATCTATAAATTACCACATGACTGTCTTCTACCACATATAATCTAAAACACCACATGCTCATAATCTGCCCATCCAGGCCCCATCTCCTAAGCGCACATGGTTTCATTGATAATTCATAACATCTAAATGTACGAGGCTTCAGGGGGACATTTGAGATCCAAACCACAATAATGATCAACTCTATACATTCATCCAATGAAGTCATTCAACACTTATCACATTTCTTGGACTCTCTGGTGGCTTGGGGGTATGGGGGAAATAGTAATAAAACCAGAGCACAATGTGAATGTAAATTTCTTGAAGGCAGAACCCTTCATTTTTTTCTCTTTTGGTGAGAGTGGTTGGTAGAAAGGGAGTACTCTGAATATTACCAGTTCCCACAATACTGCTTGACTCAGAGAAAGCACTCAGTTGCTATTAGCTGAATAAATAAAAATGAATAAACCTTTTTAACATGAAGAACATGCCAATGTCAATATTGAAAAAAGGGTGTCTAACAGTAAGAAACAATTAAGCATATATTAGGCTCCATGCTTTTCCTATGTATAGGAACAAATGCAGGATAACAGACATAGACCAACCAAGTACAAAATATGATGCCTTTTAAAATAAGGTAATTATAAAAATTCTCTTGAGTAGGATTTCACTTGAGCAAATATCAGATCTGAAGGATTACACAGCCAACTGAAGAGAGAGTATGCAACTGTTATGGAACCGAGCCATGAATCAGGCCAGAGCAGTGCGAGCCAATGGGTGGTTACAGAAAGGAGGTTAGGAGAGCTCCAGGATAGCTCCAAGAGCTCCAGCTGGGCATCAGGTCACACCGGGAAGGCAATGGACTTCAATCTGCATGATGAGGTGAGAATACATTGGTGCCTATGACCTGAGCTACAATTTAATGTGTCCTTTGTTTTTGGATTCCTCTAGGAAACAAAGGAAGAAGCTGAAAAACAGACAGGAGGCGATTGTAACATCCAGGCAAATGATGAGGTCAGAATCTCATTCCAATAGAGCGAAAGTATTTCTGGGTCCGGTTCTGACAACACAGCTCTCACACGACCCGTCTGCCTCCCGACACCACAAGAACCTTCAAATAAGCAAATGAACCTATGTTAAAATCAGGCTTGCTAGCATGTGACTATGGCCCCAGTACTCCAGGAGGTGAGGGAGAGAATCATAAGTTTGATCTCAGCCTTGGCAGTTTGGACACTTAACAAGACTCCAAATCAGAATAACAATTTTTAAAAAGCCTGAGGATTGTAGTCCAATGGGAAGGCCCTGAGTTCAATTCTCAGTACTGCAACAACAAAACAAAACAAACAACTATGTTCATTTCCCACTCCAAATTCCTATGATCTTTACCACAGTGAGAAATTCTTTGTAAAATGTTTTCCTTTCTTGGTCTCCCAGTCATGATTCTCCCATCATTTGTGGATTTGGGTTGTTTCTCCACAGGTCTTTTGGCCCTTGAATCTGTGTATTACAACTCTCTTTTAAATACCTCATCCACTGGACTGCAGCCTGATATACGTTCTCTTCTAACACAGTGCTGATCAGGTGAAGATTATATTTGACTATCCCTTTCTCACTCGAGGTATATTTAGTGAAGAACACAAACACCGTGTTGGCATTAACATTAATTTAATTTAATTTCAACGACGATTCAGAATTACAGAGAAATCTAAGTATCCACGAACAAATTAATAGATGATTAAAAGAAAAAGAAAAGATACTGATGAAGATCAGAGGAGTTAACTCTTTTGAATTGAAACCTAAAAGACAATCAGGATATCATTTAGTAAAGAAAAATGCAAGTCTTTCAAAAATGCATTCTGGGAGGCAGTGGTAGGAGGGTTATAAGTTCAAGGCCAAACTGGACAGCTTAGCAAGTTGGTGAGATTCTATCTCAAAAAGAAAGAAAGAAGGAAAGAAATAAAGAAAGAAAGAAAAGAGAAAGAAAGAGAGAGAGAGAAAGAAAGAAGAAAGGAAATAAAAGAAAAAGAAAAAAGAAAAATGCTGAGAATATAGCTCAGTGCAGAATGTTGTTCTATTTCCAGTACCAAAGAAAGTGAGAGAATAAGAATGTATTTCAAAATGAGAAAAAAATACATGTATATTTCTAAAATTTCATAATTCTATGCAAAAATTCAATAATGGGGAATAAGCAAAACATTTAAAAATTAAAGTGTATTTTGATACCTATAAATCATTTTATTAGTTTATTAATCTGTCACATATGAGTTGAAAATAAACTTTGTACCTGCTGCTATACCATAAGTGATACAAATAAATATATGCCATGATTTCTGCTTTCATGAATAGAGACATTCATAACAAACAAGAAATACATCATTATAATGAAGTAAAAAATGTACTAATGGATAAAGGTTGATGTGAGAGGTGACCTGTTCCTTCCTTTCTTCTTTCTCTGTTTTTTTAAACAAGTAGTGATACTATAATTCAATAAATTGTACATATCTAATGAGTGCAAAATTATATATATATATATATATATATATATATATATATATATTGGTATATTCTTGTGACACCATTACTACAGTCATCATAATGAATATATCTATCACTACCCAAGTCTCCCTTTAAAAATGCCTACACAATTTTAATGATTTATGCCTTTTTGTCTATTAAATATTACATCTGTAGTCCAGTCTTCAGTGGCAATTGTGATTGACCGCTTCTTTTCGTGAAGGAGGTGGAGTATGTCAGGTTTTTTGCATACCTAATAATTTTTACACATTCTAGAAGTCCTGAGTGTTACCTTTCTGGGTGCTCATATTTTGTATTCTTAAAAATATCTTTGAGCTTTTTCTTCTGAGACACATTTTAATTACTTGGAAACACTTTCCACTCTTGCTTTTAAGATGTGATAACTACCATAAAGAAATGCTTGCTGGGGGCTGGAGGAATGGTACTGCAGTTACAGCACGTGCCTTGCAACCACAAGGTCCTGAGTTTGATTCCCATAAACCTGGGCATGGTGGGGCACGCCTGCAATCCCAGCACTCAGGAGGCTGAGGCAGGAGGACTGTCATGAGCCCGAGGCCAGCCTGAGCTATATAGTGAGTTCAGGATCAGCCTGAGGTAGAGTGAGACCCTGTCTCAATAAAAAAAAAGAAGAAGAAGAAAAAGAAGAAAAAACAGAAATGCTCGGTAGAAGTCTGTTTTCCCCCGTGTCTCCCCCCCCCCCAGCACATACTAGGTTTCTTAGGCTCTGAAAGCAACTGATTTTCCCAGAATTGGTGAGTCCATGACACCCTCCCCTTTGGGTGCTCTGCTCTGACATTCTAGCCCCTTGTTTTCCAGCTCTCATCTCTGTGTCTGAAGCACCCAGCATCCACCAGCTCTGTGTGTGTTTCCCACGTACTATGTACAAAGACTTTCCAAAAGCAGCCAATCGGGTAAACTCATGAGCCTTGCCTCATTTTCTGTCCCTAAAGCAGTGATCCCCAACTTTTTTGATACCAGGTGTCAGTTTGGGTGTTGACCTCCTCGGGACCAGGCAGGAAGGTGGCACTTGTTCTGCGGTTCTTGAAGCAGAGCCTCGGGATGGTAAGCAGCAGGAGGGGATCTGGACATAGAGCACTGCCTCACCCAAGGGCCAGGCTCCTCCAGGCCACAGACTGACCCCTGTCCTATTTGGGGATCCTGCTCTAAAGGATCCCCATCTTGTGCTGCCCAACACCCAGTTTGAGTGTCTTGAAAACTCCTAGTTCATTTTTGTGTGTTTGTTGATTTACCATTGTCCCTCCTAGGAGAGGGAATGTAATTCTTATTAGCGCAATTTGACTGGAAAAAAGGAATCCTATCAACCCATTCTCTGAAGAAATTTATACAGAGTGATATAGATTTCTGTGGATGATGGAAACAACAAACGAAATTTAAAAATCTTATTGCCTTTCAGGGGCTCGCTTTCAATCTGGAAGCCAAACAATTTTTTTAAGTGAAAAAGCATACTGCATTAGAGGTTACATTTTATGAAGAAAAATAAACTTTAAAAAGAAGATTGGAAAGTTGGACCAGAACTACATTTAAAATAGACAAAACCATAGGAGACATGCAGGAGAAGTAGACACAAAAGAGTAAGTCAAGCGACTAGTAGGGTAAGAGATGCTAGGCATGTTAGGCAAAAGACACAGAATGTGCACAGGACTGAGGTAAGGCCACACCTGCCAGGGTTTGAGAGTCCCCCGAAGTTTATGCACTGGGGACTTAATCCCCAATGCAATTGTAGAGAAGTGTGACCTTTAAGAGGTAATTAGGTCTTGAGTGCTTTGTACTCAAAAATGGATTAACATTGCTATGAGAATGAATTTCTGATTAAAGAATGAGTTATGAGGCTGGAGGAATAGCACAGCAGTCAGAGCACTTGCCTAGCAAGCAGAAGGCCCTGGGTTTGATTCCACAGCATTCTATAAGTAGGGTATGGTGGTTAATCTCAGCAGTCAGGAGGTATAGGTAAGAGGACTATTTACCATGAGTTTGAGTTTGAGGACAGCCTGGGAAAGAACTAGTGAATGAGTTTTTCTTTATTCTCTCTCTCTCTCTCTCTCTCTCTCTCTCTCTCTCTCTCTCTCTCTCTCTTGATCTACAGAAAGTGGAGGACTGATGAGCTATGTCACTCAGATTTCAGATTTCACATGATTATTCTGGCTGCACTCATCATGATAGACTGAAAAAGGATGCAGTTTGGAGGAGAAAATCAGTATTGCTTAAAAAATAAACTGAAATAGAAAAGACCCTGGCATAATGTGCAGTAAGATCATTTGTCAAACTAAAGCATGGAGAAATCATGGCTAAAAAACATTTAAGAAAGAGGTTTAAGGGTCAATTTGTGATCAGATGATAAAAAGAGAGTGAATACCTGATGGAGAGTTTGAAATCTGTAGAGATTAAAGCAGAACTAGAGAAAAAGGTTTTAGGGGACTTTATTGAAAAACAAAATACAAAAAAGCTTAACCCAGCAGTTTAGGAATTCTGAAGATACCATTGCGAAGTTAAAATCCTGAAGTGGGAGGAAAGAAAGAGAATTCTATGGAAAGTGCTTCTCTCTGAAGTTTATGAAACCCCAGGGAAGGCAACGTGGCGCAGCTGAACACCGTCAAGGAGCATGGCCGTGGGCCAAGGTGATGTGTGCTAATCAAAAATGCAGTGACTCATTTTGAGCAAAGGTGTCATGCAGACTGTGATATACCGAGACGTAAGTCACAGATGGCAGATGACACTTCAAGGAACAAACGACCATCAGTGCGCTCCCGGCTGTGTGCTGAGTGCACAGAACTCTTTGGAAGACGGGAAGCACTGGTGTGTCCTGATCTCACTGGACCCATCTAAGACGTTTAGGGAAGGCATATGGTCTCTCAGTGGTGCAAGTGTTACAAGAGTGGAGAGGATATGTGCCATCTAGAATCATACGGATTCAACCAAACAGTAACAAAATGGCTGTTATCTCCTCTGCTCTTGCTTGTCACAACAGTGGTTCTCCATTTGCTGGTATTTAGGTGAACCCAGCTGGCGTCTCCCTGGCATTCCTTCCAGCAGCCAAGGCCCTTCCCAAGCGAGATCTCAGAAGTCAGTGAAAGATGGGCGCTTTAAGGGGAAGTTGCCAAGGCATTCACAAAAATGCTAAGGAAAATAAGATACTTAAATGTTGGCAAGGGGTCCTAAGTGACAGGGTGGCAGGTTACCCGAGTGCAAGCCCCGAATAGCAGCAGATACGTTCAGAAAGTCGTTTAAGTCCAGCCCGAACGTGCACGCTGAGCACCGTTCACTGCTCGTGTTCAGTGCTACACAACATAGGTGCACTAACTGAGCATTTCTTTGTGAGTCAAAAAAGTAAAAACAGTGAGCCACACCATCCTCCTCTGCATCCTCCGTGACTGTCCCTGGATCTACGTGGGATAAGCTAGATGTGCTCATGTTTCAACTGTGTCTCAGGACAGATGGACTATTTGCACTATCCAAATGGAGGGATACAGTGGTCACAGCCATTATGTAAACCTAAATATTTCAGTTGTTTCTATGGCCTGTTTATTTTATGAAAATGTTCATCCTATTCATTAACTTCCTCTCAGTAATTCCCACTTCCTACTCAGTGTCTACTCTTCACTCTGCGCTCTATTATGTGCTCTATTATTTCCCGCACCCCAAAATACCTTCATTTCTTTTCACATTCCTCCAAAGATCCTTCACCCAAGGGTGAGGCTGGCTGTCCCCTCCACTGGACTACAAAGTACTTCATGGGTGCTATTTGTTCAACCACTCTTACCTCCATAGATATCTCCCAGTGATAGGAGCAGCTACCTCAGTTCTAGAAGTACAGTGCAGTCGTTAACTTAGCGTCACTCATCCACCCACGATTGCTTTAAGGTTCTTCACAAGCAAATTCTGCCCAGCTCTGTGGCTTTATCATTCTGGAATCCCCAAATCCGGCCAGGTGTATTCACCGAATGTATCCTGAGGAAAATCACCTGGATACTCTTGAACGTTTCTTCCTTTTGCTAAGACAAGGCTTCAGAGAGCTTTGATACTATGGAAACAGAGTTATATAAATACTTACGTAAGATCTGTGTTCTGCCAGAGTACTCAACTAGTTACAGAGTGAATTTTTCAAACTGACACTTCTTCAAATAATTGCACGGGAAAACTGTGTTGTCAAGCCATGAGTTTCTAAAATGCTTTTTCTCTATCAGATCATATTAAACACCTACCTACTGTGGAAAATGTCACTTCAGAGGAGTCCGGTTGGCACAATTTTCATTGCTACCTTACACCTCATCTCAAACTATTAGCTTCACCACAGTGATGTTAGCAATAGATAACATCAGGTAAGAGTTTATACTTTTGTATAATATTATTTTATCCTAATACATCATAAAATATTGAGGATACATGTTTGTTATCAGGAAGAAACTCAAGACATCTCCCTATTGTCTACTGTGATGCTTCACATATGTAGACATGTGCAGGTCTACCTGTGTCCAGATTCATTTAGCAATAAATTTTCAAGTATTTAACAAGCACATACTATATGCAGGCAAGATGCTAGGCAGTGAATACACAGGTACACAGTGATAAATATGGCCCATAGGACATAGAGCCTCACACATATGTATAGCATACGATTTTTTAATGTGATGAAATTATAAAACACACATACTTCTAAAGGATTTAATTATGCTGTTCTGAACTGTATTTCTTACATTTTTACTTGCACTGATATTCATCTGTTTTACTGGCCTTTTGAACAAAATCAACTAAAATGAAATTAACACATCTCTTCTGCCTCTAATGGCCAGCAGTAACATGCTGCAATGTATTTCAGATAGAATCAGGATTATCAAACAATTAGAAGATTTTTTTTCTTCCCAGGAAGAAAGGAATTGGGATAATTAGTAATACCACCTGGGCTCAAATCCCTGGATGGGCGATTCAGTGGGCAGATTGCCCAGAAGCCACAAAAGATGAGAATATGACCTGTGGCCCTCAGTGGGAGCAGTTATTTGATATTACTGTATCTTAATCATCACCCACACCCATGGGAATTTTTTCTAAAAGTTAAGATTTTAAAATATTAATAGAAAGTTCTTGATGGAAACAAGATACACGAAACTAAAAGCTGCTCTGTTTACAGGTGCAAAACTATTATTGACTTGAAAAAATTTGTCACCATCTTAGACATAAGTAATTACAAAATATTTATTAAACAGAATGCTCTAAAATTCTTTCAGCCACAAGGTTCCAACTATGCTCTCTGTTTTCCTGGAGCAAAATCCCTTAACCTGGAAGGGATTATAAATTTCATAGGGAATGCATTTGGGGAGTAGGGAATATCTGCCTGGATACAAGAGTTTTATAAAAATAATCAAACTCTGAGAGTGCTTAGACCCAGGCTTCCATGAGAAAAGCACAGAGAAGCCCAATTTTAATTTCCAGGGCAAGAGGAAAAAAAAAGACATCTAACATCTCTTTGGTGAAACTATGAAAATAATCTATATGCAATTGCATTAGGAGCAGATGTGAGAAAAATTAATAAAATGAATAGCAAACATTCAAATATTTTCAGACCATAAAGGTCAGCCAATATTCCATTTCCTTTCTGTGCAAACACACCAAATAGCATAACCGCTTCAGCTCTTAGGATTCAAAAGTGTCTTTCAATGACCAAGCCACATCCAGTTTTCTACCACTACTTGCTTCCTACCATGGTTTCTTTCAGAAGTGAAATAACATTTTCTGCAATATGAACAAAAAGTAACACTTAACTATGTCAATGTTTAAACTTCAGTTCCTGTATTTTCCCCCTCTATTGACAGAACTTCTTTTTAAAGGATTGTTCTCAATTACGAAATTAACTTTCAGTGTGTCTGAATTACTTTAAAAAGATAAAGTTCTAAAATTCAATTATCCATCATGAGTACCATTACACAACAACTGAGAAAATCTAACATTTTGTAACAATCTTCAAATGAGCAATCGTTTTCCACACAGAGTATCTCATGCAAATTTCACACTTACTCTTCTTTAGTTAGCGTATGTTTATATGCTTTTCTAGGTGGGGGAACTGAAGCTTAGAAATGCCCAGTCATTGTCCCTGTCCTCTCCAAGAACCACTTTAGGGCACTCAAAGCAGCAACTGGAGGTACTGGGCCTGCCAGGCTGGTCTCCTCTCCCTCCACCTGAGAGCTCCCTTGGTTTCTCAAGGCGCTTCCTCCTGTCTCCCCTCCAGGAGAAGCCTTCCTTCCAGTGAGCACAGCTGCCGGGCTGTCATTCCACAGGCAGATCTGTCTCTACCAATTTGACTCCATCTTCCATCCTTCATGTTCTTATTTATCCACCCTCACCTCACAATCTTTGCCTATACTCAAATTTACATTTTTATCGGTAGTATTCATAACTAAAATATTCCTTAGGGAAGACTGCGGCTTTGTGGTGTTTTCTGAGATGCAACGAGTAAGGCCATCTAAATCTCCTAACTCATTCCTTTCCACCTATAAACTCCACATCTTGACATTCAGGGAAGAATATTTTTGTTACAACCATCTTGAAATTCTTTTAATTTAATTTTTAAGGTATGACAGCAGTACTTCCAGATCACTGTTGTTATTTTTTTCCTCTCCACACAAACAGATTAATACACTGTGTATATTAGTTGTGATGTACCAACTTGGTAATGTAAGAAACACGCACCAGAATAAAAAAGCACGGTTCTGGCTGTGTCCAAAGATGATCCACCAGTGGGCCAATAAATGAAGAGGAGAAGATTCCTACTGGCTGTAACACTAAATAATACATTTGTAGCCTCGGGGGAGAAAGAGAGAGAGAGAGAGAGAGAGAGAGAGAGAGAGAGAGAGAGAGAGAGAGAGAGAGAGAGAACAATGTACCCATGCTCGAGAAGCTCATGTCTTCTTGAGTGACACATCTTTCCTGCCACAATGTTAGGCGCTGGTCTCTAGGTCTCCAGTTTCTTTAGCCTTCAGGTGCAGACTAACTCTGGTAACCCTCTAATGAGTTTTTAGAACTTCAGTTTGCAGGTGCTCCAAACCAATGAGCTTCCAACTTTTTAACCTTGGACTGGTGCTCCATCCTTGCTGGGTGACTCCATCTTGTTCTATGGCTTCCAGACTCTTGTGCCGGACTGCTACTGGGTCTTTTGACTCTCAAGCACACAGACAGTCATGGTGGACTCTTCTGCCTCTGATCTTGCTTGTTTAAGTAATAAATTCCCTTCTGTAAATATACATGTGTTTTCTATGATTCTGTTCCTCTAGAGAATCCTAATTAAAACACATACACACACGTGCACACCTATCCACTCTGTCACTCTACTATAAATATTCATATCCACATTACTGATAATAATGGTATTATATCTGACAAAACATCTTTATCAGTTAAGAACATAGAAAACCACTGAGATAGTAGAGTTATCTAGCTTAAATATGATTATTAGTGTTAAGAACAAAAGTGAATAGAGCCTTTTTTACCAGTACAGTTAAATCCAATGTCAAAATGTGTTATTTACAAATAACACATTTAAAGCACAATGACATACAAAAGCACACATAAAAAGTAAAAGATGAATAAAATAAATAAAATTTTAACCAACGGATAATTTGATAATTACATTATTCACAGAAACAGCGTCAATCACATTGCCATTGAGACAGAAGACCTCTGAATCAAGATAACCACAATCTTACGAAAAATAAAAAATTTTTCTGCAGTTTCTCATTTAATATTTAAAATAAAGAAAAATCATAGAAATAATTTCTAATAATTGAGCAATATTGAAAATAAAAAATAATAGTAATTATTATCTAATATAAAAATGTTAATTCTAAGTTTTCATTTCTTGCTTGATCAAAGTATTTATATTAAAACGGTAAAATAAACAGTTTTTGAAGTCAATAAAAGTATCATCAAATGCCACTATGTGATAGAACTATACAAGCATTGTCTTCTTTAGGAATTGCTGCTCACACAGCCATTTCTTTCACATGTGTGTCAGGATAATTCATTCAGCTCTTGTGTTCTGTGTTGCATCTGTGCGATCATCAGAAACAATCTGAATTGCCTTCCTGTTTGCACCCTTGCACGTGAAACTCAAGTTTTATAAGGTGCAGTAGATGTTTCTCTTAACTTATTCTTAAGAAATTTTACTTTTCACAGAGTGCTATGTTCTTGGGAACCGAAGAAAGAAGATTGCAATTTTGAGACCAGCTCAAGCAACTCAGTGACTTCGTGCTACCTTGTCTCAAAATTTAAAAAAAAAAAAAAAATGAAAGTAGTAGCTTATTTAACAACAAAAACTAAAAGTACTGGGGGCATAGTTCAGCGTGAAGGCCCTGGCTTCAGTTCCCAAAATAGGGGGAAAAAGAAAGAAAGAAAGAAATTGTCCTAGGATGGAGGAAGTAGAATGAGGCCTTGAAGTTGGAGAGTGGAAGGACTGCAGTGGCAGGAGCTGCCGGGTAACTTTAAAGGCCAACCAGGGTGAGGCACATAGCATTTGCTGTGCCATGTGTGTTATGGTTGGGTGTGTCTTAGGTGCAAAGCCATGCCAAAGTCATACCTTAACAAACGTCTCTGACAGGACACATGGTGAGTAGAATCTGTTTAATTAGAAGCCACACACACACACACACACACACACACACACACACACACACAAACACACACACAAATCTCCTTGCCCCATTTTGGCAAAAGAGAAAAGCAAATAAAATGAACCAAATGAGACCTCCACAGAAAGCACAATGGCCTAGAGTCTCCGGCCTCCTTGTTTCCTACGTTCTCTAGGCACCCCTTCCTGAATATGATTTGGGGAAAGGACAGAGATGGGGGGGGGGAAGTCCCTGGAGAATGGACCCCTCTTCTACCAAGTGAGAGTTGGCAGTAAGATTTAATACAATTTTGGAAGTGTAACCACATTTTTATTCACCAGAGAATCTAAGAGTGCAATTCATATTTAGTACAGAGAATGAGAAGTTTTTCTGTAAAACACTTTATTTCCAGTGTTTGTGTGTTTTACATTCTCCAAAGGACTACATTTGAGACCTGTGGGTCTTGCAAAAATCCTTTGGTCTAATTGAAACTAATTCTATATTTTGCTGTCTACAGTTCACTGATTCTCCGCTGTGGTATTTTGTAAAATAATAAAAATAGTTCAGGATCATTCATTCGTGGAGAGATTCTTAGTAAACACCAACATCTTGACATTCTCATAAAAATTTCACATGCCAGATGCTCTATAAGTAATGAATAGGCAGATCTCATGCACTATGCTTTGAATTTCTTCAATGTGAGAGAGGTAACTAACGGAGTTAACAGAGTTAGTTAAGGAGCTGGGGCCCAGCTCAGCGATTAGAACTCCTGCTTTGGAAGTAGAGGGCCCTGGGTCAGTCTCCCAGCACCACATATCAGTTGGATGTGCTGACCCACACCTGTAATCCTGTCACTGGGGAGACTGAGGCAAAGGACTTGCAGTGAGTTCTAGGCCAGCCTGGGCTACATAATGAGTTCATACAGGACCAGCCTGGACTACATAGGGAGACTGTCTAAAAAACAAGAGTTTATACGAGATGTCATGGTCAGAGCTAAATGGCAGATGTCATGCATGTACTTTTTCTTTGGCACTGCGTCAATGTGTCAAACTTTCAATCAATGTCCACACACAAGTATAATAGTCAAAAAATTGGTTAGATTTGGTATATTTGAAACAAAATAGAAAAGAAAAAAATAATGGTATCACCTGCACTGCATGGCCAATGGTGCAACATAATCTTGAAAATAAACCAAAAGAAATCCAACAACAACAAAAAAACCACTGCATCCAGCATAATTGGGATCAAACAATATTCTGTACATCTCATGAATATATTCGGCCAATGAGGAAAATTGCTTTCTTTTTCTATAGGTCATGGCCTAAAATGTCAGAAAGTCACCAAAGTAGGCCATTTGCTTTTACTAATTGCCTGTCAGATTTCCAAGAAGTAAATGTTACCTCTAACCCAGAGTTCCTGATTCTTTACATCCTTTAGTTTACCTCAATTATTCTTGTAATCATGAAACTTTGTACATTTACAAAACATTAAGAAAGTAACACAAGGCGTTGACATACAGTAACTCTTTGTTACTTTTCGCTCTGTCCTACCCTCCCTCCTCTACCTGTTCTCCTCGATTTTCTTTTGGCCAACACTTCTCTCCCAAAGGTCCAAATGTGACACATGCAACTGAGATTCCACTTTTTCTTATTCTCTCATTTCTGCCCAGAAGTAGCCCTTGTTTTGACAGTGGTGATTCCTGTCTCCAAACATGATTATATAATTCTACCATATCACTTAACCATATGTTCGCCCTTCCATAATTCAATGGTGCATTGCTTCATTCACACATATATTCTGGTGACTTTTATTTTTTTTTCTGATGCTGGCAATGGAACACTGAATCCAGTGTCTTCACAACATCCCAACCTTTCTTTTTCTTTCTTTCTGTCTTTTTTTATGGGATTTCACTAAGTTGATAAATTTCCCAGGTTGGCCTCAAAATAAGGATCCTCTTCCTTCAGTCTTGAGACATGCTGAAATTACAGAAACAAACCAAAAGCACCCATCATTTTTTTCTTTATGAATTATTTGTTATCCTTTGTTGAAATTATTGAAATTATTACTCTTACCTATGCATATTACAAGACTCTTTCCTAGTGTGTAACTTTTCTTCTACTGTCATGCCATGTCATTTACATAGTAGTTATTAGTCACTATCATTACTAGGTTAATGTAATAAAAATTGTCAGTCTCGTGGAGTAAGGAAGCATCTGTCTGTAATCCTGTTACTATGAAAAGCCGATTGCACGTTTAAGCCCCAGCTGGGCAGGGCAGCAGCTCGGCAAGATTCTCTCTCCAAATGAGAAATAAAGTGGACGAGAGGTAGAAACCAGAGGGAAAGCTCTGGGTCTAATTCCCACTACCGAAAGAAAAACAAACGAACCCAAGGAGTCTATTATTTTCCGGGCTACAATTTACGTTTTTTCTTTAAAGTAATTCACATCCTAATAGTACGTATGTAGCCTCTGTCTTATTTTCCAATAGTTTTACAACTTTGCTTCTTATATCACCTTTAATAAGTGTAAAATGTGTTAACACGGCAGAACCATAGGAGCATTTGGCTTGATTTTCCATTTTGTCCTACGACTCGGCAGTGTTTATCAATTGCCAAATTGCATGGCATAATTTTGTATGCTATTTGTAATTCATGGATCAAAAACGGATACACGTAGGGTCTTTGAAACTTGTTTTATACTTTTGTGAATAACAACTTCTTTACCTATTTAACTTTAAAATATAACACTTCAGAAGTCTTTTCTTCCTTCCTCTTTTTCTTCTTCTTTGAAGGTTTTCTATTTTTAGAACATTACACTTTTTAAATTTTATAATAATTTTATGATCACCTTTTGTGTTCCAAGAGAGGTATTTTTGAAATTTTGATTGAGTGAAATTAGTATATTTCGGTGGATAATTACCACGTTTATAATGGTGATAGTGTCGTCTAAAAATTTACTACATTCATTATTTTGGGGGATTTTCCAAAGTTTACCAGTTTTATTGCCCAATAGTCTTAAAGTTGTGTTGTTAATAAAAACAGTGTGGGGTTTTTTTTGTAATTATTTATTGCTTTTACATTGAATTACAAAATATCTTTGTACACTTTTTTCTTCATTAAACTTACTAAATTATTTTATTAGTTATAAATTTGTATCCATAAAATCTATGAGTTTCTGATTTTGATACTGCTTATAAATAATTTATTTCTTATTATTCTAAAGTTTACATTTTTATTTCTATGCTATTTTTAACGCAATAACATTAATATGACTCTGTCTATCAGAATTTGAATAAAACAATGAAGGAGTAAATCCTTTCTTCTATTCTTCATGTCACATAATTCATATTACAAATAAACACTTGTGTTATTTTTGCTGTACCTCTAGAGTTATCCCATGATATCCGATTGTTAATTTAATATAAGAAACTACACTAATATGTCCCCTAAAATTGATGGGTTATAACTATATTTGTTGTATACACTTCTAGAATGGTTTTGTGTAATTATTTTCCATTACTGAATAACCAATTGTCACAAATGCTGCTGAAAAGAACACAAATTTATTGTCTCAGTTTCCATGAGTTAGCAGTATCTCATATATGACGTATGAATTCTCAGCACCAGGTTCTGATCACAGAGCAGCTGAGAATCAAAGTCCATTGCCCATGGCCCTGGTTGTTAGCAGAATTTATTTCTACGTGGTCATAAGACTTCTATATTTCTTTTCTAGCTGTTGTCTGGGATTCACTTTCAACTCATAGAGGCCAGTTTCTCCAGATCTGCAGGACCCTCTCTGAAAGCTCATTTGACTGGTCAGGTCAACCCAATAAATCCCAGTGTCAACTGATTTATTAACATAAAGTCAATCGATTAAGAGTTTTAGTTGTGTCTTTGGATTCTCCTTCACTGTTCCATAGGCACAGGAGTGACATGCCATCATATTCACAGGCTGCGCCTGCACTCCATGGGGGACAACAAAACTAGACGGGTATCTTGAGAGCCTGCTTAAAATGCTGCCTACTGCAGTGCCCTAGCTTACCTTTCCTTTAGAAAGTTTCATTCTCTGTAACTGAGACTGGTATACTGGGTTCTATTTTATATTGATCATGTATGTGTAGCATGCAAATTAAGACCTAGTTATTAATATGTAGGGTAGCATAGACTTTTAATTTATTCTTTGGGCTTCTACCTTAATATAAGCATTTGTGTTTAGCAATGCTAAAGCTCTGTTTCAGGTGCAATTGGTCATTTGTTTCTTTTCCTTCATTGATCCACCTTCTAGCACTCTGGCCATCAGATCCAAGCTGTAGCAATGACACAAACTTTTTCTT
Organism: Ctenodactylus gundi; assembly: GCA_004027205.1. Taxonomy (NCBI): domain Eukaryota; kingdom Metazoa; phylum Chordata; class Mammalia; order Rodentia; family Ctenodactylidae; genus Ctenodactylus; species Ctenodactylus gundi. The sequence continues at coordinate 758,747 of PVKB01000375.1, forward strand.
AAAAAAAAATCTCCATTTCACTACTTAGATTTTCTTTGTATTTAGCTAGGAAGCATGCTACATGTTTTAGGGAATGTAGGGATAATCCAATCTGTGGTTTGGAGAGTAGGTTTTAGTTTCAAATTTACCACTTTCTACCATTCTACTCTTGTTCATTTAGTTAGTTTCTGATTCCTGTTGAGAGATAATGTTCACTAAATATGTTCATGTTTCTGCATGCTGCAGACTTGCTGAGAGAAAAAAAAAAGACTAACTTGCTTCTTAAATCAATGATTGAATGATAAACATACTTAGGAGCCTAAAGATAGTGTACTGCAAAGAAATTTAGAAGCCCATTTTGCATTGAGCCATGTGCTTACAACCTACTCCAGAGAACTCTTCCTCTTCTCCCCCCAGGGAGGAGGTTTTCGCATTCCACCTGAGGTCTCTGCAGAGGAAGTTATGCCATTCAGCTTTCTAATAAAACTTGAGTTTCAAAACTTTCGTGTTCCCCCCTCACCTCACCCCCTGCAACTCCCTCCGCCACGCATGCGGACGGACACCTAGCTTGTGGGGAGGAGGACCACAGGAAACAGGGCTGACACCCCAGAAATGATAGTCATATGAATAAGTATGTAACCTCAAGAATTATCACGATATCAGGCTCTTGAGGTAAAAGCAGGCCTATAATCCCAGCATTCAGGAGGCTGTGGCAGAAAGATTGTTTGAAGCCAGCCTGAGCTTTATTAATAGTTCAGGACCAGCCTAGACTATGGAAGGAGACCTTATCTCAAATAATTAAGCAAATAAATAGCCTGATAGTGAAAGCTGTTATAATCCTTCCTACCACTCAGGGTATTCTTAATGAGACTGATAAATGAGATTATGTCTAAAAGTATTAAAAGATTTTACAAGATGAGACACGCAACTCTAAGGTGGAGAACTGGTAATTGCATTTCCATGCCCAGTGGAGAGACAATGTTGAAAGTGATAGGAGTCAATCACTGAAATATGTTCCTGTTCATATTTCCATTTCTTCTGAATCAATCCATGTTCTTTTAAATGACTGCACACTTCAGGATAAAGAGACTAAGAAAGAGGAGTCTTTCATTCAATTTATGGCCGCAATATAAAGAAAAAATAACTAACTGAAACTATTTAAAGGAAGCTCAGAAAACCTCAAAAAGAATTAAAACTTAGAAAACAAAACTAAAACACAAAACCAAACTCACTTGTGTTTCTTACTCCAGAAGTCACAAGACACCTCTACCATTGTGGGACTTTGGTGCTATTTTTGTTTTGGTTCATTTACCTGTGTCCGTCAATAGAGTATAAAATCCACAGGAATCAGGAATCTGACTCTCTCTCTTTATTAAACTGAATTGCAACCGATTCATAAAAAGATAAGAATTGTACGTATTAATGAGATAGTGTACATTCCTTCAATGCATACATATAGTGCAATGTGTAGTGTTTCAATGTGAATTAACATACTATTGCCCTCAAATGTTTATTCTTCCTTTATGTTGTCTCGGAATCACTTACCTCATAGCCCCGTAACTGCCGATAGCTTTTTGCAGGATAGAAGGAGATAGAGAAGAAGAAAAGGGGACAGAGGGAGGGAAAGAGCAACCAGAAACAATTGATTAGGGGAAAGAAGAACCGGGGGAAAGCCCTAAAGATGTGCATAACGAAGTCTTGCTGGAAGTCCTCAAAAATGATTTTTTTTCTCATTCGCTTCACCTGTAAACCTTTTCTTGAGATTACCAGACATCACAGTTCTATGTGCGAACCTATCTCATTAGATACTGTCAGCGATGTGCATTCTCTTCTTCTTTCCTTTCAAAAAAACTTTGTCACTTTATGATGAGTAGAGATTTATTACAGATATTTCTCGTGTTCCCTTCAAAGTCTTGTTTGACACTGAGGCTATGAAAAAAAAAAACAGATTTGAAGGTTTGAAGATGGAACAGGAAAAGAACCACTGACAAGTATTTTGGAGTCTGAGCAACGTGTAAAACATCGTAAGTGTTTTGGATGTCGTGTTGCCATCCACCAGTGCTTAACTCTCACTGCTGAATCCAAACATATTTGTCATTTCCTAGATAAGAGTTATAGCCGAGGCACATCCACAACATATGACTTGGAGAAGCTAATTTACATATTTTCTTTTTCTATTTTTTTTCTCTTCCGAGCATCCTATATGTATATGTATATACATACATATGTGTGTTATATATATATATAAGTATATATGAATTCAACTTGATGTGCAACTTATTTTGTTACTCAGCGCATGATATAGAAGTGAGCTATATAATTTGATTTTCTAAACCTATGGTTGAAAACTAAACATTTATGGAAAAGTGGATAAGAATATCTTACATTTATTGAATATAGCCAAGAAATTTATTTTTAATAACTGAAGCACAGATGGGATGCCATCTGTCAGCATATGGTGTTGGCTCCTAGAGCAATGTTTACATCTGGGAGACATGACGCTTTCTTTGAGAGAACAAGATACATTATTGGACTAAACATGAGAGGAATGATTTTAGAATCATGAATATTGCAAGTTTGATAAGGATAGAATCAGCGTGTTTATATGCATGCATACAGTTTTCATACACTTGGGTGGGAAAAATGAAAGGAAATCTGTCCGTTGAAATTCTGTTGTGCTAATGAAAATAATTGCAAGTTTGAAGGTGTTGACGTTTTCTTCTCACGTGACAGACAAAGCTACTGTTGAGAATGACCACATTATCAGAGTTGCGTCTTTTGATACATTCAACGTTGCTATATGAAGTCCTTGAAGGGTTGTTAATATAGTGTTCTAATTTCTTAAAATCTGAATTTATTCAAAATGTGTACAAAAGGCATAATTTTACTAATTTCATTTCACAAAAAAGTCTGGGTTATTGTATTGTTTGCATTTTTTATATTTAGCCAACTTTGTGATTTGAAACATATAATCAGAAACAGATTTTTGTACTTTTTATTATAAAAGCACTAATGTTGTGGTTGTTTTCTAAAATGGCCTCTCAAAAGCTTCTGGGCTGAGGATTCTGTTACCAACTTCAAAGTGACTTTAAATTGATTGTATTGTGAGAGTCCTAACCTTATGAGTGAGTTCACTCTTTGATAAGATCTTAATTTATAGAAGTGTTGAGAAGTATTGGAACTGTTGGAGGCTAGAGCCTAGATAAGGGGAGTGGGTCACTGGGGCATGACGTGGTGACTATATCTGGCCCATGGCCCCTTCTGCTCACTCAGGCATTTTCCCCTCTCTGCTTCCTTTGCCATGTTGTCATGAGGCAAGCAACTCCTCTCTGCCATGCCCCTTCACCTCATGCTGGGCTCCATCACATGTCCACAAACAATGAGGACAAGTAGTCACAGATTGAAATCTCAGAAACTGTGAGCCCAGTAATCTTTCCTCCTTTAAGTAGCTATACTCAGGCATTTTTTAATCAATGTCTGATAAAATGGAAACCTGTCTGATATCTCTTAACAAATTCTTTAATTGTGTTTTTAACGGATACATAAAATATAATAATTGTACACCCTTGTGGGTTACAATGTCATGACTGCTAATCATGATACGTCAACATGAATGGACAAAGGAATGGCTGGCAGATTAATAATGCACACTTCTTTGTGTGACTGTAACTTGTCTGTCGCCTGAATGGAATTAAGAGGAAAAGATGGAGAAAGCTTACCAAATTTGAAGAGCCTCCATCTTCTAGAGTGAGTGTGCCCTTTGATGTATTTGGGCATCTGTCTCCAGGTCACAAGTTTTCTTAGGTTTCCAATGAAAACTGAAGCAATAGCTTCACTAATGAGCTTCCAAGCCTTTGGCCTTAGGCTGATGCTGTATTCTTGGTCCTTCTTGTCCTGTGGTTTCCATCTTCCTGGGCTGAGCAGCTACTGGGTCCTTGTTCTCTTCAGCCACAGCGGGCCATTGCTAATTGTTCTTTCTCTGATTCCACATGATGCACCCATTGTGAACTTTATTGCCTCTGATCTTGTAAATATATTGCTGAGGTTTGGATCTGGCATGTCCCTCCAAAGTATTTGGATACTATGGATGATCTATAGAGCCAAGGGCTGTGAGGAGATGAGGCCTGGTCAGGAAGGGTGGATCACAGGTGTGGAGTACAGTACAGGTGGGTGGCAGGGGACAGACATGTGCTGGACTGAGGGCTCTGAACACTTGGCACATTGCCAGGCATGTGAATTGGAAGGGGCAGAAAACTGGGGCTTCGTTTAGAAGGGACCAAACACTGACGCTTGACCTAGCTGGAGCAGATCGCTGGGAGATGACCTGGGAGGGGGTGTGGTAGCTCCAGCCATCCTCCTAGGCTTGGATCCCCGTGTGCCATGATGTGAGCAGCTTCTTCCAGATAGGCCACCAACATGTGCTTCTGCCACTGCCAGCTGTCCATAAATGAACTAAGACCTTCTGAAACTGTGAGCTAAAATAAATCTTTCCTCCTTAAGTTGAGGATGTCGGGTGTTCTTTCACAAGTATGAAAAAGTAACCGAGACATCTACCTAATAAAACCCCTTTGCACAATTATGAATATATTCTCTAATGATTGAGTTTATCTAGAGAATCCTAATGCACATGTGATGCTTCAATATGTATATAAGTTGTATGTTAAAACTGAAGTGAGCTTGTTTACCTCTTTAAAAATTTAACATTTTTTGTGGTGAAAACATTAAAATTTTTCTTCTACATTTTTAAATTTAGAGTTCTTTAGAATTATCTACAGTCACCATATGGTGCAATGGAACACTAGAACTTCTTACTCTTATCCAAACCATAATCTCATATCTTTTGGTCAGCTCCTCCTAATTTTTGGCAAACAATATTCTGCTACCAACTTCTATGAGATCAACTGTTTTTACATTTCGCATAAGAGTGAAATCATAAGGTGCCTTTCTGTGATCGGTTCATTTTGCCTAGTACGATGTTGTCCAGTTCTACTCCTGTTGGTCAGAATGGCACATTTCCACTCTTTTATGGCTAAACCATGTTCTGTTGTGTACAACATGCTGCATTTTCTGCACCAGCCTTCAGCAGGAGGGCATTTAATTTGTTTGCACTTCTTGTCTCTATGAGTGGAACTGCAGAGAGCATGGGAATACAGAAGCACCTTCAGCACATGAATTTCGTTTTTCGTTTCCTGTCCTGCATATCTAGTAGTAAAATCACTGCATGCTATGAAGAACATATTTCAAAACTATATATCTGACAAGGAGTTAATACAAAAATATACATTTGTCAAAAAATTCAGTAGGAAATATAAGGTTAAACACCCTATTAAAATTGGGCTATAGACTTAGGTTGACATTTCTCAAAAGAAGACGTACAGATGGCCAATGGGTATATGAAAAGTGCTCAGCACCAGTAATCATCAAAGAAATTCAAGTCAAAACCACAATGATGTATCGCTTCACTCCAGTAAGAATGACTATTATCAAAAAAAAAAAAAATAGGATAAAGGTCAGTGCGAATGCTCTTGAGACTGTGTCTCTTGATGCACATGTAAATTAATAAGTCATTGTGAAAAGCAGTATGAACATTTCTCAAAAATTAAAAAATAGAAACACCATTTAATCAACAAACTAAATTTAACTGCCATAATTTGTTTTAAAATTGTATTTCATTTGTTTATGATCAACTCTCATGATCACTAGGAAATTGAATCATTTCAAAGCAAATTTACAGCAAAACTTCTTTTTCCTTTAATGAGTATGGCAAAACGTCAGTATCTGACTTATAAAATTACTCAAATGACAAAATCCTCATGAATAGAGATCACAACAAATTTTCAATGACAATGATAAAGAACAAATAGCACTTACTATGTCTCTATGTATCTAGGGGAATTATAAACTTTCTCTTTATTTTTGAAAATATTCCAAGCTACAGTTATTATGTAGATATATTTGAGAACAAAAAGTGGGTTAATGCAGCGAAATAATAGGCCTGAGATCACAGGAACTGTAATCAGTCATATGTGCTGAAAGAGCCTCGTTCTTTCCCCAATAAAATGCTGTCCCTCTGTGGAAATACGCTATTAGTAATCGAACATTAAATATTTATTGTTAGTTTAAAAGAAAAAAAAAGACTCACTGCATTAGTAATTACAATGCAAATTGAAATGACCATGAACTACAAGGTTCTATTTATCAATCTGAATTTCAGATTGAATTATTAATTAGTCTTGTCAAAAGTTAAGGACAAGAATAAAATCATATACTTAATATCTGGCTATGCATACATAATGTGTCATGGAAATATCAATCAGAATTCTTGGGAATCAGGATGAAAGAGACGCAAGGGTGAACAAAGAGCGATTCTCCAAACCACACTCCAGATCTAGAACAGCGTGGAGTCCTGCCCCTCCTGACGTCAGGGACTGCGAGGGAAGGAAGCTGCTAAGGCAGCACCCTCTCCCTCTCCCAATAGCCCCTGCTCCTAAACCATCCCCGCAGGCAAGATGGAGGCCCCACCCCACTTCCCTGGCCAAGTCAGCTCGGCTCTATTTTTCAAATACTGTGCAATTGCTTTGAATTAATGGAGCCTTAATCAGATCCAGAAACCTGGTGGAAAGCAGTCTGAGGAGCATCTAGTTTCCTTGTCCCTTTAATCTGAGAAAGGACACTAGAAGAAAATGGAGGAGGGGGTTAATAACTGCTGTCTTCTTTAATTTCTTTAATGCAATCAATATTTGAATGATTTAAAACAAGATAATAGACAAAAGTGTTCAATTTCATAGCATGTGTGTTTTTCACCTTTCTTGTTCGAATTAATGACACTTTTCCAACTGAAAGAATTTCTTATTTCTCAAAATTATCTAAACATTTAATCTGACTTCCTTATCAATAGTAATAATTTCAACCATATTCTCTTGGTATCAACGATCTTTCCTACTGTTCCAGAAATTTTATATATATATATATATATATATATATATATATATATATATATATATATATAATGCTTTCTGTTTTGATTCATTGTGACAGAAAATTCAGTGTGGTTCTTTGCAAAAGAAAATTGCTTAGTCCTGAGCATCAGTGTCTCTATTCAGGCAATTTGGATGTGCACGTCATTCGTGCTGCCAGGACTCTGAAGGAGTAAGTGAATGAACAAATGAAAGTGTACATTTTACTCTAAATTGTTTCAAAATATTAAACAATTAGATTTTTAATACAATTTGGAAAAAGTCAGACTTTGACAGTAGAAATCTACTTCTGCTCTTCCCAGAACTTGGCTTTTTCTCACCTTCTTTTATACTGTTTGTATTTCATGGATCACTATTGTGACTATTCATTAGCACCTATCTAACCTCAGTAGAAGGCTTGAGTTTCCAGACATTGACTGGGTCTTACCTACACTTTGCTGGTTTCCAGCAAAGACTTGCTCCAGTCTCCGATCTTTGGGTCTTCACCTTACTTTTTGGGTGATCATCTGACAGATTTGCAGCAGCTGTACTGCAGCCTTAGACTGATGTTCTTCTGTCTCACATCAGAGCAGCCCCTGGACACCCAGCTATTGCACCATGCAAGCAGCCATTTTAGGCTATCCCTCTCCTCAGACTTGTAAGTCCTTCAAATAAATCTCTATTAATTCTATAAATTGTATTAATTCTACCTTTTTTAGTACCATAGCAAATACACCTTTCTGTTTATGTTCACAACTTAGAATTCACATCCTGTCTTCTGGCTTGATAGAACATCTATCTGCAGACAAGGATGGTGGCAGATACCTGAATCACAACACTCTAGAAGGCTGGGGCAAGAGAATTCTAAGTTTGAGGACAGCTTGGGAAAGTTAGTGAATTAGCAAGATCCCGACCTAAATTTAAAAATTAAGAAAAAAAAAATAGGTTTGAGGGTGTTCAATCCTGAGAAATTCCAAAAAAAAAATCTACCTGCTAAAAATCTCACTGCTTCCACTCCACCAAGTCTTTCTACTTTGTAGGCCAGATGAACACACTCAAAAGTCACACTTGACCTCAACACTTGCAAAGCTAATATCATTTCAAAGTCATCTTGTCTAAATGTAGCCTTTTGATTACTCTTCAAAGTATCCTTTTCCTACCACACTTTCCATCTCCATAGTCAAAAATCCCGTTTTTACAGTCAATTAGGGAAAATGTTCCTTGGAATCGTCCTTAACTCCTCTTTCTTCACATATGCCTTACATCTGTCAGCAACTTCTTGTGAGCTCTGCTTTCAAAATATATCTCCATCAGAGCACATTTCCACACCTCTCCCATCGCACTCTAGGAAAAGGTGTTATTTGTCAAGATGATCCCCGGCCTGGATTACGTTCATAATTGATCCATATACCCCCATGACCATCTACAGTCTACGATTTGCACAAATCACAAGTGACATTCTTTTAAAATACAAATAAAAGCATGTCATTTCTTTGCCCAAATGCTCCTCTGTCTCTATAGCAGTTAAAGTAAAAGCCAGCATCTTTATTTCATCCAAGGCTGTGTTTTTTTTTCTTTCTACTGGAAAGAGGGACACATCTTGCTTGACCGAATTCATGGTAGTAGGCTTTATATTAAATTGCAAAAGAAAAAGCCTGACCATTTACTCACTCATACATAGGCAGATTTTTAATTATTTCCTTGTATGACTAAGGATGCATTATTAAGAGTAGGAATGGCTTCAACATTTGAAGCTAATTTTTAAAAATCCTAAATTTGTAATCCCAGCTACCTGGGAGGTTGAGACGGGAGAATCACAAGCTCAAAGCCAGCCTGGGAAACTTAAACTTTACAAGAAATTATCTCAAAATTTAAAAAAAAAAATGTTTAGGAAAGTAGGTCCAGTTTCCCTGGATTTGATCCTCAGTTCTACAAGAAAATAACCATGTAGCAAGTTGATAATCAGACAAATCTATCACTAGAAACTAAGAAGAGGTAAGAAGGAGAAAGTCTGGGAAGCTCTGAAGATACACAGTAGGGGATCCTGATCTCAACAGAGGTATTAGGAAAACTGTTGCCAAGAGACAACATTGTTAGGGACAATTAAAGAGAGGTGACCTCAGCTAATTAGATCAATGAAGTCCACAAGGGAAGGAATACCTTTTGCAAAGGTAGCCAGACTTCTGGAGCAATTGTCTCTTGCACATACATGAAAAGTAGAATCGTGGGATCAGAATTGTGCTGGGCCTTGTGGCTTTATTAAGAGAATTTTTATAGCAGCAGGAAGCTGTGGACAGACAATCTGTTAAGGATTAAAGTTCTAGTTCTAGAAAAGAAGATATAAGAAGGTGGTTGTTATTATTACTAGTAGTAGCGTTAGTATTATTCTCCAATTTATTTTGATGACTGATTTACTAAGTAGGAACAGAAACCCTCAAATTTATTACGCTGCTCATAGTGGAAGGTCCAGAGGCAGCATGGGCTACAAGATTAATTAATTAATTCAGAATCTTATCAGGGAATACAGTTCATTCTATTACCTTGCTCTGCTTCAGTCGTGTTTGTTACAAGATTAAGCTAGCAAAAGGATGGCGACTAACCCAGCAGGAGTGTACATCCCTGTTCCTTCAGGTCTCTTATGAATGGAAAATGAATTTTCAAATGCTTTTCAGAGGATTTCCACCTGAGAAGCCAAACTTGAGTCAATCCTCACTCAATGCATGAAAGAAGAACTGCCACAAATGGTCTAGAGAAATAGCTAAGGTTACAACAGATGTGGGATATCTAAGACCAGTAAATGAAGCACAAGTTGCCCTTTAGGCACTTTCCATCCACCAGAGATTCAGTGGAAAGTAAGAGGCATGAATTTCTCTTCAGAGTCAGGCTTCCAGGTACACCAGCTACATAAGACACTGAGCTGACTTGTTCCGAATGCCAAGCAGACCTACGGTATCTGTCCTGGCTCATTTAATTACATGTGAAACACAGTGACATTCAGTAAGAAGTGGAATACCTGGAGCTGTTGCCTCAAGCTGGTCTGCAAAAATAGCACCTCTTGTATCTTTTATTTGTGGAATTGTTTAATACTATGTAATTTAGCAAAACGAGCTTGGTATGCCTTAGGTACAGACAGAAGTAATGTAAAAGTTTTTTGTTTAATACGTAGGCAACCATGAAACATGCACTTTTAGATATAATGTAGGTAACGACTGTTATGAACTGAATTTTACCTCCAGCTCCAACATCCAATACAAATATATATATTTGTAAATCATGGAATAGGGCCTTCATTCAGTGCCCTTATAAAAAAGAGAAAATTACACCTCTCTCTCGATGTCTCTGTCTCTCTGCCTCCGTCCCTCTCTGTCTCTCTTTCTCTCTGTGTGTTGTCGTCTCCCTCCCTTACTCCCTCTCACTCTCTTCCCATTACCTTTTCTCCCCTGACAATATACTTTGGAAAGGAAAGAAAGGCCCTGTGAGGATATAGCAAGAAGATGACCACTTAATAACCAGGAATAATATACTCATCAGAAGCTGAACTTTCTGATATTATTACCATAGGCTTCTAGTCTCTGTTACTATGAGAAAATAAACCTTTGTTGCTTAAGCCACACATCCTATAATATTTGGTATGGAAGACCCAGCTTACTAAAAAGATCAGCCTTCAACCAACTGAAGAAAAATCAAGATCATTAGCTTTAAATCAAATGCTTACAGACTTAAACTATTTTAAGAAATAAACAAATGACCAAAGAAAATCCCATTATGAAGTTACATTGAAAGAGAATTGTAGAGCGGGATTATCTTATGTTTTTGATGCCACAATTAAGCATTTTCTTATAGGAAAATATAAATATATTCCCTGCTATTTTTCTAAAAATGGCTATTTTCTTTGATTGTAAATGAGTCTTGTCATGCAAGAGAAAAAATGGATGAAATAAAAACAAGTTAGAAAAACTTTGGAGAAATCCAGGGAATAGCAATGGTAGAGCTTTCTTTCTGTTTAAAATGTACTTTGATATAGAAGATCATAGTATTGTTATTCACAAGACGGCAACCACAGTCAATAAAATACACACAAAACTTATTTTTATAAATATATCAGGAAAATTCCATTTCAAGAAATGTTAAGTTAATAGCAAAAATGTGTGAGATCTTCCTAGGTGGATGAAGAAGCATAGATGAATCAGTCCATCTGTCTTAGAAGCAAGTGTGTGGTGTGAACATTGATTTGCAGATAGAAGTGGTTAGTGAAGAGAATTTCCAGTGACAATGATAGCCAGGTGAGAGTCTGATGGCAATGTTGATAGAAAGAAAATCTGCAACCTGTGGAATATCTAGATGCAGAAGTAAGTACTCTATCTTGACAATCCCCTTTCCTACCAATTTTGATGAAGAGTAGCAGACAAAAAAAGAACTAGTGGGGGCCGTGCTGGAAAACAATGACATAATCTTGCTGTGTTCTGAGTCCTGGGCTCTGCTGAAATGTTCTACAGACCTGAGCCCAAATCATCCAAACCTAGGCTCTGAACTACTCCTAGCTCTAATCCAGAAAAGGTCAGGAGATGAGCCCCTCTGTTATCACTACTCATAAAGCTGGAGGTGATGATACTGATTTCTAGACACACAAATTGCCAAACTAGTACATGAGAGACAGAAGTAAGAAAATGTGCCCTAAATCCAAGAGCGAAATTAATCAATAAAGGTAAAATTATAGGAATATGAGATTGTATAACTAGTCATCCTGGACTTTAGGAAAAATACTTACCATAGCAAATAACATATACTCTAGAGAAAAAGGATGTCTGAACACATAAAAGTTTAAGAATACACAATCAATACATAATAGAGAATTAAATGAATATATTTAAGCTGTAAAAAAATAAAAGAACTATAAATTTATTAGGTTGTTTAAATATCCCATGAATGCAGCAGAAGAAATAATAGGCAAACATAAAGAGAGGTCAATTATAAAAACCAAAGCACACAAATAATGTAAGAATGTAAAAATATAATGCCAAACAAAAGATCAGAGTCCTTTGAAAAAGTAAGAAATTAACAAACATATATGTAATTTAAGTTCTATAATGAAAGGATAAAAATGAGGCAGAAATTATTTTGAGAAATAATGCAGCAGAAATTTTAAACTCTTGTTAAAAAAAAAACCTTCAAAGCACATATCCAAAAAACTAAGAGCCCCCAAAATAAAATATAAATAAAATAAATGCATGCTTAGCTACACTGTAGCCAAACTTTTGGAAACAAATATAAAAAGGTCTAAAAGCAGGGACCAGATATATAAGATGGAGTGCATATGGGAAATAAGGGGACCGGATGGCAGTGGGACAGCCTTATATTTATTGAAAGAAACAAAATATAATCTTTGCTTCTGTACCCTGTGAAAATACACTTCAACGTTAAGAATGAAATAATCTGGTAAAAACACATTGAGATAAATCATTTTTATTAAACTAATATTGCAATAAGAGTGAAAACAATAGTTTCTCAATGTTCAGTAAAAGACAGTAAGTGAATATTGACTTTTGGAATAAGGAATAAAAGAGAACCAAGAATGCCTAATGTGTAGGAAACTATAATTGCTTTTTACTTTTTAGAGAAATCAGAGAAAGGCAATTGACTTTTAAAACAAAATATGATATAGTGTATGGATTACAACACATAGAAGCAAAAGTTATAACAACAATAGACCAAAGATTAAATTTTATACTGTTCTCATATTATTTCTGAATGGTTGTAATGTTGGGAATTTAAATTGACAAGTCAATGAAGTATGTTATGATTTATAGACCTATGCCAAACATAGATAAATATTTGAAATGTATAGAAATATAAATTATTCCTATATATAAATGTATAAAATAATATAGCTAAAATTAAGAGAAGAAATAAAATGAAAAACTAAAAGAATACAAATATAATGGTGAATATATACACTGCATTTTAACCTATAAAACTTCAGAATTAAATATGTACATAAATTTAAGAAATTATCTTTAGAAGGCTAAGAAAGCCCAGGATAAAATGTGGAATGATATGAAAAAAAAATCTTATTTCATTACAAATGTATAAAGCTACTTCACCAAAGAAAAGAAAGGGAAAAATGATGACCTAAGTAGTTTTTGGATCTGTAAGCTAAAGAAAAAGAGAGGTGTACATTACTTGTACCCTGTGGACAAAGTTGTTTCCCATAGGACATGAGTTAAGAATTCTGCCACAGCTCTTAATAAATGTGCTGAAATTAAACAATTTAGGAAATGGAGAGAAGATGGGAGGAGCTAGGGCTTCCATAGACGAGTGGGAAGTCACAAACAAGCAAGGACGGAATGCCCCCCCAAAAAATGTGTTTCGAGATAGAGACGCCGGAGCAACTCACATATAGCTTAATATAGATGTGGATCATCTCATATGGAAATGTTTGTAGCAATGGTCTATATACAAGTGAGTACACTCTCTTGTTTTGTTACTTGAGAGACCCCAGAACCATCAACACCCCAATAAACACATAATCCCTTTGTAACCACGTTACAGTTTGTTACACTATTCTTCATTCACAAGAGATCCGGGCTGCTTGGTGAAATGGCCAGTTATACCAGGAAGTCAGGGACTACAGCGGCTGAGCCCAAATCATCTCGGAGCCTCAAGAGATTCTCGCAAAGCAAACAAGCAAAAAAATCAGAAAAATCGCACAATAAACAAGCAAAAACATTAATTAGAGGTAAACTAAACTGGCTCCCCAAGGGCAAACCTGAAACAATCTGGGAAATAAGATATATAAAGTAATATTTAGTTATTACCCAAATTATAAAATAAGTGCCCATGAATCCATGCTGATATAAATGACTGAATAAATTAATAAATAAGTGTGATAAATCTCTTGTTCTAAAATTTTTGAAATTTTCAAGCAATTTGTGTAGACACAGTCCCTTCAAAGAGTTGGAGTGAAATTCTTCATTCCTTGAGTACAGATTTCATGAAGTGGCTTCTTTGCAGGAGTAGCAGTATAACAGAAATATGAAAGACACTGCTTCAGTTGGATGACCAAAGTCAGCGTTGGTAGAGACAGGTTTTGTTGATGGCAGGTTACACTCAACATAGCATGTTGAAAATGACAATTTAATTCTTGCGTCTTACTCTCAAAAACTTGTCACCCCAGACTAAACACAAGAAAAACAACCAATACATTCCAACCCAAGAAAGCTCTACAAACAGACCAGGACTCTCCAGATTTTAATCGTGTGTGAGGAAGTTTTAAGAAAATGTTAATAGAGGGTTACTTGACTACTAAGTGTAATGAGATTTTCTGTGGAATTATGAATCAGAAAACAGATATTGAATAAAAATTAAATGACTCAAAGTGTGACTTTAATAATAACATCAATATTCATTTATGAATTTTGGTAAATGCAGCATACAAAGGTAAGAAATTCTGAGAATATATGTAAATTTCATTCATATTAGTGCCATTTTTGTAAAACTTAGGGCTTTCTAAACTTTTTCAAAAAATTAAAGCATCTTTAAAAATTCAAAGAAGCCAGGCATGGTGTTGTATGCCTGTAATTCCAACAATCAGAAGTCTAAGGCCAGAGGATTGCCATGTGTTTGAGGCCAGCCTGAGCTACATAGTAAGTTCAGCACTACTCAGGACTGACCCTACCTCAAAACAAACAAACAAACAAACAAACAATAAATAAATAAATAAATATAAATGAAAATCCAAAGAAACCCAAAGAAAGCAAAAAGAGAGATACCAAGCACACATAAGTAGTAATTATTGCCAGAAGAAAAATTATACGCCTATGCCAAAGTTCATCTCTACTTAAAATTGTCAAAACATAATTTTTTAAATTTAATAATAGTAGAGATAATAGTCATGTGAATCACACAAATATAGTATAAAACAAGAACAAAACTAAAAAATTTCATGATGTTTAAAAAGAGGCACTTCTATATACAGTTGAATAGAAAGACTGATAAGACAGATCTATCATATTCACCCTTATCATAAGAAAGTACATGGTTATATTTGTGTTAGATATAGGTTATTAAATGTAGGTGGTACTACTGAAATTAGGTATTTTTTTAATAAAATAGATATTCAAACTTCTACAATGGTGAATCATTTCTACATGAGTTTCTGCTTAGTTACAGAGCCTCGAAAAGATGAAACAAAAATTGATGTAACTAAAAGAAGAAAAACACAGTAATTATACATGGAGAGTTTGATAATCATTTCTCAGTAATAGTCATTGTGTGTAGATCGCCTGTCAAAAAATCAACAGACACTCGGAAAACTGGAATTCAATATAAATACGTTCATAAAACAGTATACTAAAATTTATATTCTTGTCAAATATAAATGGAATATTTACCAAGATGAAGTCAATGCTAATCTTTAAAGCTAATTAGTTTTGAAAATTGCAGGTTGATCTCAATAAAAAGTCACTTGGCAAAATTTAACAACTGTTCACAATTTAAAAGCGACTCCAAGAATCTAAAATTAGAAAGGAATTTACTTAATTTCATCAAGGACATCAATGAAGTGCATATAGTTAAAGTCATAAAGATAAAAAACTGAACATTTTATTCCAAAAACCAAAACCCGATAAAACATACATATTCATCCTCTATAAATCTGCAGAACACTGAGGATTCTAACTGGTAAATGAAATTAAATCAACAAGGAAGATGGAATAGAAGATGGAAGATTACATTAAATTTTATATGCTTAGATGTGTCCATTGAAGGGATTATGTCAACTTGTGAGGATTATGTTCACACTTCCATTAGGATTAGGATATGTAAACCACCCTAGACTGGGGATCAAGAACTGGTCTGGGTTAGAATGTGAGTCATTTGTGGGCTGACCAAAGAGAGAAGAGCACCCACCCAGATTGGGAGGGCCAACTGGAACTCCACCAGTATAAAAGGAAGGAAGAGGAAAGATTGTTACAGCTTCTTCCTCTGGGAAAGCTTCCAACTTTGCAACTGTCTAAGGACGACGACTTGCAGAAAGGAAGTGCTCAATGCTACATGCATTTCAGTCAGGAAAGAGAAACCTGGAATAATCAGTATGAGCACTACCTGAACCTCACGCAAGGCAAAGATTGGTTCCACTTCCCACTTGCCAGTTTGGAAAAACCTCACCATTCACAAAACATCAAATAGAATAAACAAAAGAGTAATTGAGCAAAATTAGCCCTGAAGTAAGAGCTAATCTGGTCCAGATGAAAAGATTTACAAGAAAGATTTAGCTAGAAAACTTCAAACTCTTTGAAAATAATTTTAGTAAATCAGAGAAAAAGGGACTAAAGAAAGACAATTGTAGAAATATGAATATATCTGGTATCCCAAAAAACAAGACTCCATGATATCCACCATTTAAGTCAAAAACTTTAAAATAGACTTAAAAATAAAAGCAAGAAAATACAGTCCCCAATAAGAAAAGTTCGTCACTCAGAATTAATCACCATATGCTACAAATGATAAGAAAATAACAATGGATATTGTATAGTGCACCTAACACTTGCTTGTTGCTGGAGCAAAATTCCATCCACCACAATTTAAAATGGAATAGGTTTATTTTGACTCACAGTTTTTTTTTTTTTTTTTTTTTTTTTTTTTTTTTTTTTTTTTTTTTTTTTTTTTTTTTTTTTTTTTTTTTTTTTTTTTTTTTTTTTTTTTTTTTTTTTTTTTTTTTTTTTTTTTTTTTTTTTATGAGATGCAGGCACTTCTTGGCTTATTGGCCCCAAGGCAGAGAGAGTTTGGTAGTAAAAAGCTGCTCACGTCATGGCAGCTAGGAAGCAGAGAGGGGAACAGCACTAGAGAAGAGAAAGCAAAAGGTCGTATTTAGTCCCCAAGGCCTCCGTGTCACCCCCCCCCCCACACACACACACACACACGCAGGAGTGTGCTTTACTGATTTATTTTTATCTTATGAAATTGAGATATTTCAATTAATGCCCACAAACCAAAATGTATTCCATACATTCTAGGAATCAGAAGAAAAGTGTGCATGTTAGGTGGAAACGTGAACTTTCTAGAGATTAAAAACGACGGTGTCCAACATTCTGTGTCAATGTATACACAAATTAAATGGTGTTCCAGTAGATCAAATTTTATGAAAGAAGAAAGGGGTTGAGCGGAAGGCCCAGGTTACAGAAGTAGTCCAAAATAAAAGGTAAACATCAACCTATTAAAAATAATAAAGTAGTTAATGCGTCATCTGACAATTCAAGAGATTTAATAGATATTCATTTAAAATCTTTGGAAGGGAACAAAGTATAAGGAATGCGAAAAACTGTTTAAAATTTCTAAATTTACTGATAAGTAGAACCTGAAAATTTATGAATCTTGGGCTGGAGGAATAGCATTGTTGGTTAGCGTGCTCACCTAGCAAGAGCAAGGCCCTGAGTTCAATTCTCCAGCACCATATCAACTGGGTATGGTGGTGCATGCCTATAATCCCAGCACTTGGGAGGGTGAGGCAGGGAAATCGCTGTGAGGTTAGGGCTACTCTGGACTTCATAGTGAGCTCAGGACCAGCCTGGACTACAGAGCAAGATCCGGTCTCAAAAAAAAAAAAAAAAATACTATGAAACCAGTGGAATCCAAGAAAAGAATTAGAAAATAAACTATATAAAATCACATCATAATTGCAGTAAGAAAGATCATCTTAAAATCTGCCTGTGAAAAAAGAAATACAACTTCCAAAAGAACAAAGATAAAATAGCAGGAAACTTCTCCCTGGAAACAAATGCAAAGCAAATGATAGAGTAACACTTTTAAAATAGTGAAATAAAAAAATTTAGTCCAGACAACTATCTCCAGTAGAAATAAATCTCAACAAAAAAAAAAAAAGATATTCTCAGACATGCAAAAACAGAAAGACTTCATAGTTATTACACCTGAACTTTAAAAAATGTGCACGTCTTTCTGGCAAAAACAAAATTCTATCAGATGGAGTTATGTATTCATACAGAGTCAGAGAGACCCAGAAATGACCACGTAGCTGCACATGAGAGAGATCTCTTTTAATGATTTAAATGAGACTTAATAACCTGTGGCTCTGTAAAGCTAAGTGAACATCAGTGCTCTATGGAGTTCACGGCTTTTTTAGGTGTACACATACGAGAGTAACAATAAAGAAGCTATGAGAAGAAACATGGGAGTGGCGTTTTTGGATTGTGGGATTCATGTGAAACATTATAATTTCATTGGCAGGTAAACTTCAAACTGCGCTTTACTCTTTATATTCTACAAACCTGACATATGCAAGGTGGGATCAAAAGTATGTTGAACGCCTAAACATTAAAATTTTCTGACAGTAAAAGGCTCAATGAATTCTCAAACAAATCCTCCTTATTGGGAAAACACACATCCCGTCTTTTATGCCACGTTCTGAGGCAGTTCTGGGAGTCTTCTTCTGTATCTCTGCTTGTGCTGCTGCAGTACCTCAATGATTTGATTCGAAACGTTTACCAATTTTGGTCATGTTGACATGGAGGAAGAGACAGAAGTCACATGGTGCCAAATCCTGTGAATAAGGTGAATGACGCCCGTGGGATAGTTCGGCAAGCCCAGCCTTCCTTCAGATGGCACTTGGCAACAGCATTCAGCACATTTGTTAACGCAGCCAAAAAGACACTCCTACATGTGGACTTTCAGAACTGCTTCAGAAAGGGAAGAAAATGATGGGATTAAGGGTACTTGAGGTGAGGAAGACCCATTTGAATGAAATTAATGTCCGTATGATTGACTTTTACTGTGATAACGACAGAAAGAAGTGATAATAATCTGGAAATAATCTACTGGGACGTGGAAAGGAGCAAAGACGTGCATGAAATAATTAGGAAGCTACGAGTCAACGACAGTGGGAGACGCAGGCAAGGGAGGGTGGTACAAGGATTCCTCTTAGCCTTCTTGCTCTTAGGTAGCTTTATTTTGTAACCACAAGCTCAGTGGATTTATTTAGGTGATAATGGGTATTTCTCCAATATGTTGGATCTGTGATATCCTTATCCAGTCAAAGATGTCAGATAAGAGGGTGTATAATGTTGAAAAGAAGTGCCTGGCTTGGACATTCTCCTAGTCTCTTTCCATTTGTGTTCATTCTATATCTTTCTTCCTCTTCTGTTACAAAAATAAAAGCTATTATTGAGGGGGTAGATAAACTACCTCCTGATCTCTGGGCAAGTTTTGTCCGGGTGAGCTTGTCCCATGGAAAGTAGCGGGAAATCAGTGTTTGTAAGACAGTGAATTTTCTGCTATGAGATGACGCAAGCTCTCAACCTTCACTGGTCTCAAGGTGCTTTACTGTATCTCCCAGTTTTCTCTATTCCCTGTTCACACCTCTGTAAATAGTTTCTTTATTAAATGCTCTTTAATTGGCCCATTTGAGTGTACCATCTGCTGCCTGTCAGGATCCTGAGTGATTCAGTAATTGACAAAAGAAGTGGTCCCCAGAAGCACCCTTAAAATAGGTCCTAGGGGTGGGTAGCTACCATATTTGAGTCACTCACAGATAGCTTTTTTTTCTCTCTTTCTCTCTTGAGAAATGGGACACTGGTAATCTCTGGCATGTTGTGACATCGTGATTAGTCAAATAATCACTGGTGGTGGCATGAGATGAAGTGCAGGAGCATTGAAGGCGTTGGGAGATCTAGTGGTTGAGGCGCTTCATCACTATGGCAACAATGGGCATTACAAAGGCTGTAGCAAGAGAAAAAAATTGAAGATCTGCCTCAGAACGTGAATGAAAAATCAGAAAGCTTCTGAAGAAACTTTCTAGTAGCCACAGGACAACTATGAATCAGAAAAACCGAGTCCAAGGATGAAACGTAATTGGAGAGCTGTTAAAGCCAACAAAATGAAACACCTGCCAGGTATCTCATGCCAAGGTAAAAGCACTCTTGAGAAAATAACAAAGCCCTGAGATATTTGATATAGAGGGGAAAGATGAGAATTTTGCACCCCTAAACACCAGATGTAAGCATGCAAGATTTGAAAGATGATAAACAAGCCTAATATCTGAGGAATGAAGTCCCAGCAAAATGCTGGGTTCAATGATGGCATCGAGTTAGTGTGCTGTGGCTCACCAGCTCAGTTTTGTCTGTACATCAGAATCGCCAAGGACACTTTATAAACACCGACATCTAGGACCCACTCCCAGAGGGTCTGATATCATCATCCTTGGGAAATCCCGGGCACTGGCTTTTGAAACTCATTATGTGATTCTGACATACAGTTATAGGTGATAAACACTGCTGTTAAAGAATGAATCTGAAGGGAGAGAGATAAAATCTCTAAATAGATTTATTATTTATCAGTTGCTCTTCTATCTTGTACCAATTTTTGTGAAAGCATATGGAAGGCATTTCACTTACTATGGCATTTTTGAAAAATCTCAACTCTTAAACCAAGGATGACTGAAAGTGGAAGAAGCTGCAGTGGAAACGAGGTCTGTATTTCACTGGGAGTAACAGCATATGCCAGCGGAATCGAGGCCAGATCGAGGAGCTTAACAGCAAGAAACAAGACACTTAGAATGACAGGCATAAGCCAAAAGCTAAGCTGATAATCAGTAGTCTGACCTGCCTTAACCTGTGTCAGTGACTAACTGTTCCCTTGGTCACTCGGAATGAAATAGATGAACAGCCTACTGACGTGTGGCTTAATATACAAAAAGTAGAAAAGTTCTAGGTCTAATGCTAAGTATCCCATTCCATATATCAACATGGGATCGGGGTCCAAGGCCTATGACAACGCACAGACCTTGAGCTTCTTTATTGAAGGAAAAGCTGGCCTTTCATGAGCTCTGTGTATTTCTAATGCCTTGATTATGTAGTCTTCAAACCTTTGCTAGGATGTCTGTGCACTGGCGAGAGAAATATCCAGAACTTCCAGAGGCTGATTCATTACAGGCTCTGACCTGTTACTTATTACTAGACAGCACAAGTGCTAGGCTAGTCCACTAACAGGAAGGTAGATGGAGTCGATTGAAGACCAGGAGATAGGTGGATACTTGACTTGGCTTCACCTCAGACTGAGCCTAATCAGATGCAGGTTATATATGAGCCGTCATTGTAAGAGAAAGCAAAACTACAGCCACGGTCAAGATATCCATTCATAAGCGGTAGTTAGTGCTTGAAAAAAAAATGCAAAGCATTACCTTACCAAGTGTTAGGATTATGTGCAATCACACTGGCATGGCAATCTTAACACATTTTCGATGAAGTCATGTATATGTGCAATAGAAATCCAACCCAGTTTTGGAGAATGACTGTGGGTTATGATAAAGAAAACTAAGTATTAATGCCCAAGCTTTTCTGGCTTTACATGTAATTATCTTTGCCAGAGAAAATCAATATTACCCTTGTCAATTGCATGGGGTCACCAGCTGTGGTTTTTGAACCAACAGTGAGGTTCTTACCCACACACTTATTAGAAATGCAAATTCTTGGGCCTCGCTCCAGAAAGATAAAATCAGAAACTGGATATGTGGGGCTTAGATATCTGTGTTTTAACAGTTCTCAATGTGATTACTTTGTGCATTGCTGTTAGAGAAACACTGGCTGAAATGATTCTCTTTTTTTTTCTCCAATCTCTAGCATTAAAAATAAAATACCGACAAGGCAAGAATAGAAACTCACACAAACCATCTAGCCAACTCTCCTGATCTCTTCTATAATATGAATTGGGGGGCGCTTAATCATATTTTGCCCCATAAAACATCACAATGATCTTGACATTGATGACCTTGTAATAATTGAGCCTCTAAGTAGGAGGTAGCAAGTACTCGATGTCTTATGAAGACATAATGGTGTCAATTGTTGAGATAAACCCTTTGAAATTTCAAGAGGCTGAGGCTACCAGACTAATGGGGTTGTAAAGTGTAGGTCGCCTGGGATAGAACAGGACATTTCATCTACAGTGAGTGAGAAATTACTGAAACTTGTATACTTATTTTTTAGTGGCACAAGACTGCTAGAAGTTTAAAACTACACAAAGAAGTTTTTACAGCATTTAGAAGGGAGGATCTAAATCCACTAGACATTGGGGCCCAATTATCTTGGGGCCCAAATTAAAATAAGATGTGTGATAAATCTGTACTTCATTGTGAAATGTAATACTATTTGGGTATTATGGCAAGTGGAAACAAAAGTTTGAGAAGACCAAGAACTTTACATATCTGAGAAATTCCCAAACAGAATATACATGTAGAGTCCTGCTATTAATGTATTAAATCATTGTGCAATTTTCTGCCAACAATGTCTCTCCATTTGTAAACCAATTTCACAAGTGAATCTGGGCCCTTTTAAATATTGAATGACTATTCTGAGTTTTAGGAGGAAAAAAAACTTCTCATGGTCATCTGGTTATCTTCCAATTAAAACTAGATGGTAAAAATTTTCAAGAACTATTTTTATAATTACTTCCTAAGAAAACAAAAAAAAATTAAACAAAATAAATGAAACAACAGTTTTAAAAGTAGTGGATTTTAGCAATGAAAGACAGTTGTCCTGGACAGAGGAGAAGCGTGTAACAAATACTGTGACTGTCCCAGGTCACCAATATGACAGTTTCCAGGCTGAGGCCAAGAGAGAAGGAACCTAGACAGACCTCAGAGATCCCTGAGATGAAAATCTGGTTCCAGGAGTTTGAAAACAAGAAGGCAGCTGATGTTTACATGACAAGGTATCAGGGAGGTGAGAGATTAGAGAGAACGAAGAGCTGTGCAAAGAAAAACCCAAAGAAACTTCAGCTGAGGACTGACTGGCTCCTGTATGAATCTCAGGAAGGAGTCACATAAGACAATATAGAAAAAACTTACCAAGATAGTCTGTAGGAAACAATTCTTAGTAAAATTAAAAGGATGCAAATCAGACAAATTATGCTTAGATTGACATGGAATTAAGTTTGTCATCAACAACTCAAAGACATTTGAAAACTAAATTGAAATTAAACTGGGAAGTCGGCTTTTGTACTTATAAATGACTCATGTGCCAAGAAATATATCAAAAGGAAATGAGAATGAATTAAAATGAGAATTCTACACACCAAAATCCATAGGCACGACTAATACAATGTTTAGAGAGAAATTTATAGACAAATGTATGAATGAGAAAAGTAGGAAAAAGAGAAACATCTATATTGGAAATGAAGCAAATCCGTAGTAATAGAATTTTTATCTATGTAGGAAATCTGATTCAGACTATAAAAAGGACACTAGAATTTATATGTGAGTACAGTAATGTTACAGAATATAATATCAATGTGAAATTTAGATGCATTTCAAATATTAGTCACAAAATTGGAAATTAAAATTTAAAAATATTTATAACAGTATAGAATACAAAGAATATACACAACAAAATATTAAAAAGTCTTATACACTTAAACTTACAGAGAACGTATACAAACATATTTCACACTATATCCATATCTAAATAGATAGACAAATAGTATGCTCTATCATAGTAATTCTTCTAAGGGCTAATCCTGATTAATGTGTCAATTCCTCCAAAATGACCAAAAATTACTGACAGGATATTTGACAGATTTACTAAATCTACTAAAGTTACATGGAGAAACGCCAATCACTAATAGTAGTTGAGCCATGCCTGAGGAGGAAACATATAATTAGAGATTTACACTCCTTGGCTTCAAATCTTCTAAAGTTACAATAATAAATATGCTATGTTTCTGCTACAGAATCTGAAATATTCCCCTACAAACCATACGTTAAAGTCTTGTCCTCCAGCCCAACACTGTTGGGAGGCAGCAGAACTTTTAAGACAGGGAGCCTAATTGTAGGGAATTAGGCCTTGGGTGGGATGCTGCCCTCCCATTCCCGCGTTATCTCTCTTTCACTTCCCTGCACGGTGAGGTAAGCATCTGGTTCCACAATGTGTTCCCCAACACAGATGCATCTTCCGCAAAGCATGATAGCGCAAACAGAACATTGACTGAAGTCTCCAAAGCTGTAAGTTAAAATAAGCCTTTTCTCTTTTCCTTATATTATCTCAGGTATTTATTACAGAAACAGAAGGCTCATTGACACAGCTTTTAATGTTAACATAGACCAATGAATGTAACACAATTGACCCTACAGAAATAGTATTACCGATCTTTAACTTTTTATAAAGTGCAAAGCCAAAAACACATAAGGAGAAATTGTCCTTTCAATAAATCCTGCTGGATCAATTTGAAACTCTGTATGTAAAATGGCTCATGCTAACATGATGTATAAAGTTACACCAAAACACTACATAGACCTAAGTCTAAAACCTTAGGAATTGTAAAATTTAAAGAAGAAATCAAAGAATCTTTGCATAATCCTGCGTGACAGATATATTTGTCAGCCACATTAGTCACAGAATAATCTATTCAATATTCAACCTTTCTTTTTAAAGTTAGTAATTTGGCTTCATAAAATTTAGAACATCTGTCCTTCAAAAGATATCATTCAATGAAGGAAAAAGCCAAGTAACAGAGAAAATATCCCCAAATCATGTGTCTGATAAGGGATTTGTATCCAAATACAGTCAAAAAGAGAGTTACATTGACACAATTTTTGAAGATGACAAGAGATTTGGACACACACATCAGTAAGGAAGATGTGGCTAGCAAATAAGCACCTGGAGACATGTTCAGTATCACCAGTCATTAGTGAAATGACAATTCAAATTCAGTGAGCTACTACAGCATGCATCTGAGAAAAACTGATATTCAGAAGTCTCGCTATACCAAAATAGGTCAAGATCCATCTTGGTTTTGCTTTTTTTGTTTTTGTCTTGTTGTTGCTTATTTGGGATATTTTTAGTAAGAGTGTGAAGAAACCAGAATTCTTATGCTCTGATGGAAGGCGTATAAAGTAATATGAGCAACTTGCAAAATAATTTGCAAAAGCCTTTTAAAAATGTATTTGCCCAATCATTATGCAAGGAGGAAAAAAAGCAACTGTCGACTTTCATAATTATCTCATTTTGATAGAGTTAATGCTTAACACAGTATGATTTTATCACTATTTTGGAGGTCAGAAATATAAATAATCATGGCATACTAAAATCAAAGTATCAGCAGGATTGTATTTCTTGTGGAGCCTGGAAGGCAGAATCCGTGTCTTTTGCAGCATTTAGAGAGAACTTCATGTCCTGTTTTCTGGCTTAGTCTCATATTTCCAAGGTTTGGAACCTTTCGACTTAATTCTCCATCCTACTTCTCTGCTTCCATAGTAAGATCTTTCACCTTGCTTTTAATATTCTATTTTCCTCTTATAAGACCTTTCTGAAAGACATTTGGCCCAAGTGGATCATTCAAGAAAATCTACCCTATCAAGACTTTAAACTGAATCATATGTCCACCATTCTTTCGGTCATATAAAGTAGCATGCTTGCCGACTTCATAGATGAGAATTTACTTAATTTGGGGGAGTTTTCCTGCATAGAAAATTACTCAAATATTACAATTGCATATTAATAGCATCTTTCAATGTAATAGCCTAAAACTGGGAAGAGTTCTTATGTTTCTCAGCAGATGGATAAATTATATTGTATCTTTGCATAAAAATAAGCTATTGTTACATATAATAAAACAGATGTATCTTAAAATAATTAAATAGTGAATGAAGCTAGACGCTAAGAGTCAACAGTTCTGGAAAATGCAAACTAACAGTGAGAGCAGTACTATAATAATAAAAAATATAGAAATTATGCAGGAGAAAAAAGAAATCTCTGGAATTTGGGACAATATGTTCATGACTTTGATTATGGTGTTTATGTTTATCTAAGTATGTCAAAATTTGCCAAATTTTACACATTTTGCAGTACATTTTATATCATGTACTCCCCAATGATGCCACTTCTAAAATTCTAAAATAAAATGGAAAAAAATTGGAAAAAATTTCCATGTCTTCTGTCCAAAAGACAAGGAGAAAATGCAAAAATTAAGATGTCTCAAATACCAACAAAAACATTCCCAGTTTTTTTATTATAATTTTCCCAACCTTCAACCAATAGAAAGTTCTCTATGACCCATGAAAAGGAGAGAACCTGTAAGTTATGGATGAATTAGCACACTTAGCTACACTAGCTGGAAATAAAGTGTTATTACATAAATGGGACGCTCACTAGCCTTGAAAGATAGTAATAGAAAAAAATTCAGTGTAGTAAAAGAATTTTTCTAATGTCTCCAAGAATGGATTTACTGTAAGTCATCATTACTAGATAAAAACCAAACACAGAAATTAGTTAAAGGTGTACAAGACAGAAGTACCCACTTGTCTTACTTAATATAACAGAGAGTATGCACTGGGTGGTCAATAACAGGTAATTGAATGATCCGTCTTGAACTCACCATTCTGATGATCTTTCTAGCTTTCCTCATACTTTTCAAAGGGCTTAGTACAATATGGCCATGACAGTGGTATACCGGAGAGTATGTATTTTTTTCTGCGTTCCAAAACTAACAATGTCTAAGTTCAATTCAGAATTTTATTATGGTATCATCGCCTAGCTAGGTAAATAAGAAACTTTTCCACATTACAGGTTAGTTCGTGCTTACCCTCCTGCCAGTAACAGTGCTACTATTGTCACTAGTTCGGACTTAAGTGACACTGTGGTCATCGCCAAGTATTGTAAGCACCATCAACCCAACTGGGAAGGTATTTTTCTGCAGGTAGAGAGGCATTAGGCTTACTCTTGCAGAATTCTCTGGTCTTACATAGTCTCCAGTTACCAAAGCAGCTATCTTTAAAGAACTATAAATGTTTTGATAACAAAAGTCAAAAGTCATGGTCCGGCGTTCTAGGGATATATTTGCCAAATGACTCACTTGACATGTATTTTCTACATACCTCTGAGGACTTGGACCTGGTCTATTGTAGTCAGAATAAATAGGTAACAGATATCTCCCCAGAAATACAACTGTGGTTTGGCTATGTCAAAAATAAATGTACACAGCCAGTATTTTGTACATTTTTTGGTAAAACAATAGGCATATTATTCCCTTAACAATACCAAGGAACATTATATTTCAGCCCCACACTGGGAGACAACTCTTTCCATAACTTGCTGATCCATTGGGACATCTTTTAACATCCCTTTCCCGCCATTTCTGATGGATGAACAATCCCAAAAACCAAAGGACGAAATGATCAAGAAGGATTCCAGACAATGGCAGGGTAAGCATTTACATCACTAATCACACAAAGAACATTTTCTAGTTCTGGATGAAGTTAAGAAAAATATGAAATGGGTTGAAGAAGTAAACCATTACCCACTGCTGAATCATCTATGTCTTACATTAACTTTTTGTTTTTAATACCCTTCTTGCTGCATCTGTTCCCTTAAGGAATAGCATTTTTGGCTGATAAGTTAGATTTGAGATATATAAGGGAGTTTGAATTTTTATTTTACTGCTAAAATGTTTTCAGGGTTTTTAATCCATCCGTATATTTTCCATGCTGATATGTACGTTCAATTACTTTTTCAATTTTTAAGAATTGTGTTATTTCACCCTTCTTCCTGACTGTATTCTGATATAAATATTGCATCATGATTTTCTGAAATTTTCTTCCAGTCAGTGGCTTATGTTTCCTCTTCTTTTATGAGTATCTTTCAAAGTATAAAATTTCTAAATTTTTATGAAAACAGTTTATCAACTTAAAAATATGTTGTGACTGTTTTACCTGAGAAATGTATCAGTCACCCAAAGTAATAACAGGATTCTTTGATATTTTTTTCTGTTTGAATTTTCTTGAGGCAATGGTAAGAAAATAGCTGGTGAATTTCTGTGCCACCTATGTCAGAAATAGACTTTTTTTTTCTAAATGAAGACAAACAAATATTAGAAGCAAAGGCAATAGAGTGTGCTGAGTATGCTTCATTTGCCTACACTGTGCCCCCATAACCTGGGTGCCAGACTGCAGCAATAAATTTGACCTCCAGCTCTGGGGTTTAGCTTGGGCACCATTGAAGATCACAAGGCAGAGAAGTTGTGTCATTGGAGTCTCCATTTCTCTGGTTCCCTCTTTGTCGAGTCACAGATAGACATTAGATTTGAAGGAGACAAAGAACATCTAGTGTGAAAAGCACTCAAAAATAAATTATTGTCATAAAAAGATGTTTTTCTTATTTCTCTTCAGAGAAAATGCTTTCATTCGTATGTAAACAAATGAATCTTTCAGTGTTTCGAGGAAAATACAGGTGCTCCACTCGAAATAGCTTAGTTAAAATTTAATAAAAGGACAATTCGTAGCAATTTGAGCACTGAAAACAAGACCAAGAGGGATGAACAAGTCACATCTTGTCAGCAAAGGAACACCACTGCTCATGCTAGATCCACCAGGAAGGAAATTATATAATTCACACTCAAAGTCAATGAGAACGGATTCCACAAAAAGTGAATTTTTTAAAATGCCACCATTACCGCTAGGAGATGTGGCAGAGGCAGGGAACAGAAGCAGGTGGACTGCCGGGAGAATATCTACTTCACACTTCTTCCTGAGTCTCTCATTAGCTCTAACAATTAGAAGCCAAAACCTGAAGAACCAGGTGCTGCTTCCATGTATAAGTGACAAAACTTTAGGACAGACAGCAGGACAGAAACAAGTAGAGAAGGGAAGCCTGGTGACTACTCAGAGAGGGGGGCTAGGAGGGAGTGGGGTGAGGTAAGGAGGAGACAAAGGGAGAAAACCCAGCATGCTAAGAAAGCGTTTTCAGCTGATTTTATGAATGACCAAGTCTGAAACAAAAGACCAAATGGAAGGGTAATGACTTTTTAAAAATGAATGCTTTAATTCAAAAATATAAGACTAGAATACAAAAAAATATATATATTCTTAGAGTCAAGTCAGCATATTTACAAGAGTTCCAAACAGCCACGCTGAATACTAGAGCTTTGACTCCTCCTTTCCCTTGATCATACATGATATATTATCTTTTAAGGCTCAGAATAGTGAACACTACTGCGAATATCCTTATTTCTCTGCAATAATGTCTTTCAAAACAGGTAATTACTATAAATAGCCTCATATCTGCTAAAAGTTATGAAAATTTTATGTAAGAAAAATAAATCACCCTAAGTGTTGCCTCAACTTTATTCATCATAACAAATTTATGATTTAGCCAATTGGGAAACATGTAATTATGCTAAAGTGCCTCTTCAAATTATTCCAAGTTTCTCTTTCAGCCAATTAATTTAGAGCACACTGCCTAAATGAAGCAATGAGAATAAACAAAAGTACAAGCATGGATGCTGGTAGCCTGCCACGTGCTTTGAGACTGTTTCATACAGCAGACCTGACCAGTAGAAAAGACTGTTTTAAACTGATAAACACAGATTTTATATGTGGGACCCTGACTAGGCCTGGGATGATTGTAGGTAGAAGGTGGCTCATACCCCAATAATCCTGTTTGGAGACAGGTAGGAGTAGAGCCCCTCCTTCGTATCCGAGGCCCAAGATGGCCCCTGTAGCTCAGGTTGTATCATACCCAAATTCCTAATTTTTTCCCTGCTTCCTGACCTTTATCAGAAATCACGTGGTCAGTCCTGCCATGCAAATTAGGCTACCTGTGGCCAATGGTGGAAGGGACCCAGAAGATCCAACATTTATAAACATTTGTTGGCAAGATGTTTTGGCATATACACCATATAATATTATAGAAGCATAACTACAGTTTGTTTAGGAAGACAACATTTGTCAGTAACAAAAACTATAGAGAAATATCTGAGTCAAATTTTACCCTTGCCTCTCAAATTCTTCTTTATTTATCTTTTCATTACAAGAGGCAGCCTGGTCACCACGGTGGCTTTTTACCTTTCTTAAATCTAACATCTGATCTCCTCCTGATAACAGACACAAGGAAGAAATTTCTAAAGACTAATGAAGACACTCAGACGAAAGTACTATATTCCTAAAGTCAAGTCCACTAAGCTGCTATGTCACCATTCCTCAGGCTAATATCACATTCTCCTTCCTGGTAAATTCTTTATTCACAGCAACATTCCATTCAGGTCTCTCTAATTTTATGGAAGTGGAAACATTGGGGCTGAGAATTCTAATCCCATCTTTATCAGTAATATATTCCATGTCCTTGGGCAATAGCTCAAACCTCATCTTCTTTTAAGAGATGATTTTTTTCAGCATGGTAAAAGCTTAGTTCTCCCTCTCATTGAAAGGAATGACTAGCAGTGTCTGCAAAGTACATCAAATATATTAAGCGCTAGATATATATTTAATTATGAGATAGAATCTTTATGATATTGAAGGAGCTGCCAAAAATAAAATGAAGCAAAATAAATCTTGCACTGGGAAACATAATCAGAGCAGTTGGAAATTCTTCTTTTTCAGCAAATTAGAAATCTATGCATACACTATTTCAAAAACTCTCTCCTTGTACTTGTTCTAGGAATCAAACTAACTAGGCCTGGTTTACAATAGCTGAGGACAACGAACTTTATACCCTTACATGACCTATGCTAAGGCACCAAGAGCTTATGTAGTGCAAAATTGTACAATATCTGTTTGCACTATTTCTAGTAAACTCACTGTAGACAAAGAAAATATTTCAGATATTCTAAAGGCTCAAGAGAAAAAAATCAGATGTGATAAACCATGAAAAGCCTAAGACAAACTCAGTTACAATGGGCCACAGGTATTTTTCATGAGCGAGAGAGAGAGAGAGAGAGAGAGAGAGAGAGAGAGAGAGAGAGAGTACCCTTTTCTAAAGAAAGAACCTACAGAAGCACAGGAATGCATGGATGTTAACAATATAATCCACAGAACATTTAGAACTAATGCAAGTGGTTGCTTAGATGCTCGCCAGTGGTTGCACCTCCCAGCATTTAGGCCACTGTCTGGTAAATCCCCTTCTGTCCTGATTCTAAGCCAAGGGGGAGGTAAAAAGTGTACGCAGAGCGTTGATATACATCTGTAGTTTGGGCTTTTGCGTATGGAATTGTCATTCTTAGCTATTCTGAAGAATAGGCCGCGAGAAGCAATTCCTCAGAGTAAGACCATCTGTACAAAGTAAAGAGGATTCAGGGTGCCAGCTTAGCTCCCAAATTGATAAGTGACCTTTGCTCCTAGTACATGAAGCAGAGAATGTCCAAGTAAGCACAGTTTTGACAAATTACAAATAATTAGTACTGAACTAAGATTTGGGGTGATATGCTACATAGCACTAATGAAATGAAGTTCTGCTTCCTCAACTCTAGCGCCTTCTATGAGAACCTTCTAAAAGTTACTCCAAGTACTCAAATTCTCCGAGTTTTACTTCTGGGTAGTCTGTGGCAATCCTAAATTATCCTTTTTCCAATCTTCCTAGTTATTTTTTCTTTGTATCTTGATTCTCATTCATAATCTCTTGAGTAATATAGGTGGGATGTTAGACTCCTTTCAGGAGATCATATGAAAATCTCATGGGAAAATATATTTCATCAAAATTTGCAAAAATTTGATTAACTATTATTTCTCTTACACTTATGTATTTACTGAGATTACTTATACGGCATAATATTGGCCTTGAATAGACTACATTATCTTCTCAAATAAGAGTGAAACTTGAAAATATCTGCTGAAACTTCTTTCATTGAAAAGTTGTTTGTACTTGATTTTGTCTTTCAAGACATTACTTACTGAATCTGCTCACGTGGCCATCTTATTAGGACTGATGAAATAAGCATCTTCTCCCGGCTTCAGCCAGGACTTATCTATTGGGATTAAATAACAAAATCTTAGACAAAATAAGCCATTGAGAGATGTTAGAAGAATCTAAATGTTCTGTCATTGGAAGCTTAGCTCAAACATTGTTTACATTCGGGAATCATTATGAACCAAGACTGGCTCCTGCTGTTATTCTCTGTAATTTGCTGCTATATAACACCCGTGACAGCCCTAAGACACTTACAGGAGAGGCAAAATGAGTGGAACATTTTTCTGGTTAAGATATCACAATTTAAGATTAAAATAGCAAATTGAATGTTGGTCATCAGGCAGGCAAGCAGCACAGCACGTGATAAAATTATGATTTTAGTAAGAGGATGTGTGATGTTAATGCAGAGGTTATGTCAGTCTGTTGGAATCCATTATTGCCGTGGTCATATGCTTATTGAAGTAAACTGTCATCAACATTGTCACCAGATCCAGCTGAGTTATGTTTTCACACAAGTTTCCCCAAGTTGTCAAATATTAAATGTGAGTGTGAATTTATGTGGCCAGAAAGTGGGATGTTGAGAGGAGAAACTACAAGTCAACAGCAATTTATTTTAGAAATTCCTATCTGCCCTATTAATAGTCTGTCACGTGATGATATCTTCACACCTCATATCCTCCATTTACATGGTCAAAATGTATGATTCAGTTATATTCATGTGAAAAGAGAGATTATTTAGAATCCAAATTATATGAGATTATTATGCTTATGAAATGAATTAGAGAATGTGCCAAGGGAGGAGGAAGCTAAGGAAATTAAAGTCTAGTTTTAAGGAATACTTTTATCACAACAATCTGATTTCATTATATTGAACATGGATAAACTTGAAAAGTT
The DNA here is from genome assembly GCA_004027205.1 of Ctenodactylus gundi. Taxonomy (NCBI): domain Eukaryota; kingdom Metazoa; phylum Chordata; class Mammalia; order Rodentia; family Ctenodactylidae; genus Ctenodactylus; species Ctenodactylus gundi. The sequence continues at coordinate 791,250 of PVKB01000375.1, forward strand.
GAATTAAAAAAATTGAGTTACCTTGATTTTTTTTGTCATGTAACATTAGCCATCATACAACATATACTAATTAGTGAGAAAATCCTGATTTGGGTTTCTTATCCCTATTAAAGTGATGCACAATTGGTTTCCAAATAGTGTTTGCAAAACTTTTCCTATTGCTGACTCAGAGACGGGAAAGATACGCAGGTTCTTTGGGGAGTGAGGTTGAAGATTTAGTTGCACTTACCTCTTTTACCACAACCTGGAGGATTTTTTAAACAAACTCAAAATTCTCTTTAGGCCACTAAATTAGGTCTAATGATGATAATACTAATGAAAGATACTCAAAAGTTGTTGTTGAAAACCCTACGTAAATGCATCAAAAGAATTAAAGGCGACTGTCTCTCTGAATCTGTATTATACTTTTTCTATAAAAGTAACTTGCATTTCTTTATTGTAGGTTACGTTGTGTGAATCAAGAAACTTTCCATCCCCTTATACTTGAAATCTTCAAGAATATTTTAATTCCAGAAAGACAGAATTTCTTTTATTATTAGCTCCTATGCGATGTATTAATTTTCAGGAGATAACACAATGTTCTGGTGATTATGCTCAGTAGGAATTCGGTAAGAAAAACAAAGAAAAAAAGAAATAAAACTTGGATTTAGTACAGATATCACTATATAAAATAGATTGCTGATAGCACAGAAATAAAATAACTTGGCCAACCAAAAAAAATGTGATTTACACAAGAAAAGAGACATGGAGAACCTGAAAAAGAATAGCTAATGAAGTGTCTAAAGAATTAATAATATGATAGCTCATTTTCTGTGAGAATTTGACTGGGCCACAGGAAGCCCGGGTGGGTGGGTCTTTGGTGGTATTTCTGGTAGCTATTAGTCCTTCCATTGATGGACTGAGTAAAGCTGATCACATTCTTCCACTGCGCAAGTTTCATTCAATCTTTTAAGGGCCTGAATAGAACACAAAGACTAAAGAAGGACAAATCAGCACCATCTGATTGAGCTGAATCATTACCTACCCATGCCATTGAGTTGATTCCCAAAGTTCAGATGCAGACTGGCGTCTATTGCACCAGCTGCATGGCTTTCGAGTTATTAGAACTGTGAGATTAGTTTTCCAGGTCTTCAGCTTACAAAGAGCTGACTGTAGGACTACTCAGCTGCCATGTGCCCATGAGCAATGTTAGTCCAAGACTCTTGACACTGAGGGCTCTTTGAAATCAAGGGTGTATTGAGCCCTTGGAGACACTAGCAAATCGAAAAGCAAGTTCTGGTGCATGTTCCGAAACTACTAATAGCAAAGCTGGGAAAATGTCTGTTGAAATGAAAAGCCAAAAGCATTTTTATGACAAAATTTTACCATTTTACCCAAAACATAAATTGTTTGTGTATCAGTTATAGGTAAGAAAGGAGCTTCTTCCCTATAGCCAATGAAGTCTGTTTGGGAGGAATCTAAGTGGACAACTTGATGGTGACTGAGTGCCTGGAGCGAGCTAGGTAAATTGTTAGAAAGGACAGTACCTTGAGAAGGTTCCTTGCTGGCAGGGCCAGAGATGGAAGAAAAGGTAGACAGAGCCCAGAGATAATACCTGCAGTGAGTTCCAGGGTTGGGTTTTCTCTTTTTTTTTTTCTAGAATTTTCTAGAATTTTCTAGCAGTGGTCAGGTATAGTAACTAACAAGGATTCTTTCAACTGGAAGTTGCCACAGTCTTGTTGAACATACATGGACTTACATGGAGGGAGCATGGTGGCCAGAGTCCATTAGCAAGTCAAAATCACAATGCAAATGCAGGTAAATGAGGCTTAATTGAGTAAATAGGTCATCACGGTTTGACCCAGGGTTTGTGATGTGATTTTGTGGGATTTAAAAGGCATAATGTTAAACGAAAGAGAATATGCAAGGGAAGTTTAATGTGATTTTCTTAGAAAGATTGGAGACTGCAAAATCAGGAAATCTAGACAAAACCCTTATTAGAATTTTTCCTTAGTGTCCAGCTTCCACTTTCCAAGATCTTGCTCATCTGGTTATCTACTTACTCACAGGCAACTTTATGTCATGCTATTCTATATTTTTGATAATTTTTGAACATAAACATATTGAGAGTTGCTCTTACTAAAGTCTGAGAAAGGTAGTGTTGGAAAGAGAGAGCTTAAGGTTTTAAAATTTCCTAAGAACTTCTTTGTGTACCCTGAGGTAATTTGTCTCTTGTAGGATTAAAATTGCTGAAAATCAAAGGCAAAATCTCAATGTGTGACAATCAGAATGAAGTGCAAATTGACATCTCGGTCTTGCAGAGTGTATACTCTTAAATGTGAGGACTGGGAATGGAAAAATAGTGAGAACCGGTGAGCTGAGATAGGGACGTTGGAAAAAAATCCTCATGAAGCCGAGATCATTGGAACTTTGAATCTTGATGAGTCTTTGCTAGCAGAAGTCCTTACCCCACATCCAGGGTGTGCGGCTTCTTTTTTGCCACAGATATCCTCTCCTCCGATTAGCCTTTCCACAGCAGTCTGAAGGGTTTAATTTTGCAATGTCTTAGGAAATGTTAATGACCTACTAAAGGCAGTTTCCGTGTAAGATATCAGTCAAGCAATCGAACCAAGAAGACAATGAAATCATTAAATTTAGAAATAAGAAACACGTACAACTTCTCAAACAAGTAAGGTTTCTAAAATGTCAATAGTATTCATAATTCTCTGACATATGCAGCAATATTGATGAAATTGACGTTGTCTTATACCTGTAAAAATGGGCATTGCCCAAGCTGACTTCAGATAAAGAAGAAAATGTGTATAGCAATAATCATGGAAAAATTGAAATACTCAAAATGGAGCGCTTCTCTGAGAAGGTACAAGGCTCAGATGGTTTTAACAAGAAATTCTGACAAACCTTGAGAAGAAGCTCTATATTTATGCTGTTTAAACTCCTAAAGAGGGTAGAAGAATTGGAAAGTGTCACAATTCATGCTATCAAATTAGGGTGTTGTTCTCTATGTTCACTCCCCACACTCAGTCCTAAGCAGTTCAGATTTGTAATTCACGGCCTCAAGGATTTTTGAACTGATTCTGCCTTCTCTTTTACAATAAACTTCATTGAAGAGATTAAATTAAGAGTTTTTGTAGTAGAGATCAGCTTTCACTTAGAGAAAAGAAAAGAAGACATTGCTACAATCTGGTGACAAAGGAGAGACTTAGCAATTCCCTAAAACACCGGGGACTGAACTCCAGTCTAAGAAGGAGCAAAACTCCCAGGAAAACGGAAACTTCCCAAGCTAGAATTGAACAATCCATGGCTTGAGAGGGGAAGAGAGTCAGGGGTCACTGATGACAAGGGGCTTTACTTGATGCTTTGGTGCTTTATAAGCTCCTATGTATGAAGTGTTACAGGTGAATATCTTTTCCAACTCTGTGAGTTGTCTCTTCACCTTGCTGATTGTTTTGCTGTGCAAAAGATTTTTAACCAGTAACCCTTCAGAGGAAGGATCAATATCTAGAAAATACAAGAAACTAAAAACATAAAACTCCCTAAAATAAATGATCCCATTGGGAAGTGGGCAGCTGACATGAAAAGAAACTTCACAGAAGTACAAATGGCCAAGAAGCACTTGAAAAAGTGTTTGTCATAATTGGCCATCAGAAAAATGCAAATAAAAACAACGTTAAGGTTTCACCTCATTCACTCCAGGGAGAATGGCCTACATCAAGAACTCAAAAATAACAATTGTAATTGATTTAAAGATAATGAAAAAAAATTTTCTTTTACAATGTAGCGTTTGCACCAAAATTTATACTCATTGCATATATTATAGATTTTAAAAATCTCAAGTGTATTTCTGTTAAACTAGATCCAGGAGAATAACAAATTTAACATGGATAATTCCACCAATATAAAAGTACCTAGTTATTGAGAAATGTATGTATATATTAATAGACACATTAAAGTTATAATAACATTACTAATTACTAAAAAGAAATTTGAAAAATTCACATATGTGATATTGCTAAGAAATATGGTTGATCATAAAGAGAAATATCTAGTAAAATTATAAATAAAAGTGCACGTGCCACTGTGACACTATTTCCATATATTCTCTTGTCTTATTATCACAACAATCACAGCTCTGTTTCTTAGACATAAAACTATGCTGTAGAATGCTAAATAACAGACCCGAGATCATACAGAGGACAGGACGAGGATGGAATGTCAGCAGTCTCTTTTCTTACATGTTTACTTCCCCATGAAATTTCCTTGTCGGAAAAATAGTAAATAATTAAGCAAAGAATAAATCAGTCATTCCTTCATTTGAATTCAAAGCTTTCTTCACACAAAGTTGAATTGTCCATCTCTGCTGCTAAATGATGTATTATTAGAACAGTCTTGTCTTGTTAAGGAGCAAGCATTTTCTGCATTTTTTTTCTGACATTAGTATTGTGCTAGCCTTTGACAAACTCCACGAATGAGTTTTACATGAGCTAATGAGCATTTTAGGTATAATCTATAGATAAGGATGATACTAAATAGACTTAACAACTTATGTGCCCTGAGGGAGGAGTGGTGTCAGCTAATCAAACAGATACCATTTGGAAACAACCACTATGACCCCATAGCCATTTCTGCAAGTTCTGGTAATATCATCCTTTACAGAGTGATCATTTCAGTCTCCAAGTGATCTTGTCCACAGGACAATGCCAGGGGGATCTCATAAATCATTTAATCTAAGAGATCTCTAACTGCACTGGATTCAGTTGTTCAGAGTAGCAGCGGATACCAGATGCAGCCTAACTCTTTCCTCAAATCTTCCCTAGACAAATCTGCAGTACCATTCAAGGTCTCTATATATGAAAAAAAATAGATCCAATGGACATCTGTTTCTAAAAGTTATACTTCTCAAGATGCTACATACATATTATGAATGGAGGAATTAGTATGTCTTCATATTATCAGGCTTTGAATGTCTCCAAGAATTTTCAGGGCCATATTTTCCAACTTGTTATCAGGAGGTTAATAAGGATACTATCTAAAGAGAGAAAGAGCTTGAAGCTGGCTTGAGAAATGGCAGGAATGAGGGGTAGCTTGACTTCTCAGGACCTTAATTTTTCTATCCCAGTTCTATTTTCTGTATATAACACTCATCATTCAACAATTGAAGTAGAAGTAATATGATATATAGATACATGTCAGGGGACTTATCACAGGATATTTACTGATCCAATAATGACAACTCTCCAAGACAACTCCACATAACTAATTGCCTCTCCTCGTGGTAGACCCAAGACAGGAAGTCTGGAAGACAAAAATCACCGGCAGCCTAGAACCCATGAGTACAAGCTGGGACTCTACAAGGATAGTCTGAAGTCACATCTGTTAATGCTTCTGCTCTCGTGAAAGAGATATTGTAGAAGTCGAATCTCTGTCTGAAATTACTGAACACACACATGCACACCCTCCTACCCACACAAACATGTACACACATCTAGCTCATAAGTCTGATAAACTGGAGAAGTAGACAAGGTGAAACAGAGCAATTGTAGGCCCACCTGGTGCTTATACCAGAGAGGTGAGTCAGTAGATCAGGAATGACATATGCAGCCTGCAAAACGCCTGCTGATTTTCTTCCTTCCCAAGCTGTCAAGAGCATCTATCTTCCTTCTATTGTATCATCATGACGTAACAATAAAACAACATTCTGAGAATTGTAATTGTGCAAACACACATGATACAACACAAAACCATCACACTGATGCTAACTCAAGTGAGTCTTTGTTGCTCATTGGAACACCAACAACAAATGTCTTATGTGTGTAGAAATGGAATGAGAGTTTAAGAAAGTGAAACATCTAAGAGAGCTGTAGCCATCCTAGAATTGGGTCAGAAATGACCACACACACACACACACACACACACACACACACACACACACATTCAAGGTCTCTATCTAGTGAAAGGGGTCATGCTTACATTGCTTTTTACAGTCTAGTTTGTCACAATTCAAATAATTGTTGAAAAACAACTTCACAATCATGAGAACTACCACAGAGCAGAATCTATTTAGTGGGCTTGTCTGACATTTCTTAAATAAGTCTGAAAATAGAACAGGTGCTCACTTATTGGAAGTGGGAGCGAGGTATTCTTGAGTCTAAGTGAGAGAGTTA